>BSBN01000398.1:6432500-7162500 GCA_027924645.1 Cunninghamia lanceolata | reverse complement strand
CACTTCTGTGATTTTTGTTTAAATATTACCCTCTGTCTTTTTAAACTCATTGACTTTGATGTCTTTCTTTGTTGTTTAACGTTGCCTATGAGTGTATATATATATATACTTCTATTTCACCTCTGTGTATATATAGGTTGTGTATATACAGAGGGTTTGCCCTTTTTCCTCTATTTTTATTTTTGTCCAATTATATATATATATATATATATATATATATATATATATATATATATATATATAGGGACCTTGCAAGACAAAAAGAATATATTAAATTAGATTTTAGTAGGTTAGCCTCACTTCAAATATATATTATATTGCTTGCCTTTTCAAACTATATATAAAATAAATAAAAAAGAAACTATTGCTAGAAGTCTTTAGCAAGAAAACAAATGTTGGTTTGCTAATTTCCTATTTTAAACTATTCATTATTCCAAAATGCTTGGATGGAACTACACTTTTAACTTTAAATAAATACCCTAAAAACCTAGAATAAGAAATGGAAAACCAAAACTATTGAAACTATAAACTTTTGAAAACTAGAAATTTGGTAAACAAAAAACATTAGAAAACTTAAACTTTGGAGAAATAGTCTTCCCATGTGGGAAGAGATTTCTCTCTCCACTTTCCCTCCAAACCTACAAATCAAACAATTAACTTGTGAGTGTCAAATGAGATTTTGGCATGCTTTTATAAACTTATTTAGGGCTAGTAGTGTTGCCCTAATTATTAGGGTACTTTAACCAACCTTTTAAGTTTGCTTACTTTCCCTAACTCACTTATGAGATAGTTTTATTTATTGATATAGTTCTATAGTTAGAGTTGAGATATTTAATTTTTAAATTTAATTTTTACATAGTTCTTTTAGTAGTGTTATGCTGCCGAATTTTATCCCCCATGAAATGTTATGCTGGCGGAGTTTTCTGAGACCCTATATTAGGATTTGGATTTTAGATGGTATTTGAATTGGTGTATTTTAATGGCAATTATTATTGAGTTGATTAATTTAGTAAATTGTATAGTTGATTAAGCTTTCCCATTTTAATTTATTGCAGTTTAATGTTTTAAACAAGCTTTAAATTTATTTATTTCCATGGTTAGATTATTGTTGTTAAAGTAGAGTAACTAAACTATAGTCTATTTTATTTCTACAATTTAGTGTAATTTAATTTGGTTAATTAATTCTAGGGTTAGGGTTTTTCGACTTAGGTCAAAACCATTTTCTCACTTTCACCTAGGAAACCCTAGGGATGGCTTCTTGATAGAGACCACCCCTCTTGGCGACGCAAGGTGCAACGCTCACCCCCTTAGTTGATATCATCATTGTAGGGATTGTGAAAGGAGTTTCGCATTATCCTGCTTCATGTTTGACTTCCTTGCCTTCACGCAGTGTGCCTAACGTGTGTTGTGAATACAACCACATTATGTGTGTATGTCACCGAGTGCACATGTTCCACGTGAGGGGGTTTTAGAGTCAGGTGAGAAATTTTTTTGATATTTCATGTTTCATGAACACATGTCAAATGTGGGCATGACATTTGGTATCAGGGCCCAAGTTTAAACACTAGGCATTAGGGCACATTTGTTTATCTGCAAGTTGATTTTAATTAAGGTGCCTTGTTCATGTAGGATGCCGCCTAGAACCAGGAAAGGATGCTCGTGCGTTAATGATTCTGGTGAGGCTCAGTCTAGAGCCACTCATTCTGTGTCACCATCAGGAGGTCGAAACCAAGAGGTAATTCCTAACATAGGGCCTCATATATTACAAGCACTTCAGGCCATTTTGGAGAGACTACCACCTGTTGTGGGAGGACCACAAGTGGAGATACCATTTCCGTCAGCTAAGGAGCATGCATCATCTCGGAGGGAACGGAGCAGGAGTCCTCCGCTGCATCGAGAGAATCATGAGGATGAGATCGTCATGGAGTCAGTTCACTATGACCCCTTGGCTTTCGAGCAACAGCTGGAGGCAGAGGGTCCAATTCAAGGCTCTCGTGACCCTAGAGATCATATTAGGGACTTGCTTCGTCTACATCCTACTACTTTTGTTGGAACTACTGAGGTGGATGAGACTAAGGCTTGGCTCCTTAATTTGGATCGATGCTTTGTGTTGCATCCTTATGGGAGCAACACAAAGGCCTGAGTCACCATTCACCTTTTATGCAACTTTGCATCCACCTAGTGGCACACTAAGGAGCACAAGCACCATCTTTCCTTGGATACTATATCATGGAGTACTTTTCTTGAGTGTTTTAGAGTGCAGTATCTATCAGAGCACTATCGTTAGTGTTGTATCAACGAGTTTCACGACCTACAACAACAAGGATCCATAGTGGCTCAGTATGAGAGGTGATTTTTAGAGTTGTCACATTATGTTGAGTATCTTCAGGATGAGAAACTTATTGTCAATAAGTTTATTAGAGGCTTGAATGCTGGGATAGTAGGACTAGTTCAGATGGCCGATCCCCAGAATATGAGTGAAGTTGCTGAGAAGGCATATATTGCTGAGGAGATTCATGGGCAGAACCATGAGTCACACGCACAGTTTCAGAATCATAACCAGCAGCAGATCATGGTTTCCATAGACCCCCACTCCCTCAAAAGGAAGATTTTAGAGTTGTATCCTTGCCTCTTAGGCCCCCACAATAGCAGTAGCAGTAGCAGGGTCAGAGGTCTAGACCCCAGCAGAGAGCATAGGGTGGTCATACTAGAGTGTGACATTCTCAAGGTCCTCGTAGAGATCAAAGACATTGAGCATAGGCTACAGGACCAGCATGATCACAACAGTGTTTTAGAGGCACCCAAAGTAGCTCAGGTAGACCAGGAGCTCAGTAGTCTAGTAGGACACAGTCGGTGCACATTTAGATAAGAGGGCCATGCTACATTTATGGTGGCATTGGGAACTTAGCTAGAGAGTGTCCCCAGGGGTATGCAACAGCAGGAGGACAATGCACTGGAGGTTCAAAGTAGACTATAGGTGACGTGGGTAGATCCCATTGTGTGTTTGAAGCAATTGATAACCACCAGGCTAACTATCAAGTCTCAATCATTGAGACCCCAGGTATGATTGGAGGTATTCCTATTACTATCTTGTTTGATTCTAGAGCTTCAGACTCCTTTATATCTCCATCGTTAGTGGAGCATTGCAGGCTGGTGACCTCTAGGCAGGACGTTAGGTGGGAGGTTGAGTTAGCTAGAGGGGCCAAGATGGTCATAGACTCAGTAGTTTAGGATTGTGAGTTAGCACTTGGATCCTTCACCACGATTGCAGACCTTAGGGTTATACCTTTAGGGTCTATGGTGTGGTGTTAGGTATGGATTGGCTTGTGGCTCATAGAGCCAAGCTTGATTATCACCACAAGGTGATAGATTGTCTTGACGACCATGGCACAACAATAGAGATTGTGGGCATTTAGAGGCCTACAGCCTTGCATATGATTTCTGCTATGCAACTTAAGAGTTGTATGCAGAAGGGATATTAGATTTTTGCGGTCGCCATTAGTGACAGATCAAAGGATGAGTTAGGGACTTTACTTGATGACCATCCTATCCTTAGAGAGTTTGCAAATGTGTTTCCACCAGAGATTCTAGGGATGCCACCTCACCAAGCGGTGGATTTTCATATTGATCTTGTACCAAGTGCCAAGCCAATGTCTTGTTCACCATATAGAATGACTACACATGAGCTTACAGAGCTCAAGCTTTAGGTAGAGGAGTTTCTAGAGAAGGGTCAATTCAGCCTAGTGTCTCATGTTGGGGCACACCGACCATCTTCATTAAGAAGAAGGATCTAGGTCCCTTTGCTTATGCATGGATTATAGGCAATTGAATAAGGTGATGGTGAAGAATCGTTATCCTTTGCCTAGGATTGATGACTTGTTTGATCAGATGCAGGGAGCCAAAATGTTCTCTAAGATAGACCTAAAGTTTGGTTACCATCAGTTACAGAATCTTACAGAGGTAGATATTCATAAGAGGCCTTCAAGACTCATTATGGTCATTATGAGTTTTCTATGGTACCCTTCGGGTTGATGAATACCCCTACATTATTCATGAGTCTCATGAATGAGGTGTTTCACACTTACCTAGATCGGTTCATGTCAGTATTTCTTGATAATATCTTGATATATTCAAGGACTGAGGAGGAGCATGAGGAGCACTTGCGTCAGGTATTACAGTGTTTGCAAGATCAGCAGCTATATGGCAACTTGGCGAAGTGTGCCTTCTTCCATTCAGAGGTTCAGTATTTGGGAAACATTATATCTAGCGATGGTATCTTGGTAGATCTATTGAAGATTAGAGTGATTATGGATTGGCCAGCACCTACTAGTGTGACAGAGGTTAGGAGCTTCATAGGATTAGCAAGATATTACTGTCGGTTTGTTGAGAGCTTCTCTAGGATAGCTCACCCTACCACTTCTCATCAGCGGAAAGGGAAGAACTTCTTATGGACTGAGTAGTGTGAGAGGCCCTTTGAGGTCCTTAAGGAGCATCTCACTAGTGCTCCTATTCTAGCAATACCTGACCCCGCAATAGATTTATGGTATGTACTAATGCATCATTAGAGGGACTAAGCGCATTCCTTATGGAAGATGGTTGAGTGATCGCGTATGAGTCGTGAAAGCTTAAGACCCATGAGCTAAACTACCCCACTCACAATTTGGAGCTCGCAGTGGTAGTTCACACTCTAGTTAGATGGAGACATTTTATTTTAGGACATCGATTTGAGTTGCACTCAGACCATCACAGTCTTTAGTATATCTTCACACAGTCAAATCTAAACACCCGTTAATGGTGTTGGATGGAGCTCTTGTACGAGTATGACTTTGATGTGCATTACATCAAGGGTAAGGAGAATGTGGTTGCTAATGCCTTGAGTAGGAGGTGACATGAGATCCTGACCTTGACTTTGAGTATAGATTTGAGAGAGCGCATCTTGCAGCATCTACTAGAGGATGAGTGGTTTCTAGAGGTTCAGTGAGAGATTTAGTCATAGAGGGCCCTTAAGGGAAAGTTTACAGTATATTCCATTGAGGCAGATGGGCTTTTGTGACATCGACACCGCATCTATGTTCCCCTTACAGGAGATCTTCACACAGTGGTTTTGACAGAGGCTCATAGAGCACCTTATGCAACACATCCTAGGGTGAAGAAGATGCACATAGACCTTAGACAGTTATATCATTAGGCATGGATGAGACATAACATAGCAGGGTTTGTAGCTTGTTTCCTTGAGTGCCAGAGGGTCAAGGTCAAGCATCAGCATCCAGCAGATCTTCTATATCCCCATGAGATACCTGAGTGGAAATGGAACACCATTTCCATGGACTTTATTATTGGTCTACCTTTGTCATCTCGCTGCCATGATGCCATCATGGTGACGGTTGACAATTTGACCAAGGTGGCACATTTCTCACTAGTTCGTACTAGATATAATGCACTTGTAGTGGCGAGGATCTTCTTGAATGAGATAGTGGGACTTCATGGAGTTCCTCATCGCATCATTTCAGATAGAGATTTAGTTTTCACATGAGCTTTTTGGAGATCACTATAATAGGTGTTGGGCACTCAGCTTAACTTCAGTTCAGCATACTACCCTGAGACAGATGGGTAGACTGAGAGGGTGAATCAGGTTTTAGAGGACATGCTTCACATGTATGTTATGGATCACCAGTCGAGATGGGAGGACTACCTATATCTTGTTGAGTTTGCCTACAATAATGGGCATCACAACTCGTTAGGTATGCCTCCTTATCAGGACTTGTAGGACTCCTTTGAGTTGGGACCACATTGAGGATAGAGTTACGATTGGACCAGAGATGGTATAGGACATGGAACAATAGATTACTTTGATTAGACAATGTTTACATGAGGCATAGGATCGTCAAAAGAAGTATGTCGATGCCAAGAGATTGGATCAGAGCTTCTTGGTTGGTTGGTTGGCAACAAGGTGTTCTTGAGAGTGTGGTTGCATAAGAGTCCAATCCATTGTGGAAAGGGCTCTAAGATTGCACCAAGATTTGTTGCACCTTTTGAGATTTTAGAGTGGATAGGACCTGTAGCTTATCGTTTAGTCTTGTCACATAGCCTGTCGCGTATCCATGATGTGTTTCATATTTATGTGTTGAGGTGTTATGTATCTAATGTGGCTCATGTTTTGGATTGGGGTGCTTTACATGTAGAGTTGGATGGGAAGTTATCTTTGGAGCCCATTCACATCTTGGCTCGTCAAAGGCTGACCCTTCAAGTGTGAGAGTTGGACCATGTCAGAGTACAGTGGGACCTTTGTGATGAGGTTTCAGTCACTTGGAAGGATGCTACACGTTTGAGGGTAGTCTACCCTCACCTCTTTGCTGACTTCCAGGAGGAAGTTTAGTCTTAGGGGGAGGATGTGAGGCCTACCCTTATTACACCTCCTAATTTGACTATGAGACTTGTTTCATTGGATTCTATTTTGACATTAGACATTTTGGGGACTGTTGATCCTATATATTAGACATTTGATGGCTTTATTTTGTGTTTTGATTAGATAGATGAGTTATTATATGATGATAATATATCTTTCCATGCTAGATTATATTCTGCTTCTATGATGATGAATGTTTTATAATTGAAATTATATAATGAGCTAATTGAGTTGATGAAGTATTATGTCGATTTATGATTTCATGATCCTGATTGTGTTGTTGAAAGTAAATTTGATTGGGGAGTAAAGTGAATTCTATCATGTGATATAATTGAAAATGTATGAACTCGTGCGATCATGTGTGTGTGTAAAGTTAATTGCTTTGGCTATGATATACATTAGGCTATTGATGTGTGTGTAGTGTGTAGGTTATTTCCATGGCTAATGGAAACTGGAGGTCATACAAATAACCCTAGTAATTTTCCCTGTGATGCCAACCTAGTCCCTAAGGTGGACAAAGGTTAATTGTTGTTTGAGCATGAATGTAATGTGTTAATACTTTATTTTTATTTTAATTTGAGTCTCCTAAGGTTGACTTGGGATGGGGTGGATGATGGGTGTCATCCATGTGTTATTTTCATTCATAAGTTTTAAAGGCTTTTTAAATGATGTTTTTTGAGCTTTTCAATGTTAATTTCATGTGTTTAAGGGTCCTAGGTCAAGTATCTATGGGTTAGGTACCTTATAGACCTCAAGTCATGAGTTTTAACTTGTATTTGACTCATTTTTTGACCCTAGGAGTTAAGTGGCGAGATTAGGGTTTTAGGTTGAGGGTTGGGCGACTTGTCACATCCAATCCCACAACCAAACGTTCATGTAAGGGATTAGGAAGAGAACCCCAAGCGCTTCCATGTTCCCCATGCCTCACACATGTGTGAGGAGGTGGGTGGGGAGGTACATGCTCTTGAGGAGGAATGGGAGGATGACAAGTGTCACCTCCCTACTCCTCAATACCTCACACATGTGTGAGAGTACATATGGGGAGTGGTGCTTGAGAGAGTGAAGGAGAAGGTGACAAGTGTCAACTCCCCACTCCTCATTATCGCACACATGTGTGAGAGCACATATGGGGAGTGGTGCTTGTGAGAGTGAATGAGAAGGTGACAAGTGTCACCTCCTCACTCATAAGGATGGTTTTTGAAACCCTATTTATCTCCCTCTTATTGAGGTGAGAGGGGTTCTTTCTTTTGGCTTTGGTTATTGATTTTGGGAAGGAGCTTAGTCTTGGAGAGGAAGATTTGTGCAAGGAACTTGGAGTTGGCTCTTGGAAGTCTTCACCAAACATCCTTCTTTACTTGAGACTTGAGAGGTAGGCTCTCAAGGCTTCAAGTTCTTATTTTTGTTTATTTTGCATGTATGGTTGTAGTTATGTTATGCATTTTGTTTATGTGATTTTCTTGGTCTTTAAATGGGTTTATGGGTTGTAGTAGTGAGCTCTCCATGTGAGAGAGCTCACCATGTGTAGGGTGAGAGAGGAGAGAACCTCCTTGGGGAAAACCTCTCCTTGAAAAGGAGTTTTGACGGCTATGGCCCTGTTTGTGGGAAGTTTTGATAGTTTTATGTATGGCAAGAGTGCCTTGGTTATTTTGGAGCTATTAGAGGTTTTGATAGCAAGAGGCTATCAGATTTGGGTGTTATGAGTTTTGAGCACTATGGTTTGGTTGGGTTTTTTGCTTGAGTTGAGTGAGTCCACTCTCTATCCCTTGAAATCCATTTGTATGGATGTTGTGTGTCATGCCCACATTTGCCATGTGATCATGACACGAATACCACATGTCATGCCCACATTTTCCATGTGGTCATTGACACGAAAAACTAAAAAAAAATTCCCACCCAACCCTAAAACCCCCTCGTGCGCAACATGCATGGTCAATGACACATGCACGTAATGTGATTGTATTCACAACACACGTTAGGCGCGTCGTACCAAGGTGGGGAAGGCAAACAAGGTGTGGGATGAGACAACTACGTCACCTTGCCAAGGAAAAGCATACCTAGGGAATCCAACATATAGCATCAAAAATTTTACTCAGTACAAAAAGAAGTAAATAAAACAACCATTCATCTTTAGTTAAGATAACACATTCATACATAGATGAGATACAATTTCAAACATGCTAACATACCAAATTATTGTGAGAATTTCTAGACAAAAAGATTTGAATCCAACTCTAAACCATAGCATAGGTTGATTACAGAACTATGAGGACTCCAATGTCCAAATTTAATTATATAGGCACAATCAATTACATTCACACATTGTATTCTCTTCTAAAACAAGCATCAGTTCCTAAATCAAATGATAATATAATATAGTTATAAGATGAAGGCTACTTCCCAAGACATGGAAGAATCATGCTTCAATGATTAAATTACAAAGAGTAATAGTACAATGTTAATAAATAACCTCCAAGGTGCTCCAATGACACATGGAACAACATGAGTACAACATAAATAAACTACACCACACACCAAACCTCCAGAAAATCACCAGAATGGGACCAATGGGGGATGTTTCCCACCTCCCTACCATATTACCATATTCGAGCACAATAGATGTCTATTCCCACTCTAGGCAACCCCCAAGCTACGGAGAGAGGAGAACACAAAACCACTTCTAACACGACCAATACCCACACAACAAGGCTCAAGAAGGGCACCAAAACCATTCACATAAAGTTAAACACAAGTCTCACACACACCCAACACATCACCAAGGGAATCAATACGATTAAAAGAACTCAAGGCACACCCACTTGACAACACACACATAACATATTCCAAGCATAAGTCATCATAAGGTCGCTCATGACCCAATCAAGCAGGAGAAGGAATAGAGATAACAACAGGAACATAAATAAAATTTAATTTTCATGCATATCGTATTCTTTTAAAAGACACTAACCATTTTGTGCCAAAGCAATCAAGAAGAGAAAGGGATCACCCAAGCCAAAATGCAATTCACCCATTACACATGCTAAACTAATATTCTGAATACAAGGAGATGGTACAACAAAAATAAGGTACAACATTACCATGCCAAAAGTACATGCATGGAACAAGAAAGATGATAAAATAACGTATAGGGGTTGTGACCATCGACCATACTCTAATAGAAGACTAGGTACTAGTTCCTAAGTCCAAGAGTCAACTTGACCAAAGGTCTAGTTTGACCAAAAGGATAACTTTGACCCAAAAATGATGAAAACATGGGAGATGGGGTCAAGAACCCAAGACACTCATATCCAAATGAGTTTGGGATAATACGTCCCACAAGAGACCTTTTTGTCTCTCAAATAAAGATACAAACTAAGGTCCTTTAAACACAAAAAAAAAATTACTTTCAGAAATACACAAATGTCCAAAATCAAACAAGCCCTAGTTTCTAACATGTACTACCATATTCTCAACAAATCGATTGTAAATTTCCTATGCACAACCATACCATGAAATATATATATATAATACGTACAATCATAAATACGAAATTAACACAAACTTAGAACAATAAATTTTTTTATAACACTAATAATACATTTACTATAAAATATATTAACCTATCTATGAAAACTCAACGTTCCCATAATCGAACCATTTCTTTCACACAATTTGTGCACAAGTATAAAACATCATCCTAAAAAATATAGGTTGACTAAATAACACATCTAAATGTTTAAAGTTTGGCAAATTTGAGGTATCTTTATTTTTAGGGAGAGGGATAGAGAGATGATGCATAAAGCTTTACATAGTAAATACTTAATTAACATTAGAGTTTTAAACATTTCCTGTTGGATGTCAAAACAACTCAAAAATAATTGTTAAGAGGACATTTTCTTTGCATGTTTAGGGTTTTAGAAAAAAAAGAATAGGGGGATTTATGGCTGAAGGAACACCATCGAAGTCGTGAGAATCTAGAGGAGGCCACGCCTGTCATGGAGCAGGTGTGGAAGCCTGTTCTTGGGCCACGCCTCACACAGGCTATGAGCCCCTCTCAAAAATGTGAAGCAACAGTTTACGCAAAAATATTTTGGCCTTCGTTGTCCCTGCACTACCAATGAGATTCATTCTCTACTGTTTTTCTTTTCTTGTGTTTGCTGTGTTGACATCTACTTGCCACATTTTCTTACTGTCTGCTGCACTTTAAAAAATTGATATGCAAAGTTTGTTTTTTTGGATTTAAACTAGTTATAGCACCTCTTTTTTTTTTTTTTTCTGCACCCTTATGTTTTTGTGGTGCCTCTATTTTATTTGGCATGCCTCTAATGTTGAGGCGCCTCTTTTCATTTTCTCTATTGCTGCATGCTACGCTAAAACTCAATTTTGTTTATTTATATAGGAAGAAAACAATATTTACTCCTTAGTTCCATTCTAAACTGTTATACATAGCAAGGTAAATTTGTAATAGAAAAAAATAAATAAAAGAAACATTGCAGGTGAAACCAAAGACAGCTCCCTTGAGAACCAATCTTCAAAGTTTGCTAGATGGTTTATTTAAAAGAAACAAAACAAGACTAAATTCTTTAAAATCTATTTCCTTGCCTCCTCAAGAGAAGAAATACAAGGGCAGAGGTTTCTATTTAGAGGCATAGGTGAATGATAGAACAGGGGAATACCTCCCCAACTTCCATGAGAATTAGAAACAAAGGTGAAACTCCTTGAAGTGCACCCCACCAGCATTTTTCTTTCCTTCCATTCTCCTCCCCCCAAACCACAGTCACCCATTCCATTTTATTATTATTTTTCTTCCTCCAGAAAGAGGCGTCCCCCTGTCAAAAATGTCCCAAAGGGAGAGTTTCCTCCCCTCCTTTTTCAAGCAAAGAGCTTGCCCTAAAAAAAACTCCAAAACCCTATCCCTCTTTTAAAACAATCATTGTTTTAAACCATATCAGAATATCTATCTCTAATCATACGTTGCACACAAGGTTATACCATAGAAAGATAAACTAAATAAAATTTATCTCTAAATCTTGCTGAAATAATTGTTAGAAAGGAAAGAAACAATACTTTAATGGAAATCTTATTCGAATAAATTTTAGCAATCTTTAAGTGTGCTTTAACAATGGAGATTGTAAAAAAACATAAAATCCACTACAGAAAAGATGTCAAACATGAAGAACTCAACACAATGACACAATGTTTATGTGGAGAAAACCATTGCAAGTAAAAAAACTCCACTAGGAAAGAGGCACAAGTTTGTATTAATCTCAACAAGATTGTACAATACATCAACTACACAACTCTCTCCACAAGTCTTCAATCCGACAGCATTTTGGCAGCACCTGAGTACCTAAAATCTATATTGCAACAACAAATACATGGCAAATACTTATATAAACATTTTCCAACTCATCCTAGGCTTTCACCTTCTCTCTCCTAAGATTCTCCAACTTGTAAACATTAATTATCATCTTACAAGCATCTTACACTTGTCCAAAAATAGCCATGCAAAGGTTGGGAGCCCAAGACTAAATCTGGCATCTAATAGCATCTTATGATGTGTCATAACCATCATAGATACCACAAAAGAGTATCTTTCCAAGATAGAAACCTTGGGCTAAATATAGCAAATATACAACTAACATATCCATCATATGCCTCAAAATCTTAGAATCTTATGACAACTTGCATCTATCATAGATTCACTTACCAAACATTATGACAGTTGTCATACATGCCAAAAATAGTAGATTCCTCAAGTGAGCACACCTACCCTTATTTACTTTGAGTTTTTTACATTTGCCAATAGTAAAAATCACTCTGTAATTACCTCTGGTTACTCTGAAATTACCCCTGCCAGTGAAACTAGTACATCTCCTCATGGATAATTACAAATTACATATAATAAATGGAATAAATACAATATTGGGATTTACAAGGTTAATGGCACCTTATCCCAACATTCTCCCACTTGACATTATACATTGTAAATCAACCCATAGGAAATCAAATGAAAATAATCAGGCACTAGAAACAAGGCCCATGGCCTCTCTGCACCATACGAACTTCTCTATGCTCATGGGCTTGGTCAATGAATCTGCAACATTCTCCTAATTATCTATCTTCTTCATCTCAATCTCTCCATTTGCAACCAACTCTCGAACAAAGTGATACTGAACATCAACATGCTTAGTCCAAGCATGATACATGGGATTCTTGGCCAAATAGATAGCACTCTGGCTATCACAACCAATCTGAATGATCTTGCAATCAAAACCAATACCTGTACATAGTCTCCTCAACCAAACTACCTCCTTAGAGACATGAGTAGTAGCCATATACTCTACTTTTGTGGTGGAAAAAGCAACTATGGGCTACCTCTTACTCATCCAACTCACTACTCCAAATAGAATAAACACATAACCACTAGTGAACCTTCGACTATCCAAGTCACGTACCTAATCTACATCAACAAAACCCTGTATCTCCAAAGATTTGTCAACACTATCAGTACCAGAATAAACCAAACAATGATTAGGAGTACCTGCAAGATATTTAAACACCATCTTCGCATAGTTCCAATGTTGTCTACCAGGGTTAGACATAAATCTACTTAAAACTCCCACTACTTGGGCAATATCTGGTCTAGTGCAAACCATTGCATACATCAAACTCCCTACAGCACTAGCATATGGCACATTAGACATATCCTCGAGATCATCCTCAGTCTTTGGACACATATCTAATGAAATCTTAGTACCAATGGGTAAAGGAACTCTAACTGGGTTACAGTCCTTCAAACTAAACCTCTGCAAAATAGTATTCACATACTTACTTTATGACAAAAGCTTTTCGTTAACTCTGTCCCTCTTGATCTCCATTCCCAAAATATACCTTGCAGCACCAAGATCCTTCATCTCAAATGCACCTAAAAGTTGGACTTTAAGCTCACTGATCATACCCTTAGTATTGCTGAAAAACAACATGTCATCAACATACAAAGCAATAACTAGTATAGAATCATCAACGCAATGAATGTAAACATAGCGATCCTCCTCACTTCTAACAAAACCCAATTTCAAAAGAAATGAGTCAAACTTTTGATACAACATTTTGGGGGACTATTTTAGACCATAAAGAGACCTCTTTAACCTGCAAACCCAATGTTCTTTTCCTTTTACCTCAAAACCTGTAGGTTGTTGCACATAAATTTCTTCTTCAAGATCTCCATGCAAGAATGCAGTCTTAACATCCATTTTCGCAATCTCCCAATCATAAGTTGCAACAATGGATAAGAGAAATCTAATAGAAGTCAATTTAACAACAGGAGAGAATATCTCACCAAAATCAACTCCCTCTCTCAGAGTAGCCTTAGCTACCAGTCTAGCCTTGTACTTATCCAATGACCCGTCTACTCCAAACTTCTTCTTGAAGACCCACTTACAACCTATGGCCTTTCTTCCTTTGGGAAAATGAACAAGATCCTAGGTGTTACAAGAGTCTAAAGCCATCATCTCCTCCTGCATGGCTAGCTACCAAGACTCACTATCATCTACAGAAATAGCTTCCTTGTAGGATCTAGGTTCATAGTTAGTACTCAATAAAGCATATACAAAATAGAAATCTAGTGGGCTATACTTGTCAACTGGATTTCATTGTCTTGTAGATCTCCTTAAGAGTGGAGTAAGAGACTCTACTCGTTCTTCTGCATGATCATCTGCACCAACTTTTTTTGTAACAACAGATTCATCTTCATCAGAACTACTTGAATCTTCTTCTTCTTCTTCACCCCCAATCCATCATTGTATTCTTCCTGAGGTACATCTTGCTGCTCTAAATCAAAGTGCACCTTCTTTACCTTTTCTTCTTTCTCTTTTGATTGCTTAGGTTCAGAAATAGCTCTAAGTTCCCTTAAAATAACATCTCTAGAAAAGATAATCTTGCAGGTTAGTAGATTCCAAAGCTTATAACCTTTAACATTATCACCATATCCAATGAATGTACACTTTTCAACCTTTGGATCCAACTTAGATCATTTTTCCTTAGGCACACGAATAAAAGCCTCACAGCCAAAAACCCTTAAATGTGAAACAAAAGGTTTCTTACATGTCCACACTTCATAAGGTGTTGAATCAAAAGCCTTACAAGGAGATCTGTTTATCAAGTAGCAAGCAGTAGACATAGCCTCTGCCCAAAAGCATTTATCCAACTGTGCATCACTAAGCATACTTATGGCCCTTTCCATAATTGGTTGGTTCATCCTTTCTACAACACCATTCTATTGTGGTGTATACGGAGTTATCTTTTATCTGCTTATACCTGCATGCTTGCAAAACTCATCAAATTCCTTAGAGAAATATTCCCATCCATTGTCAGATCTTAATATTTTTATCTTTTAACCTGATTGGTTCTCTACTAAGACCTTAAATTCCTTAAACATAGTGAAAACTTCAGATTTATATTTCATAAAATAAATCCATGTATAAATGGATACATCATCAATGAAGGTAACAAAATAACAAGATTTTCCAATAGATTCATTATCCACAGGTCCAAACACATCCATATGAATAATCTCTAATTTATCTTTTTCTCTATTGCTTCCTGAAGGAAATGATTTTCTATTTTGTTTACCAAACACACAATGCTCATAGAAATCAAAGTGCTCATCAGAATAAGTGAAACCGTCCAACAATTCTTTATTCTTAATAGTTTTTAATACATTATTGCTTGTGTGGCCCAATCTGTGGTGCCACAACATACAAGTGTTTTCAAAAGCCTTAGAAACATAAGAGGCATTACAAAATGTAGTGGCTTCAAGCTTAAACAAGTTCTCAAATCTCTTCCCTTTCGCTACAACCAAGTTCCCTCTCACCAATCTGCAGCCATGCTTGTCAAATGTAACATGCATTCCCAAATCATTCAACTTTGAAACTGAAATCAGATTTCTAGCTAATCCAGGAACATGCAAAACACCAAGGAGGGTTTTAATCCTCCCATCACTAAAACACAACAATACCTTTCCTTTCCCAATGATCGGATATGAAGAGTTGTCACCAAGGTAGGCATTACCTCCATCATATTCTTCATATGTGGAGAACCATTCCTTATGCGGGGTCATATGAAAGGAGCATCCTGATTCAACCAACCAATGATCATTAGAAACAAGATTACATGTAGAAAGTAAAACTTCTTCACCTGCATTCGAGGACTTATCCGATGCACTCTCCCACTATTTCTTGGGATTTCTGCACTCCTTTACATGTCCCCTTTTACCGCAGTTCCAACACTTAACTCTATTCTTTTTACTAGGAGTCTTAGACTAGCCCTTGGACTTGTCCTTAGCCCCTTTCTGATCTCATTTAGGTCCCCTTTCCTTAAACATTCCCCTAACACTTAGAGCATCCCCTAAACTATCTGAACTCTTCTTCTCAATTTTTGTGACAGTAGCACTAAAACAAGAGCATCCAACTTCAGATCCGCAAGGTCAGTAGTGATAGCAAAGATAACATTCTCCCAAGACTCAGGTAAAGAACAAAGAAGTAAGATACATTTATCTTCCTCACTAACATGAACATCTACTGAATCAAGCTAACTCAATAACAAATTAAAAGAATTTAAATGCTCTGCAACTGATTCACCTTCTTGCATTTTCATGTAAAACAATTTTCTTTTTAAATAAAGTTTATTTACCATACTCTTGGCTTGATAGATATCACCCAACTGATTCCACAACTTGTGTGTGGTCTTCTCCTTTGTGACATTCAACAGGACAGAGTCTAAAAGACATAACTGGATGGTTCCCTGTGCCTTCTTATCCAATCTATCCCACTCATCTTGAGAGACATCATCAGGTTTCTTCTCTTTTTGGACACTCAACCATTGGTTTCTTTCTTCCAACAAATCTTCCATTTTTAGCTTCCACAACTCATACCCTGTTCTGTTGAACTTCTCAATGTCCATTCGAGAGGTTGATGCAATAGTGGATGCAACCATAATAACAACACAAGATCTGCAAAACAAATGCAACCAAATCTCTCACTGCAACTATGGCTTCCACACTACCACCCAAGAGTCAAAGTTGGCCAGGCTTTGATACCAAATGTTAGAAATGAAAGCAACACTACTTTAATGGAAATCTAATTTGAATAAATTTAAGCAATCTTTAAGTGTGCTTTAACAATGGAGATTGTAACAAAACATAAAACCCACTACAGAAAAGATGTCAAACATGAATAAATCAACACAATGACATAGTGTTTAGGTGGAGAAAACCCTTGTGGGTAAAAAAAATCCACCAGGAAAGAGGCACAAGTTTGTATTAACCTCAACAAGATTGTACAATACATCAACTACACAACTCTCTCCACAAGTCTTCAATCTGACAGCATGCTAGCAACACTTGAGTACCTAAAATCTATATTGTAGCAACAAATACATGGAAAATACTTATAGAAATGTTTTCAACTCATCCTAGGTGTTCACCTTCTCTCTCATAAGATTCTCCAACCTATAAACATTAATTACCATCTTACAAGCATCTTACACTTGTCCAAAAATAGCCATGCAAAGATTAGGGGCCCAAGACTAAATCTGGCCTCTTACAGCATCTTATGACACGTCATAGCCACCATAGATACCACAAAAGAGTATCTTTCCAAGATAGGAACCTTGGGCTAAATATAGAAAATATACAACTAACATATCCGTCATATGTGTTATAGAATCTCAGAATCTTATGACAACTTGCAACTGTCATAGATTCACTTACCAAACATTATGACAGTTGTCATACATGCCAAAAATAGTAGATTCTTGAAGGGAGCATGCCTACCCTCATTTAATTTGAGTTTTTTACATTTGCCAACAGTAAAAGTCACTCCATAATTACCTCTTGTTACTCCGAAATTACCCATGCCAATGAAACTAGTACATCTCCTCGTGGATAATTACAAATTACATATAATAAATGGACTAAATACAATATTGGGATTTACAAGGTTAATGGCACCTTATCCCAACAACAATTTGAATTCCAATAATCAGAAAGGTTGATTTCTATAAGACAACTAAACCTTTACGAAAATAAATTTCTATACATAAGCTACAAGAGTTATACAAAATGAAAATAATCTTAAACAACTTTATTCTCCTACAAGTTTATCTAAACTCTAACCAGTAGCAATGCTACTTTTTGTAAGGTAATTTTATGAACAAAGGATTGTTATGTTTACATACATTCCATAATATAAATCATATCGACAATCATTTCCATACTAAATTTAATACTTGGATTAAACAAATATATTTATTTATTTACCTCATGGACTATCTTTTAACCCAAGAAGCAATTTGAGAAAACAACCATTAAAATGCAAAGAACCCCACTACAAAAGTAGATGCACTATTTTGACTTCACATTAAAAGCACAAAGAATAAATGTGACACACCTTAGCAAGCATTACGAAAATTCATAACATAACATTAAAATGCAAAGGACTGACCCACAATAGTTGTTAAACTAATTCAATCCCACATAAAAAAATCATGAAGATTATTAGAAAGCACTCCAACGCAAGCAAAAAAATACAAAGAAGTGAAGGATACTTTAAATCAACTATACTCACGTAAGGAACACATCACTTTACGGGCTTACGTACAAGACAAGGGTCCACATACATAATGATTTAGTCAAAGGCAAAAAGAGTAACACTAGAAATAGTCCTCTATCGAAACTAAGTAAGCTGGGTTAAGAGACTGACCTACCACATGAACACAAGGTCAAACACTTGACCCTTGGACTAGGTGAGGTGTGATGGTCAAGTGGTTCCATGTCTCCTCCTCCACATCCATCCATTGGTCAAATACATGTATAAGTATATCCTGCACACTTCAGGCAAAGCATCAAATCCAACAATATAAATCATAGCTGAAGCAACATTAAAAGACCAATGAGGATGTGTAATCTATCATGACCCGCATTCTTCTTGAATTTACATCATTTAACAATCAAATTAATATATCGTTTTATCTATCCATTAAAAAATAATAGGGCATAAAGAGTTACACAAAGGCAAGCACTGCATCCTCTCCCCCTTAGGAATTGATTTACTCCTAGAAGTCATCAAGAGAAGGATAGAAGCACCAACCCATAACTACCCCACACCCGACAAGGTAAGTAACACAACTGATACCCATAAGATGGAAGATAACACATGTAATATACAACTCTACTCACTAAAACATAACATCATGGTAATATGAATTCCACACACATTTTTTATACAAAATAACATTCTATAATTAAAATTTAACACATAATAGAACTGCATGATCATTAATGACCTCCACATATATAGAAGAAATCTCACATTCTAAAGCATGTTTATATAAATCCAACAACTTATATGTAGATACACCCCATGCAAAGATTACATCTTAACACGTTTTCATTCATTCACACCACAAGGAAAACACACAAGTTTCACATATAGGTCTAGGGAATGTGACAATCTCATCATAGTACCAAGTAACCAATAACCAATGCCAAGTAACCAAAAATCCAAGAATCAAGTGGAATGATGGTCTCAAGGCCACGTGCCCGGGGCCCCCCCTCCATACATTTCCACCAATGACCTACCTCTTTTTTGTATAAGGGGATTATCCTCCAAGAGATAGTCAGAATAAGAACATAAATCACTAGGAAGGTAAGTGGATGATGACTATCCCATACTAGCCCACACTTACCCTCATCCTCAAAAGTTTCCCATGTCTTCTTCCTTATATACACTCAACCAGAGGTCGCTCCATCGACTGGCGAGAAGAAACATCACAACACAAGACCAACACTTGAAAACAAAAAGAACCTAGCTTAGCCAACACACATTTTCAAAAATACCACAAGAAGAAGTTTCCAAATCCAACAATAAAGTAAATAAATGCACACAATTTCAACAATAATTCAACATAACCACAAGAGTCGTGAAAATGGAAAATTCAAAGATTTGTGTCTAAGCTACTTACAGACAAGATAAAATAACATTGTTGGTTGTCACAAGCAAGATAAATAAAAGACCAATAACCGAAAGAAAGATCACAATTCATGAAACTACATATTACATCACAATGTGACTGACATCAAGTCACGAATAAGGAAGAAGGCAAATCATGGTCACTACATATGCCATGCAAACACAACCAATGCAACAACATCATGTAGGAAGGTACTAACAAATGCGCCTTCACGTGCGACTACGTGGAATTGTGCCTCCTTAGAGTAACACGTCATCATCACCTACACTATGTTGGAACATCAGTGTGGTGTGGGACAACATCTTTTCACATCATGCCAAATAGGTGTCAATGTACGTAAATACCATAACATAGAATAAGCCAAATACAACTCAAATAGTATCCTAATATGAAAGAAAATGAATAACCCCTTTTTTTATCAATGTTAACTCTATCATAGTGCTAAATTTTTCAAAATACTACACATCCATCTCAAAATAAGATACCAACAGTAAGACCAAACCTGCACCTAGTAACATGGCCTCGAATAAATCACATGCCTGTGCTAAACAATAACCAAGATCCCAAGTAAGATGCTAATAGTACCATCACGGAACAATGCATGATAGGCTAGCACTATGAATCCTCTCAAGGGTCCATTCAATAAGGAGAAGTAGGGGGTACTCTTGCATAGGAAGGTATGATTAGTTGGGTTACCCCAAACCAATGCCACAACATGTCACCATAGCTTCCTAATTTTTCCTCTCCACTACTTAACTCCACACATGTAAGGTCTCCAACTCCAAGGGTGGACCTTACAAGGTGTACAAACAAGCAACCACACAAGCATGGCTCCACCATACTTGTAGCTATGCAATCAACCATGGATGGATACCCAATATCACAAGCTCATGGGTACACAAATCATGTACAGGATGTTCACAACATATAACAAGTGCAATCATAATGGGGTAATCACATCCACAAGGGAACACATAGCATAAATTCCTTTATCGTCCACTACTAAGTGTAGAAGAACAACTTTCATACCCAAAATTACATAATAGTTACCATAAAGGTTTCTAAGAAGTCTACCAAACATCAATTACAATTAACCTTTCTAAGGTGTAAATGGAATCTTACCATAACTTCACATTTAGAGACAATACAATACACCCCAAACAAGTATACCAACATACTAGCATTTGCATACTAGGCCATAATTGAATCAAAACAACATTATTTCAACTCACAAGATGGTGCCTCACAACACATCACACATCACGGAGTTCTCTATAAACCATATCATACTACATATGCACTACGAACAATACATATAATTATCTAACAACAAAGCTCATAAAGTAGAGGCATATCATAAGAAGAATCCAATCGAAGCTTATGTCCCTAAATAATATTCTACCATATGATGCCAAACATCTTCACCACACAAAGGTATGCATAACTTGATATCAAATTCACAAAAGATCAAAATTATAAGATGCAAAATTCACATTATGGAAGTACTTAACAAATGGTCATCATCATACACATAAGTATCTAGACCTCATTAGGAAGGAGGATACCATTAGGAATTTCCAATCCAGCCCCAAAAGTAACTCCTTCTAGCAATAATTTTCTAATCATGCACCCGTATACACATGCTAACAAATGATAACAAACATACGTAGTCACCAGGCACACAATTCACCATTGTATCATTTCGAAAACATATATTATTTCTTAACAATTACCAAGTATATGACTCATTTACACCTCTTTATTTCTTAATCTTTTACAACTAATATAATGCAATCACACACGTAATGACTTTCACTCATAAAAGTCAAAGTAAGATACACTTCAAGAAAGTATTCCTAGTCACCAAACCCAAGGAGACAATACCAATTCCAAATGATTTAACAGGTTAAGAATCAAGAAGGTATGATATCCTTACAATATGATATACCCACACAAAGTACACAAGGCAGGATTTAATCAGACAAGAATTAAGACTTCACTATTCTTCCAAAGAACCCAAGCATAAGAACAAAACATCACCTCTTTGACATCCAAAAAAATAACACACAACAAGGTGCAACACATGCCTAACTATTCCCACGATGCTAACCACTAATCACAACCACATGGAGAGCATACTAGGGAAAAACACCACACTCCACAAAATACACAAGGGCGAGAAAAAGGCCCAACACAACCTTCAAAATTTTAGACCAACCTACTCAAGAGGAGAATCAACAAGGAGGAACACAACCACAACAAAAACACAAGTAGAAGAATTCAATAATCGTGTGACAAAGCCACCATGATAACTAGACAAGAGGATGGATCTTCCTCCAAGATGAAGGTTGGATGTCAGTCCACAACCTCGCTCTCTCACAACCCCATGGAGTAGGACGAGGGTCTCAACCACCTCAAATCCATTCCACAATGACCCAACAAACACACAAATACCCCAGAGCTCCCAATGCTACAACCTAGGCCCTGATACCAAATGTCATGCCCACATTTGCCATGTGGTCATGACATGAAAAACCAAAAAAAATTCCCACCCAACCCTAAAACCCCCTCGCGGGCAACATGCGCGCTCGGTGACACACGTGCGTAACATGGTTGTATTCACAACACACGTTAGGCACATCGCACCAAGGCGAGGAAGGCAAACAAGGTGTGGGATGAGACAACTACGTCACCTTGCCAAGGAAAAGCATACCTAGGGAATCCAACATATAGCATCAAAAATTTTACTCAGTACAGAAAGAAGTAAATAAAATAGCCATTCATGTTTAGTTAAGATAACACATTCATACATAGATGAGATACAATTTCAAACATGCTAACATACCAGAGTATTCTGAGAATTTCTAGGCAAAAAGATTTGAATCCAACTCTAAAACATAGCATGGGTCAATTAAAGAAGTACGAGGACTCCGACATCCAAATTTAATTATATAGGCACAATCAATTACATTCACACATTGTATTCTCTTCTAAAACAAGCATCAATTCCTAAATCAAATGATAATATAATATAGTTACAAGATGAAGGCTACTTCCCAACGCATGGAACAATCATGCTTCAATGATTAAATTACAAAGAGTAATAGTACAATATTAATAATTAACCTCCAAGGTCCTCCAACGACACATGGAACAACATGAGTACAACATAAAGAAACTACACCACACACCAAACCTCTAGAAGATCACCAGAATGGGACCAATGGGGGATGTTGCCCACGTCCCTACCATATTGCCATCGTCGAGCGCAATAGATGTCTATTGCCACTCTAGGCAACCCTTGAGCTACGGAGAGAGGAGAACACATAACCACTTCTAACACGAACAATACCCACACAACAAGGCTCAAGAAGGGCACCAAAACTATTCACATAAAGTTAAACACAAATCTCACACACACCCAACACATCCCCAAGGGAATTGATACAACTAAAAGAACTCAAGGCACACCCACTTGACAACACACACATAACATATTCCAAGCATAAGTCATCATAAGGTCGCTCATGACCCAATCAAGAAGGAGAAGAAACAAAGATAACAACAGGAGCATCAATAAAATTTAATTTTCATGCATATCATATTCTTTTAAAAGACATTAACCATTTTGTGCTAAAGCAATCAAGAAGAGAAAGGGATCACCCAAGCCAAAATGCAATTCACCCATTATGCATGCTAAACTAATATTCTGAATACAAGGAGATGGTACAACAAAAACAAGGTACGCCATTACCATGCCAAAATTACATTCATGGAACAAGCAAGATGATAAAATAATGTATAGCAGTTGTGACCATCGACCATACTCCAACAGAAGACTAGGTACTAGTTCCTAAGTCCAAGAGTCAACTTGACCAAAGGTCCACTTTGACCAAAAGGATAACTTTGACCCAAAAAGGATTAAAACATGGGAGATGAGGTCAAGAACCCAAGACACTCATATCCAGACGAGTCGGGGATAGTCTCACAAGAGACCTTTTTGTCTCTCAAATAAAGATACAAACTAAGGTCCTTTAAACACAAAAAAAAATTACTTTTACAAATACACAAATGTCCAAAATCAAATAAGCCCTAGTTTCTAACATGTACTACCATATTCTCTACAAAATGATTGTAAATTTCCTATGCACAACCATACCATGAAAGCTTTATATATATATATGTACAATCATAAATACGAAATTAACACAAACTTAGAACAATAAATTTTTTTATAACACTAATAATACATTTACCATAAAAAAATATTAACCTATCTATGAAAACTCAATGATCCCATAATCGAACCATTTCCTTCACACAATTTGTGCACAAGTATAAAACATCATCCTAAAAAATACAGGTTGACTAAATAAGACATCTAAATGTGTAAAGTTTGGCCGAATCTAAGGTATCTTTTTTTTAGGGAGAGGGATAAAGAGACGATGCATAAAGCTTTACATAGTAAATACTTAATTAACATTAGAGTTTTAAACATTTCCTGCTGGATGTCAAAACAACTCAAAAAAATTGTTAAGAGGACATTTTCTTTGCACGTTTAGGGTTTTATAAAAAAGAATAGGGGGATTTACGACTGAAGGTACGCCATTGAAGGTGTGAGAATCTAGAGGAGGCCACGCCTATCATTGAGGAGGTGTGGCAGCCTGTTCTTGGGCCACACCTCACATAGGCTATGAGCCCCTCCCAAAAACGTGAAGCAATAGTTTACGCAAAAAAATTTGGCCTTCGTTGTCCCTGCGTTGCCAATGAGATGCATTCTCTACTATTTTTCTTTTCTTGCGTTTGCTGTGTTGACATCTACTTGCCGCATTTTCTTACTGTCTGTTGTGTTGGTTTTTTCCCAGACTGGATGCTTATTCCCAGATTTCCCTACAAGGTAGCCATCAATGATCAACAGGATCTCTGGGCCAGGGGCCAACAGTGTAGGAGATAGACTCTATATTTTATCTCCTCTTCTTCTTCAGGCTCTGCAAAACCTAGGGGGGTGTTCCCTACTCAACATCCATGGGGATATGCATACAAAGGCTGGGATGCTGACAGAAAGCAGATAAGTCCTCATGTAAGTAGACCAAAACTGCAAGATAAGAGCAAAGGGGCTGGCTTTGGGCCTATTTTCAGTTGTAGACAGAGGACTTGGATCCTAAAACTAATTCTAATGTCCTAATGGTTGTTTTAGAGTTTGATTATGATTTTAAGTTTGGATGCAAAGCTGGACATGGTTGTAACACAAACACAAAGCAAGATTGGTGCCTATCCAGGGCCTGGAGTCAATAGACATACACCTGTGAATGATCAGCATGAACAGCTAAAACTGGATTTCAGGGGGATATATATGATACCTGCCTTACAAATATCTCCCAATACAAAGTGTTAAGTTATCTCTACTTATGGCATCCCTACTGCAGTATACCCTTCCCAATGTTCAACCTGAAAACAGTTTAATCTACCCCTTGAGCAGAAGTTAAGAGATCATACATTCAACACAGGAATTCCATGTTCTAGAGTCTCAAATATTGCTTAAATATCCAGACTCAGAAGAAAGATACATGCAATACTGGAGACAGAATTAACAAAACACATGCAAACATAGCATTATTCATACAAGATTAACCATGAAATCAGTGGATTCATGCCAAAACGTACAACAAGAGATACATAAACTCACAGGTTTAGCTGTACAGAGCAACCAAAATGAACTGTATTGTGTTACAGAGCCAAAATTTTCAACTTTCAACAACCTCTAAAATGGTAACACAGTCTTCTTATAATAGCCAAAGAGTGTACCACAGCAATTAATTACATGATTACAACAAAAAATCCGCCAGATACAGTCCTCAGAAGGAATGGCGCTCAGAAAATGTTAATGCAGCAGACAAAGGGGGGCCTCGAGCCACGCGCCACTATCTGGAAGTCTTCATTCTCAATCAGGCAGCCTGATCACTTGTACCATCGCCCATACTCCTGCTACAGTCGCCATTAAGGGCCTCAACCACCCGCGGTCGCTTGAAAACTGTCGCTGCAGTCAAAAAAGAAACTTCCTGCCAAAATGCTTCCTCACAGGTTCAAAACATACAGGGGAATAATCCCACATTGGTGCCGCGGAGACAACTTTAGTATTTTAAAAATATGGCCGCATGCATACCAAGTGTCGAGCGCTTTTTCC
The DNA here is from genome assembly GCA_027924645.1 of Cunninghamia lanceolata. Taxonomy (NCBI): domain Eukaryota; kingdom Viridiplantae; phylum Streptophyta; class Pinopsida; order Cupressales; family Cupressaceae; genus Cunninghamia; species Cunninghamia lanceolata. The sequence goes on along the minus strand of BSBN01000398.1, from coordinate 7,136,881 downwards.
GCGCTCGACACACATGCCTTCGTCAAAACCCATCGCCGTGACACAAACCATCGGCCCAACCCACGAATCCTTCGCCGACCTCAACTCATGCCGACGACACTTCCACCTATCACCTCCGTCGGTGTGACCAACACCATCAGAGCAACACTTCAAACCTTACGCCGATGCACCAAGTCACCCCGATGGCACTCCCCATCGGGGTGACTTCCTCTATCGGCGAACCACAAAACATACTGGCCGATAAAACAAGTCTCGCCGAAGACCACCATCAACTCCATCATCGGCCAGAGAAAGAGTACGCTACAGCGATGTCTCCCGATCGGCAAGAAAAACATCATCGGCCAAGCATTTCAAAGTTGACCCAATACTCAATCTCACTCCGATGGCACTCCCCATCGGGGTGACCTCCCTCCATCAGCAAACTGCAAAAGACCTCTGCCGATATGCTAAATCTCGCCGATGAACACTTAACTCATCCCCCATCGGCATGACCAACGCCGTCGGTGGAACCATAATATCCTTTGCCGATAGGCAATAGTCTTGGCGATGGACAAGAACACTTAGGGTTTGAAAGAAGAAACCCTCCAACAAGCAAGCTCAACCTCTAGGCCAAAATGGGTACCAACATGTTGCACTTAAAAAAATTGATATGCAAAGTTTGTTTTGTTGGATTTAAATTGGTGACAGCGTCTCTTTTGTTTTTTTGTTGCACCCTTATGTTTTTGTAGTGCCTCTATTTTATTTGGCATGCCTCTAATGTTGAGGCGCCTCTTTTCATTTTCTTTGTTGTTGCATGCTCTGCTAAAACTTAGTTTTGTTTATTTATATAGGAAGGAAACAATATTTGCTCCTTAGTTCCATTCTAACATGTTATGCACAACAAGGTAAATTTGTAGTAGAAAAAAATAAATAAAAGAAACATTACAGGTGAAACCAAACACAGCTCCCTTGAGGACCAATCTTCAAAGTTTGTTGGATGGTTTATTTAAAAGAAACAAAACAAGAGTAAATTCTTTAAAATCTATTTCCTTGCCTCCTCAAGAGAAGAAATACAAGGGCAGAGGTTTCTATTCAGAGGCATAGGTGAATGATAGAATGAGGGAATACCTCCCCAAATTCTATGAGAATTAGAAACAAAGGTGAAACTCTTTGAAGTTCACCCCACCAGCATTTTTCTTTCCTTCCATTCTCCTCCCCCCAAACCACAGTCGCCCATTCCATTTTATTATTATTTTTCTTCCTCCAAAAAGAGGCATCCCCCCTGTCAAAAACATCCCAGAGGGAGAGTTTCCTTCCCTCCTTTTTCAAGCAAAGAGCTTGCCCTAAAAAAAACTCCAAAACCCTAACCCTCTTTTAAAAAAAAAATAATCATTTTTTTAAAACATATTAGAATATCTATCTCTAAGCATATGTTGCACACAAGGTTATACCATAGAAAGCTAAACTAAATAAAATTTATCTCTAACTCTTTCTAAAATAATTTAAATTCCAATAATCAAAAAGGTTGATTTTTGTAAGACAACTAAACCTTTACAGAAATGAATTTTCTATACATAAGCTACAACAGTTATACAAAATGAAAATAATCTTAGAGTTTATCAGAACTCTAACCAGTAGCAATGCTACTTTCCATAAGGTAACTTTATGAACAAAGGATTGTTTTTTATTAGATAAGTGGCAAAAAAGGGTGCCGATCCAATGACAAAACAACCAACAAAGGCTCACCAAAACCCAAACAGTTTAGAGAAAACCATTAAAGTTTTTGCATCATACCAAAAAGACTAAAGATCCAGGAATTAAACAAAAGACTTAAGAAACTAGACACAACAGAAACAAAAGATTGACCACAAACCGATAGCAGAGTAGCACCAAGCCTCTAAAGGCTATGCGAACATCTTGTTCCAATCATCAACGAGAAACTGGAGCACATCCTCGTACTCCTTCATCTTTTTGTCTGACTTCTCTTGCCCCTTGGGCACCACCTTTTGGAGAGCCACCAAAGTCATGGCGGACCTGTGCATAACTCTAGCCAAAAATTTGGCTAGGATGTTAAACTTCTACTCCAGATGAGTCATCCTAGCCTCTAGAGTTTCTTTAGCCTTGTCCTTTTTGTTTTTAGCACCTTTTTTCTTCTTACCAGTCCCTTTTTTCTTTTTCTCCGAACTGTCAGTATTTGAACCTTGCACATTAAAATCTGGGAGATTGCTGGGGCCCTCTTCACCAGCTACCAGCACCTCAATCTTGTTACCTTTGTTAACCGAAATGTCACCACCCATTTGTTCAGTCTCCTCCACCACCGTGTCCGTCTTGATGTTGGCCTCAGACCTCGACCCCTGCAGCTCAGCAGAACCCTTCTTGTTATCATCCTCGGAGTCCTCTTCTTCCTACATTTCCACAACAACCCCTTTATTATTCTCCACATGCTGGTCTTCTTCCTACATCTCCTCAACATCCTCCTTCACCATCACGGCAGCTTTCCCCTTAGACATGGAGGTCGGTTTAGCAGCAAGCCTAGACGACCTCCTGGCAGTAGGCATTCAATTTTTGTTGTTAGTGGGGGTGTAGACCTCATCCTCAACATTGTCTAAATCCCCAGTATCTTCATCAGTGCTAACCTCCTCATCCACCAGGGTAGCCTTAGCGGTCTTACTGTCACTGACAATGTCATAATCTTCTTCCATGGTTCCCTGCTTCTTCTTACTAGATAGGGAAGGGCTACCTTGGAGGATTTTTCTTTTGGCCAGGGTCATAGCCGGAGAGGTGGGGGTGAGATCTTCGATGGTGGGTTCGGGGATTTTGGACACCGAGGGTTTTTTCTTGCCATTTTTCAAGGACTTGGCATAGGATTTAGGAGTAACCTCAGTAATAATGACCAGGCCCTCCATCACCAGGGAAGGATTATGCGGTTGAGACTCAATCCTGACGAGAGTGGGAGTTTTTGGGGGACAGAGGGTGAGATGGAACTTATACAGTCTCATGATTAGGCCCTGATGAAGCGAAAGCTCAGACTTACTAGAGTCAAGGGCATGTTGCTCTTTAGCCGTTGCAATGGAGGTTTCCAAGGAAGAGAGAAGATAGAAGGGGAAACTGATATGCTTACTATACCTAAAGTGATTTAGAAGAGCAAAATGATAGTGAAAAAACCTTTTGAACCTCCCCTCTAAGGTAAAATACTTCATAATCATGAAACATGCCTCGTCCCATGGCGGAGGTAAGAGTTGATAGTCAAAACCCCCTTGCAGGTTGTTCAGAACCTCCCCTTTGTTGAGAAAAAGCTTCATTCCTTCAGGATTTGACACCTTGCTCTTCCTGGGTTGCTTCGTGCCATCAGTAGACAACCCAGTAGCCATCCCAATCACCTCCTCTAAAATCTCAAACCCCACATTGCCAACTTTAACCTTTCTGCCATCATAAGAGCGCAGAAACTAAGCTGAGAGATTTTCATCGTAGCCTTGCAGACATTCCAGGTACGAGGTGACACCACCCTCATGACAGGTGTGCCACAGAGTCTCATTCTTTTTGAACTCCTCACACATCTCTGGTTCAGTGTGTGACCTATCACCACCCATTTTACTAAGCTCAAACAGGTAGACAATGCCGGTAGCAGACAAAACAAACCCAATGCAACAAAGAGCAAATGCAGTGTAACCCTTAGATATCTCCGTGCTAATGGCTAACAACACTTTAGAGTTTAATTTGATTGCAATGATGTTTCTAGCCTTTCCCACGCCGAAGGTGGCATACTTGCTATTATTTTGCATGCGGGAACATTTAATCCCTTTCATATCATGATTAAGGAGCCTTATAAGATCATCATTAAATCTTATGTTGAGCAACATCGAGATGTCAAGACTAGAATTCACATGGCTAGGCATGTGAGAAACCCCCTCCCGATGCCATCTCATCATGTTAGGAACGCAACCACTTATGAAAAGACAGGTCCAAGCGTTATCAAGTTGGCACTTAACCTTTGTGGCCTCCAATAACCTATACTCGATGTCCAGCTGGACGAAGGTACTAGATCTCTGGTGTCCCCTTGATTGCCCCCAAAGCTTAAGATATGACCTCATGAGGGACCGAGAGTTGGGCTTAACTCCTCCTTAATGAGGGTTTGAATCTAATGTGGGAGATTTTTATCAACCCTTGAGCACCGCCACATGTCTAGGCTTTGACCCAAATTAGCCATCACATTTGCCACTTTATTGCTCTCCTGATAAACATGACCGATAACCATCTGATTGAAACTGGATAGTAAGCCAATGATGTCTTTGATTAAACTCTTCATTCTCCAACCACTGTTAGACCTCCCCATGGCCGCATCTATCACTAACTTAGAATCTCCTTCCACTTGCAGGTTGTCAATTCCCAAGGAGTGGACGATCTTTAGACCTTTTAGAAGCACCATGCCTTCAGCAACATTGTTAGATTATTGACCGATGCCCCCAGCATAAGCAGCAATGGAGGTGCTAAGATGGTCTCTGAAGATCCCTCCCCCACTAGCAAGATCAGTATTCTTTTTTTCTGCCCCATCAAAGTTAAGTTTGATCCAGCCGTTGGGGGCGGTTTCCAACGAGTGTTAAGTCTAACCATCTTTTTAGAGATGTCCACCTTGTTCATATCCTCCTTCAGGCACCAATTCTTGGTAATTTGAATTTCAATCAGAGAAGGGGGATACTCTGCCACTTGCAGGGTACAGGTAGAGGTGTTTTTCGCAACCACTCTACAAAAGGAAAAGAAAACCTCATCAGTATTACGAGCAATTTCTCTAAAAATGCGATTATTTCTTTCTTTCTACACACTCCAACCAAGGTGAGGGAGAATATGTCTCCAGAGTTCTCTTATCTTGGGGTGAGTGGAAGGGGAGGTCCAACTTTGGGCAAAATCCTCCAAGTTTTCCTAAAAACCCACTCCAAATTGAGCTTCTACAGAGTTTTCTCCCAGATTTGCTTAGAGAACTCACAGTGAAGGAGCAAGTGTTGTATGGACTCTTGTTCTTTATAGCATAGCACACATCTCTTAACCAATTGGAAAGCCCTCTTATTAAGGTTATCAATGGAGAGAACTTTGTTGTGTGCCACGGCCCACCAGAAAAAGTTGACTTTAAATAATAGATTGCTATTCCAGACTTTCTTCCAGAGATGATTTGGCTGACCTTTGTTAGTCAGCATATGGTAAGCCGACTTAACCGTGAACTTACCTTTTTGGTCTTGACCCCACAACATCTCATCTTCCCTTTGAAAAATTGAAATTCTGTACCTTTCTAACTCCTGTTGTAGAACTGAAAATCCTGCATCTCAGGTTGATTGATACAACAGTCAGATAAGTTCTTCCACCTTCTTTGTCTATGGGGATGGCTAGTAATAGAGTTGCTCACCTTGGTACCAAAAAAGCTCACCTCTCTTTCCATAGTAGAATTGCTTCCTTTCCCCAGGGGATCATCCCTCAGCCAATTATCCTCCCAGAACCTAATGTTATCTCCTCTTCCCAGTTTCCATTTGATGCCTTGTGAGAGAGAGTTCCTGGTTTTGGTCATTTTGTTCCAAATGATAGAGCCTTTGGGAAGGGAGTCTCTAACCAGAATATTAGAATTGGAATCACTCTGCAGGTATTTGGCTTTCATGATTTGAACCCATTCCTTCTCCTCTTTAAGGAAAGTCCAACCAATTTTAGTTAGCAAGGCTTTGTTCATACCTTGAATTTTTCTAATCCCTAGACCCCCATTAGCCTTGGGCTGACAAACTCTATCCCATCTCACCAGCGAGATCCTCTTCTTTTCCTCCACCCCAATCCATAGGAAGGTTCTCTGGATCCTTTCTAATTTTTCTGCCATATATCTGGGAATTTTAAACAGAGAGGAAATAGGTAGGAATGCCTTGTAGGGAGGCCTTCAGAAGTTGATGCTTACCTACTTGGCTAAGAAGTTTACCTTTCCAGCCCTCCACTTTCTTATGGATGCGCTCCAGAACCGTGTTCCAAAAAGTCTGGGTCACATCTTTAACCATGAGAGGCAGTCCCAGATAGGTGGTCGGGAGGGCCACCTGATTGGATTGGAGAATATTTATAACATTAACTTGCAGATCTATCTTAGTGTTAAAGAAAAACACATTACTCTTTTCATAGTTGATGCACTGACCTGACACCTCCGCATACATGTTGAGAAGGTTTTTCCATCTCATGGCCTCCACAACAGAAGCCATCCCAAACAACATGGTATCATCCACGAACTGTTGGACAGCCAACAGTCTTAGGGTGGACGTTGCTTTAACACCAGAAAGGGATCGTCATGAATAAGTAAGGAGACAGGGGACCCCCTACCTTAAACGCCTGCCAACCTCAAAAAAACCCCGCAGCGTGCCATTAACCAATACCAAGTACTTGACAGTAGTGACACACTCCTTTATCAGTTTGAGAATTATGTCATTGAAGCCCAACTTCTTGAGAACCTTGAACAAGAAGTCCCAAGAGACTCTATCATAAGCTTTTGATATGTCCAGTGTTAGGGCCATACTCAGACTATTGTTTTTATCCATAGAGTGAATGATCTCATGAGTCGAGATAGATGCATCTAGAATCTGTCTCCTAGGAACAAAGCCTTTCTGGCTGTCAGAGATTCTAAGGACCAGCGTTTTGGTAATGATTTTATATAGAGTGTTGCACAAACTAATAGGGTGGAAATCAGCCATGACTTCCCTATTATTTTTCTTATGAATCAGTGCAATGAACGTGGCATTAATCTACCTAAGGAACTTCCCCATCCTAAAGAAGTCTTTAATAGCATTCATAACATCATAGCCCACTATATCCCAGAATTCCTAGAAAAAAGCAGGGGGGAACCCGTCTGGCCCTGGCGCTTTGAAAGCCCCCATCGAGAACACAACTTCCCTGACTTCTTCTGTAATAGGCTTCAACAAGCCTTCATTGTTTTCCTCTGATAGGATTGGAGGAATGCAATCTAGAAGAATGTTTTCTTTAACACTGTCAATTCTGTTATTTTGCTCAGCCAGGAAATTTTTTAAGTAATTAGAGGCCAATCTATGGAGTTCCCTATCATCCTTCACCTCTCTATTCTGCTCATTCAGGAGTTTGGTGAAACTATTCCTCTTTCTATGTTTCATGGCTGATTGATGAAAAAAGGTTGTGTTCCTATATCCCTCTTTCAGCCATTGAACCCTTGACTTTTGCTTCCAGAAGATTTCTTCCTTACTGATTATGTCCTTTAGATTCTTGACTAATTCCTCCTTGGCTTTATATGTGCTCTCACTCCCATCTCCCTTGGCCATTTTTTCTTGAACCTCCAGGAGACTATCCGAGAGATGTTTCTTGGTGTTCATCACATTACCAAAGAAAAGATTATTCCATCCCTTGACTTTGTTTTTGACATGTATCAGTTTCCGGTTGAGCTTGTACATAGGAGATCCATGAATCAGGACTTTCCACCAATCAGCAATACAATTTCTAAAATCCAAATGGGAGGCCCACATAATTTCATACCTAAATGGGAAGGGGCCCTTATAGTAATTCTCAGTCTAGTCTAGAAGAAGGGCATTGTGGTCAGATATGGTGAAAGGTAAAGCAGACAAATTAGAAAATTAAATCCTATCCCAGTTAGCAGAAACCAACAATCTATCAAGATTTATGTGGATCAACTATTCTCCCTTTCTTCTATTAGTCCAAGAAAACTGTTGATTGATGACTTCCAGGTCCATTAGCTCAGTTTCACTTAGGAAGTCAGTGAGGTCCACCATATTACTCCCAGATTTTTCTGAGGGGTAAAGAGGGGTGTTGAAGTCTCCCCCAACAATCCACATAGTTCTTTTATCCTCACTGATTTTGGAGCTCAGCCCATCCTAAAGTTCCTTCCTGGCATTTTTAGTGTTGGGGGCGTAAATGTTGAGCATCTTCCAGGTTTTGTTATTAATCTTATAGTTGATTTCTAGACTATTCTTACTATGCAAGTAGTAGCTTCCCAAAGCATTGTATTTATTCCACATACTGACTAGCCCCCCGGAAGCTCCAGTCGAGGGGCTGATGATGAAGTCCGCCATAGGCCAAATATTGTTAGCAATTTTTCTAAAGTTTTCCTCAAACATTTTAACTTCTTGGAGGAGGATGAAATCAATCTTATTGTCATAAATGTAGCTCCTAATCATGAGCTATTTTTGTGGGTTGTTGATCCCTCTTACATTCCATGTGATAATCTTCATTTGCGTGATTTTTTGGAGAGGGCCTCCAGTGTACTTTGTCTCCCATAGGCAATTTCCTTAGTTGCTTCTCTGGATCTAGTTTCTCTCTGGGAAGGCCTCCCTGCTCTTCCTTCAATCCCCACATCAGTTGCTTTCTTATTATGTCCTTTCCCTTTTCTCTTGGGGGTGATCCATCCTCCTTGGTTACTGGTACTAGCCCCGGGGAAAGAACTTTGACAGGAGAAATCATAGACTTCGTTGTGTTTCCTAGGCCCCTGGTTAAAAGACCTGTGGAAGTTGAGTTCTCCAACACTCCCAGATGGTCTTGACTATCCCTTTCTTCTCCAAATTTTAGTACACCGGTCTTCTCCAGAAGGGGGGAGCTCACCGCAAGAGTTAGGATTTCTCCTTCTTTCGTCGCATTCGAATCAATGGGAAAATCTATAGACTTCTCTTGACCACCACAAACCAGATCCAGCCGTAGCTCAATAGGGGATAGTGATGGGGAAGGGACAAGAATCTCCTCAAATGGATTATTCTGTACCTGGTCTCCAACCAGAGCCTGGGTTTTGTTTGGAGACTTTATTAAATCTAACAAAGCCTCTTTGAATGGGTATTCTTCTATTATGTTTTCTACTTTCGGGGCCTACTTATCTTTAGGATCCTCAGCTTTTTTACACTCACTGTTTAGGTGCCCCTTTTTTCTACAGTTTTGGCAATAGGCAGTGGAGTTTTCATACAATATTTGCTGCTCCCAACAGCCATATTTGGAATTTAGCTTAACAGTATTAGGTAGAGTCTTATGAATGTCTACACTAACACAAAATCTAGCAAAAACCAACATGGTTTTATTTTTGGTGGTGCTATCCAAAGCGATGAAGCATCCAAAGGAGTTGCCAATCCATGTGAATATCTCCTCATCCCAGTACTCGAGAAGGAGCCCAGGTAGTCTGACCCACACATGAGTTGACCTGTTGAGTTCCATTGCTGCATCAAAGCCCAGCTTCCAGCGCCCTAAGCTAATATTATGCTTCCCATACATCCATGGTCCTCCTGCCAAGACTATGACTAAGTCCTCCCTTTCCATTAACATCGCACTAGTCGACACACTACCTTTAAGGAAAAGGCCACCTGACATCGCACTAGTCGACACACTACCTTTAAGGTGCCATCTAGCGGTAACCCACCGTCTAACCATGTCGATGTTGGGCCTAAGGTATTGGAACTTTCCAACCAAGGAGAGTTCCAAGGAGGAGGTTATTTTATCCATCATTCTATCTAGGATCTAGAAGTCTGTTCCATCCTTAACTTTTGGCTGCATCGGGGCATCAAAATCTTCCTCAGACCTACTAGACTCACCTAGCAGGGCCTATTTCCAAGCCTTGGGGTCTAAGCCCGAGGCAGGGGGAGAGGTCTCTTTAGTACTAATTAAGGTAGTACTGACATCAGCAGGGAGCTCCTGCGGGCCCAAAGGGGGGCAGGGGACCCCCCTGGGCTGACGACCTCCATGACCGAAGCAGGTTCAAACACCGATCAAAGCGATAAAGTTGTAGAGCGAGAAAGTTACAGAGTGGGAAAGTTGCACGTATGAACAAAGGATTGTTATGTTTACATACATTCCATAATATAAATCAAATTGACATTCATTTCCATACTAAATTTAATACTTGGATTAAACAAATCTATTTATTTGTTTACCTCACGGACTATCTTTTAACCCAAGAAGCAATTTGAGAAAACAACCATTAAAATGCAAAGAACCCCACTACGAAAGTAGATGCACTATTTCAACTTCACATTAAAAGCACAAAGAATAAATGAGACACACCTTAGAAAGCATTATGAAAAGTCATAACATAACATAAAAATGTAAAGGACTGACCCACGATAGTTGTTAAACTAATTCAATCCCACATTAAAAAAAATCATGAAGATTATTAGCAAACACTCCAATGCAAGCAAAAAAAATCCAAAGAAGTGAAGGAGACTTTAAATCAGCTATACTCATGCAAGGAACACATCACTTTAGAGGCTTACGCACAAGACAAGGGTCCACATACATAACGATTTGGTCAGAGGAAAAAAGGGTAACACTAGAAATAGTCCTCTATCAAAACCAAGTAAGTTGGGTTAAGAGACCAACCTACCACATGAACACAAGGTCAAACACTCAATCATTGGACTAGGTGAGGTGAGATGGTCAAGTGGTTCCATGTCTCCTCCTCCACATCCATCCATTGGTCAAACACTTGTATAAGTATATCCTGCACACTTGAGGCGAAGCATCAAATCTGACACTATAAATCATAGCCGAAGCAACATTAAAAGACCAATGAGGATGTGTAATCTAGCATGACCCACATTCTTCTTGAATTTACATCATTTAACAATCAAATTAATATATCATTCTATCCATCCATTCAAAAATAATAGGGCACAAAGAGTTACACAAAGGTAGGCACTACATTGTGTGTTAGTCACCTTGGGTTGGTGTTCATGTGTATTATTTTTAGTGTGTGTGTTTTTGGAATCCCTTGTGAGTATGAACCCAGTTATTATCTGGGCCTCCTAGCTTGGGGGTGGCTTGCTTACAAGCCAACGGTTGGGAGGTGAACTTCCCTTAGCCTTGGGAAGAAGTTTATTGTCTTGCAAGTTTGACTCTTGGAGAAGAGCTTGGGAGAAGGTTTCATGAAGTGGTAGTGGGTTATGTTTGTGTTGTAAAAAAATAAGGCAATGTAAATACCTTGGCTCTTTAAAGTTTTGTAAGGGGTGGGTGTGTGAGAGAGTAAACCTCTCTCTTAGAAAGTTCCTATTGTTGCAATATATCCCTTGTAAAGGAAACCATTTCAACATGAAAATGAGTTTAATGATATTGTAATTTTTTTCTCTACTTGGTTGTATTATGTGAAATGGAATATTACTTGAATATCTCTCTCTCTCCCTAATTCATTTCTACTATTTTGTAATTGCTTATGGAAGAAAAAAAAAGATGTATTTTAATCTTGCACCCATTAACTCAATAATACATAAGATAGCTTCTTAAAAACAAAAAACAAAAATAATAGTCATTGCATATTACCCTTTTTTGCTCCTAAAAATAATTTTGTTAAAAAAAAAAAAGAGATACTTATAGTCACTTTACCTTTCACCCTTATATAGTGAAAAAGAGAAAATGATTATTTTATTATTTCAAAAATATATATATAGAAAAATATTTTAGTTCATATAATATTTGTGGGATATATATATATATAGAGAGAGAGAGAGAGAGAGATTTAAATAATAAAAAAAACATAGAATATATATATATATATAACTTTATTGTATTTTGTGTTTTTTTTATTATTCAAATCTCTGTTTTAAAAAAAACAATGGCAAAAAAAAATATTTATATATATATATATATATATATATATATATATATATGAGTGTAAAGTTTCTTTTTAAAATGTTGTAGGCGAGGGATGTTAGGGCATCCTTAATTTTTTTTTGTTTGCAAAAAAATAAAGTATGCGTCTGGGGGGGCTGTTGGTCTCCTATAATGATTTAACAACTAAGCCCATAAAGTTGTGACTCAGAGATTGGACATCTAACCTGAATAACTGTCTTAATCACTATGAAGGTGCATTTAACTTGTCAACCTAGGGACGTGAACTTGAAATGGGTCAGCACAGTATGTGCACTAGGAACCCCAAAGTAGCCACATTCATTCTACGACTAAGAAAGACATAATGCTGAAAGTAAATTGCTTGGAAAGAAATAACATAAATGTTGAACATCAACCAACAACTATACTAAGATGAAGTGCATGACAAAAAATGAAAATCTGGGCAAACAAACAGGGAACTACTCTGTCTGCTTTGGCTGCAGGAATAGACACAGAATGGAATTCTAGTGGTTGCAGGAACATACAGTGCCAGATTTTAACTAACTGCTTGATAGAAAATAACAACTAAACTAAAGGATGGAATGCTCACCAAGTGGGTCCCCTTGGATGAGTATCCCTTAAGACAAATGTAAACTCAGAGATGCGAACTTATAACTTCATTTTATTCATTGGAAAACATGAGTACAAATGAGCAACATAACTGTATTACTGAAAAACTTAATAATGCAAGTACAACCTCAGATTAATCAACCCCTTAGAAGGAGCATCTGAGTCTTATTTATAGAAAGAAAAACTACAAACCAAATACCTAGCAAGGCAGTCAACTCCAATAGATTAGGAGGATGCCACTTTAGGGAAAGCATAGATAGTGGAGAGGAGGTTATACATGTGTGGAATCTGGTCAAGCATGTTCGCTTTGACACAGATCTAGCACAACAGTAACTCCTATATTCGCTCAAAAAGTAATTAGGACCAGTTACAAGGTGGTTATCTTCCCTCCATTTGACATTTGAACAACCACCTTGTTGACTTTGATGGCAAGTGACCAACTAACAGAATCTTCCTCGATTTTATAGGCTGCTAATTATATCTGCATAACAATATTAGTATGCACAATAATTGCATTTCTGTAATAATATTAGAGTAACATTCATTAATCCACATGTAAAATTAACATAGATAGTTCATATAGCATGTCAATGTCATTTAAAGATTATAGGAAATAACCTATGCCTGATATCTATGGTTTTGAGGAAATATCATAAAAAAGATCAAGATCTAGGTACCAAAGTCCATGATAATAAATTCTAACAAAATTGAGTCATAAACTAGACTCATCACGGGCCTCAACTTTGTTGTAGGGTAGGCTGAGGGCACGGGGTCTGGGGGACCCCGTCCCCAGCCAGGCAGCCCACGGCAAGTAGGCCGCTTGGCCTTGTCGCCCAGGCCATTGCCCTCGGAACCCTTCAGCTCTGTGCAGCACCTCTGCATGTTTGTTTAAATATTACCCTCTATCTTTTCAAACTCCTCTGTGTCTTTGATGTATTTCTCTATTGTTCAACACTGCATGTGAGTATATATATATATATATCAGCTCTGTATATATATAGGTTGAATATATACAGAGCCCTTTGTATATACACAGTGTGTGTATATACAGAGGGTTTGCCCTTTTTCCTCTATGTTTATTTTTGTCTAGTTTATTATATATATATAGGGACCCTACAAGACAAAGGAATATATGAAATTAGATTTTAGTAGATTAGCCTCATTTCAAATATATATTTTATGCTTGCCTTTTCAAACTATATATAAAATATAAAAAAGAAACTATTGCTAGAGGTCTTTAGCAAGAAAACAAATGTTGGTTTGTTAATTTCCTATTTTAAACTATTCATTATTTCAAAATGCTTGGAGGGAACTACACTTTTAACTTTAAACAAATACCCTGAAAACCTAAAATAAGAAATGGAAAACCAAAACTATTGAAACTATAAACTTTTGAAAACTAGAAATTTGGTAAACAAAAAACATTAGAAAACTTAAACTTTGGAGAAATAGTCTTCCCATGTGGGAAGAGATTTCGCTCTCCACTTTTCCTCCAAACTTGCAAATCAAACTATTAACTTGTGAGTGTCAAATGAGACTTTGTCATGCTTTTATAAACTTATTTAGGGCTAGTAGTGTTGCCCTAATTATTAGGGTACTTTAACCAACCTTTTAGCCTTGCTTACTTTCCCTAACTCACTTATGGGATAGTTTTAATTATTGATATAGTTATATAGTTAGAGTTGAGATATTTAATTTTTAAATTTAATTTTTACATAGTTCTTTTAGTGGTGTTATGTTGCCAAATTTTTTAGCAAATTTATCCACCGTGAAATGTTATGCTGGCGGATTTTTCTAAGACCCTATATTAGGATTTGAATTTTAGATGGTATTTGAATTGGTGTATTTTTATGGCAATTATTATTGAGTTGATTAATTTATTAAATTGTATAGTTGATTAAGCTTTCCCGTTTTAATTTATTGCAGTTTAATGTTTTAAACAAGCTTTAAATTTATTTATTTCCATGGTTAGATTATTGTTGTTAAAGTAGAGTAACTGAACTATAGTCTATATTTCTGCAATTTAGCGTAATTTAATTTGGTTAACTAATTCTAGGGTTAGGGTTTTTCGACTTAGATCGAAACCGTTTTCTCACTTTCACCTAGGAAACCCTAGGGATGGCTTCTTGATGGAGACCACCCCTCTTGGCGATGTAAGGTGCAACACTCACCCCCTTAGTTACTATCATCATCGAAGGGATTGCGAAAGGAGTTTCGCATTATCCTGCTTCATATTTGACTTCCCCACCTTTGTGTGGCATGCCTAATGTGTATTGCAAATACAACCACGTTATGTGCATGTGTCACTGAGCGCACATGTTGCACGCAAGGGGGTTTTAGAGTTGGGTGGGAAATTTTTTTGATATTTCATGTTTCATGACCACATGTCAAATGTGGGTATGACAGATAACTCTTTCCAATCCTTCTGCCATCAATATAAATAAGTAGGGTGACAAAGGGTCACCTTGCTGAAGACCCCTAGAAACGCCAAATAAAGTTGAGGGCTCACTATTGACAATCACTGAGAATGAAGAAGAAGTAACACAACTCATAACCCAGTTAACCCAATCAACACTAAACCCAAAAGCTAATAGGACTTTATGAAGGAAAGCCAATTTGACACAATCATAAGCTTTGGCCATATCTAGCTTGATGAACATCACCTTCTCTTTAGAAGATGCCATGGAATTAAGGGTCTTAGCCGCAATAATAACCCCATCCAAAGTTTTCCTCCCAACAACAAAACCACCCTGCTCTTCAAATATCAATATAGGAAGGAATTTATAGGTGATAGAGGAATTTATAAATTCTTTTGATATGATTTTTAAGAGAGCATTATTTTTTGAATTTCCTTTTATACTCTCAAGTCAATATTATGCACATGATTGGTATAACATAGAAAGAGAGAAATAAGGATTATGTTGCATGTGATTGCGAAAGGAAATAAGTAGGAAATTAACATATTCTTTTAGGTGTATTTTTTGAAAGATTGAAATAGGTTATAGTAGAATTTAAATTCCTTTAAATCTTACTCAGTGAGAAATCATTATAAGAGATACTTCTATTCACATGAATATTACTCAATAAAAGGGAAATAAGGAGATCTAGTGTGAGAAGAGAAGATAAAGATGGGTTAAGTTTTACACCTCTTGAAGTGTTCTCTTCCCTTTGATATTATTCAATTGAAAATTTCATAGATGATTACATATGGTGATATGAATATGTACAAGTGAAAAGAAATAAGGAAGGGGAAAGGAAAGAGATTTCCCCTATTTATTTCATGCTCTTGCAAAATTAATACAAATGGAGATATATTGATAGTGTGCTACTACAATAAAAGGGAAATCTGATACACATTTTATTGCCTAGGGTTTTAAATTCACTCTTGAGTTATTTTGGAAGGAAGCCACATGTGAAATCAATTACATAAGAGGGGAATATGTTTTTACACATTTTGAGGGAATTACTTTAGACATGTAGATGAACATCTTAAGTTTTATATAAGAAGGAGGCCCTTATTTCTATGTTATACATCATTACAATTTTTTTTTCATAATGAAATTTTAGCATAATCCTCTCCTTGCAATCTATCATGGTGATTGATTGCATAAATATTATTTTGATGGGCCTTGTAGTATTCAAACCCATAATTGCAATGCTAAATCTAATTACCTATCGTATCCTAATAGAGTATCTTTCATTGCTAAGAAACCTAGGCCACTTAATTTTTATAATATCCCTAACTTTCCCAATCCCATCCCTACTGAAATCAAATAACATTTGCCCAAGTTTTGTGGTAATACTTTAGAATTCAGGGATAAACATCTTCAAGCATTCATTTATTTGATAGAAGACTATGAAATTGAAGATGTTGTTGTGTTGAAATTTTTGTTCAATCACTCAAAGCAAATGTAAGAGATTGGTTTTCAAATCTATTGATTTTTTCTATCTCTACTTGGGAAGAATTCAAAGAAGTTTTCATCAATCAATTTGGTGATAAATGAGCTCATTAATATTTAGAAGTGTGAGGAAGAGCTAGTATGTGCTTTTAACTTGATGTTTGTAAAATCTACGAGGGACATTTTGGAGAATGTAAGGCCAAATGATTCAATGGGTCTAGATTTGTACTTGGGGATATTCAATGCATATACGAGTTTCCTTTTGAGGGACAAAACCCCTACAACACTTCAACAAGCATACAAATAGTTGTTAATATAGATGAAAATATGAGATTTTCAAGGTTAAACAGTGTTTTGTCTATGAGTATTGATGATATTGAAGCATTGCCTCTAAGTAAACAATTTGCTCAAATGAATGGAGATAATTACCATCATAGAAACGAATCTAAAGCTAATTTCAAGTTAGTGTCATAGTATGCATAAAGTATAATGCCTCAATTAGATGATTAGGAGTAAGAAGCAATTTTAGGTGAAGATAAAGAGTTTGAAGTTGAGATGGAATCAAAATCTTATGATAAGACATTCAAAGGTGAGTTCAACACATAATTAAGTTGCAATATAGTTGTGTGTGTGTTAAACTATAATGAGTATGACTTGGTAGAGGAAGAGTGTGAAGAATCTCATCTCTCGAGTTATACTTTTTAGTAGACTATTTTTGAAATGGATGTTCAAAATGAAGATTCAGGTTGTGTGAAGGATGTTTATGAAATTGATATTTTCCTGTTTGTTGTTAATGCCATCTCTAATATTTCAAATCATGACTTCGACAATGTGATGACTTTGTTAGCTTGTGCAAATGTGAAATGTTTAAAACAAAGAATGCTCCAACAAGTATTCTGAAGGACAAGTGCATACCATGGAGAATTTGAATACTTTTGTTGATGAAGATTTGATCTACATCTAGGAGGCATGTGAAGATAAATGTGTCCTATGTAATGCGAGTGTCACACCCAATTTCTCTAATGTTGAAGTTGATACATTTGTTGATTTGTTAGTTTATGTGATTATGAACTATTTAAAGCAAAGGATACTCAAGCATGTGTTTTGGATGGGATTGCTTATGCAAATTTTACGTTCACTCAAGATCTAAATGAAGTTGTTGATAATGATGTTGTTGTGCAAGATTTCTTTAATCATTTTCCTTAATACAAAAGTTTTCAATTAGATTTTTTCATGGATGAGGGGCTGGGAGAATTGTCATGTCTTCATGGTCAACAATATTAAACTTGCACAACTCACACCAATGCTTTGCCCAAGTTTTATTCTTCCAATTAGAAGGTGAATAATAATTTTATTGAACTGGATTGAGTTGAAGACTAGGTATTTTTCCATTATCCCCTGAGTATGAAAGCTTCAAATTGAGTATGAATCTGCCTAATGAGATTAGTGTGCAAGTTGTTGCTTATTCCATTGACTATGAAACTCTATATTCTCTAGTTTAGTTTGACAAATTTGTTGAATGACATAACCTTGAATTATATATTATAAATTTGCATGGTATAAGCAAACATTATAAGCTAGTGAAAATTTGTCTATATGTTTTTCATGTCTTCTAACAACAAGTTCACATATATGTTTGACATGTCAACACTATTTTTTTGCATAACTAATTCATGATAGTGTCTTTAGAATGGACTTGAGGAAATCATTACAGAACAAGATTTATGAGAGAGACAAGTGCTAATTTCATGTTTTCTAGGGGCTTTGGGCCACCAAGAAATGGTTATAAAAAAGGCATTCAATTTTTTTTTCAGACGGGTCAATTGTGTGACTTGACAGTTATGCTTTGGTTTGCACCTCGAAGATTTATCAAGGATCTCACTATGCTCATAGGGGGCATACATCCCTAACTAGAGCTTGTTGGTAATTAACTTCATATTGTCATATCTTGGGCCCCTAGATTTCAATTTTAGGCAACAATCACAAATTTTAGCCTCGAAATACTTGTTGGTTGCATCGATCATTTACAAACAACTCAGACTTAAATTTGAAAATCAAAATTTTGGTAACTAAGTGAGTTTAGGTATTGTATCATTTAACTTTAGTTCAAATTTTGAGTCTCTCAAGTGAAATTTGAGCTTGTGGTGACAATCCCATTAAAAGTCCCAGATCAACAAGTTAAGGGAGAGGGCCCGATTGTGGCTATAGGACCTATCGTGGGTATAGTATGTGACAACTTGGGGCCCACTTTTGGGAAATAAAAATGCCAGCAAAAATTCCAAATGTGCTTTTTAATATGATAGGACAGGTTCATATAAAATTCAAAATATGTCCTATCATAGGTAGACTATTTTTTTACCACCTTCTCAATATTAGGTGAATGCAACTTGACATTTATTTGCCACCATCCCAATATTAAGTGAATGCAAGTGGACAAACTTATTTCTACAATATAAATAATGTTTTCCACCTTACCAATAAAAGGTTATTGTAAATGGTTTATTTTTTATCCAAAATATGGGTAAGTGCAGGAAGATGGGGGGCCAAAAAGGGGTCTTAAGTGGCCACTTTTTTTCTGAAATCAGGAAATACTGGCCTTGGATGAGAAATTGAGCATAGTTACACTCAAAGTTTGGAGATGCAACCAAAACAATGTTCGTAGTGCTCCGAGTCTACTTTCTAAACTACTATTTTGTTTTGAAAATGGCATAGATTAAGGGGTTCAAAAGAGGGAGCCACAGAAATTGGTGTTGTTTCTGTCAAAAAAACATAACATAGCATGTTTTGTGGCTCCCTCAAAAGGTCAACTTTTTTTTGGTATTTTTAAAATCGCTTCAGTGAGAAATTAGCTAATAGCATGTAGTTTATGCCCAATTTTTCTGATAATTTTTTGATGAATATTTGATTTTTTACTAATTTTCAAAGTGGACACATCCTAAAAAATAGAATTTTGGCCGTGCTACCCCTATAAATTTTGAAAACTAATTGAAAATCATTTTTTTATTTTTTTAATATTTGTAGAATGGAGTCTAGTTTCTAAATATGTAATTTTTTTGAAATTTGAATGAATAGTTATTTTACAATGAAAAAAAAACCAAACCGTGGGTTTTGCCTAAAAACGGACACACAAACAAAAGAAATTAAAGATGAAAGGCGTAACATTGTTAAAATGTGAAAAAAATCACATCATCAAATAGCTAAGAGAAAGCCTAACATTACCCATGTGTTCGATTTGTTCGACCTTGAAACACGTGCAAATCTGAGGGTTAGCACGAACGAAATTATGTGAAATTTTGAAGAATATAGAAAAACACGTCTGTGACTGTTCATAAGGCACTCCAAGCCTTTGGGTTGGAAATCCAAAGCAAATCCCAAGCCCAAGGCTTGGGATTCCCAAAGCAAGAAATAACGCGAGTGCATTATAACGTGCTCGCGTTATGTTTTGCCTTGCATTTTTCTTTCCCGCAAGTTTATTTTTTGTCATGTTTGACATAACGCGAGCGCGTTATAACGCGCTCGCGTTATGTTCCCCTCAATTTTTTTTACGTTCAAGGCTATTAATCATGAGGGTTAAGGGATAAGGGATAGAGTTGGAGGGTTTACGGATAAGGGATTAGCGTTTAAGGTATAGTATCGAGCCTGTTGAGGGTCTAGGAATAGGGATAGCATTTAAGGTTTAGGGATGAGGGATGACAGATTAGGGTTGAGGGTTTAGGGTTTAGGGATAGGGTTGAGGGTCGAGGGATCAGAGTTAACGGTTGAGGGATTAGGGTTTGACATTGAGGGTTGAGGGTTGAGGTTCAAGGGTCAAGGGTTTAGGGATAGGGTTTAGGGTCGAGGGATTAGGGTTAAAGTAGAGTGTGGAGGGTGTAAGCATTAGGGATAGGGTTGGAGGGTTTAGGGATAAGGGATTAGCGTTTAAGGTATAGTATCAAGTCTGTTGAGGGTTTAGGAATAGGGATAGCATTTAAGGTTTAGGGATGAGGGATTATAGTTGAGGGATGATGGATTAGGGTTGAGGGTTGAGGGATTAGGGTTTAGGGATAAGGTTTAGGGTTGAGGGTTGAGGGATTAGAGTTTAAGTTATAGGGTTGAGGGTTGAGGGTTGAAGGTTTAGGATTAGGGTTTAAGGTTGACGGATTAGCATTTAATGTCGAGGTTAGGGTTAGAGTGTCGAGGGTAGAGGGATTAGGGATAGGGTTTAGGGTTGAAGGTTTAAGGATTGAGGGTCGAGGCTTTAGGGATGAGGGTTTAAGGCTTAATATATAGTGTCAAGTGTTGAGGGTGTAGGGATAGGGTTTAAGTTTTAAGGGTTAAGGGTTGAGGGATAGGGATTAGGGTTTAAGGTATAGTGTTGAGGGTCGAGGGATCAGAGTTAAGGGTTGAGGGATTAGGGTTTGACGTTGAGGGTTGAGGGTTGAGGTTCGAGGGTCAAGGGTTTAGGGATAGGGTTGAGGGTCGAGGAATTATGGTTAAAGTAGAGTGTGGAGGGTATAAGGATTAGGGATAGGGTTGGAAGGTTTAGGGATAAGGGATTAGGGTTTAAGGTATAGTATCAATTCTGTTGAGGGTGTAGGAATAGGGATAGCATTTAGGGTTTAGGGATGAGGGATTAGAGTTGAGGGATGACGGATTAGGGTTGAGGGTTGAGGGATTAGGGTTTAGGGATAAGGTTTAGGGTTGAGGGCTGAGGGATTAGGGTTTAACGTATAGTGTTGAGGGTTTAGGGATAGGGTTTAGGGTTGAGGGATTAGAGTGAAGGGTTGAGGGATTAGGATTTGACATTGAGGGTTTAGGGTTTAGGGTTAGGGTTGAGAGATGAGGGATCAGAGTTAAGGGTTGAGGGATTAGGGTTTGACGTTGAGGGTTGAGGGTTGAGGGTTGAGGTTCGAGGGTCAAGGGTTTAGGAATAGGGTTGAGGTTGAAGGGATTAGGGTTAAAGTAGAGTGTGGAGGGTGTAAGGATTAGGGATAGGGTTGGAGGGTTTAGGGATAAGGGATTAGAGTTTAAGGTATAGTATTGAGTATGTTGAGGGTTTAGGAATAGGGATAGCATTTAGGGTTTAGGGATGAGGGATTAGAGTTGAGGGATGAGGGATTAGGGTTGAGGGTTGAGGGATTAGGGTTTAGGGATAAGGTTTAGGGTTGAGGGTTGAGGGATTAGGGTTTAAGGTATAGTGTTGAGGGTTGATGGTTTAGGGATAGGGTTTAGGTTTGAGGGATTAGGGTTTAGGGTTGATGAATTAGGGTTTAATGTTGAGAGTTGAGGGTTGAGGATTGAGGGTTGAGGGTTGAGGTTTGAGGTTGAGGGATAGGGTTAATGGTCAAGGGATTACAGTTAAATAAGAGTGTCAAGGGTAGAGGGATTAGGGTTTAAGGTATAGTATCGAGCCTGTTGAGGGTCTAGGAATAGGAATAGCGTTTAGGGTTTAGGAATGAGGGATTAGAGTTGAGGGATGACGGATGACAGATTAGGGTTGAGGGTTGAGGGATTAAAGTTTAGGGACAAGGTTTAGGGTTAGGGTTGAGGGATTAGGGTTTAAGGTATAGTGTTGAGGGTTTAGGGATAGAGTTTAGGGTTGAGGGATTAGAGTGAAGGGTTGAGGGATTAGAATTTGACGTTGAGGGTTGAGGGTTTAGGGATAGGGTTGAAGGTCGAGGGATCAGAGTTAAGGGTTGAGGGATTAGGGTTTGATGTTGAGGGTTGAGGGTTGGGGTTCGAGGGTTAAGGGTTTAGGGATAGGGTTGAGGGTCGAGGAATTAGGGTTAAAGTAGAGTGTGGAGGGTATAAAGATTAGGGATAGGGTTTGAGGGTTTAGGGATAAGGGATTAGAGTTTAAGGTATAGTATCGAGTCTGTTGAGAGTTTAGGAATAGGGATAGCATTTAGGGTTTAGGGATGAGGGATTAGAGTTGAGGGATGAGGGATTAGGGTTGAGGGTTGAGGGATTAGGGTTTAGGGATAAGGTTTAGGGTTGAGGGATGAGGGATTAGGGTTTAAGGTATAGTGTTGAGGGTTGATGGTTTAGGGATAGGGTTTAGGTTTGAGGGATTAGGGTTTAGGGTTGATGAATTAGGGTTTAATGTTGAGGGTTGAGGGTTGAGGGTTGAGGTTGAGGGATAGGGTTAATGGTCAAGGGATTAGGGTTAAATAAGAGTGTCGAGGGTAGAGGGATTAGGGTTTAAGGTATAGTATCGAGCCTGTTGAGGGTCTAGGAATAGGGATAGCGTTTAGGGTTTAGGAATGAGGGATTAGAGTTGAGGGATGACGGATGACAGATTAGGGTTGAGGGTTGAGGGATTATGGTTTAGGGACAAGGTTTAGGGTTAGGGTTGAGGGATTAGGGTTTAAGGTATAGTGTTGAGGGTTTAGGGATAGGGTTTAGGGTTGAGGGATTAGAGTGAAGGGTTGAGGGATTAGAATTTGACATTGAGGGTTGAGGGTTTAGGGATAGGGTTGAAGGTCGAGGGATCAGAGTTAAGGGTTGAGGGATTAGGGTTTGATGTTGAGGGTTGAGGGTTGAGGTTCGAGGGTCAAGGGTTTAGGGATAGGGTTGAGGGTCGAGGAATTAGGGTTAAAGTAGAGTGTGGAGGGTATAAGGATTAGGGATAGGGTTGGAGGGTTTAGGGATAAGGGATTAGAGTTTAAGGTATAGTATCAAGTCTGTTGAAGGTTTAGGAATAGGGATAGCATTTAGGGTTTAGGGATGAGGGATTAGAGTTGAGGGATAAGGGATTAGGGTTAAGGGTTGAGGGATTAGGGTTTAGGGATAAGGTTTAGGGTTGAGGGTTGAGGGATTAGGGTTTAAGGTATAGTGTTGAGGGTTGATGGTTTAGGGATAGGGTTTAGGTTTGAGGGATTAGGGTTTAGGGTTGATGAATTAGGGTTTAATGTTGAGAGTTGAGGGTTGAGGGTTGAGGGTTAAGGTTGAGGGATAGGGTTAATGGTCAAGGGATTAGGGTTAAATAAGAGTTGGAGGGTAGAGCGATTAGGGTTTAAGGTATAGTATCGAGCCTGTTGAGGGTCTAGGAATAGGGATAGCGTTTAGGGTTTAGGAATGAGGGATTAGAGTTAAGGAATGACGAATGACAGATTAGGGTTGAGGGTTGAGGGATTAGGGTTTAAGGTATAGTGTTGAGGGTTTAGGGATAGGGTTTAGGGATAGGGATTAGGGTTGAGGGATTAGAATGAAGGGTTGAGGGATAAGAATTTGACATTGAGGGTTGAAGGTTTAGGGATAGGGTTGAAGGTTGAGGGATCAGAGTTAAGGGTTGAGTGATTAGGGTTTGATGTTGAGGGTTGAGGGTTGAGGTTCGAGAGTCAAGGGTTTAGGGATAGGGTTGAGGGTCGAGGAATTAGGGTTAAAGTAGAGTGTGGAGGCTATAAGGATTAGGGATAGGGTTGGAGGGTTTAGGGATAAGGGATTAGAGTTTAAGGTATAGTATCGAGTCTGTTGAGGGTTTAGGAATAGGGATAGCATTGAGGGTTTAGGGATGAGGGATTAGAGTTGAGGGATGAGGGATTAGGGTTGAGGGTTGAGGGATTAGGGTTTAGGGATAAGGTTTAGGGTTGAGGGTTGAGGGATTAGGGTTTAAGGTATGGTGTTGAGGGTTGATGGATTAGGGATAGGGTTTAGGTTTGAGGGATTAGGGTTTAGGGTTGATGAATTAGGGTTTAATGTTGAGAGTTGAGGGTTGAGGGTTGAGGGTTGAGGTTGAGGGATAGGGTTAATGGTCAAGCGATTAGGGTTAAATAAGAGTGTCGAGGGTAGAGGGATTAGGGTTTAAGGTATAGTATCGAGCCTGTTGAGGGTCTAGGAATAGGGATAGTGTTTAGGGTTTAGGAATGAGGGATTAGAGTTGAGGGATGACGTATGACAGATTAGGGTTGAGGGTTGAGGGATTAGGGTTTAGGGACAAGGTTTAGGGTTAGGGTTGAGGGATTAGGGTTTAAGGTATAGTGTTGAGGGTTTAGGGATAGGGTTTAGGGTTGAGGGATTAGAGTGAAGGGTTGAGGGATTAGAATTTGATGTTGAGGGTTGAGGGTTTAGGGATAAGGTTGAAGGTCGAGGGATCAGAGTTAAGGGTTGAGGGATTAGGGTTTGATGTTGAGGGTTGAGGGTTGAGGTTCGAGGGTCAAGGGTTTAGGGATAGGGTTGAGGGTCAAGGAATTAGGGTTAAAATAGAGTGTAGAGGGTATAAGGATTAGGGATAGGGTTTTAGGGTTTAGGATAAGGGATTAGAGTTTAAGGTATAGTATCGAGTCTGTTGAGGGTTTAGGGATGAGGGATTAGAGTTGAGGGATGATGGATTAGGGTTGAGGGTTGAGGGATAAGGTTTAGGGTTGAGGGTTGATGGATTAGGGTTTAAGGTATAGTATTGAGGGTTAAGGGTTGAGGGTTTAGGATTAGGGTTTAGGGTTGACGAATTAGCATTTAATGTCGAGGTTAGGGTTAGAGTGTCAAGGGTAGAGAGATTAGGGATAGGGTTTAGGGTTGAAGGTTTAAGGATTGAGGGTTGAGGCTTTAGGGATGAGGGTTTAAGGCTTAAGATATAGTGTCAAGTGTTGAGGGTGTAGGGATAGGGTTTAAGTTTTAAGGGTTAAGGGTTGAGGGATAGGGATTAGGGTTTAAGGTATAGTGTTGATGGTCGAGGGATCAAAGTTAAGGGTTGAGGGATTAGGGTTTGACATTGAGGGTTGAGGTTCAAGGGTCAAGGGTTTAGGGATAGGGTCGAGGGTTGAGGAATTAGGGTTAAAGTAGAGTGTGGAGGGTATAAGGATTAGGGATAGGGTTGGAGGGTTTAGGGATAAGGGATTAGGGTTTAAGGTATAGTATCGATTCTATTGAGGGTGTAGGAATAGGGATAGCAGTTAGGGTTTGGGGATGAGGGATTAGAGTTGAGGGATGATGGATAAGGGTTGAGGGTTGAGGGATTAGGGTTTAGGGATAAGGTTTAGGGTTGAGGGATTAGGGTTTAAGGTATAGTGTTGAGGGTTTAGGGATAGGGTTTAGGGTTGAGGGATTAGAGTGAAGGGTTGAGGGATTAGGATTTGATGTTGAGGGTTGAGGGTTTAGGGTTTAGGGTTTAGGGTTAGGGTTGAGAGATGAGGGATCAGAGTTAAGGGTTGAGGGATTAGGGTTTGACGTTGAGGGTTGAGGGTTGAGGGTTGAGGTTCGAGGGTCAAGGGTTTATGATGCAGAGGCATCCACACTATAACCTTACAATACAGCATGGACGTCTGCAGCCCATCATCATCATCATCATCATCACAATCATCATCATATTTTGCTTAACACTGTCAGCATCATCATATTTCCTGCGCCGATCGATATCCTCCTGATGACAAGCCTTCGCACTTTCGCCTGCCAACAGCATCACCTTACTCGATTATCGACAGCATCATCATGTTCGACCAGCGCGAACATCCTCCTGACGTCCACTGTTCACTTCAGCGACAACTTCGACCTTCACTACCTTCAGCATCATGATATTCAACATCATGATAATCAACAGGATAAAGAACATCCGGTTCCCTCCATTTATCCTGATGATGACCAACCTTCACTTCTCGCACCGTCCCTTCCGATGCTGACGTCACCCGATATCCTGATGACGTATATCCTGATGACGATGACGTCACCCGCAGCTCCTCAATATCATGCTGCTCTGAAATATCCTGATGACGTATATCCTGATGATGATGACGTCATATCCTGTTGTTGGCCAAACTTAGCTTTTTCGGCTCGCGATCAACCCGATCTTCTTCCTTAAGCCGATACGCTCCTCCTCGGCTCCTCCTGATGATGATCACCCCGACGCACTTGCACTTCATGCAATCGAAAGCATCATGCGCATCTCCACTTATCCGGATGACGATGTCCGAAGCGACTGCAGGATATTCACCAAATTATCCTGATGATGATGTTTTGACAAACTTTCAGCTTTAGCGGATTTTCACTATTCTAGTCCGCCGAATCTCCTGGGATGACTCGATCCACTTCCAGGGTGATCTTCCACACTTTATCAGCTCGACCTAGCACATGCCCATGCTAGGGTCTTCAACACCTCTCGACGGCGAACCTGCACACCTACATGCGAACAAACAAACTAACACCTAACCTACTGTACATAACCATTCCACCGATCAGATGAATCAACCGGTGGAATGGATCAGTGAATCCATACAGCCACCCAGATGCAGTAAATCGATTAAACAATAGAGACCAAACAGAAATTGAACAGAACAGGATCTTTTATTCGATTTCACAAGATGCTATTACAATGATCAGTTTCTCTCTCTGTCTCACTCTCGCAAAGTCTGATCGATTCATGATCTACAGTCAACCGATCCTCATTCTTAAATAGATTTGCCTGCGAGTACTACTGACCCGACTCCAAGCGGCTGGGAACTCTCCAGGCGGCTGGGAGATCCAACCGATCATACATCATGACAGCTGTTCTAACAAACTACCTAAAAATAGTAAAAGCATGGTCAGCATGATCTTAGCATGACCTTATTACATTCATTGGTCTTATCAGACCTTCTTGGAAACATAAACAAGACCTAAAACAACTAACTGCCTCATGAAGGCCAGCTGTCAGGTAGGTGCTCCTGCACCATACTCCCCAACAGAAAAGAACTCATGTACCATGAGTTTAGTATGTGGAAGTCCTCCACCTTTACACTTTGCCTTTGCAATATGCTGAACTGTTCCAGCTTTGTCCTCTGCTGTCTCTTGGCTGCTCCAAGTCTTCTGAACTGTAACGTGCTTCCTGGCAAGTAAATCCTCATGCCTGTCAATGTAGGCATTTCTCTCACATACCCTGTGTTTGTCAGGTTGTCTGACCAGAACCTCTGTCTGAACTGCCTCTTGAACTTCTGCAATGTGCAACTCTATCTTCCTTTCAATCTTTATAGGACAAGCAATAGTCCCAACTATGACAACATCCTTGTCATTCCTCTCAACTGATTGCTGTGTGCAAACCTGTTTCTGCACCTGCTGCTGATCTCTGTTAGTCAAAACTAAAACATTCTTCAGCCTAGTGTCCTGAACAACTTCTTGTCCTGCAGTGTCTTCAACTGCCTTTATGCCTGCTCCTCTAGGCATCTGCACATACTCCTTCTTTCCCATCAAAATGATTTTGGCTGCCCCCTGTGCTGCAGCATCTGCCTGCAATGGCATCAACTTCATAGTCTTCCCATCTTTCTTGATGGTGTAGGTATTAGCATACCCATCATACAGTACCCTTCTATCAAATTGCCATGGTCTACCCAACAGTAGGTGACAACATTCCATAGGCAAAATATCACACAAAATTCTATCCTGATATGCTCCAATCTGAAAATCCACATATGCCTGTTCAGAGACAAAAAGTGATTGACTATCACTCACCCAAGATGCCTTGTAAGGGTGTGGATGTGGAATCCTTTCCAAATTCAATTTATCCACCATTTCCTGAGATACCATATTGTCTGTTGAACCAGTATCAATGACAACCTTACATTTTTTACCTTTGCTCTTGCAGATGGTCTTGAAAAGAGCTCTTCTTTGTGGGGATTCTTTGTCATGTACCTTCATGGTAGTTGCTGTTCTTCTCATCATCAGAGACTCTCCACTCTCTGGGTATGCATAATTATCAGGCTCCTTATCTTTTTGATAAGTGTTTGAACTCTGCACACTTTGCTCTACTGTCTCTTCTTGTACAAGTTGTACCCTCTTGTCACTAGTTCTATCATTTTTGGATGATGAACCTTTGTTTTCTGGACATTTGAAGGATGGATGACCAAACTCACCACAGGTGTAACATTTTCCTGAAAATGTAGTAGAACCTCTACCACCTCCAAATCTTCCTCTATTACCTTTCCATCCACCTCTGAAATCAGACTGTCCCTGTCCTTTACCAGTGTCTTCTTGACCCTCATTGGTTTGCTTTTGTGTAGGGGCTGCTCCTCTTCCCCTCATATTGTTTCCTCTTCCTCTCATGGACTTATCATGTCCTCTATTCATCTTTTCTTCAATCCTGATTGCCATTTGATAACAATCCTCCACATTCTTAGGGTTAGCTAAAACTAACTCATCCTGTATGTTAAATCTCAAACCAGCCAAGTACCTAGCCACCTTTTCTACCTCATTCTCATGATGACCAGATCTCATACTCAACTTATAAAATTCCTCAGTATAGGCCTTCACATCCCTTTCCTTCTGCTTTAAAAATTGCAGCTTCTTAAACATCTGAATTTCATAATCCCTTGGCAAGAATTTACCCTTGATCCTTGCTACCATCTTATCCCATGAAGTGATCTTTGACTTCCCTTGTTTCCTTCTCTCAGATTGTACATAATCCCACCATACCAAAGCATGACCTCCTAACTTGGTCTTTGCAATCTTTACCTTCTGATCCTCAGCAACATCTTCACATTCAAAGTGATTATCAAGTGCAGCAATCCAATCTAACAACTCATCTTCATTCAAACTTCCAGTATACTTGGAAACATCAACCTTTACCTTAGGTTTATCATTCTTTACTGCCTTTAACAGTTTTGCTAATCTCTGGTCTTCAGCATCCAGATCTTCAGCTACCTCTTCATACTCTTCAACAGTATCTTCATCTTCTTCAGACTCACTGTCTGCCACTTCCCTCTTTTTGTTCTTTTCCAGGGCTGTAAGCCTGGCTTGAAGTGCTTCAGCAAGCTCCTTCATCTTCCTCATCTCTCTAGCATGTTTTTCCTTCATCTCCTGCAATTCCCTTGCAGTACCACTACCTTTCGGAGGCATTTTATCAACCTCTCAATCAACACACAACACACAATCAACTCTACCTCTGCCCTTTCGGTGACAGAATCAACACACAACAGCCCAGACCTTTTGCTGAGCTCTGATACCACTATGATGCAGAGGCATCCACACTATAACCTTACAATACAGCATGGACGTCTGCAGCCCATCATCATCATCATCATCATCACAATCATCATCATATTTTGCTTAACACTGTCAGCATCATCATATTTCCTGCGCCGACCGATATCCTCCTGATGACAAGCCTTCGCACTTTCACCTGCCAACAGCATCACCTTACTCGATTATCGACAGCATCATCATGTTCGACCAGCGCGAACATCCTCCTGACGTCCACTGTTCACTTCAGCGACAACTTCGACCTTCACTACCTTCAGCATCATGATATTCAACATCATGATAATCAACAGGATAAAGAACATCCGGTTCCCTCCATTTATCCTGATGATGACCAACCTTCACTTCTCGCACCATCCCTTCCGATGCTGACATCACCCGATATCCTGATGACGTATATCCTGATGACGATGACATCACCCGCAGCTCCTCAATATCCTGCTGCTCCAAAATATCCTGATGACGTATATCCTGATGATGATGACGTCATATCCTGCTGTTGGCCAAACTTAGCTTTTTCGGCCCGCGATCAACCCGATCTTCTTCCTTAAGCCGATACGCTCCTCCTCGGCTCCTCCTGATGATGATCACCCTGACGCACTTGCACTTCATGCAATCGAAAGCATCATGCGCATCTCCACTTATCCGGATGACAATGTCCGAAGCGACTGCAGGATATTCACCAAATTATCCTGATGATGATGTTTTGACAAACTTTCAGCTTTAGCGGATTTTCACTATTCTGGTCCGCCGAACCTCCTGGGATGACTCGATCCACTTCCAGGGTGATCTTCCACACTTTATCAGCTCGACCTAGCACATGCCCATGCTAGGGTCTTCAACACCTCTCGACGGTGAACCTGCACACCTGCATGCGAACAAACAAACTAACACCTAACCTACTGTACATAACCATTCCACCGATCAGATGAATCAACCGGTGGAATGGATCAGTGAATCCATACAGCCACCCAGATGCAGTAAATCGATTAAACAATAGAGACCAAACAGAAATTGAACAGAACAGGATCTCTTATTCGATTTCACAAGATGCTATTACAATGATCAGTTTCTCTCTCTGTCTCACTCTCGCAAAGTCTGATCGATTCATGATCTACAGTCAACCGATCCTCATGCTTAAATAGATTTGCCTGTGAGTACTACTGACCCGACTCCAAGCGGCTGGGAACTCTCCAGGCAGCTGGGAGATCCAACCAATCATACATCATGACAGCTATTCTAACAAACTACCTAAAAATAGTAAAAGCATGGTCAGCATGATCTTAGCATGACCTTATTACATTCATTGGTCTTATCAGACCTTCTTGGAAACATAAACAAGACCTAAAACAACTAACTGCCTCATGAAGGCCAGCTGTCAGGTAGGTGCTCCTGCACCAGTTTAGGGATAGGGTTGAGGTTGAAGGGATTAGGGTTTAAGGTATAGTGTTGAGGGTTGATGGATCAGAGTTAAGGGTTGAGGGATTAGGGTTTGACGTTGAGGGTTGAGGGTTGAGGTTCGAGGGTCAAGGGTTTAGGGATAGGGTTGAGGTTCAAGGGATTAGTGTTAAAGTAGAGTGTGGAGGGTGTAAGGATTAGGGATAGGGTTAGAGCGTTTCGGGATAAGGGATTAGAGTTTAAGGTATAGTATCGAGTCTGTTGAGGGTGTAGGATTAGGGATAGCATTTAGGGTTTAGGGATGAGGGATTAGAGTTGAGGGATGATAGATTAGGGTTGAGGGATTAGAATTTGACATTGAGGGTTGAGGGTTTAGGGATAGGGTTGAGGGTTGAGGGATTAGGATTTGACATTAAGGGTTGAGGGTCGAGGGTTGAGGGATCAGAGTTGAGGGTTTAGGGATTAGGGTTTGAAGTAGAGGGTTGAGGGCATTTTCTATCAAGAACTTGATTATGAGGGCTTGCCCCTTCATTGTTATGCCTATCATATGGCGGAGCATCTGGCAAGCCCTTGCAGGAAAAAGATGTGATCAATGCAAAGGATGTGATGAATCTATAGTAGGACAAAACGCGAGCACATTATAGTGCGAGCGTGTTATAACGTGCTCACGTTATAATGCGCTCGCATTATAATGCGCTCGCATTTTGTATTTCTATTGAAATGGTAAAAAAGTGGTTACCCCTATGATCCAGGCCCACATACTCTGTTTTCTTACTGATTCTGCGCGTGCTCTGACAAAAAAGAAGTGCTTTCATGCTATTGGGAAGTTCACATGCACATTTGACACATTGTACCACCTTTGCATGATCTTTCCACCACCTTTTTTGCTTTGCCAACTTGAGAAGGAGGAAATAACATAGTTTTCACACCAAGTTTGATATATATCTATTCAAGTTTCAATTTTTGTAGTGTTGCAATGTTAATTGTGATTCAATTTTAGGAATTTAACATTGAAAAGGAAGCAAGTGGTGAAAAACTCAAATTGTTGAGGAGTTTGATGCAAGAAGATAAAAACACTACATAATTGGGTACTCTCTCCATTCAAATCTTCATTTTTTAGGTATGTCAAGTCTTTACATGCATGTTCTTTACATTTTCCTTATTTCAGATTGAATTACTTTATCATGCTTTATCATACATGTTTAAAATAGACACATTCCCAATCAAGAAAGCAGCCTACAATCTCACATGATGCCATGTATATTTTCTACACTTGGGCTCTTTAATAATTATGTGTAATAAACAAACCTTAGTTCATACCATGATGTCAAACGATACAAGACTAAATCCTTACAACATAAAAAAAATACAATCCCACTATTATCTTGTATTCATTTCTTAGGAACTAATATTGGTCTCTTTATCATGCTACAGACAAATTCTCTGTCATGCCGAGGAAACGATCAAGAATTAAACCAACACAGGAACAGATAGAAGCTAAGAATGCAAAGAAAGTAGTGGCTATGAGGGAACTTTGTGAGAAGAGGAAATTGGACACGATAAATGAAGACATACCAATTGAAGAGGAACCACAACCATCACAAAGAGATATGGTATTGGCGGCACAAAGAGAACGAATGCAAAAACTTCGTGGTACGAGAGATTTGAATACCA
Source organism: Cunninghamia lanceolata (assembly GCA_027924645.1). Classification (NCBI taxonomy): domain Eukaryota; kingdom Viridiplantae; phylum Streptophyta; class Pinopsida; order Cupressales; family Cupressaceae; genus Cunninghamia; species Cunninghamia lanceolata. The sequence goes on along the minus strand of BSBN01000398.1, from coordinate 7,104,812 downwards.
TAGTTGGAGACACGTCCTTTACCGCAAGTCAACATGTAGGGACACCATCTACCACATCTCAAGTTGAGAGTACATCATCACTCACATGTGATGAAGGAGGTACGCCATCATTCCCACCTCAACCTCAAGCTATGTCATCTATTCCATCTTCGATCGAAGGCATGCCATCTAACCCACCTCATTTAAATATTGATGAAATTCCTAATGTTGAGATGAATTTACCTAACTTGACACCACCTAGAATTTTGCATAGAAAGCCAAAGTATTTGATTGATATTGATGAGAATATTTTGCAGCCAATGGAAGGTAATATTCCAAAACGCACTTATAGAAGATATGTTAATAAGATTTGGAGATTGTTCTTTGAAAAGTTAAATGAGACTGCAAGATGTCAACTATTCATTGAAATGATGCGAAGTATAAAGTATATGTCTATCATGAAGATTCTTGGGTTGAGAACATCAGAGGCTTCAAGTGAAAAATCTATTGTCAAGAATCTAATGAGTGCGTATGAGAGTGTGGGTAACACCTCACGCACAAAAGATAGTAATGCAACATGGCGTGTGATTACATCGACTATAGCAAGTAGTCAAACGAGGAAAGCTTGTCTCATTAGAAAGACAAGTCAAGAATTGAGAATTAATAGGAAAACTTTATCAAGAGCCGTTGGAAGACGCCAATGAATTATGGGCATTCTCAGGGAGACTACCACGAAAAGATAAACCAATTGTTGAAGCATTGAGATCACTAATTGAAGACTTTTGGAAGAATTACACAAGGGTATCTCCGAATCAAAGGGATGTGGTAAGAAGGAGAATTGGTAGTAAGAACCGCGAGACACATCCAAAGCATTTTTTGGATGAGACTCAAACACAGTTTTATGGTAAATTTCTAGAGAAGTATCCTCAAATTAAAATTTGTCAAAGATATTTTGAATTGCTAAAACCTTTCTATGTTAAGATAAATCACACACGCACTACTTGTTGTTGTAGATTACATATTGAATTTTCTAACCATTTTGATGCTTATAGGTCTATATGTTTAGATATGCATACTAATAATGATTTGCAGGGTTGTGCCATATGTGCCCCACCAACATCTTCAAGAGACTTCATATCAAGAATTTTATGTGAAAGAGAGGAAAGTCAAATATTCTACAAGAAATTATGCTTGGATGGCACATGTCATCGTTGCGGTGGCTTGCAACATTTGCCAATATGTGAACATATGGAAATAACACATGTGGTTGGAAACGAACTAGTAGAGTTTGGAAAGTATAAAACAGTGGCATACAATACAAAAGATGGTAAAGAAGCAAAGAGGTGTGAATTAGTTATTGAAAAGATTTAGTGTATCAGTTTATGCCTATATTTCGTGACAGCATAGTGTATGAGTATGCAAGACATGCCCATAGAGCTCGATGGTTGGACTTGCAATTCAAGTTATGCAAGGACACATTTCCGGTTGGTAGCATTGTTTTAGTCGTCAACTTTACAGAGAACTACAGTCTATAGCCACAGCGTGAGGTGCAATCACAATATTACAACTCCACACAGGTTTCTATATTTGTGCACATCGCATTCATTCATGCGAATGATAGTATAGATGATGACAAAAAGATCATAAGGGAGTATAATTTCTATATTAGTGATGATCGCACGCATTCCACGAAGTTCGTGCAAGGTTGCTTTCAGGTGTTCTACAATGATTTGGCTAGAAGGGGCATATCCTTCAGTCAACATATCATATGGTCGGATAACTGTGCGTCACAATTCAAGAACTCGCAGAATTTCTATTGGCTGAGTAGGAGGCATAATTTTACAGGTATTCAACATATGTGGAACTTTTGTGAGGCCGGGCATGGAAAGGGGGAGCATGATGGTGCAGGAGCATGTATCAAAAGAGCCATAGCACGAGAAGAGTTAAAGTATAAAGACAATGCAAAGTTGACAAATGCAAAATTGATTGTCAAGTGGTGTAATGATTCCATGGGTCCAGGTAATGAAGGTAAGTCTTTAGTTCATAGATTTTTTTGGTTGATAGATGATACTAACATTGCACCATATGAGGATTGTTGTACACTGACAGGATCAAATGAGATGCACTCTTTCAGAAGCTCAATTGCAGGTTCATGGAGTATCCATACATGAAAGATGTCATGCTTTTGTTCTTCTTGTACAATTCAAGTCTAGGATGAGTGCGAGTCAAAGGAGTGGGTTGATGAATGGCAGTTATCTTAGCCCACTTGACACGTATCGACTCTTGACGGCACTAGAACTAACACAAATGGAATCGTCAGTTGACTTTGACCACATATTAGATTTAGTTCAACCAAGTAATATAGGGCACGTATATGCATCTAATTTCATCTAGTTCAACCAGGTAATGTCATCTTACTTTGTAGTGTTTTTGTAATGTTGACTAATTTCATCTAATTTGCTACACATATCAATGTAGGGCACGTATATGCAGTTATTGCAAATGAAGATAATGAAGAGGGAACAGATTATTACTTATGTCATTGTGTTGAGGCCAAAAAGAAATTGGAGGCCCCTGTTACAGATGGAGAAAACATCGCAGACCCTACAGGATCAGTGGTTATTACTGGAACATGGCTTAGAAGGTACCCACATAAGAGTGTTAATATTTGGCTATTTCAAGACTTTGACATGCATCAGAAGATTCTTCATTACTCAAACCTTGTCGTGGCATCCAATGTTCATTTGATAAAGTATCGGGGTAGACCTTTGAACAAAATATAATGGAAGGTGCGTGAGTCTGACCATGAAGCAATACTTGACACAATAAAGAGTAGAGCAGACTCGGATGGTTCATTGGATTAATTTGTAAGTATTCACATTGATTTTGTAAAGTTATGTTACATTGAGTTGTAAGTATGCACATTAATTTGTAAGGTTTGTCTTTTTTTATTTCCTCCTGTATTTTTACACATATGTACACATTTTTACATCATCATGTTATGCATTTTTGGTGTCCTACTCCTGATGCGACCAAACTCATAACTCACCCTACTAGACACCATTTGATGATCTCTCCAACACTCTGGATCCAGGGCACCCAATCATGATGATGACCTATATACCATTCTCCCAAGGCTCTCATAATGAATGAAAAGAAGACCAAGGGTGCCCAAGCTTAATAGACTTATTTCTTTCAATTTTGATGATCCAAACTCTTGCAATATGACATCCACTTTCATGCCTTTAGATCTTCCTTCACATATAGGGCGCCAAACTTGATGAAAGGAGACATGAAATGCGCCTTAGGACTCCATGCTAAGGTTTGAGCCATTAAAGTCTCTTGATATTAGGCGCTCATGATGATGAAACTTAGAGCTTTTTCCTTTCCTATGCGCTCATCTAAGATATTTGAATGATAAGGAGCACCTTGACCTCCATAATATACATTGGGCACCAAATCAAGGTGATTTTAAGTCACTTTGAGTCATTTGGGGTCAGTTTGAGTCTTTGAGTCATGTTGCAAAAAAGTGTCAATGTTGTCAAGTTGCACAAAGCAACTTTTGCATTTTTGGTGTCCTGCTCATGATGTGACCAAACTGACTATTCCAATGCATCCAGATGGGTACATTTACGCTAGGCATGGTCCTGTTTTTCACCGAAACATGTCGAAACAGTCTGAGCTACATTCTACCGACGATATCCCTGAAGAGTCCAAAGTGCAAAAAGGCTGCAATCTTTGACGAGATGTTACTCAAAAACCGTGTCACTTAGAAACATTCTATCTGAGGCAACGCGATCACGTAAAGTGCCTCTACAATAACCTCTCTCAGTTTTTTATATCTCTAAGGCATTTGCCCATGGTGAAAGGTTTTCTGCTGCCCCAAAAATCGTCAGAAGGAGGCAGTGTAAAGTTGCAAAGGGGTGTAACTTTTGTCCTGCTCCTGATGCGACCAAACTGACTATTCCAACGCATCTGAATGGGTACATTTACGCTAGGCATGGTCCTATTTTTCACCCAAACATGTCGAAACAGTCTGAGCTACATTGTACCCACAATATCCCTAAAGAGTCCAAAGTGCAAAAAGGCTGCAATCTTTGACAAGATGTTACTTGAAAACCGTGTCACTTAGAAACATTTCGTCTAAGGCAGCACGATCACGTAGAGTGCCTCTACAATAACCTTTCTCAGTTTTTTATAGCTCTGAGGCATTTGCCCGTGGTGAAAGGTTTTCTGCTGCCCCAAAAATCGTCGTCAGAAGGAGGCAGTGTAAAGTTGCAAAGGGGTGTAACTTTTGTCCTGCTCCTGATGCGACCAAACTGACTATTCCAATGCGTCTGAATGGGTACATTTACGCTAGGCATGGTCCTATTTTTCACCCAAACATGTCGAAATAGTCTGAGCTACATTGTACCCACAATATCCCTAAAGAGTCCAAACTGCAAAAAGGCTGCAATCTTTGACAAGATGTTACTTGAAAATCGTGTCACTTAGAAACATTTCGTCTGAGGCAGCGCGATCACATAGAGTGCCTCTACAATAACCTTTCTCGGTTTTTTATAGCTCTGAGGCATTTGCCTGTGGTGAAAGGTTTTCTGCTGCCCCAAAAATCGTCAGAAGGAGGCAGTGTAAAGTTGCAAAGGGGTGTAACTTTTGTCCTACTCCTGATGCGACCAACCTAACTATTCCAACACATCTGAATGGGTACATTTACGATAGGCATGGTTCTGTTTTTCACCCAAACATGTCGAAACAGTTGGAGCTACATTGTACCGACGATATCCCTGAAGAGTCCAAAGTGCAAAAAGGTAGCAATCTTTGACGAGATGTTACTCGAAAACCATGTCACTTAGAAATATTCTGTCTAAGGCAACGCGATCATGTAGAGTGCCTCTACAATAACCTCTCTCAGTTTTTTATAGTTTTGAGGCATTTGCCCGTGGTGAAAGGTTTTCTGCTGCCCCAAAAATTGTCAGAAGGAGGCAGTGTAAAGTTGCAAAGGGGTGTAACTTTCGTCCTGCTCCTGATGTGACCAAACTGACTGTTCCAACGCATCTGAATGGGTACATTTACACTAGACATGGTCCTGTTTTTCACCCAAACATGTCGAAACAGTCAGAGCTACATTGTACCGACGATATCCCTGAAGAGTCCAAAGTGCAAAAAGGCAGCAATCTTTGACGAGATGTTACTCGAAAACTGTGTTACTTAGAAACATTCTGTCTAAGGCAACGCGATCACATAGAGTGCCTCTACAATAACCTTTCTCATTTTTTATAGCTCTGAGGCATTTGCCTGTGGTGAAAGGTTTTCTGCTGCCCCAAAAATCATCAGAAGGAGGCAGTGTAAAGTTGCAAAGGGGTGTAACTTTCATCCTGCTCCTGATGCAACCAAACTGACTATTCCAACACGTCCGAATGGGTACATTTATGCTAGGCATGGTCCTATTTTTCACCCAAACATGTCGAAACAGTTAGAGCTACATTGTACCGATGATATCCCTGAAGAGTCCAAAGTGCAAAAAGGCAGCAATTTTTGATGAGATGTTACTCGAAAACTGTGTCACTTAGAAATATTATGTCTTAGGCAACGCGATCACGTAGAGTGCCTCTACAATAACCTTTCTCAATTTTTTATAGCTCTGAGGCATTTGCCCATGGTAAAAGGTTTTCTGCTACCCCAAAAATCATCAGAAGGAGGCAGTGTAAAGTTGCAAAGGGGTGTAACTTTCGTCCTGCTCCTAATGCGACCAAACTGACTATTCCAATGCGTCCGAATGGGTACATTTACGCTAGGCATGGTCTTGTTTTTCACCCAAACATGTCGAAACAGTCGGAGCTACATTGCACCGACGATATCCCTAAAAAGTCCAAAGTGCAAAAAGGCAGCAATCTTTGACGAGATGTTACTCAAAAACTGTGTCACTTAGAAACATTCTGTCTGAGGCAACGCGATCATGTAGAGTGCCTCTACAATAACCTTTCTCAGTTTTTTATAGCTCTGAGGCATTTGCCCGTGGTGAAAGGTTTTCTGCTGCCCCAAAAATCGTCAGAAGGAGGCAGTGTAAAGTTGCAAAGGGGTGTAACTTTCGTCCTACTCCTTATGTGACCAAACTAACTGTTCCAACGCGTCCAAATGGGTACATTTATGCTAAGCATGGTCCTGTTTTTCACCCAAACATGTCGAAACAGTCAGAGCTACATTGTACCGACGATATCCCTGAAGAGTCCAAAGTGCAAAAAGGCAGCAATCTTTGACGAGATGTTACTTGAACACCGTGTCACTTAGAAACATTCCGTCTGAGGCAATGTGATCATGTAGAGTGCCTCTACAATAACTTCTCTCAATTTTTTATAGCTCTGAGGCATTTGCCCGTGGTGAAAGGTTTTCTGCTACCCCAAAAATCGTCAGAAGGAGGCAGTGTATTAAGTCAGGATGAAAGCCTATTCACTCTAGGTGCCTTTTTTTCACCAAATCACACATGCACCTTGAACAATTGATGCTACAAGTGGTGAACAAAATGGGCGCCTTGAAGAATTGAGCCCTCCAAGACATCTTGCAATTGCCTAAAAGTCCAAAATTTACATAAGTGAGTTAAGGCGCCATTTTCCATCTCTAAAGCCTCCTTTGAGCGCCTTAACATGGAGTGAATGTTTTAGTCTATGAAAGATTGCGCCTAAAGAATATAACAACCCCTTGAGTCACTAGGATGAACTAAGTTAACAAAATGAACTTCATTGAGGGAGGCGCACTTGTGCATCTAGACAACTCTAGTTTAGCGCCTGAGAAAAAGCATGTTTAGAGACACCCCTTGAATGAACCCTCTAGAACCAATAACCATAGCTCAAGATCCATAACCATGAGAAGATAAAGCATTAAAAAAATTCATCTAAAGGATGGGAAATACCTCTTAGATGATAGTCTGCCGAGTAGACCAAGAAGGGGGAATGAGAATGCTCGTCGAAGATACACCAAGCCACAATGACTCTCTCCAATAAGAATCTTCTCTAGGTCCATAATTAACTCACGCCCATATCCAAGTGAAAGTCTCTTTGGTCTTCCTACTAAAACCTCTAAAGGGTAACCATCTCAACAAGTGTCTCTAATCCCAAGAGAACTCTAGCCTCACCCAAGTCTCGAAGTATGTATGAGAACCTACAACCAATCAATCCATGTTAAGCTCCAAATGCAACACCACATTATCATGAAGCTCCCAAGCACATGACCAATGTACTCAATACCAAGAGGACCACTGTCAAAACTCCAACTACAAAATTAGGTATCCAAACATGACATCATGATCTAACATCTCCTCCTAGAAGATCACATGCACCAATACAGACATCCTAGTCTCAAGAGAACTTGTATCATGCTAATACTCTAATCTAGAATCAAGAGTCCACCAAGACACACTACCAAACACCTCTAAACCAAGGATCAACATCTACAACCACATGAAGATAACCATTACACCCAACCACTATATAAGATCATCCATCACTAGGTGACGAATACACATCACTATCAAAGCAACATCCATCCTCTCATCCCAATGCAACATACCAATGCGCAAATGAGCATAGACAAGGAAAAATAACAAAGTCATCCCACTACAATCAATGAGGTGTGCATCCCAAAAAAATGCATAGCTTGTAGATCCCAACCATTGAAAACATGCAAAATCATCATCACATTAGTAATCATCATCACATTAGTAAACTAGTAAACATCATTTGCATCCATACTTAAACCAATCTTATTGTTGTGTTTGATGTGTCCTCTTTCAAACAACCATTTAACAAAATTTGAGTCCAAACAATAAACATTTACAACCATAAATATCTCAAAGTCTAAAATCCAAACATTCTATCATCCTTAATCATTTCCATCATGGACCCTTGGATTGAAAAAATCATTGTGCAAGATAAAAACCCTATGCCTATTACCTTGTCCGAGGCTCATGCAAAACCCAAAATGATTAGCCTAGTACCATGTGTCATGTCCCCGTTCTCGGCTTGATCATCAAGTGTATAATGGATTAGCCTATTCCTCATTCCTAGAGGCTAATTACAAATGATGAGGGAATGAATTGGTTTCAGACTAACTCTATCTGTTTGTTTTGCAGGAACAAGGTCAAAACCCTAAAATTTGACTAAGTATGGAAGCTTGGGAGCCTAGGCGCCCATTTCACTCCAGTTTTCCTTACTAAGCGCCTAGCACAAGGATCATCCAAATTAAGCGCCTAAGAACCTCAAGGCACCTATACATGTTTCTAGGGATCCTCCAATTGAGCACCTAGCATAGATGGATGAAGATTGAAAGTTTTCAAGTTAAAGATGTCCTTTGGGTGAACTCACAACACTAGGCGCATGTGTTGGTTGGAACTCCTTGGATCCGGCACCTAGGATTGAAAGCCTTTGATGAGGAGAGAAGTCTCAAGGCTTGGTTTGGCACCCTCACTTGCCTACCCCACCCTCAGAATGCGCCTAACCTTCATAAGGCGTTAACACTCTATTTTGAGCACCTAGCAGGGGGTAATGGATAGATTGAAGGCTTGGGAGCTAAGGAAAGTCACTTAGATGAATAATCAAGATTCAAATGAGAAACTCCTAGCCAAGGCACAAAATTCCTTAATTTTGGCATCCAGAAATCAAATCTAAGTAAGGCGCTCTTTCCATTTGCCAAAGGCTCTATTAGCACCCTTGGTTGATGATCTCTCCAAACACCTGAAATGGAGTCCAGTGGATCTTTCAACTTGTATCAGGAAGAAAGGAAGCATTCTCAGTGTTGTTCAGATAATCTAAGTTGTAAAGTTAACAAGGAATAGAGCCAGAGGACAAGGTGCACTTATTGGTCTCCATCACCTCAGAAATGCACCTAATGCAGTTGGTGTCAACTTCCCTCTTTCTAGCCTCCAAATGGCGCCTAGAGTCAAAAAAGGATTTCACTGAATAATGTTAATGTTTTGAGCATCAAACTCTGCTTGGCACATACCTATGCTCTTGCAACCTCAAATTGGCGCCTAGGGTTCAGTCATCCTCCTAAGGCGTGGTTCTGCTCCTCCATAACCCTGTTTTGGCGCCTAAACTTGGAAGTACCTTGAAGACTTGGATTAAGATGGAATTCACCTCCATAATGTTAGGCGCTTGATAGAAGATAAAGGCACTAGGGTAAAAGAGCTTCAAAAGTTTGATGTAAAGTGTGAATTGAGATAATAGGCGTTGATACCAGTTGACATTACTCCAAACATGCGCCTAAGAGAGATGCAAGTCCCCAAGACCAATTTTGGAACAAGGCGCTCCATCAGAGGGTAAGATGATAATCCTTGGAAGTCAAGTGTTTCAAAGATTCTTTGAGAAATTGACAAGTTGTAACCTAGGTGCCAAAACCCCTAAGAATCCTCCTATTTGGCGCCTAGTCAAAAGAACACTAATATTGCGCCTAAGTGAATTTGAGTGTCAATATAGAGTCATCAAACCCCACCAGATGTTCATCCATGTCTCTACCACCTCAAGGAAGCGCCCAGCTTAGGATGGCGCCTAGTCTGGTCTCTACTACCTTCAGTTGGCGCCTAACCCTAAGAGTCTTGCAACTATGACGTTCATCCATGCAACAAGCAAGGTGATGCTCCCTTGTGATATTGTGAGGTGTTGACATTCAGTTGACATCATTGAGTTTGATTGAGTTGATCAAGTGTAGACGCCATTATAAACATCAAGGCTTCAAGGCCTTTCTTTTGTATCTCCATTGAATAAGTTGTAACTTCATGCTATTGAAAGCATTATCCATGTAATAAGACATTGCAAGTTGATTGAGTCAAATAACTAGACAAGTACCCAACTCTAAGGTTGATTCATTCAAGTAGTTATCTTTGATGTATATCTTTGTGTTGTTGAAGTAGTTGATGAATTGATAGCAAGTAAAATTGTTTAAGGAAAAAATTTCGTAGAACTAGTTGGGTATCTTACACCATGCCTATCCATCAAACATCACAATGCAATCAAAATCCTAACAACATGCCCATGATCCAAGATCAAGTGTAATCATGCAAAGATATTATCAATCACAAGCCTATTAAGAATGAACTAGAGTCTTCTAGTACCATACTTTTCCATCAAACACCATCATGTAATCCATGGCTTATCAAGCCTATCAAAAAAAATGCAAACATCCTATGTAATACAATCAGACTTTAAATATTTGAAGTAGCCATCTACAAATATCCATTCAAAAGTGGATTTATAATGCAAGTATGGACGCCATCAATAAAAAAGATTTGTATTAACCAAATATCCATATAGGCATACATCAATATATGTCGATATAAGTATAACATATATACAAAATAGCCATATAGGCTTACAAGAATGCCATATAGGCATACAATGTCAACTATGTACAATACAAAATATATGTCCATAAATTCCATATAGGCATACAAAAAAGGAACACAATAAAAAGTCATTCCCCTCTGGCTGGTGAAGAGAATAAATCACGAGCAGCCTTTGATCTTCTAGGGGATGGAGACATGCATGTGGGTGGTCTACTATGAACCCGAGGGCTACTCCTCCTATTTAGTTCTTCCTGCACCTTTACCTGTTATAATAAAAAGTATAGACATTAATATATAGAAATTACATGTTATAAAAAAATGAAACATTTAACAAAATAATCACTTACCACTAACATATAATCTGTCTCCTCGCTTGCCTCAGTAGCAGGAATAGGCCCTGGTGATGTCATGTCCTATAGAAACCATCCAGATAGAAATTAAACTTCAAATCAATAATCTTTTGATTTTTCAAAAATAGACAACTATAACAATGAATGTAAATTGAAATTTACTAATCTGCCTCATACCCCTGTCAATGCCATGGAGCTATGAATCGCAGAGGCCACACCCTGCTCCATTGCCCTATGAACATGGGGAGGTGTTTCCGCAGCCTACATCATCTGGAAATAAAACAACATTATTCAATTACGAAAACTATAATAGTGATGCAAATCATGGCTCCTAACATACACACACGTTCATCTAAACATGGAAGTACACACAATAAAACACACAAATCACATACAAAAATTTAGTAAGTACAATTCATTCATTAAACTATTTATTTTATTACCTCCGTAAAGCTTTGAAGTCCACCACCGCTAGCAGGTGTTGCCATGAAATCTACAGTAATAACCTATTCAACATCTAAAATCAGAAATTAGAATACCATTCATATAACGATGCTATTCACATGTAATATTTATAATTGTTTACTAGTTACATACCTCGATATTAGATGATCTAGTGAAAAATGTAGGTGGAGAACCACTGAAAACTGCATCGACACTATGACCCTAAAATTTCATTAAAATCATCAATTTAAATTAGTTAATCTTGTATTTCAAAAATAAAATTTAATAAATTAAATTCAATAAACTTGCTAATATTTACCTGAGTATCAAGGCCGAAAGTCTCACTCAGGAGGGTATCTGTCATCACCATCTGCTTAGCTGCAGATGTAGCTTGTGCACCTGCGTCCTGATTGTCCATGGGGTCATAACCATAGGCTGACCCACAAGCCTGGCAAGTATGCGGTGGGACCCTACTCCTCGCACTATCTCCCAACCCACTCTGTGTTGCAGGACCGGCATGCTCTATGATGCTCTAGGTCAAGGCACTAATCGACCTCGGTGTATCGACCTCAACACTCTCCTTCACAATGGAAGGGATAGAAACATGCTCGTGGGCTGGTCTGCTGATTACTTGTCTCACTACCTGCTATGGGTCAAGACGTGCCCCTGGTCTATCCTGTGTTGAGCCCCCACCTCTACCCTAGAAGTCCCGCATATCAAAATAGTTTGGCACTTTATTGAGGATAAACTCGCAGTAGAGTTTCCTCAAAAAGTATTGCGGGACCTCATTATTATTGCATGGAGGATGGTCAAAAACTATCCACCACCTCTACCCGAAATTGTCCCTTATCGCTTGGTTGTTGCACCAATGGATAGGGAACCTCTTGCATGTAATGGGTGGAGGTTGATTTGTTTGTGGGTTTGTGAAAATTGAACACAAGTCTAATTTTGTAATTTGTAATTTTTTGACATCTTGGTATGACAACTTGTCTGCATAGTAATCTCTAAACTCTCTCTTTTTATCGGTCCAATTAGTTATTTGCTTGCTAATTGAATTTACATTTGATAACATAGACTCAAGAGATTCGGCAAGCGTGGACCTATGCAAGGTTGAAGTGGAAGGATCTTTCAACCTTGCAATTATATCTTCAATTTTTTTTTTGTTGTTTTCAATTTGCCCCATTATATTATCTTGTGTTCCAGGGGCATGTCGAGGAATGAATGGAGGAGGTTGTTGTTCTACAGGTATTTCCTCCTTAGGATTTTGTGGATTTTGAGGAGGAGGAGGAGGAGGAGGTGCATTAACATTTCCTGACAATTAACGAAATATACATCAAAAATCAACAAAAACCTACCTATTTAGAAAGAGATTCAAACAAAAAAATAAAGATAACTCACCCCTTTGGCGTGCTCGACATCGCAGCGGCATTTTGGCGACGAATTGATAAGCTTTTTGTGTTGATTGGTGTTTTGCAGAACGCGAGCACATTTTTGAGGGTTTGGAAGCCGCAGGCAGAGGAGAAAATGAGAATGAAATGAAATTCAATTACTTTTTTTTTTAATTTATACTAGGTCATAACGCGAGCGCGTTATAACGCGCTCACATTATAATGCGCTCGTGTTATGACTTAAATTTTTTTGAAATTATTTTGGCCACTGTTTGGCCCCCCATCTTCTTGCACTTACCCATATATGTCTTATTGCATTAAAAGTGAGTTGACATGCATTCAAAGTGAGTTGACATGTACATAAGCCATTGTCAACTGAACAAGATGTAAATATATTTTAACAAAATACATTAAAACATGTTACATTTCTCATCTTTTTTTTTATAAACTACTGGTTCCGCCATCTCCATAATCACCAATCTTTTTGTGAATTTATCTGCAAAAATGAAAAAAAAAACTCTCAGGCTCACTATGTTTATCAATAAAATACGTAATTATTATAGTATTATTTCCACATAACCATAAAAATTTTAAAATATATATATATATTAAAACTTGTTATAAATACATTTTTTTTAATATCATTTCAAATCACCAACCATAAAAATTTTAAAATATATATATATTAAAACTTGTTATAAATACATTTTTTTTAATATCATTTCAAATCACCAACCATAATTCCTACATACCCATTTCCTATCACTTCTACCATTAATTCCTTGAATGCTAGATCAAATTCCCTCCCACAATTCAAAATTCAAATTCTATCAACCTATTTATTTATACAAGCAATGCTCAATTGTGTGATGCAAGCTACCTATTCACAAATTCAAATTTTTGACTTTGTGCTAGATACACCTAATCGACAATGAGCTCCTCCCACGCGATGCACTCTCCTCTTTCAGCTTCTACGGTAAGTCTCAAACCTGCCTTCAGTATTTCTTATGCATTCATGTATGAATTCGTTACTTTCAAATTCCTTGTCCATTTACATTTAAATGAATCAAATTTCTTGTTTCATAGCCCATATTTATGTTGTCACATTCTATACCTCTGAAACAATCCCTACCCCATATCAGCCAGTCTCCCTTAAAGCTATCATAATTATGTTTAAATATCTTCAAACTGCAGTATGGTACAAATATTTCCAACCCTTTCCAATACAGCATTATGATATATATATATATATATATATATATATATATATATATATTGCAGAGATAAATAGATACGTATATTTCATATAGCCTTGTTCATTTTCATTAAACTTACACATCTAGCCAAAACACTATGTGTGTTAGATCGGATGAGCTTGACAGGGAAATCATCAAGGCCTTCATAGCTTAGCCAAATGGTAGATAGATATAGCTGAGTTATATATATATATATACTGAAAGGCATAATGTAAAAGCTTAGAAAATATAGATAGATATAGTTGAGTCAGATATATAGATAGATAGATAATTTGATATATAGATATAGTCAGATATATAGATATAGCTGAGTTAGATATATATATATATATGGGGGGTGTCAGCTCGACTGTCAAGGGACATGGAAAAAAATAATCCAATTCAGACACTACTGACATGGAACCCTCACTCAACATCACCCTACCCACCACCGGTCCCTCTCCCTTACATAGGTTTCCTATACATAAGTTTCCTATCTAGATATAGTTTCCTGTACCAGGCTGTCACATACTATACCCAGCATATGTCATATGTCACATACTAAAGAGCCCCATACATGCTTTGTTTGTTCTTCAATTAAAGTGACTATAAATATCAGCCCCTCTCCCTCACATAGACTATGATAGTCCTAGTTATGGTTTTTGAAGCCATCTATTTCACAAATTATTCATGCTATATTATAGTTTTCTTTGACCCTATATTATAGTTTAGACTAGTTCATATGGGGAGACTTGATAATGCTAAAGTATTTTTAGTGTTAAGATATGTTGCAATAATCCACAAATCAGTTCGATATGTAGACTGTAACATAGTTTAACCGAAAATGCCTTTGGATACCCAAGTCTGCCAAATGCTACTACCTCATACTATCTTAGGTAACTTCTTCATGTTTAACTTTAGGTATTTGAATGGTTTCTTCATGTAGTCAAGTTCTCTAGTGGAATGTAGTCTTATTTGATAGGTTCCTTCATGCATTTAGATCTGGTTTTTGAAGTCATTTATTTCAAAACTAATTCATGGGTATAGGAGTTGACCAAAGTAAGGCCAGGTGCACTATGCTTAATTAGATGTATGCTTTGTTTGTTCTTCAATTACTGTAACATGTATGGTAACCATTTCTGAAACAACATTATGAAACATTTAGATAACTTGAAACAATAGTATGATAGAAATATTTCAAATCCTTTCTTGTATCATATTGCTCTTTCAAGTTATTTCATATTGTTGTTTTAAGATTTATTTGTATCATACTGCTCTTTCAAGATATACATATTTGTATCATACTGTTGTTTCAAGTTTATATATATTTGTATCATTATGCTATTTGAGGAAGGGTTTAGCACAATCACCCAAATGTTTATAAGAGGTAGAATTGGGGATATGATAGTATACCATGCATTGCTTGTTTCATTGCACACATACCCCTGATCATTTGCAATCAACTCAATTAGATGCATGATTAGTTTGTTCTTCAATTACAGTCACTCTTACATGTATGAATTTGTTGTTTCAGTTTGTATCATTCTTTTAATTATAAGAGTTAGAATTGTATGTTGTTTACTAATCATTGAGTTGGTTCAATGCAAAGGAAGAATAAAGCTACAGCAAATTCCACGCGACCTCTAACAAAGTGGAGGTAGACAAATCTTCCTGCACACAAGAGAGGTATGCATCTGCCACATAGCAATGAGGAGGACGTAGTGATTCCTCTTCAGCAGCCAACTAAACCTATACACCAAGTTAACCAAGTTGTAACAACTAAAAAGGTTGTAGTGCAGCGTAAATGTACCATGGCTGACATGGAACATGCCCTTGAAGATGTCAAAAACAACGCCTGTCAACAAGAGGGGCAGCCAAAAAGTGGGGTCTTCCAACTACAACATTGTCAAATTGGGTGGGTGGTATCACCACTACAAAAAGGAAAGGGCCCCCAACAGTCCTAAATGACGAGGAAGAGGCATTGGTTGTCCAATGGTGCAAGGAGATGGCTGCAATTGGCCACGATTTGGAGATTGCCAATCCCAAAGCAGAAGTGGCCCAAATATGCCAAACGAGGCCTAATCCCTTCAAAGATGGGCTTCTCAGTAATTCTTGGTGGACGGGGTTCAAAAGAAGGCATCCCAATCTGTGTTTGAGAATAGCCCAAGGGCAAGATAGAGACCATGCTGTGAATCTTAGGCCTGCAGTTGTAAGTGCATTGTACGAAATATTGGAGAAGACATACGTAGCCGAGAATTATGGACCCCAAAGGATTTGGAACTACAACAAGACAGGGCAGAATGGTAATATGAAGGTGCTTACCCAAAAGGGTAGCAGAAGTGTTGCATTTATTATCCCTAAGAGCTGGGAGTGGATCACAATTTTGGCATGTGTCAACGCTACAGATCAGAAATTTCCAGGCTTCTACTTGTTCAAAAGCAAATATCACGTGCACAACTACATAGCCAACTGTGAGCCAGGAGTATTAATGGTTGTTCATCCTCATGCATGGATGACCAAAGAGCTTTTTGTGAAATGGCTGAGATTTTTTGCTATGCAAGTACCTGGGGGTTGCTCGCCTAGCCATAGACACCTCCTCATATTTGATGGCCATGGCAGCCATGTAGCCCTTTCTACCATTTCTGAAGCAAGGGAACTTGGTATTGACTTGCTCACCCTACCAACCCACACATCACACAGGTTGCAGCCTCTTGATGTGAGTGTTTTCTCCTCTTTCAAATATCATTTCAAAAAGGAAAGAACAGAATGGACTAGTAGACATCCAAATTTGAAGATGAGAAGGGCAGAATTGGCTACACTTGGCAGCGTAGCTTTTCAAAAGGCTTTGACAGTTTCAAACATAACAGATGGCCTCAAGAGGATAGGCATTTGGCCTCTTGATCCAAATGCATTGGACAACAACATGAGGGTTAGCGAGACTTTTCAGTTTGCTGCCCCCGAGGAAGCATCAACTGCTGAAAACATTCTAAGCCTATCCAGCAATGGTTTGGTAGTGAATGAGGGTGACTGTATAGATGGAACAACAGTACTTGGAGACCACCAAACCCCACTTAAAGCAACAGAATTTGCAAGCCACCAAAGTCCTCCACAAACTTCAAGTTTGTCAGACCAACAATCACTACCAACAACAGTTTTGGGAGAGCCAAATAGTATTGCAAACATTTCTCTTTCCCTAGCAACTCCACCTGAGGTGCCCTCCTGGTTGTTAGAGGATGCTTCTAATCTTGGTTGTGATCTGCATGTGGACACAGAGCAAACTCTTACAATGTCATCTCCACCACACAACATGGGTCCAAATAGTATAGTTCATTTCTATGTTGATTGGGGAGACAATGAAGCTGATTAGTTAGGAGATGAATTGGATGATATTTCTATTGAGGAGCAAGAAACAAATAATGAGGATTCAATGGAGCCTTTGGGAGGCCAAACAACTTCACACATCTCAAAATTATTGACACTACTAGTGCATGTAGTCAAAGACAAGTCTAATAAGGTAGCTGACCATGGGATTAAACTGCCAAGAGGATCCCAACTCCTGATCGTTGATGACTACATGGCCTTGCTAACTAAGCAAGAGGATAGGAAGAAGGAACTCCTAGAACTGAAAAAGAGGAAGAAGGAACAAAATGAAGAGTGCAGGATAGAAAAGATTGCAACATTGGAGGTCAAGGCTCTAATGAGAATTGAAAATGAAAAGCAACGAGTAGCAGTAGAGGTTGAAAAGGAAAAGCAACGAGTAGCAACAAAGGTTGAAAAGGAAAAGCAATGAGTAGCAGCAGAGGTTGAAAAAGAGCTGCAAAAGAAGGAGAAGGAGAAAAAAAAGGAGTAGTAAAGGATAGTAAAGGAAGTTGCAAAAAGGGAAAAAGAATTGGAGAATGCACGAAAAGAGGCTGCAAAGGAAAGGCGACTCAGCAACCCTCTAAATCCCTTGTCTGACCGTCATAGGATATTCACAACTTTTGTATCTATTCAATGTCCCCAATATTGTCCATCACCTACCCAAAGCATCAGCCAACCATTGCAGAGTTGGAGTCCTTCTAATTCGCAGTCCTATCCACCCTCACCTACCCCAAGCATAACCCAACTAGACCCTTCTTCAAATTTTAGTTTTCCTACCTTTTTCAATTGATTCATGTTATGTGTGAACTTTTTTGTTCTGAAGGTTTTGAAGGTTTTGTCATGGAGGTTTTGAAGGTTTCAAACTTTTTTGCCTGAATGTTTGTAACTTGAAACAATAGTATGATTTGAATACAAACAACATATTCCATCATGTTATAGTCACTAACTGTTTGAGTTACTTTAATTGAAGAGCCAACAAGACATACATCTAATAATTCTATATCAGAAAGAGTCAGCCATTATCACGGTTAGCAGTAAGGGAGAGGGGTCGATAATTACAGTCACTGTAATTGAAGAACAAAAAAGCATACATCTAATTAAGTTGAATGTAATATATATATATATATATATATATATATATATATATATATATATATATATATTTGTATCTATATATATATATATATATTTGTATCTATATATATATATATATCTCTGCAATATATATATATATATATGCAATATGCATATGCATAATATATTTACATGAAAACCAGTGATATACAGTGAAAGGAGTCTTAAGTTAATAGGAAAGAGCCCTTTTGTTGGGACTGAAATTCTCAGGCTACTTTTTGGCAAATATTAAGTTTCAATCATCCAAAGATTTCAGTATGTGAGCACATATGGAAAGATCCACAGTTGTTTTCAAGCAGAAATTAACAATTAAGTTGATAGAAATATTTGGATTTGATCTATTTTGATTCCTAAAGACTTAATATAACATGGTTGAAGTGCTCATTAAAGATGAACCATAAACAAGGAAGTGAAAAGTTACAAACCGTGTTGAAAATAAAGGAAAAATGGCATTAAGTACCAAAGCTGAATATGGGTGAATTCCTTGTCGAAAATGAATAGGGGTTGCTTTTTGAACCATCTTAAAATTCCCTGTATTTTGCAAGTTATGTGCGTTTTTGGTAAAACGCATTGTGGTATGGGTTTGTATATTTGTATATACAAAGTCTCTCATATACAAAGTAGTTTGTATGTTGTGTCATTGTATGATGCATATGCAAAGTCCCTTGTATATCGGGTCGTGGTATGGTCGCATAAAGGAGTCATCGGGTTGATGCATTGTTTACTTGTATGCATTTGGCTAACGTTTTATTGTTACATACAAGGTGGACCTGACGAGGTTAAAAGTTGAAGTGTATTTTCTGTCGGGTCTGTTGCGTGTATGTTATGTTTGTATGTTTGGCAGAACGCAACATGCAATGCGGTACATTCAACACGATAGACATTGCCCGGAACTAAAACAATTATGAATTAACGTTAAGTCTTTGTATGTTTGCACTTTGTATGTATGTTGCAGTATACATACATTGCGGTACATACAAGGCGATATGCATAGCACGAAACCAAAAGATTATGAAATGTGGTGAAATTGTTGTATGTTTCGCGTATTGTATGTTTCAGGTTATATAAGGCTAATATACATACCAGGGATTTGAAAAAGTATGAAATAAAGTTAAATTGTTGTATGTATCGCGCTTTGTATATGCATGCTTTCGGGGACATACATTTTAGTATACATACAATGCGATATGCATTGCACTTATACAAGTGAAGAAACCGAAAGCGGTATTAAAATTAGTTTTATTCTTGTATGTTTCAGGCCTTGTATGTATGTTTCAGATACATAAATTGCGGTACATACAAGCCGGAACTCAAAAGAAGTTAAAATGTGGTATAAACGATGCATCTTGAATTAAAGTATATTAAAAGATGCATTGCTTTTTATACATGTCACGGACCTGAAAGTGAATAAACGATGGGTTATAAAAAGAATAAGTCTGGAAAGGAGATACAATTGAATTTGTATGTATCGGGCATTGTATATGAAGGTTGGGTACAAGTAGTGGGTCCCGCCGCTTGCACATTGGGCTTGTGTAATAACAATATATATTTTTGATATGCCAAACTATTGTATATACAAGACATGACTTGTTATCACCGATTCTCTTTACCGTTTCTACCAATCACCTTTTGTATCCAACACAATGTACATTCTCACATACATTCTTAAAGATACATTTGCGATATACATTCGCATTACACCTTCGGTGAAACAAAATGCACCTTACGCCGATACTCTACCACCACGCAAACACAGAACAACTTATACAAAAACAAAAACCCTAAAACGACATTAAAATCCGAATGGCTAAGATATTTTTCTGACATTTGAAATATGGGTTTTTTGTAGGATATACACAGTGGGGATTGAGTTATGTAAACACCCATGAAAGGATCTTGAGCAACTGATAAATTATTGATAAGGGAAGTAATTATTTGAGTAAATACATATGTTTAAATAAATTTATTTTGATCATTTGATCAAAGACTAATTTGTGTTTTATCTAGTCTTTTTAGGAATAATAAAGAAACCCTCAAAGGATATTAAGCAGAACTACAATTAAAGATCTTTGTTTGACCCTGAAATGGTTATCCATTTGATGATTAAAGATGAGTATTAATTTTCCTAAATCTGTTTTATTAAGACAAATATTGTTGTTCGGTTATCAACCGTCACAACTATTGTAACTGGTTTGAAGCTTTTATGCCTCTCTTTATAAGAGATGACCAAGACCAGAAAAAATATAGATAGAATAGGAATATAGAATAGATAGAATAGAAAAAGATTAGAGAATAGAATAGGGGATACTGTAGATTAGATTTGAACAGCAATGCTAGTTCACTTTTAATATATTTTATTCTTGGTAGACCATATGCAAGCATTCTCTGATGAAGTCAAGTCTGTGAACATGAAGCAGTAACTGCAGATTTCGGTATCAACTATCTGTTTAATTTATTCAATTATATGACTGTCTCCTTTCAAAGTTTTCTCTGTTATTCAATTTGAGTTATCAAGTATATCTTCAAGCTGTCTATACACATTTGTTGTTAGAGTGTGATAAGCTTAATTGGTTTCTGTTTTCAGAATTAAATTCTTTAAATCTGTCACAGTAACTATGAAGACATTGTCATGGATCTATAAGAAGAGTCATATAGTTAGGGTTTGTATTATGTCTCCAATTTTTTGATAAATCTGTTACAAGTGCAGTATTATTCTGATAGGTTCCTTCAAGTAGGGATTAAATCCTTTTAGATAAATGCAGGTAATTTGATTTTATCAATTGGATATATATAAGTATGGAATATTAACTATTTCCTTGCAGGGTTGTACAAGTTACATACCTATTCTTTCATGCTAGACAGTTCGAGTTTTTACCAAACAAATAGTCATTTATTTCATGATCATACTGACTCTATATTCAATAAGGCACAGGTCTAGTGTTTTCATTATGACTCATACAAATTCACCTTAGATTTACTTAATTAGATTGTATTATTATTTTAGCATTACAATTTAGATCATTTAGAATTAACTTGTTGTCTTTTCATCTATTTTATAATTTGTGTCATTATCAATAGTTAGGTTAATTCTGATTAAAGTAGTGATCATCTTTTTATCTGCTTTATTAATTAGAGGTTTACCCACCTAGGTTTGGCAGAGCCTGAAGTGAAGGGGGTTTATCCATATCTAGCCCATGTCAGTTAGCCAAAAATGTCAAGAGAGCCTGGCAACCTCTTAGGGTTAACGACCTGCGTTTTTGAGACCTAACACCTTCTTTGGTAATAAGAGTGAGAGTAATTGAAGAACAAACTAACCATGCATCTAATTGAGTTGATTGCAAATGATCAAGGGTGTGTGTGCAATGAAACAAAAAATCCATGGTATACTATCACATCCCCAATTCTAACTCTTACAATTAAAAGAATGATACAAACTGAAACAAATAATTCATACATGTAAGAGTGATTGTAATTGAAGAACAAACTAACCATGCATCTTATTGAGTTGTTTGCAAATGATCAAGGGTGTGTGTGCAATGAAAAAAGAAATGCATGTTATACTACCACATCCCTAATTCTAACTCTTACAAAACAAAAAAATGATACAAATTGAAACAACAAATTCATACATGTAAGAGTGACTGTAATTGAAGAACATACTAACCATGCATGTAATTGAGTTGATTGCAAATGATCAAGGGCGTGTGTGCAATGAAACAAAAAATGCATGTTATACTATCATGTCCCCAATTCTAACTATTCAAAAAAAAAGAATGATACAAACTGAAACAATAAATTCATACATGTAAGAGTGAGAGTATTGTAACATTATCATACACTCCATAGTTGGGGGTGCCATGCACCTATCTTTTGGCCAAGTATGTATGTATGTATGATTGGTTTCCATGCATACATACATACATCATAGTAAAATTATGTATGTATGTTACATATGAATGCCATTTGTATGGGTGCTTGCATGACCTACATACATACATACATATGAACTGTCATATGCATGCATGCATGTATGTATAGTATAGACACATACATACATATTATGGTTCATATGTATGTATGTACCCATAATATGTATGTATGTGTGTATGCTATACATACATACATACATACAAACATAATAAATTATGTATGTGTGTGTGTGTATACGATACATACATAATATTGTAATGTTTATTAATATATTAATTTGTTAGATATTATATTAATATGTTATTAATAAGATTAAAATGTTATGTCAATTAAAAGACTAAATGATTTGACAAAATTGAAGAAATTTATAGAAATAATTTGTTAAATATCCTGTTTAAAATGATTACCAAATTGACCATAAAATCCTATATGCATATGAACTATTCACAAGAATTCGACCATTCTGATTGAGACGATTCTTCTATGGACAGGGCTGAGAGGACAATGGGGGTAGGAATTGTTGAGCGAGGGGTTCACAGCAGTGGTGGAAATAATCGGCAAAACTATAGGTGCATGAAACCCTTAACAGTCGAGTTGTTGAAACCCTTAAATGGTATGTATATGTATACACATAGTCGGCCAAAGGATAGGTGCATGAAACCCTTAACAGATAATGCAATATGTAAATGGTATGTATATGTATACACACAGACAATAGCTTCGAATACTGCCACTAAACATACACAACTTGCAGAGGTACAAAAATGAAAAGAAAGGGCTATATTATGGCCAACAGTGTGTATATGTGTGTATACACAAATACATTTGCATATATATACATATATATGCAAATATATTTATGTATACACACATATACACACAGTCGGCCATATATATGCATATATATATCTGTATACTTACATATACACACAGTCGGCCAAAATATAGGTGCAATATTGGTACAAAATAACATTTGTTCACTGTTTCTGTGAGTTTATACACACACACACATATATATCCATATACATATATATACACACAGAAGCAGCCATGATAAAGCTGCAATAAAGCTTTATAAAATGAGCATATCATTACTTGTACACTAAAGCTATTTACACAAAAAAGATTGCATGAAAATATGAAAAAAATCTTGCAATGCGTAGTTTCTGCCTATGTGAGGTTGGAACACAACCTTGCTTGCATAACCAGAAGGTAAATGGTTTCCTTATGCCAAATGTGGTGTTGATAAACACCAAAAGCTTGAGAAATGTATCACCAGTATTCGCCCATGTTGGTGCAGGAGCACCTACCTGACAGCTGGCCTCCATGAGGCAGTTAGTTTGTTTTGAGTCTTGTTAATGTTTCCAAGAAGGTCTTATAAGACCAATGCATGTAATAAGGTCATGTTGACCATACTTTACTATTTTTAGATAGTTTGTTTGGACAGCTGTTATGTTGTATGTCCGGTTGGATCCTCCCAGCCACTTGGAAGCTCCCAGCCGCTGGGAATCGAGTGGTAGTACTCGCAAGAGGTCCTATATATGCATGCGGATCGGTTGGTATTGGATATCATCGATCATCGATCAGACTTTGCAGAGAGTGAGGCAGAGGGAAAGACTGAGCATTGTATTGCATCTTTTGAAATCAACAAAGAGATCCTGTTGTGTCAATTCTTTGTTTGGATTCCATTGTGTGATCGATTTGCTATTCTGGTGGTTTCATGGATTCGCTGATCCATTCCGCCGGTTGATTCGTCGAATCGGTGGAATGGCTATGTACAGTAGTTTAGGGTTTAGTCTGCATTTTGTGTTTGTTGGCATGCAGGTGTGCAGGATCATCGTCGAGAGGTGTTGAGAACCCTAGCATGGGTATGTGCTAGGTCGTGCTGGTAGTTAGAGTCTGGAAAGTTGTCCAGGAAGCAGATCGGGTCACCTCAGGAGGTTCGACGGATCGAAATTCGCTAAGGTTGGAAAATCCATCGCAACGGCATCATCAGGATATTTCTGTGTATATCCTGCAGTTACTTCGGGTGTCATCCGAGTAAGTGGAGATGAGCATGATGCAATCATTTGCATAAGGTGAATGTGTTTTGGGGTGATCATCATCAGGTGTTGCCGAGGAGGAGCGTATCGGCATAAGGTAGAAGATTGGGTTGATAAAACCATCGCGGGCCGATAATGTTAAGTTTGGCCGATAGCAGGATATTGAAGGAACTGCATGTGACGTCATCGTCATCAGGATAATCGTCATCAGGATATCGGGGCAGCAGGATATTGAAGGAGCTGCATGTGACGTCATCGTCATCAGGATAATCGTCATCAGGATATCGGGGCGACGTAAGCATCGAAGGAAAGGTGCATGAGGTTGTCGTCATCAGGATATATGGGAGGAACCGGATGTTCTATATCTTGCTGATGAACATGATGTTGAACATCATGATGATGAAGAAAGAGGTTGGCGGTAAGATGAACAGTGATCGTCAGGAGGATGATTGCGCTTGCCGAATGTGATGATGCTGCCGATAGCCGGATATGATGATGCTGCTGACAGGCGAAAGGTCGAAGGTTTGTCTGCAGGAGGATATCGGTCGGCAGAGAAAATATGATGATGCTGCCAGTGTTAAGGGAAATATGATGATGATGAAGGGTTGCGGACATACATGCTGTATGTCAAGGTTTTAGTGTGGATACCTCTGCATCATAGTGGTATCAGAGCTTAGCAAAAGGTCTGGGCTGTTGTGTGTTGATTCTGTCACCGAAAGGGCAGAGGTTTGATTCTGTCACTGAAAGGACAGAGGTAGAGGAGTGAGAGGTTGACAAAATGCCTCCGAAAGGTACTGGTACTGCAAGGGAATTGCAGGAGATGAAGGAAAAACATGCCAGAGAGATGAGGAAGATGAAGGAGCTTGCTGAAGCACTTCAAGCCAGGCTTGTAGCCTTGGAGAAGAACAAAAAGAGGGAAGTGGAAGACAGTGAATCTGAAAAAGATGAAGATACTGTTGAAGAGTATGAAGAGGTAGCTGAAGATCTGGATGCTGAAGACCAGAGATTTGCAAAACTGTTAAAGGCAGTGCAGAGTGATAAACCTAAGGTGAAGGTTGATGTTTCCAAGTATAATGGAAGTTTGAATGAAGATGAGTTACTGGATTGGATTGCTGCACTTGATAATCACTTTGAATGTGAAGATGTTGCTGAGGATCAGAAGGTAAAGATTGCAAAGACCAAGTTAGGAGGTCATGCTTTGGTATGGTGGGATTATGTACAATCCAAGAGAAGAAAACAAGGGAAGTCAAAGATCACTTCATGGGATAAGATGGTAGCAAGGATCAAAGGTAAATTCTTGCCCAAGGATTATGAAATTTAGATGTTTAAGAAGTTGCAATTTTTAAGGCAGAAGGAAATGGATGTGAAGGCATATACTGAGGAGTTTTATAAGTTGAGTATGAGATCTGGTCATCATGAGAATGAGGTAGAAAAGGTGGCTAGGTACTTGGCTGGTTTGAGATTGAACATACAGGATGAGTTAGTTTTAGCTAACCCTAAGAGTGTGGAGGATTGTTATCAAATGGCAATCAGGATTGAAGAAAAGATGAATAGAGGACAAGATAAGTCCATGAGAGGAAGAGGCAGCAATATGAGGGGAAGAGGATTAGCCCCTACACAAAGGCAACCCAATGAGGGTCAAGAAGACACTGGTAAAGGACAGGGACAGTCTGATTTCAGAGGTGGATGGAAAGGTAATAGAGGCAGATTTGGAAGTGGTAGAGGTTCTACTACATTTTCAGGAAAGTGTTACACCTGTGGTGAGTTTGGTCATCCATTTTTCAAATGTCCAGAAAGCAAGGGTTCATCATCTAGAAATGACAGAACGAATGACAAGAGAGTACAACTTGTGCAAGAAGAGAAAGTAGAGCAAAGTGTGCAGAGTTCAAACACTTATCAAGGAGATAGAGTTCCTGACGGTTATGGATATCCTGAGGAGGGAGAAGCATTGATGCTAAGGAAAATTAGTTTGCAGACATCAAAGGATATGATGCAAAGAAGAGCTCTTTTCAAGACCACATGCAAGAGCAAAGGTAAAGTATGTAAGGTTGTCATTGATACTGGTTCAACAGACAACATGGTATCTCAGGAAATGGTGGATAAACTAAATTTGGCAAGGATTCCACACCATCACCCTTACAAGGCATCTTGGGTGAGTGATAGTCAATCACTTTTTGTCTATGAACAGGCATATGTTGATTTTCAGATTGGAGCATATCATGATAGAGTTTTGTGTGACATTTTGCCCATAGAATGTTGTCACCTACTGTTGGGTAGACCATGGCAATTTGATAGGAGGGTACTGTATGATGGGTATGCTAATACCTACACCATCAAGAAAGATGGGAAAACTATTATGTTGATGCCATTACAGGAAGAAGCTACAGCACAGGGGGCAGCCCAAATCATTTTAGTGGGAAAGAAGGAGTTTGTGCAGATGCCTATAGGAGCAGGCATAAAGGCAGTTGAGGACACTGTAGGGAAAGGAGTTGTTAAGGACAACAGGTTGAAGAAAGTTTCAGTTTTGACTGACAGAGGTCAGCAGCAGGTGCAGAAACAGGTTTGCAACCAGCAACCAGTTGAGAGGAATGACAAGGATGTTGTCATAGTTGGGACTATTGTTTGTCCTATAAAGGTTGAAAGAAAGACAGAGTTGAACATTGCAGAAGTTCAAGAGGCAATTCAGACAGAGGTTCTGGTCAGACAACCTGACAAACACAAGGTATGTGAGAGAAGGGCCTACATTGACAGGCATGAGGATTTACTTGCAACAAGGCAAGTTACAGTTTAGAAGTCTTGGAGCAGCCGAGAGCCAGCAGAGGACAAAGCTGGAATAGGTCAAGACACTACAAAGGCAAAGTGTAAAGGTGGAGGACTTCCACAACCTAATTCATGGGACATGAGTTCTTTTCTGTTGGGGAGTATGGTGCAGGAGCACCTACCTGACAGCTGGCCTCCATGAGGCAGTTAGTTTGTTTTGAGTCTTGTTAATGTTTCCAAGAAGGTCTTATAAGACCAATGCATGTAATAAGGTCATGTTGACCATACTTTACTATTTTTAGATAGTTTGTTTGGACAGCTGTTATGTTGTATGTCCGGTTGGATCCTCCCAGCCGCTTGGAAGCTCCCAGCCGCTGGGAATCGAGTGGTAGTACTCGCAAGAGGTCCTATATATGCATGCGGATCGGTTGGTATTGGATATCATCGATCATCGATCAGACTTTGCAGAGAGTGAGGCAGAGGGAAAGACTGAGCATTGTATTGCATCTTTTGAAATCAATAAAG
Source organism: Cunninghamia lanceolata (assembly GCA_027924645.1). Taxonomy (NCBI): domain Eukaryota; kingdom Viridiplantae; phylum Streptophyta; class Pinopsida; order Cupressales; family Cupressaceae; genus Cunninghamia; species Cunninghamia lanceolata. The sequence goes on along the minus strand of BSBN01000398.1, from coordinate 7,077,332 downwards.
AGATCATGTTGTGTCAATTCTCTGTTTGGATTCCATTGTGTGATCGATTTGCTGTTCTGGTGGTTTCATGGATTCGCTGATCCATTCCGCCGGTTGATTCGTCGAATCGGTGGAATGGCTATGTACAGTAGTTTAGGGTTTAGTCTGCATTTTGTGTTTGTTGGCATGCAGGTGTGCAGGATCGTCGTCGAGAGGTGTTGAGAACCCTAGCATGGGTATGTGCTAGGTCGTGCTGGTAGTTAGAGTCTGGAAAGTTGTCTAGGAAGCAGATCGGGTCACCTCAGGAGGTTCGGCGGATCGAAATTCGCTAAGGTTGGAAAATCCATCGCAACGGCATCATCAGGATATTTCTGTGTATATCCTGCAGTTACTTCGGGTGTCATCCGAGTAAGTGGAGATGAGCATGATGCAATCGTTTGCATAAGGTGAATGTGTTTTGGGGTGATCATCATCAGGTGTTGCCGAGGAGGAGCGTATCGGCATAAGGTAGAAGATCGGGTTGATAAAACCATCGCGGGCTGATAATGTTAAGTTTGGCCGACAGCAGGATATTGAAGGAACTGCATGTGACGTCATCGTCATCAGGATAATCGTCATCAAGATATCGGGGCAGCAGGATATTGAAGGAGCTGCATGTGACGTCATCGTCATCAGGATAATCGTCATCAGGATATCGGGGCGACGTAAGCATCGAAGGAAAGGTGCATGAGGTTGTCGTCATCAGGATATATGGGAGGAACCGGATGTTCTATATCCTGCTGATGAACATGATGTTGAACATCATGATGATGAAGAAAGAGGTTGGCGGTAAGATGAACAGTGATCGTCAGGAGGATGATTGCGCTTGCCGAATGTGATGATGCTACCGATAGCCGGATATGATGATGTTGCTGACAGGCGAAAGGTCGAAGGTTTGTCTGCAGGAGGATATCGGTCGGCAGAGAAAATATGATGATGCTGACAGTGTTAAGGGAAATATGATGATGATGAAGGGTTGCGGACATACATGCTGTATGTCAAGGTTTTAGTGTGGATACCTCTGCATCACATGTCCTCACCATCGTCGATGTCCATCAAAACCAGGATTGGTCCTGAATGCAACTGCTCCAAATGCAAATTGTTCTCATGAATGGAGTATTCGAGAAGCTAAAGCAAGACTAAGTGAATGGTGTGCATGCTGAGGTGGTAGGCATTAAGACCGTCGGCGGTAGGATGTTGGGTAGTTAATGCACATTAACTGGTAGTAAAATGAGCCAGTACTAGCGTGGCGCCAACCTGCAAAGGGACCCTACACATCCAATATCGGTCGATGACAAATTTTAGTGATTTTTTGGCAGTTTTTAAAAAACGCACCGTAAACATTGATAATCGTGCTTAAAAATGCTAGGAAAAAAATGGGGGGGGTGGTCTCCTCGCTCAACGTCGCCCTACCCACCATCAGTCCCTCTCCCTTAACTGCCAATTTTATTTTCGAAGAAGAAAATAATTTAATATTGTTTTTTGGGGTATTAGTGAGGGCCATTTTAAGATATTTTTATTTATTATAAAATGATTAAAATAAAGTAATAAAGGGGGGAAATGATTTTTTATTGATTTTTCACTCCACATTGTTTATCGATTCATTTCTTATAAAACATGCTTTACTTGGTGGGGCCCGTGATTTTGAAGGTCTCATTTCAAAAGGTTTATTTTTTTAATTCTTTTATAAATACAGGCTCAAGCAAAATTTTCTACTTTGCCAAGGGAGAGTGTTTAAGAGACTGAAAGCTTGAAGTATTAAAATGTGCCTTAGAGTCTTATAGTGGCCTCCACGACATTTTAACCTTGGCTTCCATAAGGTAAAAGTAAAAATTGAAAATATGGTGAAGTAAAAGGTATTTTCTTGGGCTATTATATTTAGGATGAGCTTTTAAAAGCATAAAGTTTGAAATTAAAGTAATTTCCTAAGAAATCAAAGTGGCTCCCACCATTTACGGTCACAATTGGGTAAAGACACACAAAATAGCCATTAGTTATTATTAGTTCCTGCCGTGGAACTATAGGCGAGGGGTTGTTTTTAACCCGTGATTAAACTCTTCGTTCTTGGCAAATCATCAACGAGATTTTGTTGTGGCTAATATGTGGATAGATCTAAAATGCTACACAGTAGTGGGCAGCAGAAATGGGCATTATACTAAAAATATGGGCAGTAACAAAAGTGCAGAGACATTCTTCGTTGAAATAGGAACTTTGGTAGTATGTTTTTGGTTTTTTTTTTGGGGGGTTTTTTTACAGTATATTGATTCAGTCCATTCCCACTGGCCCTTGTTCATTCGGCCATTCTTCCCAGAAACGCAACACGCACACCCACAGGAAACCAGAAACTCAATACCCATTACTGAAAATATTAGAATCTAATTAGGGCTTAACTGTGCAGAAGTTCTTATTGTTCTGTTCTATTTGCAATGTACTGAACATGCTTTGGATGCACATCTTGTCTGCATAACACCCTGCAGGCAGGAGCTGAAGATAAGGGACATTTTGTCATTCCAGCTTTTTCACCTAAAATAATTTAGGAAGTAGTTGGTCACTTGTAGAGCTTTTAGGGGCTGTTATGGTACTAACTATCCAATTTTAATTTCCTAATACTAGAATTTGGTAGTTAACTCTTTAGAGTTTTTAGGAGACATGGTTCAGCTGTTCCTTTCTAGTATTTACTTCTCAAACTTTAAAAAGTGGTTATTGAATATTTTTGCCTGTCAGGTTCTGGCCTTAAGAACGGGAGGTGCCAAGAACAGAAACTTATGACACTTTTAAATTGGAAAGAATTTGCAGGCTATGCTTAGCTCTTCCTTCACCTTTTTTAAAGAGCAGATAGGACCTTAGAAGAAATGCCTCAAAAATTTTAGGAGACATAGCCCAGCGGTATTTTTTAATGCATGGGATAGTTTGGGAACGGATGGATTTGATAGAAATTATTTTCTAATTTGTCTTTGGGCGTCTCTTTGTTTTGGTATAATAGTGTCACAGGACAAAATAAAAGCTACAGTTTAGAGAAGAGGCAACAGGACAGGTGTGGGGCTCTGCATCACAATCTCTACAACACTCAAGCTCAACGGTGGCTATAGGAGCATTACATGAATGCTTGGCATCTTCTCAAGTACATGTATATGGTTTGCCTATACAACCATCCTTTGCAAGAAACTTCACCACAAGTTCATTGGGTTCTTACTTCCTTGTATGGTCTCTATATTCATATGTTTTATTAGAAACAATTCATTACTTTTTTAAACTATGTGAAACTATATTTGCACACTTGCAATAAGTAGAGGAAACTTCAACTAAGAAATCCCATCGTATGTTGTCTATATTTAACATACCTCATGCTGAACTAAGGAAGGCTATGGGAATGAATGAACAAATGTTGACTCAAGAAATGAGATTGGAAGGGCGTTCTCTCAGTTTCTGGCCTTGTAATATTCACCATTCCATGAGATCTTAAGCTTACTATCTTGTTCTATGCCTACTGCCACTCTGCATTTAGAGACTTCTATTTGGTACTGCAGCAAATCCCAACTTAATCTGATGAAGCCCTTTTTCCTCCTCTTAAGAAATATTTTATTATAAATAAAATTCTATATAAACTAAATATATAGATCACAATAATTTTATAGAAAATTTGACAGTCAATCTGAAATCCCCTTTCATGTGATATAATCTTCCTAAAATTTGATTGTATTTTAAGGTAAAAGTACTAAATACAGCCACATGGCCATCAAATTTAAGCCTTGATAATAATCACTTATAAAAATCACTTTGCAACAGATTTTGATTACTTATCTGGTCACAATATGATGCCAGGTTATGACATTCCTGTTGGATGGAAAGTTTTACCTGTTTTTGCAGCCGTGCACTTGGACCCTGCTCTCTATGACAATCCTCTACAATTCAATCCTCAGAGATGGCAGGTATCACGATAGAATTAGATATTTCATAGATTCTGCAGGCTTTTTATGTGCTATCTTTAAATACACTACAAAGATGGCATACCACTCAAATTTTCATACTGTTTCTTTGGAGTGGGTGTATCAGAAAATGGAGCCCAGTACATATTTCACTCCATTTGGTGGAGGACCACGGTTATGTGCTGGTTTAGAACTGGCCAAACTAGAGATGGTTGTTTTCCTGCACCATCTCGTACTCAACTACTGGTATTTGATCATATTCTATTATGCTAATTGTGGTATTGTTTTTATGGATGAGGTTATAGGATATTAAGATGTCCAAATGGTTTATCAATCACATATGTTTAAAAATACTCCCTAGGCTGATTGTTGAGTTGTTATCACATTTTTTCTTTGTCACTCTTTACCAGTTAAAAAATATAGTGTTTCAGCATGCCATCTGAGTGGCAATGTTAGGATAACGTAAGCTTAAGGCAAAAAATGTGGTCTCATGGACTACAATTATTTATACATGGCCTGATATAGGAGTACCTGCCCATAACTGTTGTTGCAGCATTCAACAAATTGAGATCCAAGCTGATTCTTGGTAATACCAAGTATAAAAGTGATACTTATGATCAAATCTTATTGAGAATTAATGTAAAATCTTTTCTAACTAGAAAACTCATTCTTTGGTGGATACAGGAGAGAACGGTTGCCACTATGCAGTGCTTTTTTGGAACAGGCTCCTTCAGGGTTGAAGCCAAGTTTCCATCAAGGCACTATAGATTTTTATTCTCATTAAACATAAAAACATTTTTTAACAGAAAAGTAAAACAGCTTCCTAGAATCCATATCAACCGCTACAACGCGACCTTATTTTTATTGCCTCATATTATGGGAAGGGCAAGGGCAATGGTGTTGTGTTAAAGGTGCTATTTTTACAACTAGGGTTTTTTGCGAGCAAAGTAAAACATCTTACAACAAAGTCAAATTTATTAGAGTAGGTAAATTGGGGTAAAATGGTATTTCATTGTGTAAAGATGGGCAAAGGAAAGGAGAAAGATTCCATCAACATATTCCTTTTCTCTTTGCAAAAGGCAGATGAAGGATCAAGATGTCGTCAAGTGTCAGTATCATTTTCAATTTGGCCTAATTTGTATTTGATATAAATTTCAAAAATTATGAGAAAAAAGGGGGAGTCAAGTTATTAATTTGCAATTCTAATCAAGTGTAAGAATCAATTTTAGAAACTCTGAGTCAATAGAAGACCAACTTGTTTCATTGATTACTTTGTCTCCACTTTCTATTGAGTGCACATTTGTTGCATTCACATTAAAGATCATTTAATATTCATTCAAGGGATGTATATAAATATTTCTAACTTAATGTATGGGATGCTTAAATTGAAAAATGGATTACTAAGCATGAATTGGATCATTAAAATGGGTGACTAAGAGAAAGCCTTAGTTAATCAAATTTATATGGAACTGTGAATTACTTTTGTTTTTATTCCAGATGTGATCATTTATGACTTTGTTTGCTAATGGGATTGGGCACTGGTTTTTATCAATTTTTACTGATCCTACATTTTAAATTCATGATTCTTAAACATATTTAGAAGGTATGAGTTATGTGAGTCTATTTGTCTAATTCCAATTCCAATTATTTCTTCATGACTTGTAGATAGTTATTTTCAACATCATCTAATTCTAATTGTGCATGTCAATAACACACATGCACCATAATAGTCACCTGCTATAAATGATACTATTGTGTTTCAATCTCCTTTTAAAGGTTAAAATAGTAATTCTTTGTGAAATCAATTATTGATAAGATTTGCCCAAGAGGAAAAATATCTCTTAACAACTTAAACTATTTTTCTTGCCACTTAGCAAAAAATCCATGTCATATGTATGGTTTTATCAATTTACAAAAAATTCATAAATGTTCCAATAGGCAGTTCATCTTCTATGTAATCTAACCTTGTGGCTCCTTTCCTAGATTTAGTTTGATACTTTATGTACTTGAATCTCGTGCAATTTACCATCTTTGTCATGTTAGTGTCTTAATCTCTCATTTGAAATTTGGCCAAATTTTCACATGTTTCACAAATTCATTTTATCCATTTCAATGGACTATCCACGTCATCATCAAATTTATCACATGATGCACACTATGAACTCATTTACCCATTTAGGAGGTGCATTATCAACACTGTCACTTTCTTTTTTAAGTTTTTGAAACACCTTATAATAGATCAAATTCTATATGATAATGATAAAAACAAGTTTTAAAGACTTTATTGGCTTCACATACCATGGCCTTAACATTTCAAACATTCTTTTCTCAATCTTAATAGGAGGACTAACATCAAAAAATATAACATACATCTCATGTTGGGTATGTCCACCCAATATTTTGCATGTTCATAATCATTTGATCTAATCCTATCTGAGAACATCTGTAGTATTTGACGAAGGATAAGTATTCTCATGCCAAAAATCAAAGATAAATTTCCTAACACCATTCTCAATCTTGTCAAATAGAAGAACCCTACACATCAATACCCAATTGCCTTCAATAGTACTGTCATCCAAAACCTTTCTTTTTTTTACATATCTTGATAATGTCTTTCTACTTAAACCATTTTTATCTAAAAGTGAAGAAATTTGATGCCTTCTAAACATATTTGCACTTACAATTTAGAATTCAATATCACTCTCCTTGAAATTCCTTTATCAACAAACTAAGATGTTTTTACAAAAGAACTCAAACATTTTGCCACATTTTTAACATCATCTTTTTATAAGTGTGTTTTACTCTTTTCTATGAAATCTTCACTCAAGAATTGTAATGACTCCTTCATCTCATCATGACTAAGTAGACTTGATAAAAGTCGAGCTTTACTTATTGTATCATGATGTTTAAAATACTTGTCAAATATTTGCTAGTAAATTCTATTCACTAGCCTCTTAGAAACATTTTCCTATGCAACATAAAATTTAAATTTGTCTATATCAATCTCAAGTAAATGATCTATATTCTTCTTAGGAAAATTTCCCTTAACTGTTTTAATTAAATTCACATATGCATCTGTAGAAAGAAGAGGTTAAGATCCCTCTTCTTGATATCAAACTTATGAGTTTGGGCCTTCTCTCCAACATCAATATGTGGTTGGGCCTCCACTCCAATTTCCATATGTTGAATTCCTTCATAAACTGAAATTATTAAGATAAATGTTAATAAGTTTAGAAGACTTGAGTAAATTATGAATTAAACTAGTTCAACTATGGCAAGGGGTGTAGACTTGATTAAACTATCATGTATGATAACGTAGTATGGGTAGTAGGAGTAATAATTAAGGGTAGTTCAAAGGGGAGGGGATACTTAGAAGTGTACAATGATGATGTAGATAGATGTTGTAGATAATTAAAAGGTACACAAAGGAAATATAAATGGTAGGGTTGATGGTTGTAAGAAGAAAGAGTGTGTTGATAAATTTTAAGAGGGTGTTACGAAAGTTGTAATAGGACTAGTAAGGGCTAGGGGCAAGAAGAGGCAAAAGTGATAAAGTAGTGAAGTGTAAGAAAGGAGTATGAATGTTTTGTAACAAAGTGGAGGGGTCTTGTGAAAAATTGGAGTGTTGTAATGAATTGAAGCCCATTTTAAAAGATTCGGAAATGGGATAAGATAAATAGGTGAGATAAGAAATATAGTGAAAATTTGGGAAAGTGTTGTAGGGATAAGGAGTGAAAAATATAGTGTCAAGTATAAAAATTAGGTGTTGAGAAGAAAGATATTTATGCATTGGGATGAGGTAAAGAGTTGTTGTAGAAAATAGAAAGGTACAAAAAGGTAGTATAAGGGGTGGGGTTGATGGTTGTAAGAAGAAAATAAGTGTTGGAAAATGTTAAGAGGGTGTAGTAAAAGTTATAGTAGGACTAGGGGCAAGAAGATGTGAAAGTCATGAAGTAGTGAAGTATAGAAAAGGGGTATGAATGTGTTGTAACAAAGTGGAGGGGTCTTGTGAAAAATTAAGGGAGTGTTGTAACAAATTGAAGCCCACTTTAAAAGGTTAGGAAAGGGGATAAGAGAAACAGGTGAGATAAGAAAAGAAGCATTGTGAAAGTTTGAGAAAGTGTTATAGGGGTAAGGAGTGAAATATATAGTGTAAAGTAGGAGAATTAGTTGTTTAGACTTGAAATATATTTAGGTGTTGGGATGAGGAATATAGGTGTTGCGGAAAATTGAAAGGTACACAAAGGTGGTATAAGGGGTGGAGTTGATAGTTGTAAGAAGAAAAAGAGTATTGGGAAGAGTTAAAATGGTGTTGTAAAAGTTATAATAGGACTAGGTAAGGGCTAAGGAAAGAAAGGGCAAAAGTGATGAAGTAGTAAAGTGTAGGAAATGGGTAAGAGTGTTGTAACAAAGCTTGGAGGGCTCTTGTGAAAAGTTAAATAAGTGTTGTAATGAATTGAAGGGTTTTAAAGGTTAGGAAAGGGGATAAGATAAATAGGTCCTCGATAACAAAAGAAGTGTTGTGAAAGTTTGAGAAAGTGTTGTATTGATAAGGAGTGAAAACGAGTGTAAAAGTATGATGATTAGGTGTTTAGAAGAAAGATAAGTTAGATGTTGGGATAAGGTAAAGAGGTGTTGTAGAAAATTGAAAGGTACACAAAGGTAGTACGAGATGTGTAGTTGATGGTTGTAATAATAGAATATTGGGAAATGTTAAGAGGGTGTTGTAAAAGTTATAATAGGACTTTAGAGGTAAAGGCTCTAGGCAAGAAGAGGTGAAAGTGATGAAGTAGTGAAGTGTAGGACAAGGGTAGAGATTGAAGAAAAATGCAAGACTTGGATGAAAACAAAGTGTGGAAAAGCACTAGAGGTTGAGCCAAAAGAGAAAGGGGGATACGATAAATATGTTCTTGATAATAAAAGAAGCATTATGAAATTTTGGGAAAGTGTTGTAGGGATAAGGAGTAAAAAACATAGTGTAAAAGTATGGCAATTAAGTGTTTAAAAGAAATATAACTTAGGTGTTGCGATGAGGTAAAGAAATGTTGTATAAAATTGCAAGGTACATAAAGGTATTATAGGGTTGGGGTTGATGGTTGTAAGAAGAAATAGTGTAAGGAAATGTTAAGAGGGTATTGTGAAAATTATAATAGGACTAGGTAAGGGCTAGGGGCAAGAAGAGGAAAAAGTGATGAAATAGTGAAGTGTATGAAATGAGTAGAGATTGAAGACAAATGTAAAAATGATGAAAACACGGTGTGGAAAACCACTAGAGGTTTCAAAAAAAGAGGAAAACATTTACACAGACTCAGTGTAAAGAAACATAACTTGGGAACAAACTACACCAATACACACAATAGATGAACAAACAAATGAAAAAAAGAGAGGGAAGGGTTCTACAAGGTGTGTTTGGTCTGTGGGCTTGCAAATATATCGATCCCATTCACAAATAGTGTAACTATGAAGGATAGATTGTTTCTATAGCCCACTATATCATCTCTGAGGTATGGTGTGAGTAACTTCCTAGGGATAATTACCTATTGATGCACCCAGATTATAGACAATTGAAGGCTACCTATGGCTAGGTTTCAAAAATAACTATGGGCTCTTCCAATATACCTGAAGGTATGAGGAAGCACAAGACCTTGTACAAAGGCTATATGAGGCCTGGGTGTTGGAGTTTAAGTCATCCCGCTTCATTAGAGATTTTGTGGGGAATTTAGCTTAGCAAAAAATGATAGCTCTTATGTAGATATTTTTAAACCCTTGACCCAAGGTTTCTAGCCTAAAAAACCACTTTTAAGGGGAAAACAGTGAGGAAAATCTCAAGCTTGAGATATTTAGATGTATTAAGTGTTGAACACCCAAAGTACTAAGAGGGGGGGTGAATCAGTACTTTATTAAACTTCTTAATTATTGAACTAATAATCCATTTACCGCATGTAATAACCAAGAAAATTAAACATAGAACAAACAACCAAAATCCATCACACATGAACACCAGGATTTTTACGTGGAAAACACAAAACTAGGAAAAACCACAGTGAGTGTTAACTAACAATATATTATGTAGGATCAATACCGAATTACAATAAAGGCTCACTGCCCAAAAGAAGTGCTCACTGCAAGAAGGCTCACTGCCTTAGAGAAAGAAATAAGGAAGGAGATGGCTCACTGCCAAAATGAACTACTCAGATTGCATCTACACATGCATGAATACAACTCCAATGAAAGCTCAAAATACTGTCTCAAAACTCTTCATCTTGACTGCTCTGTTTCACTGTTCAACTTTTACATTGAACAAGATATCTCTTCTTCTACTTTTGTCGCCTGCTCTACATTTCACATATTACTTATTCACATTCACAAGTCACACCCCAAACATTGAATTCAATCTCATATTTATATCCGCTTAGGTCAGCCTAATGAAGTGTACCGTGTAGTCATGCATTGTGTACTATGTCGACCAAATTCATTCCCCAAAATCTACAGTGAACCCAAAAAGTATTTGAAACACCATCACACATGTTGACCTCAACTATTTTACCACTTAGGATTAAGTTCCAAACACCAAAACTTACTGCACACACATCGTACTATCATGTCGGCCTTATTCACAAACTGTTCATTGGTTCAATTCAACTGTCAGACAACATCTTCCACTGCAGACCACAAGACCTACTCAAATCCATATCAGCCACTCTTCACCCATCATAGATCATACCTCCAGAACTGCAAGGCAAAATATTCTTTTGTGATAGAATGCGGACCACTGAAACACATGCCCTTTTAGAGTCAAACTACACCATACCAAGTAACGATAATTAGGCATTCATAATTGACTCTCTGGTGGAACTCAAAACTTGCAACTCTGGATTTGGATACTTCAAACATGTGTTTACAACACCTCAAAATTGCATAACCAGATATATAGCAGCGGAGGAATGTGGACCAAAATAATTGAGTGTTCTACTTTGAATCACAATGTACTCTATCTTTTTGAGCTTAGTTTGTTAGAGTGTATGCTTCCGGTACTTGTGAGGAGCTAAAAACTTGATATAGGATCATCAAAGGAATACAAATAACATACCAGAACTGCATGATCTTGTCTTCTATTGTGGACCAATGCCCTCCATTATATTGTTGCTTTGTCGCTATCTACTGTATACTGCTAACACTTAGCCAAAATGGCTAAGTCTTCTTCTCCAGACCAAAACATTGTTCCAATCTTGTTCCTTTGGTTGTTGCCATCAATGACAACATCTTCAGACATCATACACAAGTTGCCAATAATCTCCCCCTTTGGCATTGATGGCAACATTTGATGTGAAAAACTGTTACAACTCCCCCTATCTCTTTATACACTACTCCCCATGTCTTCATGCTTCTTTTATTGTTTTTCACATTTCCTTCTCCCCCTTTCACATCAATGGCAAAGGTGTATACTACAGAGATATCTACAAGTTGCCAAAAATTACAAAACTATTTTTCCACTTTACCGCATATATCAAAAATGCTTACTGTTGTTGTTCTAGGAGCACATCTTTGTAGATTATTTTTAGATGCACCAATTCTTCATCCCAGCTAGTCTTGGCATTACTCAAAATTAGTATGTGCCCATCAATCTGGGACATCAAATCTTCTGCTTTCTTCACTGTGTCAGGGGCTTCAGTGATTTGTCTTGTCTTGTCTGCTGCTATTAACGTAGTTAGAGATGCAATTTTAAAACTTTCTACCTCCCGTAGCTGACCCATTCTATGCTTTATGATATCCCTCTATCTTTAACTTATGTATATTAGAATGAATGGTTTCAACCTGAGCCCTTTTATTACCAATAGCATCTTTTGTAGGATCATAAGATCTGGATATCTTCATTATCTAAGCTTCCCATTTATCTATTTTATCTTTTATATCCTTAGTCTTAATCGGCCATGTAAGACAAAATTGATATAATTCACTGGCTTCTTTAAGAGCTAACTGTGCATATTCTATACTTTTGTCTAATAAAATTTTATCTTGAGAGGTTTTATCCTTTAGCTCAACTAATCTCTTACTGTCTATTTCAGCTCGTACCTTTTATCAACACCTTTCTCAAAAGATTCAAAATGGGAATTCATGGACTCCATAAGCCTTTGCATTTGAGATGTGGGAGAGACTGTTCTATCTCTCTGAACTCTGGGCAAGATCTTTTCAAAAATATTTATTGTTTCACCAAGTAACTCACTATCTTCCATATGGGATTTCAACATCTCTTCTTGTGCAGTAGCTTGAAAAATTGTTCCAAGTCTTAGCTTTTGCAGAGGGGACATTGCAACAAGGTTGATAGGTCCTTGTAGAAGCTCAAGAGCAGTTAAAATTTGAGCTTCTTGTTGTTTCTCCAAGAACTCCCTTAAAGAGTCGGTAGTGTCTCTCTTCTCTTCACTATGAGACCCTTAAGCTTCTCGTCTCTCCAAAGGCAGTTCTTGGCTATGTTCTTGTTCATTTCTTTCTGGATCCAAAGCAGGAACATCCATCATTTGTTCATCTTTCTCTTCTCTTTGCACATTTTGTTCTTCAGAGGTATTTTCTTACGGTGTTACCTCTTCTTCCTCAGATTTTTTTCTTCCCCTGCCTCTCTCTTTTCTTCAGTTTGTTCAGAGTTTACCAGAGGGGTAACTATGCTTTAATCCACATTTGTCTCCAGAACTGTGTTATCCTCACCAATATTTTCTTCTTCTTCATCAATATCAACAATAGTTGAAATTTGTAACGCATGTAACACCTTTAGTGTTATCTCCTCTGTCTCTTTGACCAGTTTCTTTGTTTCACCAGACATCATAGCATTGACTCTTTTCATGGTTCTAAATTCTTCACTTAGCCTTTTGGTAACTAGTGTTCTTTCCTCAGAGGTGATATCTGGACAGAGTTTTAACAAGACATATTCTTTGATCTCAACATCTTTGGCCATTGCTCCTTCTTTCCTTGTTGACATTATACTAGCCAAATTGTCTGGTAACTCATCTATTACTTCAATCAATGTTTTGCAAAACATATCTAAGTATCTTGCCACTACAATTTCAATAGTTGCCGTGTCTACATCTAATCTTTCATCATACATGTCAACAATAGGTTTTAGGGTACCATGTTGAGAAAATGCATTGACAGTTGCATCCAAGGAAAGTGTTGCTTCACTTTTAGTCTTTTCACCTTCCTTCCTCTTCTTGGATTTTTCTAAGGGCTTCTTCTTCTTGTCGGAGGAGGTTTCCTCTATTCTAGCCTATTTTACTTCAGTCTTCTTATCATTTTCTACTTTTTCTCCTTCCTTTCCTTCACCCAAGCTTACATATACTCTTTTTGTAGCTTTTGTTTTCTTTCTTGTCTTCTTCTCTCCAGATTTTTCCACCGATACTTGTTCTTCTGTCTTTGTCTTTCCTTTCTCAGTCTCTTTCTCAAGTATCCCCTTTTTTGCACTTGCAGCCTTTGTTTCTGTAGTAGAGGGTCTAGAACTCTTTGAAGCAGCTACAGAGGTAGATGCTCTTGTCCTTCTTTTAGGACCAGATGCAGGCTTCTCTTTTTGAGTTTTCTCCTCTTCCTTCTTCTTTGGGGCTCTTGATGTTTGCCCTTCCAGAGTACTTGTATCCCTTGAAGCCTCTGCCTTTGCTCTAACTTTGGTTATTTCTTCATCTATAAATCCATGGCTCTTGACAAATTCCTCTGCCATTTTCCTTGCATTCTTCTTTATTTCAGGTTATTTGTGCTCCATGTGTACTTTGAGAGATATTTCCTCAAAAGTGCCAAACCTTTCTTCCTTGGGATACTTGGGTTTGCTTAACATTAAGTCTGCCAAACCAATTAAGACTTCTTATGTTACCTCATACCCCATAGGTGGGACCCAAACAGTTCTTGGTTCAATAGCCTCCATGAGGCATTTGTCTTTATCTACCATGAACACAATATCCTTCTCATACTTTTTCACCACCTTTTCAAGAATTCTAGCTCTGACCTGCATTTTTTGTTGGAAGTTCTTGAAGTATCCCCATAATGTTGTATTTTGTTTGTCAACATTTCCCAAATTGCTTAGGTGATTTCTAATTTGTGCAGCTACTAGTGCATGATCATGCCAACCAATATTACCTATACCTAGTAATTCTCTTAGAAAATAGAAAAATAAACAGATGATCAAAGTTTCATACTTAAATGGATACTTTGTGTCCTTTGTTCTCTTCAGATTCTCCATCAGTTATTGCCAGAGCAACTCACACAGATCATAATCAGTGTTATTCTTAACCATATCATAGGCATTATATATTTTTGTTACAGAAACAGAGTTCTCCTTGTTGGAGAAATAGATTTTGTAACCTATGACTTTTGAAGCAAATCTCACACCTGGATCTACTATATCATTTATGGTTAATGCTCGTTTATCAAATTTCACACCTGTCAATTGCATTACAGTATTGTTCTTCATTGACTTCCATTCCGGAACCTTTCCAGTGGAGCACATGCCAGTAATTGCTTTGATGACATCTTTTGTTATCATATAGGGCTCATCAAGGCAAAAGAATTCATCATGAATCCTGCTTAAAACATATCTTACCCAGGCGTCATCCGGAACCACAAGTAAATACAACCAGATATCTAACTTATTCTCTACTATGACACTATACACGTCTTTCAATTCAAATTTGTCATTAGTAAGTTCCTTTAGATAAATATCCCCTAATTTTACATGATCATACTTCTCTAGGTTTGCATGAATGTATGCCCTAACATCCTCCATGTGCATAATACCATGTGAAATCTCACAAAATGTACCATTCAGATCAGTCACTAGAGACTTAAATGGGTTCTTCTTGAACTTGGGGTGTGGCCTCTCAGATATCGCAACTACTTGTGGAGTAAACATTTTGTAATTTCAACATAGACAATTTTTGAGAGAGATGATTATAAATACCTTTTTCCTCCATTAGGGTTTCTTCGTCGGAAGCTTGAATTTGCCCTAGATTGCTTCTCAGGTTTTCTTAGTCATTGGAAAATATGAATGCAAAGTGATTTTTCCTTCAAATGGATTCCTTATATTCTCTTCTCATTAAGATTTAATTGCCATAAATGCTTCATTCAAAAAGTTGCTAAACCCTTTCTCTGCTATTCTCAGTTGATCAAGATTGCTCCACAATTTACCGCATTAGCTTCTTTTTTGCCAGAATCTTCATAAGATCTGTAATATAGTCTTATAACTTATATCTTTGTGCTGGCTATCAGTACCACATTTCTGGCTAGGGGAGTAGGATTTTGCATTAAGCTCCCCTGAGCCAGAGCTCTCAATTTACTTCCTGGAGGAAGTACCAACACCAGAGTCTGGTGCAGACTCACCCTTGTCTTTCTGCACTCCCTTCTTGACCCACATTTGATTCATCTCTTTCTTGATCTCTGCTAGATCTGTCTTTTGTAGTCGTTTCTTCATTTCAGCCTGAGTATCCTTCACACACTACAACAAATCCCGATAATTAGCTCCCTTTTTTGCTTCCACCCACTGTTTTAATGTATTTTTGTCCATTTTTTTTGAAAAAGTTGGCGTTATTTATCAGGATGGCGCTGTTATTGGCAATTTTTGCACTGACCAGAACAAGTCGAAGCTAAATTAGGTGCTAATTAGCGCCTAATTTAGCAGCTAACTTAGCGTCTATTTTAGCACCTACTTTAGCTCCTACTGTAGCGCCTAATTTAGCACCACATTTTATGCCTGATTTAATGCCTTATTTAGCACCTAAATGTAGCTCCTGATGTAGCCCTTGTTTTAGCACCTAGTTGAGCACCTAATTTATGGTTACTTGGGTTTAGAAGTATTATTTAGGGTTTAGGGTTTATGGTTTTGGGATTAGGGGTTAAGGTTTAGAGGTTTAGGGTTTAGGGTTTAGAGAGAAATAGAGGACCAATAGGGAGATAAAGGGGAGACTGAGGTGAGAGATAGGGAGATAGAGAGTGAGGGACATGGCCAGAGACATAGGGAGAGAGATTGAGAGGTAGAGGGACAAAGCTGATAGGGAGAGAGGAGAGAGATAGGGAGATAGAGGTTTAGGGTTTAGGGGCATTATTTAGGTTTAGGGTTTATTGTTTAGGGGTTAGGAGTTCAGGTACTTAGAGGTTTAGGGTTTAGGGTTTATAGAGAGAGGAATGATAAGGAGATATAGAGGAGACTATGGAGAGAGATAGGGAGATAGAGAGTGAGGCACATGCACATGGCTAGGGACATAGGGAGAGAGATTGAGAGGTAGAGGGATGATAGAGATAGGGAGATAGGGGATAGATAGGGAGATAGAGGTTTAGAGTTGCTTGGATTTAGAGTTTAAGGTTTCTCAGGTTTGGAGATAGCTAGAGAGAGAGAGAGACGAGACGAGACAAATAGGGAGAGATATTATAGGTTGAGACATAGGGGAGAGATAGGGAGATAGACTACTAGAGTGAGCGAGATATATATTCTGCAGAAAGATAGGGAGAAGGATTGAGAGCTGGTAGAGGGACAATATTAGAGATAGGGAGATATATAGGGGTTTAGGGTATCTCAGGTTTAGGGTTTAGGGGTTAAGGTTTAGGAGCATTATTTAGGGTTTACGGTTTAGGGTTTAGAGGTTTAGGGTTTAGTGTTTAGAGAGAGGACCAATAGCTGGGAGATATAGAGAGTGAGGTACATGGCTAGAGACATAGCCGGAAGAGATTATAGGGATATATATGGAGAGTGAGGGACATGGCTAGAGACACAGGGAGAGAGATTGAGAGGTAGAGGAATGATAGAGATAGAGAGATAGGGAGATAGAGGTTTAGGGTTTCTTGGGTTTAGTGTTTAGGGTTTAGGGGTTTTGGGTTTAGGGTTTAGGATTTAGGGGTTAATTAGGGTTTCTTAGGTTTAGGGTTTATGGGTTAGCGGTTAGGGGTTAGGGGCATTATTTAGGGTTTATATATGTTATAGGGGTTAGGGTTTAGGAGCATTAATTATTTAAGGTTTAGAGGTTTAGGGTTGCTCAGATTTAGGGTTTAGGGGCATTATTCAAGGTTTACGGTTGCATGTCAAAAGAAGTCTCTCTCTCTCTAAATCCCTCAATCCTAAATAATGCCCCTAATCCCTAACCCCTAAACCCTAAACTTGAGCAACCCTAAACCTCTATCTCCCTATCTCTCCCTTATCTCCCTCTCTCTAGCTATCATCCCCCTCTCTCTCTCTCTCTCTCTCTCTCTCTCTCTCTCTCTCTCTCTCTCTCTCTCTCTCTCTCTCTCTCTCTCTCTCTCTCTCTCTCTCTCTCTCTCTCTCTCTCTCTCTCTCTCTCTCTCTCTCTCTCTCTCTCTCTCTCTCTCTCTCTCTCTCTCTCTCTCTCTCTCTCTCTCTCTCTCTCTCTCTCTCTCTCTCTCTCTCTCTCTCTCTCTCTCTCTCTCTCTCTCTCTCTCTCTCCCTATCTCTCTAGATCGACATCTCACTCACTCTCTATCTCCCTATCTCTAGCTCGACTGTCTCCTCTAATATCTCTCCCAATCTATCTCCTCTCTCTCTACGTACCTATCTATCTCTCCCTATCTCTCTAGAAGTTCATTCAGTGTGTTTTTTCTACAAACTACAATTGACCATGTACGTTCATTCTTGCACTCTTTGATTAGAAGTTGGCGTATATTTCACTCTATTTTTCAGTTGCTGGTACTGGGGGTTCTTGTAATTACATCTTTTGTTAATATAAAATTTCTCTTTTAAAAAAAGGTTGGGGCTAAGCTTTTGTGTTATATAGTAGGGGGGTTGTAGTCTATTCTATCTCTTCTACTTACAAAGTTCCCCAATTTGACTGTGATGTTGACCGAAGATACAAATCTTGTTCTTATCCATTCTTGAATGGGTTTATTTTTAATTTTAAATATTGTTCTTTTATTCCTATGTCTTCCTACATTAATTGGCCATGTCAAGTTCATTTTCTCTTTCACTTTGTTTTTCAGTTGCTGGTATAGTAAGTTGAATTTTGAAAAACCCTAGCCTGTTCAAGTCATTAAACATGGCACCCAAGAGGTCCAAGTCTGCCAATAAAGGTGATGAGCCTATAGTTCCCAAGAAAAGACCACTTCAACAATCTCTGCTAGAAGTATTGCCTCGGTCCATAGACAAGGGTCCAAAGAAGATGTTCATAGATGCAGTAGAAGGGTGTCAAGATGCTACAATCCCTATCTCTGGGTGGGATTTGTTTTGGTATTTTTATGCAAAAAGGGATGGCGAGGGACCAGTGGGAAATACATGGAAATTAGATTTGGCAAAGTTGGTGGTGCCTGTTGTATTTGTGGATGTGGAATTGATTAGGGCACTAGGACAATTTTACCATCCTGCCACTAAAACAGTCAGAATGCTAAATGGATTGCCATTAGTGACAGTAGATAGGAATGCCATTGTTGACTATTTTATGTTGAACAAGCAAGCTCTCACTCAAGTGGATTTGTAGAGATTTGAACGAGATTACACAAGCCTGAGGAAAACACTTAGGAGAGATGAATTTCCAATATATATGAGAAGGGGGGCCAACAACAGAAAAATTGAGATTCCATCAAATGCTATTGAGCCTTTCCTTGTGGAAGAATTTGTTGTATATTTCAAGAGAACGTAATTTGCACTATGCCAAGTCTTGGGAATTGGCGCACAAGGAAGAATGCCAACTAGACTAATGATGATGGCTATGAAAATACAACATCCAGAGGTGAACGCTGAATACAACTTTGCATCTCATATTGAGAAAAAACTGCAAGAAGGATTCTTTTGTGTGAAGGCGAACAAGCAACCCTTAGATTTCAAATTTTATTCTTTATTGTGTCACTTGATTCTGTATCAGAATAGAGGGAAATGGTAAAGAAAAATGGATTTGAGTATGGTTGATGAGAAAGGACAAAGATTGTCGACTTAGTTTTGGTGTTATAAGTGGGATTCATGTTGCCAGAATAGTGACTACATTGTATTTCATGATTTGTTTGTTGTCAAGATATTGAATTCTCTTGGTATCTAGTTTCCTAGGTTGACTAAGGAAGTTAGGGTAATGTTGAGGCCGCTTGCACACAAACCAAAGTAGGGCCACAACCGTAATTTTGTTGATTGGTTTTTTATGTCAGATCATACTATAATTAGAGTGTATGGTTGCCCCCAGCCACCTCACATATTGCCAAAATTTGTATCAGATAGAATTGTATTCATGGTGTTTATGTGGCAAATGATGTGGATGGAAAAGGAGATAATGAAAAGAAAAAAGAAAGGTACATTTCTACCTGATGCTACAATTTTTGGTGATTGGTCTATTGGCTTGACACTCTTGAAATTTTGCAAGCCTTTTTAAAGGCGAAATATTCTTTAAAATTGGGTATTGAGAGGAATTGTGACCCTAAGGGTCATATGAATCTTGTGAGACAATCAATTCTGACTAAAATGGTCGTATCCCATCAGGTCCTATTTGATGAGGATGTGATAAGAAATCTTGTCACTTTTGATGAGGTATACAGTAGGAAGAGAAAATGGGATATCTTGAAAAATATTGAAGATGAAAAGAAAAAGCAGAATCCCCTATTTCTTGGATTCTTTGTTGAAGAAAAAAACCCTCTGGAGAGAATTGATGCAATCATTGATAATTTTTAAAGTATTTATGGTAAATCTAAGAAGCAGCCTCCTACATCTACTAAACTTCCAGTGAAATGGTCTGCAGGGATTGAGATTCATGAGTCTGATCCTGATGTTATGTCAATGTAAGATCCACAGGTCCCAGAATCACCACCAGCAAAGAAGCAGAGGATAGAAGAGGTATCTCCACTTGTCTCCTATGAAATGACTGAAGAGGTGGGGGATACTGATGAGGTTGCTAACATCTTGAGGCACATGGGAGATGAGCAAGAGGTTGATCAGCCATTGGTTGGTCAACCCACTGATCCACATAAGCCTAAGGCTAGGAAGGGTGAGCAAACCCAAGCTAAACCAGAGTTGGAGGATGATGAAAGGATTATAGCATCCATGAGGTTCATAGAAGATGACGACTTCATCAAAACTCTAGAGTTTAAGTATTTTTGGCTGAAAATGAAAATGAAAGAATATAATGAAAAAGTTGCAATAAATAAAATGGGTGTTGATGAAACACAACATGATCAAATCATTACACAAACTTTCAAAGAATTGAAAGTAGATGAAATTGATGTGAGTCCAGAGGAGGCAAGACAAATGGTGTTGAAAAGTAATATGCTCATCATCCCTAGCCTTGAATTGAAAAAGGTATTTTTGCTTGACCAAGTTAGAAGTCAAGATGATCCACAACTTGTTTCAGAATTTGATTATGAAGATGGCATAAGTGGATGTAGTTTTAATCCAAAGACAGAGACCCTTGCAATCTAGACTACTCAGAAGAATACAAGCAAACCAAGATTGCTTGATTTTGTTCAAGAAATGAGGGGTACAGCTATGGTAAAGACTTTACAAGATACATCAGCAACAGAAGCAACTGCTCTTAATGTTCATACTGCTATGTTTACTCATGTTGTTGTGAAGAGGTTAGAACAAAGGCTAATAGATTATGAGCAAACTTAGAAAGTAATGAATGATGAAGTAAATAAATTATATTTTGAAAATGTGAAATTAAAGAAACAATTACAAGCTGTGAATTCTTCTCAAGGTCAAGCCATTGTACCCTATCAGCCCCCTGTGCCACAAACAGCCAATGATGTCACAATGTCTACTGAAGAATTTAATGCAACAAGATTGAAATTTGAAAAGGAAATTGAAAGTTTGATTAAACAAAATGAAATGACAAAGAATGAGGCAAAGATGAAAGTTTTTGAAAATTTTGAGAAAATTTTGGAGCGTAGAGTAAAATTGGTTGTGGATAAGCTTGGGAGTGTGCATGATTGCTACTCTTCTTTATCTCAGGCCATTGAGCAATTGAAGATAAACTTTTTTGTTTTGGATTTGTTGTTTAAAATATGGCAAGCCTATCATCACAATTTGGTTACGATGTGCTTAGTAGTGCAAAGGAATCTTGATGCCCTTATAGCTTTGAAGCCCATTGAGAAAATAGTCAAAATGATCATTGATGAATACCAGTATGTGAATGGGGAAAGCGAGAAGATGCAAGCAAAGGTTGAATCTTTCACTATGTTCAAGCATAAATTTATTCCTTTCATACTAACAAAAGAAGAGAAAATCAAAAGTCTTGACACATGGAAGATGGAATTCAGCCAAACAGTATTCCAAGTTATGGATTTTTTGAAGAAGGATGGAGATGTCAGCATTCTCAATTTCAACATGATATTAGACTGAGTAATTGCATTAGATGCTACTTATGCAAAATTTGTGATGGATGTCAGAGCTTTGCTTGATAAAATATGGAAAGATCACCAGGAGAACTTGCTTTAGATTCAGGCTTACCAATGGCCTGGTGATTTTACAATATATAAATGGGAGGAGAAATATCTTAGAGATGAATCATCAGCAGTATAGGTTGAGGTACATAAGAGCAATGAGCCATATGATGGCGTTAAATAGCACCACCACATCTTGAACGCTCTTTTTTTGTCTCTTTATGTTTTCTTCATGTTTTCAAAATGTATTTAAATATATTTGAAAATCTAAATTGGACTTATAAAAGACAAATATTGTAATATCAAGGGTTACGAATACAAAGATCCATTTTGAATGTGAAAGGTCTTAAGCTTGTTGCTTCCTTTATAAAAGGAAACCAAGACCTTATGGCTTGGAATCTATCTAGGATTTTGATTTTTTGAAAGAGACATTGCACTGCCTGTACTTTGAAATAAATCAATATAAAAGCTACTATTCTCTGGTGGTCAACATTTGGTTATCATTTGTTTATTGAATTGGATTGCTAATAATTTATCTGGTTGTCTCCAATTTACTTTTTCTTTTTTATTCAAATCAAAAGAGACCCCTGCATTCACATTACAAAAGAGGATAGGTGATATTTATCAAACTAAAATTATAAATTAATAAGTTATATCTCAAAAGATGTTTATATTATTTAAAAATGAAGGAAGGATATTCTACTATAGAACATTTTGACACCTTTAATATGATTTTGAGTCAAATAGGTTCAATAAATGTTAAACTTGATGAGGAAGACAAATGTATCTTCTCACTTTTTTCTTTACCCAAAAATTAGGAGAACATAATGCTTGTTATAAATGGTAGTGTTGCAAAGGTGACTATGGAATCCTTTATTGTTACAACGCTCAATGGAGATATGAGGAGAAAGTTCAATGATGAAGGTTCTAAGGATGCCTTGCATGTTCTGCAAAGGCCCAAGGACAAAAGTGGATCTAAAGAGGAATGGTATAAATATCAATCCAAGTCAAGAGGAAAATCTAGAATCCCTAGGAAGATAAGAGTAAAGTTTTGGAAATATGGAAAAAGAGGACAACTGAAGAAGGAATGCAAAAAATCATTTAATCATTGCCACAATCTCATGATCATTATTCTAGTAGAAAATCCTAGTTTTCATTCTTTTTCATAATGCATTAGTTAATCACACACTTCACATTTGATATCATGCTAAAAATATCAAATAAGTTTTGTATTTCTTCTCAACTATTTCATTTCTCTATCTTAATTACTTAATATCTCAATATTTTATTCTATTCTCAACTCCTTGTACTTTAAATTTTAATTAAATCTAGGATTGAACTTAAATCTTATATTATAGGGTATGATTTATTTCCCTACATTTTTTTGAACTCGTAATTTCCATGCCTATGTTTAGGATAAAAAAAGATTGATTTTTTATTTTGAGATTTTTGTGGTTTGCATTTGTTGGAAACAACCCAATGCCTTTAATTTTGCATTCCTAAGAAACATCTAGGATCCTTATGTCCCCTTCAACAAAGTACTAGGTCAAACCCTCACCTTGCAAACATGACTACCTCTTTCTCCTACTTCCTATGACGATCACATGTGGCATTCTAATGATGAAAAAAAATATTATGATCATGATGTCTTTATTAAAAGTGTTGAAAATGATAGAAACGTGAGATCATTGATAAATTGAAATATTTGTGCAATCAATTAGCTAATATAGATGATAATATGTCCACTTCATACTTCATTGATGGTCTTACTCAAGTACTTATCACAAGATAACATGGCATAGATACAATTAAGGATATATATGAAAAATAATTAAAGATAAACAAATTTAATTAACATTATTGCCAACAATTTATACCAAAGATTGAACAATTTAAGGATATTGCAATAGGTAATTTGTCAACAATTGAACAATCCATTTAATTAATATTATTGCCAACAATTTAATCATCCTTTTTTAAACATGGATTGCAAATAATTGTGAAAATTTAGAAGTCTTGGTCATTAACTTTACTATCTGCTACAATATCATCCAGTGTATCATTGTCAATGTTCATATGTTCTTTCAAGTATTTAATATTATCATCGCCCTCATCTTAACCTCCATCATCTTCATCATCATTGAAATCTGACTGTAGACCATCTATATTGTTACCAGATGTATTTGGATCATCATTTTGTATACCATCCATACTGTTGTCTTCCATAACATCATCCAACTCTGGATTGTTGTCTTCTTGTTCTTGAACATAACCATCTTCAACATCATCATGGATGTCAATTTCTTTGATGTTCTCTAATCCCTCTCTCTCATTTTGTTCGCCATCATTGTTTTGCTCAGTATCCACTAATGCATCATCAAATACATGCCTTAATCTTGGATCATAATGTATGACAAATATCCATTTCGGGTCCAAAATATCTTCATATAAAAATACCTCTACATGAACGACATACATATATTAGACGTATGGTATAACAATTTTATTGATTAATAAACACATGTATATATTCGCAATAAACTATGAATTAATAGATTAATGATCACTACCGCTTCTTGTTTGAGTTAAAGAAATACCTGCTCACAATGAATTGGTAGAACATAAGGCTCCTTATCCTTCGGTAGGAAACATGAGGAATCTATAGAAAACAATCCACTATGGGTATCATGTTTTCGTGTCCTCTCAAATGCTTCATATCATCTACACTTAAAAATAAAACATTTAAAAGAGTGGTAATCCAACTCAATAATTTCTTGTATTTTCCTAACATATTGTAGATTCCCTTCAATTATATTCTTATCTTTTGAGCTTAATCGAATGGATTGCTTGAAGTCAACCATGATGCCAGAATCAAAGGATCGTCTCTTTACATCTACACTTTCTACACAGTAATGTCAACCATATGCCCACATTGCTGGATATTTCCTCACTTGTGAAAGACCATTTATTTCAGTGAAAACAAATATAATGAAGAATATTAAAATAGTTAATAGTGTCAAAGCTGTAAGGAAACAACATTTTATAAAATTCCAACTGTACCTTTCTTTCAAATCCTCTAGACATGTTGATTTCATCTTCTGTTATGTTTGAATCTATACATGCATCTTCTATTTGATTTTAAATTTGTTTAGTAACCCATTCTAGTGTGCAATCTTTGCCCCATTCCCCAAGAAGATCAGTGGGAAGTGGAGTATTCCTTGGGTTCGATCTCTTAAATTGTCTCCTTGCTTCTAACACTTCTCTCTTTTTATCATATAGATCAATCCAATTTGTTCATAAAGTCCATGTGGTACAGAATGAACTTGTCAAGTATAGCACTTTCATCTACAACTATTACATGTCAACATGCTTATTTCAAACTCCAAATGTCATGCTGTTAATTTGACAAATAAATTACAGAGTAAATTAATGATTGCAAGAAAAAAAACCACACTGATCATGAATTTACTTACTAATTTCTAATTGAACACCATTAGATTGTGGTTTTTCTCCATCAATAATATCTGATGCTCGTTCTTCATCCCAGAAGCATGGCCCATCTTCAAAATCCTTACCAAGGAATTCACACAGGAAGATAAATGCTTCATTCAATACATACCCTTCAGCCATGCAACCCTCTGGATGTGCCTTTTGTCGAACATATCTTTTTAGAGTTTTCATATACCTCTCAAAGAAAAACATCCACCTCATTGATACGACACCCGCCAATTCAATGTCATCGACTAGGTGTATAAGTAAATGGACTTGTAGGTCCATGAAACTTGTAGGGAGCTCCTTAAATACACATACAATTTCTACAATTTTCTTCTTCCATTTTGGCACTTCACATTCGTGGATCTCCTTCGAGGTCACCCACCTAATATAAGAATAGTAAATTAGTATGAACCTTTAGTCAAAAATTAATATGCAATGTAATATATCTATGTCTCTCACACATTAACCACATACCTTGTAAATGCTGACAATCGACTTATGGCATTCCTTAAGTCAATTGTAAGACAGGAATCCCCCCTAATTGCCAATGGCATGATATGCTATGAAACACATTTATGAAAAGTTCATTAGTAATTTTTTCTCACACAACATAATGATATCAAAATATATTTAGTACTTAATCAATGTTACCAGTAAATGTTAAATGATGATATATAATACCTTCATAAAATTATGAAAATCATGTGTTTTAAATCCTGTGATATGTCCATCAACTGTAAAAGCTTTAGCCAATGATGACCCATATCTAATAGGTGTCCTTATTGAATGGATGACCTTTTTTAGTTGGTCTAGCTCTTTTTTTTTCAAAATCCATGGAGCTTATGCATATGTTTCATTTTCCCTGTTTGGCCACAAATGTTTTCTATCAATTTTGGTATGCAAAAGAGCAATATCTCTCCTCAAAGACAAGGTGTCCTTCTCTTTACCTGATATATGTCAAAATATAGAATCTCAGACATTTTTGAACATGTGCATAGGATCTAATAGGTGAGATATTAATAGATCCTTCCAGTAAGGGAGCTCATAAAATATAGATTTCCTTTTCATTTATTTTGGCATATTAACTACAACTTGTTCTGGTTCTTCAATTGAATGACCCCAATCAAAAAAATCCTCCCAACCTTTCAATTTAGCATCTTCGTACTTCTTAAGCCAATCACCTCAACCCATAATCATGGAAGGGCCTCTATTTTCAACTTTTCCATCAAATTGATTCTTCAAGTGATTTCTAAACTTATGATCTAGTGGTAGAAAAACCCTGTTATTTGCGTAAATAAATTTATGTAGATCTTTAGAATACCGCCCTTGAAATTGTTCTACACATCTTGGTCATGCAAATATCCCCTTTGTTTGAAGCCCTGCAATTCAATAAGTAATGTTAATAACATAAAAAAAATATATAAAACTAAGTATGAAAGTTGGGATGAAAATAAATTATGAGTGTAAATACGTAAATATTTTATCTTACCAGAACAAACACCAAGTCTTGGGAAATCATGAATAGTCCAACATAGCACACCATACAACATGAAGGACCTATTTGATGGGGGACGTGATATGTCATACATTCTTATGCCTTTCCATAGCAGTTGCATCTCATCAATAAAAGGTGCAAGATAAACATCCATGTTTTTAACTTGATGTTTTTTCTAGAACAATGAGAGTCAACATAAGGTGCTCCTTTATAACACTCATCCAATGGGGAATATTGTATACTATCAATCCGACTGGCCAAACACTATAATTTGAGCTCAAGAAAGAGAATGGGTACACTCCATCAATTGCAAGACCAAACCTAATGGCCATTTTTCCTCTGTGTGTTTCATTGCTTTAGAGTCAACCAAAATTCACATGAATCCATCTTTACTCTTGTTCATTGCATGCCAGTCCATCAATTGTGCAAGTGACTTGCAACGAAACATTCGTTGAAGTCTAGGTATAATTGGCATGTGACGTAAAACCTTCTTTGGAATTGTAGGACCTTGTACATCTGTACGATATCTCTTCTCTTTGCATACAAGGCATTCTACCTTGTTTTGATATTCATCTCTATATAAAATGCAATCATTTTTACATGAATGAATTTGCTTATATTCAATCCCCAACTCAACCAACAATAGACGCGCCTCTCTACAAGTTGATGGCAACACATTATCTTCAGGGAATATTTTAGTTTTTAGTGCCCTGTAAGATTACCAGAGATTAAATCAATTGAATGCTTTGACTTATGATGAACATGTTTGATATGTCAATCTATACTAGGACTATTTATATACAATATATGGTTTTAAAATCCCCTTAAAGAAATATAAACGAAGTTGATGAATGTTTACGAATTATGTACACTAATTGACAATTGCAAAGTAAGAAATAGATTTCAACTCACTTTAGTAGGGTAGTGAATCCTTTGTCTGACCAACCAAATAGTGACTTGATTTCTAATAATATTAATGTGCATGCCAGTTTTGAGGTTCTACTTGCACCCGATTTGAACACGGGTGTCTTCGCTACTTACTTGATGGAGTCTTTCAGGTTGTTATCATCAACATTACATTGGTGGTAATTACCCCTGCTATCATCGTTACTGTCAACCATATGATCATTATTGTCATTATTGTTTTCATCCCTAAAGAAATCTGTAAGCATTTCATTCAATCCTTCTTCATACACTACATTTTCACTATCATGATCATCATCATTAAGGCTAGGTGGCATGTCATCAGTGTATGCGGATCTCATCAGCTCTTCAAATTTCTTAGTTGATAGTATTCTCTTCAACAATGCTTTTTTTGCCCTGGTATTGTTTAAAGGATGGTTTGGATCATCCCGTCCAAATTTTAATAACCCAGTTGGATCTTGGGTATTAGTATGTGTTTCATCAACATCTTCTACCTATCAACAAACACAAGCATTATTTAATGTTTGGCAACAACTGGATAAATCATAAATGTATCAATTTCAAATAAATATAATCAAATATGGCTTAAAAAATAAAAATAGTGGTTGTATGAACATATATACATCAATTGAATAATGGAACATTATTTGATAGACTACCTTTTTTATATAATAATTTAAATAAAACACAATTTGGATAACATAGTTTATAAAACATCAGTCCACACTCATTTATTATTCTTTGGTTTTCTGCCCTTAAGAACATCCTTAGGGAGACCTTGTTCTTCCCTCTTCTTTTGCGCAGGAGTGCATTTTAAGAAGGGGTAATCAATCAATAACTCATCCCCAATGGTAAGGTCCATAATAGCCTCAACCATTATCAATCTATCAACCTCTCTTTCCATATCTCCATCTTTATCATTTATAACCTCAACAAATTGACAATTCAGTCTTACAGTAGGGTCCCTTCCCTTACTACTATTTATAAATCTTGCAATATTTTTGTGTGTGTATGCACGCCCATCTATATACATAAGATGACCTCTATTCATTTCTTTTCCACTTTCCAATTGGAGACGATGTGTATACATATTTGAATTTAGACCATATGCTGACATGCTAGGCTTATATTCTACTAGCCTTCTCCATTCACCATTGTAATATGATGGACCATAATATGGCATTAATCTCCTAGTGGTTTGTTCTGAATTGTTTCTATGTTTAGATCCCACATGTACATTTTGGACAATAAAGAGGCCTAGATTCACTCCATGAATATTGGAGGGTCATATCATGTAGTTGTATCCCCAAAATTGAAACACCTTGTACACTCTAGGTAGTTGTTGATCACTAGGACAAGCACAATATAGTCGACGATCAAATGTCTCTTTGTAAATTGATCTCAAACTCAGGGGCAAGTCATCATCTCCATCACATTCATTCTCATAGGGTATGTAGTCCACCTTCCCCTTGTCTTTAAGAAAATTATGCATCTTTAAACCGATTCTTGTTCTATTGCTTGTTTTCACCAATTCCTCATCTTCCGAGCTGGTATATTGGCACATATTTTTGTTAGTTGTATCATCTGATAAATGATCATTGTCCTCTAGGCTGGAAGTCGATGATCCAGGAAACTTTAAACGAAGAACTTTATCCTGCAAGTATCCATTAAAAAAAAATTAGTTATTTAAATAATATAAAACAATGTTTAAACGAAGTATACATGTTATTTATATCAATTTGGAAAATTCCTTATCATAATTCCTATTGGATTTGAATTGATTGTAGGAGGCATACTACCGACTAGAAGCTCATCATATATGTAATGTCTTTATACAATCGCTCGTTTTAATTGTTTCTTTCCACGACATACAAAACATCCACAAGCAACAATTTCCTCAAAGTATTCATCCCATGTACTATAGTCCTGACCAACCTCTTGTTCAGTGGAATCATTTGTTCTGTCTATAGGATCCATTGTCATATCCTCTTCCACCCAATGTCATCTACGTGATTTAACAGTTTTAGGTCCACGTCCACGTACATTTTTTTTGTTTTCTAGTTGAATGCTCAGGCTCTGCATTTGCTCCAATCTCCATCTAAAATAATCAACAACATGCATTAATTTATGTCAAGATTGGATAATACATTATAAATTTCAATAATACTATGAAAAAAGATGGACATATCACAAAATGCCATCAGATCATTTTTTCCTAAGGAAATTGGATTTGAGTACCTGATTTCCCACTTCATCCATTGTGTCCTCATTTGATATGACACGATCTGTTGCCATGGCCTCGTCTGGCCCCTATAATACACAACATAGTAAATAATGTTTAGTAAACCAATTATATCATTTCAACGAATATGCTATCCAACACAAAACCTCACTTTAGTCATATATTTGACATATTGATATCATGTTTTGGCCATCCTAATTTTCAAACTTTTCCCTCGATCATAGAATCACATTTAATCACCATTCCTATGCATTTTCAACCAATACGTTTGACCTCAGAGGCCTTGTGGACAAAAAATGACTTTATCTCCTCTATGTTGTAGCATTTGTGAATTCATAAACACCTTCCTCCTTTAGTTGAGGTTGCTTTCTCTTCTTAACTCTATTGTATCTGTAGATTTTGTTGTCATATCTATTTCCACCCACTTTCCTCTATGTGATTTAGTAGTTCTACGTCATCCATGTCCTCTCTCCATGGCCTCCTCTAGATCCTGCAATACACAACAATGACAATAGTCACATAATAGCTATGCACCAAGAGAATATTCTTGAATTTATCTTGTTAATACACTCTCTTTTCATTAAGACGCACTATGAAAAACAAAATAGGACATTGCAACATTTTGCTCTTCAGAAAAAGTTTACACGTGGAATCTTGACAACTAGAGCTCAAATCTTATGATTACAAGATGACTACAAATTCACATCAAAAAGACATTTATTTCATATTTGACTATCCTTTTTCTTTTATGGGTCATTTTAAGGCAATCTATATCTCTCCAAGTGGTCATAAAACCCTCAAAACAGTCTCAAAGAGTCTTTGGTACCAAAATTTTAAATTCTTAATGGATGGAAGGATAGTTTGGATGTTAATTTTGAAATCACATCATTAGATCTTTGTTAGGTTAATCCTTGCCATTGGATATTCTTTAATTATAGGGACATTATGTTGTATTTCACCATTACCTTTCACTCCAAAATTAATGGTTTCCTTTGAAAAGAAAACCTTCCATTAGCTATCATAACCCCAAATATCTGTTGAAGTGAACTTAAACATTATGTGCAATTGTCATTACTCATATTAAGCACCTACCTCCCTTCTTAGTGGTCCCACATGTGTGATGTATGTGAATGAGTCATATGGTACCTGGGCTACATGTTTAAAGTTTGAATTTTTCTCATATTGTTGGAAAAAGGCCCAAAAAGACCTTTGATTTTTGAGTTTTATACTCTATAAGATGCATCTCCTTGATCTTTTCATCTAATCTATGACATGTTGTCTTTGCATTTCAATGAGATCAATTCTTGAAAAATGACAATCCAAAGGTTAAAGAGACAAGTTGATACCTTACCTAAGTTGTCATGTTCTTGAAACCTTATCACTATAAAGAGGAGATATCTAGAGAGTAATGTCACAAGGACATAACCAAGGCATGCACTATCATGAGCCATAGGGACATCTTACTACACCATCCAAAACTCCATTTGAACTAGCTACTATCAATAATTCACATTATTGGGGACTGTCATGAAGAAAACACCATGCATAGGACTGTCATAGTTAAAGTGGAGAGGATTGTCTAGTCATTGTATGACTGTCATAATAGCTAGTGGGTTAGTTACCATGCTTCAACCTAAAATAGGTTAATGAGAACATAGAAATGAAAATCACAATACCATAAGCACACTCCATAAGCTACCAATATAGTCCCAATATCATGTCATTATGATAGTAAGAGAAGAGCTATTTGGTTTTTCCAAAGCCATATCAATTGCATAAGGATTATCACCAACCATCTATGTAAGGTCGTGAAAGAGTGAGTCATTATTGAGCTAATCATAAGAGAAGCATGAAGTCAAAATGCTATCATGGAAACAAGATATAGTTACTTATTATAAGGACAATCCAAATTTGGTGAGGTTACATTTTTATCAACTTTCAAGCAAAATACATCATTTTGCACTGATTAGCACTAAATTAGGCGCACTTTACGCCATCTTTGGCACCCCAAATAGATTACATTTTTTGCCTAAAAGTCGGTGGTAAAGTCAACGTTAATTGCTCCGACTATAGCACTGACTACTAGATAAAATAAAAATAAAAATTTCCCACTTGCACATACCCCAAAACAAAAAAAAACAAAACAAAACTTTAATATTGATTTTGGGTGTTCATTTTTTGTTTGGAGATCGAGTGTTTGGGTTAGAGTTCCACCTAAATTAATATATGAGAAATTTGATAATTACAAGAGAAAAACACTGCGCGAAGAGATGAGAAATTCGATTTAGTTTTCGACACCATAGGTAATGTTACAATTACAATAAAAAAATTTCATTCCCAAATATATTTTTGTTTCAATTAAATGGAGAGGATTGTGAAGAAATGGTTGTAAATATTGTTTTGTTTATAGGCGAATCGTTCAAGTCTCATGTGGTTGCAAAGGAGGAGGGTAAAATTGTAGACATTGCATTAGTTCCTCTGCATCTGAGAGCAGTGAACGCATTTTTCAAACCCCAATGCCCAGGTTCACTTATCATTACCATCAATACCTTTCTCTGAACACAACTTTCTCGCTTCCTTCCTAAAAAAGTAGTTGAGTGCTTTAAGACAAGTCGATTGTGAGCAAACTAAAATTAGGGCTTTTGAGATGAGGGTGAGCAAACTAAAATAGAGGTTGGTCAGCACAATACGAGGAGATAGGGATTTTGAGACGACAGTGAGCAAACTAAAATTAGGCTGGGAACTATAGATTCCCTCCCAAGGCACCAATTGATTCGTAGGAAAACAGCTTCATGATTTGCTCTACAAAGTAAAGGTCAAAAACCTTAAGGAATACAGAAAAACTGGATGAAAACTTTCATACCTAGAAATGTGTACTTCATTTGCCTCCACAGGCTGAATGAAAATAATTTGCCCTAGGTCACCTCAAAATGTCAAGCAATAGAGTGAAGAGAGCAAAGGGAGCAGACTCTGGCCACAATGAGGTAATTCATTATCAATTTATAGATTTGTAAATGTTTCCATTGTTTCTTTGATTTTTAGTTTTTAGTTTTTTATTTGTAAATTTAAAAGAAGAAATTTATTTTATAGGAACATGATACTGACAAAGATAAAGAGGCATTGGCTTCCATATTGGGGGTAGAGGTAGTGAACAAATTGGATGGTGTGGACTTGACAATGCTTGCCAGATACATAGAAAAATGATCTGGTAAAGCCCCTGAAACATTACAACCAAATCAATAGTGTCAAAGGGAATCAATTGATTCCCCAACTAGTCATGGATCGAGCAAAAGATCCACAAGGAAATCAATAACAATAACCTCTAAGAATGTAGAATAGGGAACAGAGGCTTCCAATGTCCCACCCACTCCTGGGACACAGACTTCTTCAACCACCACGCCACGTTTTGCATCTTGCATTGGTACCTACGATACCAAGATAGAATACGATGTGGATTCAAGGGATGTACGAATGACAGATGCTAGAAAAACATTTGTAAATAGGTTGAAGGAATCATGCCTTCAACGGTTTAAAGACCATCTACATTTGCCATTCTCAAAGATACCCATGCACCTACAAAAAGTAGTTATCCAAGACATGGAGACTAAATTTGGCACAGGTTGGTCTGTAAAGAAGATAAAGCTACGAATGTCTCAAAACTACAAGAGATTTCGGTGCAACCAAACAAAGAAGATAAAAAAAACTCCCTCTTGAGTAAAGGCTCAAAAAAAGGCCAATTGATGTAAGTTTGAAAGTATGGAAAGAGCTTGTAAAAGCATATGAGAAGTCTGATGCACGGAGGAAGTCCGGTGAGGAGAGTACACAGGTATTTGAATTTGCTTATAAGATTATATCAAATTTATTAAATGATTTTTAAATTTTATTTGTGCATAGTTAAATTGAATTAGTATATGTTTCAGGACAAGGCCTCCAAGGCTAGGCTTGACAAACTTTGTGCCACGCATCACAATAACCAGAAAGGTTTACAGGCCTTGATCTGTACATTTGTAATTATATTTAATAAGTTAAATGATATATTTTTTTAATTTCCTAGGAAAAAGTAAATGATTGCATATTAATTAGTTTAACTAGTCTATGTGTCATGTTTTGACAAGAGGAGGAATATGGCCAGCATCCAAGCCAATTTGAAAAGGAAATGTTACAAAGCAAAAAGTGGACCAATTTTGTAATCTGGATGGAGAACAAGGTATCAATAGTTGACTTTCAATAACTTAGTTGGATATTGTTGTGTTAATATGTCAATTTGAATTTCTTGTGTTGAGTTGTTTATTGATGCGTAGGATGAGTTCTAAAGTGCTTCTCTATTGGCCCTAGCGCCCTTAAATGTAAGATTTCTCTTAGATGACAAATGATTACTCTTTTATCTTTGGGGACCCTTCTTGGTGCCATTAGGATCATAATGAGTATACTAGTCTTGTGCTTGCTTAAAAAAAGTGGTCGCAATTAACCTAATCTTGTGGTCATTATCCACAACATTTTGTGTGTGCCATGCTATCTCATATGCTTAAGTTTAATGGGATAATAATGAACAGAAAACCCTTGTTTGCCTGTCTCCAACTAATGGACTTGTTGGAACCTAAAATTTCCTACCATTTTTTGCAAAGATTTTAGGTTCCCATGATGAAAAATCTGACTGCAGCACTCAGAAATGCACATGTACAATATACTTTAGTGGCCTAATTTAAAGGGTTATAATTCGAAGCCTATTCATTTTTATGTCAAATCACTTGGTAGGCATACTTATCTGCCATATGTGAGTGTACATGCTAGATTTCAGCTTCCCACGATCATATTGGACAAGGTTTTGCAGTACCAAGTTAAAGGATTCTGGTGGTACCCACCTAGGGTTAGGGTTTTAAGTCGAGTTTGCAAGCCTATATTTTCATTCCTTTAAACCCCTTAAGGCCTTAAGTTTTCTTGTCCTTTGGCCTCTTGCACTTTATCTTTTAAAACTACATTGACTTCCTGTATTAAATGGCAATTGTCTTGAGGTCTTCTTAGAGGGGTGATATGTGACTAGGGTATGAAGACTAGGACTTTGTATGTAATCTTAAGCCCTCCTTTCTAATTTGTTCAAAGCCTTCTTCACTAATACATAAGCATTGTCAAGACTCCTATGATAGTGCATTAGAGAGGCATTGAAATCACAAAGGAGATAAATGTTATTAGGCCATCACCCAATGGAGAAGGGACTGTCATAAAGAGCATGACAGTGTTACCTTGTCATAGTCACAAAGGGGATAGTCTTTGTGGTGGTAATTAAAGTCACTAAGTTTACATCCACCTTCCTAGGGTCTGTAGAAATGCCTAAAGTTGAATATGCCTATTTTAAAGATCTTGCCATGAGTATTTTCCATGTTTTTACAAATGGAGACCTCCCCAATCCTCATATCAAGTTTCAAATGCACAATGAAATGATGGAGGACAATCATAACTATCATAATAGTACATTAGCATTTTTTGTCTCAAGGTGGCCCTTGAGACTGCTAATGGGATGGATATAGAGTTGGGATTATGGTTTTTGTTTAAAAGCCTTATGTCTGTTGGAACTGAAAAATTTCACATTATTCATCTGCTAAGAATTCACCAAGTCTCCACATAATGTGACTAATGTCTCTCATTTTCAAAACCAACCACCAAAAATTTGTGTGACAAGATCCATTTCAGAATCTGCACATAAACAATCTCATGAACATACCTAGCTCTCTGACCATAGCCTAATTCTGATACTAAGTTATCTATATTGGCAAGACCTTAAGTAACTCACCCTGAATAGAAAAATGCATTCTTGAAGTATAATGTGATAATTAGTGAGAGATGATTGATGTCCGAACGATCAAAATTTCATATGTCAAAAGATCAGGGAGACATTCTGTATGTATCACCAATGCATACTCATCAGTGTGAGTAGAATAATCAGAGTGAAATCCTAAAGTTACACTGAGCCTTTCAGTCACACCGACAATGGCTCATTGCCAGGAAGCAAACAATCTCTCCCTGACGCGTAATATTAAGACTATTGGTGTGACATATACAATCAGAATGAAATCATTAAGCTTCCTTGACCACAAAAGTCACCTTGACATAAGAGACAAAAGGCTTTTGGTAAGACTCTCGCCGATATGTTCTAATAAAAATGAGTGATGGAGATAAGATCATCGGGAAGACCTAACCCGTCAGGAGACTATCATATTCTCTTGACGATGGAGATTGTCATGCCAATAAAGATGAGGTAAACCCCATCTGTCAGAGAACATTCACCACACCTAATCAAAATGACATTGGGATGAAAATTATAATATCTCCCTGAAATGACAGAAAGGGTTCATAACTCTATGAAAAGAGTATTTCGTGGAGACACCAATGCACCCTTGGCGACCAACCAGAAACATATGAAATAAAATGGCGCCAAAACAATATGAAGATCAGTGAAAGAATAAAATGGTCTCACCGATATGATAAAAAAAGCATCACCTTGACATTTTGAAATTCGTGAATTCCCTGCATTTAATTCCGGTGGCAGCCATTAATGGCTGATTGAACATAGTGTTGTAAAAGCCATTCTGATCCCCACTAAAATCAACACAAGGGTTGTAGACGGAGAAGAAGGAATTCACCAGGAATCAGGAGATTTGTGCAGAGCATATATAGGTAAGTCTTGAACTTTCTTTGATACAGTCAAGTTCTGGTATAAAATGGAAGGCTCCTTTGAAACAAAGAAAAGGCAACACACTGAAAAGAGCCAAACCAAGGGCAAAAAATAGAAAATTGAAATAGAGAAGGGAGAGAAAACACTAGAAAGGAAACTAAATCAAGATCTGGTGGACCAATTGCCCGGTTCTGGACCCAAGGCCAGAAGAACTACACAATTGAGGGAAAATGTGGAAAAACTTGAAGATAAATATAAATATGTCAAAAATATATGGACTCCTATCCGAGGGTATGAATTATTCATGTTCCACCATCATAGGAGACATAGGATGGAACCCGTCTGCAACCCCTGGCAACTCAATTTAGGAAAATTAATAGTCACAGATGTTTTGTCAATATAGACCTTTTGAAACTACTAACATACCATTATGATCCTGATCAAAAGGCCATATGCAATCTACAGGGAAAGCCCTTGTTTCATATATCTAAAAATGCAATTTGTGAAGTTTTTGATTTAAATGACACATATAACACCCCTATCGTACATGAAGACCTAGAAAAGGAATATTTCATATTGGATACCATATATAAGGGTTGTAGACTGCCATTACATAGGCCACACGGTGAGGGGAATCTAGTGCCATTTGAACAAGGGGATGAACCACCGTTTCATGTCGAGTTGTTCGAACCTTACCTAAGATACACATATTACTCAGTGGGGCAGGTGTTGGGAACTGAAGTTCCAGAATTTATGTCCATAGTGCCCATGATTATCTCTATGGATATCCAGTGCCATCATGCTAGGACATTTGACTATGCTACTTTTATTTTTAAGGAAATAGACTCAGGTCTGAAGGCCTTAAAGAATAGTTCCCCCATAGTCAGCTTCAAACACTATTCTATTCTCATGCATATGGTTTTGTATTTTGGACAAGAATTGAATCTATGGCCAGAGCGGTTGAAAATTTCACAAATTGATAAAGATGGTCAATCATTGCCCCCACAATTATGGACCTCAATATGGGACAACAAGTTTGTGAATTCCAGTTATGTTCACTTTGAAGAATTCTTTGTAAAAACCCTGTACAGATGTTTTGGCTACCCATGCAGTTACACCTTGTCAGAAGAAATTAAAAGGTTTTTGAGACCCAAGGATTTGGATGGGCCACCTACTAAAAACCACAATTGGGGGGATTGGTATTGTTTTCGTGATTCCACAATGATTAGAGTATACGGGTTTGAGGATACCCCTTTTTTGTTGCCAAAAACTATACCAGATAGGGTTGCATACTTGGAAATAATCAGACAACTTGACTACTCAAATGTGATGAATCTCAGTGCATATGATAAATAGTCTTTTATGCCAAGCACCTTATGTTTTGGTGACTTTACTATGTTAGCTAGAGAAGGTTATGATCTCATTCTTGATAAATTGTCTCATTTTAATCTTAGGAAAGCAATACAGAGAAATTTTTTTGACCCAGAGGGCTTTATTGATTATGCTAAGAAGAAGCAAAAACTGAGTGGATATACTCATGTACCTTTCCCTCATGATGATGTAATTAGAAATTTGGAAGAAGCAGATGCTGAAATAGTCATTGATGAATATAATCAGAAAATAAGGGAAAGAAGAAGGGAAGCACAAGAAATTGAAGTGTTTTCCTTTGACAGTGAAGGGTCTGTGGCCTCTAAACCCCATGACTTTTCTGATACAATTTCAAAATGTAGAATTGAACCATACCAACCCCTGGAAAGAGGATTAGAAATTGAAGAAACATGGGATAATGATGCTAGATAGGTTGCATATAAATCTTTTATTTCAGATGACCAGTTTATTCATATGCCTGAGTTCATATCCTTTTTGTACAAACACAAGGGGAAGGCTATTAGAGAATCAATCTTAGATGTTACACTAGACAACCAGACGCAGTTAATGAATGCTTTAAAAGTAGAAGTTGAAAAGGAGATGGAAGATATGACTCTTGAGAAAGGAAGGAAGTTGCTCAGAGAATTTGGTGTAATGATCTTCCCGGGTCTTGATTTGAATTCAACACTTGTTTTTGATAGTTTTCTACACAATAATGATACAAAACACAAGCTTAGTTCTGAAGGGGTTGTTGAAGCATTTACTAGAACAAAATACAATCTAGATGAGAACTCCCTCATGATATGGGCTCTATACCCGCCAAACAAAAAGCTTGTTGTCATTCACACTGAAAAAGCTTTTGGCCACGTTATGACATTGAGAGCTGGAGAAACTTATCCAGTTGTTACAACATAACTTGGAGTAAATGTGGCAAAACTAAATAAAGCTCAGATTCAGCTATTGATAAAGGAGAGGCATACCTACAAAATGAGCCGGGAAAGGCTGAAAAAAGAAAATGATTTCTTAAAGGATTTAGTCCCTCTTAAAATGATTACATAGGCAGAAAGCTCACAACAAGTCCAATCACCCTCAAAAGATCAAATGGCACAGGTCAGAATAGATACACTCACTACAGTCCTGCAAAACATGCATGCTCATCTGATGCAATGGATGCCTAAATTATGGGATATTTTCTCTGAAAACCAAAAGGTCATTCAAGAACATGAAAGACTAAATAACAAAATACATGATAAGTTACATGAAATATAGAGTAAACACACCTCTGACAATGCAAGCACATTTGATGCATACAATCTTATTAAGCATCATAAGAAGTACCATGACATGCTCCAAGATGAAGTGAAAGAATGCATGGAGACTTCTCAGATAGGTGTACCTGTGTTACTCAAGAATGACAAAGATTTGAAGAGCAAGGATGAATGGGTCAAGGAGTGTCAAGGAATATTAGATGAGGCCCTAGAAATTGTAAAACATGAAGATTCAGCATCCAAGGAAGCTTGCTCGCATCTGGAGAAGATGGTTTCAATAGAGGTGGATGTTAGGGATGCTATTGAGTATGTAGAGATACACCTGAGCTAGAAATATTTGGATCATCTTTCTCAAATCTACTTATGGCTCAGCAGGGCTTAGTATTAAATGTATTTGTTTATTTTCATAATTTTGTTAGTTCTCAAAAGACACTATGAAGAGACGTGGTCTCTTCACTAATATTGATATAAAAGTTAAAACATATGATGGTCATAAGATCATCAATTGATAGGTATCTCTCTTTAATTTGAAGAAGACTGTATATATTACATATAGAAAGAAGATATATTGTCAGTTCTGTTTTAATTAAAGAATTTTAGTTACACATGTTTATTTTCTAAAAAACATAATGGAGCAGAATATTTCTACATGGTGATTTATTTCTGATGTTCAACAATTGTGTTGATTTTCATGGTTATATGTTATTGTGTTGTCTCCAAAGTGCTTCTATTGAATTATTCAGATTTACATTTGTCAGGGCATATTTGTTGTCACTGTGTGAAGTTCTTTGATTAGTTTCCAGTTGATGTGAATTTAAAATCCTTTCTAATAATTGACTTTAATTGGTTCTTGTCAAAGATTAAATCCTTTTGAAGAAGTTATTGTGATTGGTTTCCATCAACTCAAGAATTAAATTCCTTTCATAATTTCACAGTAATTCAAGGGAATATCATTGGGATTATATAAGAAGAGCACTGTCACATACAAACCTGCACATTTGCACAAGGTGTAAATATCCAAAGTGCCCAACTGTTAGAGTTAAGCTAGGAGATAAGCTCACCAATCACATACATCTATTTCCATTCACTGACTCAAATAACCCAATAGATTTAGGCACTAGTCTTACTCATTTTCATTAGTTGAACATATCCATTAGTTTTGCCTTGATATTGCTTATACAATTTATACCAAATTAGAACCATACCATTTTCAATCATTGTTCAGATATTAGAAGTAAAAAGTAGGCAACAAGTAATCATCTATTCTGCACCATTTTCCACTATGGGTAGATCCATCACTCAGCCAAGATCACACATTCATTTAATTTGCTTCATTAGTAAGGTGCACCCACCTAGGTCTAGTATAACTTGAAGTGCAGGGAGTCATCAACCCTATAGGTTAACTCTATTTCGTTAGTTCAAAAACATTGCAAATCTAAGCATAGAGCCTGGCATCCTCTTAGGATTTGCAACCTACATTTTTGAGACCTAACAGTGTCATTGACCTAATATTTATTTGTGGCAAGTATCCCAATAGTCTAAAGATTACAAATTGTTGTCAAGAAAGGAATGTCATAGTTAAGTGTGTTACAATGATACAATTTCATCTTGGTTGAGTATTGTATAAATCTCAAGCTATTTAGAATGCATGGGGTATTAGGGTGTGGTATCACTATATAGGTAACCATCAAGTGATTTCTTCAACCCAATCTTGGCCTATATAGTACCCAGTGTGAAGAGTAAGATAGTGTTGTCCAAGAACCTTGTTACGGTCACAAATGAGGGCAATCTTAGCTATCGTAACCATAGTTGGAATCCCTTGTTGTTACCATAACATACGTGACCTAAAACCATGACTCTATGAGTATGAGTTGTTTGAAAACCAAATTCCACAACCTTTGCCACCATCCTCCCTGCCTGTGCCAAAATGGGAGTTTTGGAATAGGGTATGGACACCCATCAATACATAAAGTATAGAGGAATTTTGTCAGATGTTGTAGTTCCAACTGCCCTGTTAGACATGTATGCAAAATGTGGAAGCATTGACAAGGCACGTGAACTGTTTGACAGAATGCCTCAAAGAAATGTGGTCTCATGGACTACAATGACTACAGGATATGCACAAAATGGATTTGTTGAAAAGGCTTCAAAAATTTTAAAGCAAATGCAATTGGCTGGTGTAAAGCCAAATTCTACAACCTTTGCCGACATCCTCCCTACCTATGTCAAAATGGGAGCTTTGGAATAGGGTATGGACATCCATCAATACGTAAAGGATAGAGAAATTTTGTCAGATGTTGTAGTTGCAACTGCCCTGTTAGACATGTATGCAAAATGTGGAAGCATAGACAAGGCATGTGAACTGTTTGACAGAATGCCTCAAAGAAATGTGGTGTCATGGACTGCAATGACTGCAGGATATGCACAAAATGGATTTCTTGAAAAGGCTTCAAAAATTTTAAAGCAAATGCAATTGGCTAGTGTAAAGCCAAATTCCACAACATTTGCCAACATCCTCCCTGCCTGTGTCAAAATGGGAGCTTTGGAATAGGGTATGGACATCCATCAATACATAAAGGATAGAGGAATTTTGTTAGATGTTGTAGTTGCAACTGCCCTGTTAGACATGTATGCAAAATGTGGAAGCATAGACAAGGCACGAGAACTGTTTGACAGAATGCCTCAAAGAAATGTGGTCTCATGGACTACAATAACTACAGGATATGCACAAAATGGATTTTTTTAAAAGGCTTCAGAAATTTT
This sequence comes from Cunninghamia lanceolata, assembly GCA_027924645.1. Lineage (NCBI taxonomy): Eukaryota > Viridiplantae > Streptophyta > Pinopsida > Cupressales > Cupressaceae > Cunninghamia > Cunninghamia lanceolata. The sequence continues at coordinate 7,035,835 of BSBN01000398.1, read as the reverse complement.
AAAGCAAATGCAATTAGCTGGTGTAAAGCCAAATTCCACAACCTTTGCCACCATCCTCCCTGCCTCTGTCAAAATGGGAGCTTTCGACCAAGCAATTTGTAGCACTTAAGGTTATGTAATAGAATTTACAGTTGATAGTTAAGTTTATAACAAATTTTTTTATGATCTTTACTAACGTTTATTAGAGTTGTTGCATGTTTTACATCATTGGAATGACATATTAGTTGTAACTTTTTTAAAATTTTATTATGGTATGTGCACTTTGATATGATGTAATATGATTATGGTTTCGTTTCATATGTTGTAATATTAGATATATAACAGAAAAATAAATTATTACATGAAATAAATAATAACTTTTCATTTTAAATGTTTCTTTTGTAGAACACGGGTCTTCCAGAAGATCAAGATGATCCTCCTGATAGAGATCCAGATTATGTTGGTTCTGGTATAGATCACATGGCAAAGGATGATGATGATGCAGATACACAAGACACTGAGACTGATGATGATGATGATGACGATGATGATGATCATCATGATGGTGATGATGATGATGAGGCAGTTGCTCATAGTAGCCAGTGACATTCATGATCATATAGACTGCATCATGGATCATTGTTGATATATCATTATGATGCCTCTTTTCATAGTCGCTAGCTAGATCATATGTATCATTTTCACGGCTTGCAGTGCCATATTAATGAGTTGTATCATAAATTTATGTATCATTTTGATTTATATCATTTGGACATGTATCATCTTGACTTTTATCATTTTGAGTTAAGTAATTTATCATTTTTACTTATATCATTTGTACATGTATCATTTAGACATGTTATTGATCTACTGGCATATTTGACTTTCACTTGTTTTAGTTATATATGATGATGATCTTATCTGTATTGACTTGTCAATTTATATATATTGAAAGTGGTCGATGATTTTTGGATGGATATTTATTATGTATGATGATTTTAATTTACTGCTTAGGATGGATGTTGTCAAATTCAATTAAATTATAGATATTTGACTCACTTGTTTTAATTATAGATGATGATCATGTTATAATAATTATCTTGTTATTTAATCATATAAGTTAAATAATTAAATTACTTACTTTATAATCATATGAGTTATTTAAGAGGCATGATATATTTAACTAATTAAATTGAAATAAAACATATTAAATTAATAAATGTAAGAAAAACAATAAGCATTTTTAGAAGCAACAAAAGACAAAAAATGGAAGCAAAATTGGAAGCAAGAAGTGACGTTATATCGAAAGCAAAATTGGAAGCAAAACTAGAAGCAAAATTGGAAGCAAAATCGAACGCAAAATTGGAAGCCAAACTGGAAGCAAAACTAGAAGCAAAATTGGAAGCAAAATTGGAAGTAAAAACGGAAGCAAAATGGGAAGCAAAAGTGGAAGCAAAACTAGAAGCAAAAGTGGAAGCAAACCTGTAAGCAAAATTAGAAGCAAAACTGGAAGAAAAACCAGAAGCAAAATTGGAAGCAAACTTGGAAGCAAACCTGGAAGCAAAACTGGAAGTAAAACCAGAAGCAAAACTAGAAGTGAAACTAGAAGCAAAACTGGAAGCAAAACTAGAAGCAAAACCATAAGCAAAACCATAAGCAAAACCGGAAGCAAAACTAGAAGCAAAATTGGAAGCAAACCTGGAAGCAAACCTGGAAGTAAAATTGGAAGTGAAACCAAAAGCAAAACCAGAAGCAAAACTGGAAGCAAAAGTGGAAGCCAACCTAGAAGCAAAACTGGAAACAAAATTGGAAGCAAAATTGGAAGTAAAACTGGAAGCAAACTTGGAAGCAACACAAGAAGCAAAACTAGAAGCAAAACCAGAAGCAAAATCAGAAGCCAAACTAGAAGCAACAAAATCTGAAGCTAAATCCGGCGTTAATCCTGGCACAATTTTGGCACTAAACCTAGCACTAAATTCAGCGTTAAAATCGGTGCTAAACCCGACGCAATAGTGAGATGCTATTGGGCACCGAGTTTTGCGCCGACAGAAGTGTCCAATTCATGGACTCAAATGCACTAAATTCCAGCGCTATTTTAGGTGCTAATTGCATGTTTTGTTATAGTGACATCCCTGCTTCTGTAGAATCTTGCAAAGCATTTAGGCCTGTTGCAATTGAAGTATAAAACATTTCTCTGTCCATTGTTCCTTTCATTCATCCTTGATCTGCATCGGTTATCCTTGTGACCATATCTATTGCATGCAAAGCAATTCCTATTGAAAGATTGAATATTCTTTCCATTATTATAGTTGTTCCTTGTCTGACTTCTTCATTCACTAGCTCTATGACCAAACCTCTTGCAATTAAAGTAGTTACCTCTGTAAGTTTGAACATTCCTTCCATTGTTGTAACTATTCCTTATCTGACTTCTACATTCATTAGTTTTGTGACCTACTTTATTGCAGGTGAAACACTGACCAGAGAATGATGGAACATTTTGATTTACTCTGCTCCTACACCGAGTAGCCTTATGACCAAATTTATTGCATGCATTATAATAACCATTGAAAGAAGGGTACCTTTGAGCATTTGGTTGCCTGACCAATGGTCTTCTAGGTTTGTTCCTTTGATTTTGAATATGTTTGCCTTTGTCCTTCTTGATCCCAACATTCCTTTTTGACTAGTGTTGGAACTTTCACATTTCTCAAATCCCAAGCCTTCCTTATAATTAGGACTCTTCTGACTAGCAAGTATTCTATCCAGTTGGGAAGCACTTACTCTAAATTTTTCTTCCTGACTCCAAGCATGTTTCATATCATCTTTCAGGTCCACAACTTCTTGTTCAAGCTTAGTGCAGTCTTCAGTTTTACTTTTTACCAATTGATTTAGGTCTTCTTCTACTTTTGTGCTTTTTACAACTACCACTTTCAAATTACTCAAGTTGTCTTCTGCAAATATCAATTGTTCACTAACCTCATATTTTTCTTTGAACTTATTGACTTGCTCCCTCAATTTTTCTATGCATTCATCTACTTCCTTAACATTATCTTTCAGATCCCTATTTTCTATTTCAGCCTTTTCAAGTTCTGCCAGTGCAAGCTTGAGTTCTTCTTCATTGACCAGTGTGCATTCTTCTTCAGTCTCAGTTGCATCAATTTCTTCAGGAGGAGTAGGACATTTTTTACCTGCCATGTGTTCAATCTCCAAGATCTTCCTCAAGTTGTTAGACTTCTTCTGAGAAACCAGGCTCTAATACCAATTGTTGAACACCCAAAGTACTTAGGGGGGGTGAATCAATACTTTATTAAACTTCTTACTTATTGAACCAATAATCCATTTACCACATATAATAATAAAGCAAATTAAACATAGAACAAACAACCAAAATCCATCACACATGAACACCACGATTTTTACATGGAAAATCCAAAACTAGGAAAAACCACGATGAGTGTTAGCTCACAATATATTATGTAGGATCAATACTGAATTACAATAAAGGCTCACTGCCTTAGGGCTCAACACCCAAAAGAAGTGCTCACTGCCTTAGAGAAAGAAAGAAGGAAGGAGATGGCTCACTACCAAAATGAACTACTCAGATTGCATCTACACATGCATGAATGCAACTCCAAGGAAAGCTCAAAATACATCTCAAAACTCTTCATCTTGACTGCTCTGTTTCACTGTTCTACTTTTACATTGAACAAGATCTCTCTTCTTCTGCTTTTGTCACCTGCTCTACTTTTCACATATTACTTATTTACATTCACAGGTCACACCTCAAACATTGAATTCAATCTCATATTTATATCTGCAACAAACAAGATCTTCATATTAGGTCAACCTAATGAAGTGTACCGTGTAGTCATGCATTGTGTACTCTGTCGGCCAAATTCATTCTCCAAAATCTATAGCGGACCCAAACAATATTTGAAACACCATCACACATGTTGGCTTCAACTATTTTCCCACTTAGGATTAAGTTCCAAACACCAAAACTTACCGCACACACATCGTACTATCATGTCGGCCTTATTCAATACTGTTCATTGGTTCAGTTCAACTGTCAAACAACATCTTCCACTGCAGACCACAAGACCTACTCAAATCCATATCAGACACTCTTCACCCATCATAGATCATACCTCCAGAACCGCAAGGCAAAATATTCTTTTGCGATAGAATGCGGACCACTGAAACACATGCCCGTTCAGAGTCAAACTACACCATACCAAGTAGCGATAATTAGGCATTCATAATTGACTCTTCGGTGGAACTCAAAAATTTCAACTCTGGATTTGGATACTTCAAACATGTGTTTACAACACCTCAAAACTGCATAACCAGATATATAGCAGTGGAGGAATGCAGACCAAAATAATTGAGTGTTCTACTTTGAATCACAATGCACTCTATCTTTTTGGACTTAGTTTGTTAGAGTGTATGCTTCCGGTACTTGTCAAGAGCTAAAAACTTGGATATAGGATCATCAAAGGAATAAAATAACATACCAAAACTGCATGATCTTGTCTTCTACTGTAGACCAATGCCATCCATTATACTGTTGCTCTGTCGTTATCTTCTGTATACTGCTAACACTTAGCCAAAATGGCTGAGTCTTCTTCTCCGGACCAAAACACTGTTCCAATCTTGTTCATTTGATTGTTGCCATCAATGACAACATCTTCAGACATCATACACAAGTTGCCAACACTAAGCAAAAAAGTAGATGAAACACAAACCATAGAAGGAGAGATGAAATAAACTACTTGAGATTTATATCCTAATTAAACTACTTGATATTTAATGTAAAATTGAAATTGAAAAAATACCTTCTTTATTTTTCTAATATTTTGAATCCTCTTTTCATTTAGCTCCTGGTCTTTTGTGCCAAATACAAATGCGTAGCCTTATTTTTCTTATTTTTTATTTGTCATTGTCTCCTTTGTGAAAATGTAACCAAATAATCTTCTCCTTTGTAAAAATGCAACCAAATAATCTTTTGCTCTACAAAAATATGACCAAATGATTTTCTCAATTATAAAAATGTGACCAAATAAAATATAGTTTTGATTTATGGATATTTGGATAGCTTTATACATGATGTTATTTAATTAGCCTTGAAATGGAGTCAACCTTCATTAGAAAAGCCTTCAATTCTAAGGGCCTTCATTCAAACCTAATCATGTGTCCCTTAGGTGTTTTCATCACCTTCTATTTGATCAAATAATGATTTGGGGCAAGTTTTTGACAATCAAACGAAGTCACCTTGACACAAGATATTGGATGATCATAGCGCTTGGAGTAAGCTTTTCAAAAAGTATAATTTATAGTGTTTTTTTGTCTAATTATTATATTTATTTTTTATTTTCTAATGAACATAGATTTTTTACCAAACATAAAGGTCTTTGTTTGAAACATGTGGAAAAATAGAAAAAACACAAAAAATATATAAAAAATAAACTACCCTCCATATTGCGTCCTTGCTTTAACAAAAATTAATTTGGATATATATACAAAAAATGTGATATGAAAACTATATGTCTAAATTATAACTAGCATACCTATCTTTTGAAAATCTACATAAAAGACATCGAGAGATATCATTCTTGAGGAACCTAACTCTTATTAGATTTCTGATTAAAGTAGAATAGATGCCTCTAGAATGATATCTCTCAACATCTTTTACATAGATTTTTTAAAATAGGTATGCTAGTATTTATTTTTATTTATTAAAATGGAATAGGCATATCTCTTAGCATCTTTTACATAGATTTTTCAAAAGATAGGTGTAGACACCTAATTTCACCTTACATTTTTTACACCAAAATTCACCACTTCTTATCCCTACCACACTAACATTTCTTATTATTAATTAATTAAATACTTATGTTATTTAATTAACAACATATCTATTGTCCATCATTAATTAATTAAATAATCCTATTATTTAATTAATTTAACTCATGCACAATTAAATAATTTTATTAGTTAATTCTCCAATTATCCCCATGTATAATTAAATAATTATCTAATTAATATTTCATCACTAATTAAATAATTTATTTATTTAATTATCCCCTCCAATGCCATCTCACTAATTCCCCACTCATCATGCACTTAAAGGCTATTAAATTAAATTAATTGTGTCATTTAGTAGTTAACTTCCTCATTACATCTAACCACCCACTTTAGCCATAAAAAATCTAGAGACTATTTCAACATTCTATTAATGTTTGCAACCAAAAATATTAATGAAACTTGAATAATTCAACAACCATTTTCTCCCTAAAAAATAAAAATAGGTATGCTAGACTAATTAAATAATTTATTTATTTAATTATCCCCTCCAATGATCTTAAAGGCTATTAAATTAAATTAATTGTGTCATTTATTAGTTAACTTCCTCATTACATCTAACCACCCACTTTAGCCATAAAAAATCTAGAGACTATTTCAACATTTTATTAATGTTTGCAACCAAAAATATTAATGAAACTTGAATAATTCAACAACCATTTTCTCCCTAAAAAACTAAAAATAGGTATTTTTTATTTATTTACATTAGTACCTGCCCTTCACTATTGCAATGAGTTAGCACTTATCTAGTTATTAATCTATTGATTGTAAACCAATCAAAAGATAGGAAAAATCCGCCACTACAACTTATAATGTTTTTTTGTCTAATTATTATATTTATTTTTTATTTTCTAATGAACATAGATTTTTTACCAAACATAAAGGTCTTTGTTTGAAACATGTGGAAAAATAGAAAAAACACAAAAAAATAATAAAAAATAAACTACCCTCCATATTGCGTCCTTGCTTTAACAAAAATTAATTTGGATATATACAAAAAATGTGATATGAAAAATATATGTCTAAATTATAACTAGCATACCTATCTTTTGAAAATCTACATAAAAGATGTCAAGAGATATCATTCTTGAGGCACCTAACTCTTATTCGATTTCTAATTAAAGCGGAATAGATGCCTCTAGAATGATATCTCTCAACATCTTTTACATAGATTTTTTAAAATAGGTATGCTATTATTTATTTTTATTTATTAAAATGGAATAGGCATATCTCTTAGCATCTTTTACATAGATTTTTCAAAAGATAGGTGTAGACACCTAATTTCACCTTATATTTTTTACACCAAAATTCACCACTTCTAATCCCTACCACACTAACATTTCTTATTATTAATTAATTAAATACTTATGTTATTTAATTAACAACATATCCATTGTCCATCATCAATTAATTAAATAATCCTATTATTTAATTAATTTAACCCATGCACAATTAAATAATTTTATTAGTTAATTCTCCAATTATCCCCATGTATAATTAAATAATTATCTAATTAATATTTCATCACTAATTAAATAATTTATATATTTAATTATCCCCTCCAATGCCATCTCACTAATTCCCCACTCATCATGCACTTAAAGGCTATTAAATTAAATTAATTGTGTCATTTAGTAGTTAACTTCCTCATTACATCTAACCACCCACTTTAGCCATAAAAAATCTAGAGACTATTTCAACATTCTATTAATGTTTGCAACCAAAAATATTAATGAAACTTGAATAATTCAACAACCATTTTCTCCCTAAAAAATAAAAATAGGTATGCTAGACTAATTAAATAATTTATTTATTTAATTATCCCTTCCAATGCCATCTTAAAGGCTATTAAATTAAATTAATTGTGTCATTTAGTAGTTAACTTCCTCATTACATCTAACCACCCACTTTAGCCATAAAAAATCTAGAGACTATTTCAACATTTTATTAATGTTTGCAATCAAAAATATTAATAAAACTTGAATAATTCAACAACCATTTTCTCCCTAAAAAACAAAAATAGGTATTTTTTATTTATTTACATTAGTACCTGCCCTTCGGCTAGTACTATTGCAATGAGTTCGCAGTTATCTAGTTATTAATCTATTGATTGTAAACCAATCAAAAGATAGGAAAAATCCGCCACTACAATTGAGCGACTTAACCACTGAACCACACTCGGCGTGCATTTTTCCTATGTTAACATGATAAATTTTTAATAAAAAATTATTGAAAAATGGGGTAAGTGCAAAAAGATGGGGGCTAAAAAGTGGCCAAATGGTTTTTAAAAAAAAACAATACATAACGCGAGTGCGTTATGAAGTCCTATAAATTAAAAAAAAAGGGTTTGCATCTCATTTAATTTCTTTTTCTCCACAACTCCCGCGGTCTGCAAACCCTAGAAAGCGCGTTCGCATTTTGGATTCCTCAATTCAACACAAAAATCTTATCGATTCATCGCTAAAATGCCGCCACGACGTCAAGCATGCCAAAGGAGTGAGTTTATTTATTTTTTTGTTTGAATTTGTTTCTAAATAGGTAGGTTTGAGTTGATTTTTGATGTATATTTCGTTAATTGTCAGGAAATGTTAATGCACCTCCTCCTCCTCCTCAAAATCCACAAAATCCTGAGGAGGAAATACCTGCAGAACAACAACCTTCTCCATCCATTCCTCGACATACCCCTAGAACACAAGAAAATATAATGGGGCAAACTGAAAACAACAAAAAGGAAATTGAAGATATAATTGCAAGGTTGAAAGATCCTTCCACTTCAACCTTGCATAGGTCCACGCTTGCTGAATCTCTTGAGTCTATGTTATCAAATGTAGATTCAATTAGCAAGCAAATAACTAGTTGGATGGATAAGAAGAGAGAGTTTAGAGATTACTATGCAGACAAGTTGTCATACCAAGATGTGAAAAAATTACAAATTACAAAATTAGACTTGTGTTCGATTTTCACAAACCCACAAACAAATCAACCTCCACCCATTACATGCAAGAGGTTCCCTATCTATTGGTGCAACAACCAAGCGATAAGGGACAATTTTGGGTAGAAGCGGTGGATGGTTTTTGAAAATCCTCCATGCAATAATAATGAGGCCCCGCAATACTTTTTGAGGAAACTCTACTCCGAGTTTGTCCTCAATAAAGTGCCAAACTATTTTGATATGCGGGACTTCCAGGGTAGAGGTGGGGGGTCAGCACAAGATAGACCAGGGGCACGTCTTGACCCACAGTGGGTAGTGAGACGAATAATCAGCAGACTAGCCCATGAGCATGTTTCTATCCCTTCCATTGTGAAGGAAAGTGTTGAGGTCGATACACTACAGTCCATTAGTGCCTTGACCCAGAGCATCATAGAGCATGCCGGTCGTGCAGCACAGAGTGGGTTGGGAGATAGTGCGAGGAGTAGGGTCCCACCCAATGCTTGTCAGGCTTGTAGGTCAGCCTATGGTTATGACCCCATGCATAGTCAGGACGCAGGTGCACAGGCTACATCTGCAACTGAGCAAATGGTGATGACAGATACCCTCCTGAGTGAGACTTTCGGCCTTGATACTCAGGTAAATATTAGCAAGTTTATTGAATTTAATTTATTAAATTTCATTTTTGAAATGCAAGATTAACTAATTTAAATTGATGATTTTAATGAAATATCAGGGTCATAGCGTTGATGCAGTTTTTAGTGGTTCTCCACTTGCATTTTACACTAGATCATCTACTATCGGGGTATGTAACTAGTAAACAATTATAAATATTACATGTGAATAGCATCGTTATATGAATGGTATTCTAATATCTAATTTTGGATATTGAATAGGTTAATACTGTAGATTTCACGGCAACACCTGCCAGTGGTGGTGGACTTCAAAGTTTTATGGAGGTAATAAAATAAATAGTTTAATGAATGAATTGTACTTTGCGGAGACACCTCCCCATGTTCATAGGGCAATGGAGCAGGGTGTGGCCTCTACGATTCATAGCTCCATGGCATTGACAGGGGTATGAGGCAGATTAGTAAATTTCAATTTACATTCATTGTTATAGTTGTCTATTTTTGAAAAATCAAAGGATTATTGATTTGAAGTTTAATTTCTATCTGGATGGTTTCTATAGGACATGACATCACTAGGGCCTATTCCTGCTACTGAGGCAAGTGAGGAGATAGATTTTATGTTAGCGGTAAGTGATTATTTTGTTAAATGTTTCATTTTTTATAACATGTAATTTCTATATATTAATGTCTATACTTTTTATTGTAACAGCTAAAGATGCAGGAAGAACTAAATAGGAGTAGCCCTCGGGTTCGTAGTAGACCACCCACATGCACGTCTCCATCCCCTAGAAGATCAAAGGCTGCCCGTGATCTATTCTCTTCACCATCCAGAGGGGAATGACTTTTTATTGTGTTCCTTTGTTGTATGCCTATATGGCATTTGTGGACATATATTTTGTATTGTATATAGTTGACATTGTATGCCTATATGGCATTCTTGTAAGCCTATATGGCTATTTTGTATATATGTTATACTTATATCGATAGATATTGATGTATGCCTATATGGATATTTGGTTAATACAAATCTTTTTTATTGATGGCGTCCATACTTGCATTATAAATCCACATTTGAATGGATATTTGTAGATGGCTACTTCAAATATTTAAAGTCTAATTGTATTACATAGGATGTTTGTTGATCCAATAAGCAAGCTATTGTTATTCAAGTATCATCTAAACCTCATTTTGGAACTAAAAGATAAAAGTTGTATTTAAAAAAAAAATGAATCATCATGTTGAACAGAAAATATTAATATTCTTTATGAGTAGCATAGAATGTCAACTATATGCAATACAAAAAATGAATCATCATGTTATTCTTTATGTTTGAGATCCTGAAAATGACTAAGTCTGGTAGCCTGATATCCTGAAACACTAGGATGAATATCCAAGTCATTAGGATGATTGCGCCTTGAGAAAAAGTCATTAAGATGAGTGCCTAAAGGAGACTTTCTTAAACATTCAAACATTGAGCAACAAGCATGAAGGGTTAAGGCGCAATTTGCAACTCATAAAGCCTCAAAAGGGTGCCCAACTTAGAGAGAGCATTCATTTAAGACAAGGCACCCATTGACACCTGTTCCACCATAAAAGTGTGCCTACGGTGGAAGGAGAACAAGCCTCTAGTAAGTGAAGTGCACCAATTATCTAAACCACTTCATTATGGCACCCTAGCATGAGGAGGAGTATATAAGTCAATAGGAAATGGCGCCTAGAATGCAAATGAAGGACTAAGTGGCATTTTCAATAAGCATCAATTCACCTTGAGCTTTCAATAAATACATCAAATTGAGCCCCATAAGCCTAGGCACCCTTTGCCTTCAAAAGAACCTTGTATCGACGTCAAGAGTTGGTCATATCGGCGTATCGGCAGACCTTGGTTAGGCTTTTCCGATAGTGGTCTGTCTTGCCGATGAGTGTGGTTCGAAGTCGAAGACATCGGTGTATCGGAAGATAATCCCATTGACGCATCGGAAGAGCAGTTGAGAGATTCGCCAATGAAGGGGGTCACACCAACAGTCAAAATCCATCGATGTATTGGCCCAACGAGATTAGAGTTCACCGATGTTTGGAGTCTCACTAACGGGTGTGGTCCGAAGGTTGTCATTGGTGAGATCGGTGTGTCGGTAGAAGAGTTTTTGAGTGTGCCGAAGGTATTAAGTCCTACCGATAGGTGAAGGACTTAGAGTCTCGTATTGGAGTGACAAAGACATCGGTGTGAAAGGATATAAAGTCACCGATAGCGGTCTGTCTGACTGATAAGAGTCAATGATGGAATGTTTGTCAGAAGTGAAATCAAACGGAGTCATGGTGGCATCGGCCTATCGGATGATGAAATTTTAAGCTCGCCGATGGTATGTTGTCTCACCAATAGTGAGTTCGAAGGTTCAAAAGTTGATAATTCTATGCTTCCACTATGTGCTCTGCATCAGAAACTCATCCCTACTACAGTCTAGCATTCTCTAGTTGTGTTCTCCCCTTTGTTTTTGTGAACGCCTCTGGAAGTAATGTTGAGTTACTTGTGATGTCCTTATTGACTAGTGTTCTTTTGGATTCATGTGTAGTCCTTGTTCCTTATAGTCTATTGTCTACCTGACTATTTGTTGTAACTTATTGAACCACTATAATTTTGAATATTTAGATTTAGAGGGCATTAGACACCAAAACTTCTTGACCTTTAACAACCCAACCTAGAATCAATAGATTTTTGTCCATCCCAACTATTCTAGTCAAGACAAAGCATGTTGATTCTCATTCAATCCAAAGTTCATTAATAGGATTATCTTATCATAATATTTAGGGAAATGACCACCTAGATGGACAATGATGTGAGCTATCTATAACGAAACTTGCAAGAAGTATAGGAGGCATGAGAATCCCTCCATGTTGTTTATCAAGTTGAATGATCTATGACACAACATGTATCATTAGAAAATATTCTCGAAGAGAAAGCAAGTGAAAATACTCAAAACAACCCATAACAAGGTGGAGAAGTTTAAAGGATGGAGGTTGCAACACTTTCCAACCTCATAGCCACACTAGTCCAATGGATTAGGATAATACTATCAAGCATCCACATAATAGTAGATAATCTTATCAAAAGTCACAGAGAAATTTCTAAGGACCAAAGTCTTATCCCTATGACTTGACACATACTGCTTGTTTCATAAAGCAAAGGGACATGATATAAATATTGTTGTTATATGGAGCCTAATCAGACTCGGAGGTTAAATTTACCAACCTTTTATCAGCGTGGTTTCTCCCCAAATATTTTCCTACTAGTTTTGGCACCTTGAAGTCTAAGTGCATGAAAATTGAAGTCTAAGTGCTTTTCTTTAGGATCTGGGTAATTGTTGAAGGTTGTAGTTGCCAAGAAGAGCGCCTAGCAAGAGGAAGTCTTTTGGAGTCTCCAAAACACATCAAACACTTGACTAACAACAAGATAACTTTTTCCCAAGTTAGGCTCTTCAAGAGGGAAGTTAAAACATGAATAAGCGCCAACTTGTCTAGGCGCAAACTCAAGTTTGTTGAGGATACACATGGTGCCCAACATTCCTTGGTGATTTCACGAACTTCAAATGCTCAGAACTGTTCAAGGAATGCCCAATGCCCCTTCTTGATGATAGGCACCAAAGTGAGGGTGGAATTGCGCCTTGATGGCATTAGGCGCTATCAGAGTATGCTACTCCATGGAAATGCACCTTCTTTCTTAGAGTAATTCAAACACTCCAAGGTCTTCAGTGATCAATGCTCCAGAGAGATGACTATACCTAGGCATCAATCTGGGTTAGAAATGCCTCCAAAGTGTGCCTTCTCTTTCAGAATGCAAAACAAGCTCCAAAGGTGCTAATAAACTGAAGCACTTCTTTGGAAAAGTCCTAGAGGTTAAGATGCACCTTGTCTTAATAAGGTGCAACTCTTGGGTAAGAAAGCTTGTAAAGTGCGCCTAACTTAGTGAAGAGGTTGATAACTTCTAAACCCTTCCTAGAACTTAGATTGCTTCAACTGAAGATCATCTCGCACCAATACATCACCAAACTTTCAATCACAAGATCAATTCAAACTTAGGCGCTCATTAAGAGTCTTTCCAATGTTGGCGCATCTGAGAGGTTGAACTGGCAAGAGATGGTGCCTAGCTTCCTAGACCTTGTTTCAATATGTTTGAGTTCCAAAGTTGACTCAATGGTATCAAGATGGCGCCATAGAGTCTTTCGACTAGTTCCTTAGAGTTTCAAAAATATTCTGGCTCCTTAAAAATTCCTCCTACATGCTTGGGTGCCATTTCGAGGTCCTGGAACCATGATGTAGTGCCTTATTGCTCTAGGCGCCCATTCATGATTATGTAACTTGAGATTGGCGCCTAGAGTGAATAGGCTTTCATCCTGACTTAATACACTGCCTCCTTCTGACGATATTTGGGGCAGCAAAAATCCTTTCACCACGGGCAAATGTATCAGATATATAAAAAACTGAGAGAGGTTATTGTAGAGGCACTCTACGTGATCACGTTGCCTCCAACAGAATGTTTCTAAGTGACACAGTTTTCGAGTAACATCTCATCAAAGATTTCTACCTTTTTACACTTTAGACTCTTCAGGGATATCGTCGGTACAATGTAGCTCGGACTGTTTCGACATGTTTGGGTGAAAAACAGGACCATGCCCAGTGTAAATGTACCCATCCGAACGCGCTGGAACAGTCAGTTTGGTCGCATCACGAGCAAGACGAAAGTTACACCCCTTTGCAACTTTACACTGCCTCCTTCTGATGATTTTTGGGGCAGCATAAAACCTTTCACCACGGGCAAATACCTCAGAGATATAAAAAACTGAGAGAGGTTATTGTAGAGACACTCTACATGATCGTGTTGCCTCAGACGGAATGTTTCTAAGTGATATAGTTTTTGAGTAACATCTCGTCAAAGATTGCTATCTTTTTGCACTTTGGACTCTTTAGAGATATCGTTAGTACAATGTAGCTCGGACTGTTTCGACATGTTTGGGTGAAAATAGGACCATGCCTAGCGTAAATGTACCCATCTGGATGCGTTGGAATAGTCAGTTTGGTCGCATCAGGAGCAGGACGAAAGTTACACCCCTTTGCAACTTTACACTGCCTTCTTCTGACGATTTTTGGGGCAGCAGAAAACCTTTCACCATGGGCAAATATCTCAGAGATATAAAAAATTGAGAGAGGTTATTGTAGAGGCACTCTACGTGATCGTGTTACCTCAGACAGAATGTTTCTAAGTGACACGGTTTTCAAGTAACATCTCGTCAAAGATTGCTACCTTTTTGCACTTTGGACTCTTTAGGGATATCATGGGTACAATGTAGCTCGGACTGTTTCGACATGTTTGGGTGAAAAACAGAACCATGCCTAGTGTAAATGTACTCATCCGGACGCGTTGGAATAGTCAGTTTGGTTGCATCTGGAGCAGAATGAAAGTTACACCCCTTTGCAACTTTACACTGCCTCCTTCTGATGATTTTTGGGGCAGCATAAAACCTTTCACCACGGGCAAATACCTCAGAGATATAAAAAACTGAGAGAGGTTATTGTAGAGACACTCTACATGATCGTGTTGCCTCAGACGGAATGTTTCTAAGTGATATAGTTTTTGAGTAACATCTCGTCAAAGATTGCTGTCTTTTTGCACTTTGGACTCTTTAGAGATATCGTTAGTACAATGTAGTTCGGACTGTTTCGACATGTTTGGGTGAAAATAGGACCATGCCTAGCGTAAATGTACCCATCTGGATGCGTTGGAATAGTCAGTTTGGTCGCATCAGGAGCAGGACGAAAGTTACACCCCTTTGCAACTTTACACTGCCTCCTTCTGACGATTTTTGGGGCAGCAGAAAACCTTTCACCATGGGCAAATATCTCAGAGATATAAAAAATTGAGAGAGGTTATTGTAGAGGCACTCTACGTGATCGTGTTACCTCAGACAGAATGTTTCTAAGTGACACGGTTTTCAAGTAACATCTCGTCAAAGATTGCTACCTTTTTGCACTTTGGACTCTTTAGGGATATCATGGGTACATCGTAGCTCGGACTGTTTCGACATGTTTGGGTGAAAAACAGAACCATGCCTAGTGTAAATGTACTCATCCGAATGCGTTGGAATAGTCAGTTTGGTCGCATCTGGAGCAGAATGAAAGTTACACCCCTCTGCAACTTTACACTGCCTCCTTCTGACGATTTTTGGGGCAGCAGAAAACCTTTCACCACGAGCAAATGCCTCAGAGATATAAAAAATTGAGAGAGGTTATTGTAGAGACACTCTACGTGATCACGTTGCCTTAGAGGGAATATTTCTATGTGACACAGTTTTCGAGTAACATCTTGTTAAAGATTGCTACCTTTTTGCACTTTGGACTCTTCAGGGATATCATCGGTATAATGTAGCTCGGACTGTTTTGACATGTTTGGGTGAAAAATAGAACCATGCCTAGGGTATATGTACCCATCCGGATGCATTGGAATAGTCAGTTTGGTCGCATCACGAGCAGGACACCAAAAATGCAAAAGTTTCTTTGTGCAACTTGACAACATTGAAACTTTTTTGCAACATGACTCAAAGACTCAAACTGACCCCAAATGACTCAAAGTGACTTAAAATCACCTTGATTTTGGTGCCCAATGTACATTATAGAGGTCAAGGCGCTCCTTATCATTCAAACATCTTAGATGAGCGCATAGGAAAGGAAAAAGTTCTAAGTTTCATCATCATGACTTTAATGGCTCAAACCTTAGCATGGAGTCCTAAGGCACACTTCATGTCTCTTTTCATCCATTTTGGCACCCTTATATAGATTTTTCAACTTGATTTGGTGCCCTGTATGTGAAGGAAGATCTAAAGCCATGAAAGTGGATGTTGTTTTGCAAGAGTTTGGATCATCAAAATTGAAAGAAATAAGTCTATTAAGCTTAGGCGCCCTTGGTCTTCTTTTCATTCATTATGAGCGCCTTGGGAGAATGGTATATAGGTCATCATCATGATTGGGCGCCCTGGATCCAGAGTGTTGTAGAGATCATCAAATGGTGTCTAGAGGAAGTAGGGTGAGTTATGAGTTTGGTCGCATTAGGAGCAGGACACCAAAAATGCATAACATGATGATGTAAAAATGTGTTTATGTGTAAAAATGCAGGAAGAAATTAAAAAAAAAAACCTTACAAATTAATGTGCATACTTACAACTCAATGTAACATGACTTTACAAAATCAATGTGAATACTTACAAATTAATCCAATGAACCATCTGGGTCTGCTCTACTCTTTATTGTGTCAAGTATTGCTTCATGGTTAGACTCACGCACCTTCCACAAGATTTTGTTCAAAGGTCTACCCCGATACTTTATCAAATAAACATTGGATGCCACGACAAGGTTCGAGTAATGAAGAATCTTCCGATGCGTGTCAAAGTCTTGAAATAACCAAATATTAACACTCTTATGTGGGTACTTTCTAAGCCATGTTCCAGTAATAACCACTGATCCTGTAGGGTATTCGATGTTTTCTCCATCTGTAACAGGGGCCTCCAATTTCTTTTTGGCCTCAACACAACAATATAAGTAATAATATGTTCCCTCTTCATTATCTTCATCTACAATAACTGCATATACGTGCCCTACATTGATATGTGTAGCAAATTAGATGAAATTAGTCAACATTACAAAAACACTACAAAGTAAGATGAGATTACTTGGTTGAACTAGATGAAATTAGATGCATATACGTGCCCTATATTACTTGGTTGAACTAAATCTGATATGTGGTCAAAGTCAACTAATGATTCCATCTGTGTTAGTTCTAGTGCCATCGGGGGTCGATACGTGTCAAGTGGGCTAAGATAACTTAACTACCATTCGTCAACCCACTCCTTTGACTTGCACTCATCTCAGACTTGAATTATACAGGAAGAACAAAAGCATGACATCTTTCGTGTATGGATACTCCATGAACCTGCAATTGAGCTTCTAAAAGAGTGCATCTCATTTAATCCTATCAGTGTACAACAGTCCTCATATGGTGCAATGTTAGTATCATCTATCAACAAAAAAAATCTATGAACTGAAGACTTACCTTCATTACCTAGACCCATGGAAGCATTACACCACTTGACAATCGATTTTGCATCTGTCAACTTTGCATTGTCTTTATACTTTAACTCTTCTCGTGCTATGGCTCTTTTGATACATGCTCCTGCACCATCATGCTCCCCCTTTCCATGCCTGGGCTCACAAAAGTTCCACATATGTTGAATACCTATAAAATTATGCCTCCTACTCAGCCAATAGAAATTCTGTGAGTTCTTGAATTGTGACACATAGTTATCCGACCATATGATATGCTGACTGAACGATATGCCCCTTCTAGCCAAATCATTGTACAACACCTGAAAGCAACCTTGCACGAACTCCGTAGAATGCATGCAATCATCACTAATATAGAAATTATACTCCCTTATGATCTTTCTGTCATCCTCTGTACTATCATTCGCATGAATGAATGCGATGTGCACAAATATAGAAACCTGTGTGGAGTTGTAATATTGTGATTGCACCTCATGCTGTGGCTGTAGACTGTAGTTCTCTGCAAATTCGATGACTGAAACAATGCTACCAACCGAAAATGTGTCCTTGCATAACTTGAATTGCAAGTCCAACCATCGAGCTCTATGGGCATGTCTTGCATACTCATACACTATGCTGTCATGAAATATAGGCATAAACTGATACATTGGAATCTTTTCAATAACCAATTCACACCTCTTTGCTTCCTTACCATCTTTTGTATTGTATGCCACTGTTTTATACTTGCCAAACTCTACTAGTTCGTTTCCAACCGCATGTGTTTTTTCCATATGTTCACATATTGGTAAATGTTGCAAGCCACCGCAACGATGACATGTGCCATCCAAGCATAATTTCTTGTAGAATATTTGACATTCCTCTCTTTCACATAAAATTCTTGATATGAAGTCTCTTGAAGATGTTGGTGGGGCACATATGGCACAACCCTGCAAATCATTGTTAGTATGCATATCTAAACATATAGACCTATAAGTATCAAAATGGTTAGAAAATTTAATATGTAATCTACAAAAACAAGTAGTGTGTGCATGATTTATCTTAACATAGAAAGGTTTTAGCATTTCAAAATATCTTTGACAAATTTTAATTTGATGATACTTCTCTAAAAATTTACCATAAAATTGTGTTTGAGTCTCATCCAAAAAATGCTTTGGATGTGGCTCGCGGTTCTGACTACCGATTCTCCTTCTTACCACATCCATTTGATTCAGAGATACCCTTGTGTAATTCTTCCAAAAGTCTTCAATTAGTGATCTCAATGCTTCAACAATTGGTTTATCTTTTCGTGGCAGTCTCCCTGAGAACACCCATAATTCATTGGCATTAGTGTCCTCAATTCTTTGGCGTCTTCCAATGGCTCTCGATAAAGTTTTCCTATTAATTCTCAATTATTGACTTGTCTTTCTAATGAGACGAGCTTTCCTCATTTGACTACTTACTATAGTCGATGTAATCACACGCCGTGTTGCATTACTATCTTTTGTGCGTGAGGTGTTACCCACACTCTCATTCGCACTCATTAGATTCTTAACAATAGATTTTTCACTTGAAGCCTCTGATGTTCTCAACCCAAGAATCTTCATGATAGACCTATACTTTATACTTCGCATCATTTCAACGAATAGTTGACATCTTGTAGTCTCATTTAACTTTTCAAAGAATAATCTCCAAATCTTATTAGTATATCTTCTACAAGTGCGTTTTAGAATCTTACCTTCCATTGGCTGCAAAATATTCTCATCAATATCAATCAAATACTTTGGTTTTCTATGCAAAATTCTAGGTGGTGTTAAGTTAGGTAAATTCATCTCAACATTGAATTTAATCAATATTTAAATGAGATGGGTTAGATGGCATACCTTCGATCGAAGATGGAATAGATGACATACCTTGAGGTTGAGGTGGGAACAATGGCGTACCTCCTTCATCACATGTGAGTGATGATGTACTCTCAACTTGAGATGTGGTAGATGGTGTCCCTACATGTGGACTTGTGGTAGAGGACGTGTCTCCAACTATGGTATTCAAATCCCTTGTACCACAAAGTTTTTGCATTTGTTCTCTTTGTGCCACCAATACCATATCTCTTTGTAATGGTTGTGGTTCCTCTTTAATTGGTATGTCTTCATTTATCGTGTCTAATTTCCTCTTCTCACGAAGTTCCCTCATAGCCACTGCTTTCTTTGCATTCTTAGCTTCTATCTCTTCCTGTGTTGGTTTAATTCTTGATCATTTCCTCGGCATGACAGAGAATTTGTCTGTAACATGATAAAGAAACCAATATTAGTTCCTAAGAAATGAATACAAGATAATAGTGGGATTGTATTTTTTTTATGTTGTAAGGATTTATTCTTGTATAGTTTGACATCATGGTATGTTAAGGTTTGTTTATTACACATAATTATTAAAGAGCCCAAGTGTAGAAAATATACATGGCATCATGTGAGATTGTAGGCTGCTTTCCTGATTGGGAATGTGTCTATTTTAAACATGTATGATAAAGTATGATAAAGTAATTCAATCCAAAATAAGGAAAATGTAAAGAACATGCATGTAAAGACTTGACATACCTAAAAAATGAAGATTTGAATGGAGAGAGTACCCAATTATGTAGTGTTTTTTTTTGCATCAAACTCCTCAACAATTTGAGTTTTTCACCACTTGCTTCCTTTTCAATGTTAAATTGAATAACACTCATATATAATTACTAACAACAATACTATTAACCAATCTATAATGTTAAATTCATAAAATTGAATCATAATTAACATTGCAACACTACAAAAATTGAAACTTGAATAGATATATATCAAACTTGGTGTGAAAACTATGTTATTTCCTCCATCTCAAGTTGGCAAAGCAGAAAAGGTGGTGGAAAGATCATGCAAAGGTGGTACAATGTGTCAAATGTGCATGTGAACTTCCCAACAGCATGAAAGCACTTCTTTTTTGTCGGAGCACACACAGAATCAGTAAGAAAATAGAGCATGTGGGCCTGGATCACAGGGGCAACACTTTTTTACCGTTTCAATAGCAAGACAAAACGCGAGCGCGTTATAACGCGCTCGTGTTTTGTACTGCTATAGATTGATCACATCCTTTACATTGATCACATCTCTTTCCAAACCTTCCCCTTCAGACTTGAATGACCACAAGGTTTTTGAGGGATAACTTTTCATGTTTCCTGCAAGAGCTTGCCAGATGCTCTGCCATATGATAGGCATAACAATGAAGGGGCAAGCCCTCATAATCAAGTTCTTGATAGAAAATGCCCATCGAGGAAGAAAGACAGATCTTCTTTGGAAGCAGAAGTTCTAGTTTGTGACAAATCCTTATCCAAGCATAAATAGTAGGGGTTCTGTCAAGCGATTTACAATCCACTTCCACAAAGTCTCCTAAAGACTTCCTGATTGATTCCAAAATATCCACACCCTAAAACTGGAGAGGCAATCAATAAATCAAACCCATAAATCTACATTTGACGAAAGAAACCCTCAACACTATACCTTAAACCCTAATCCCTCAACCCTAAACCTTATCCCTAAACCCTAATCCCTCAACTCTCAACCCTAATCCATCATCCCTCAACTCTAATCCCTCATCCCTAAACCCTAAATGCTATCCCTATTCCTAAACCCTCAACAGACTTGATACTATACCTTAAACCCTAATCGCTCTACCCTTGACACTCTTATTTAACCCTAATCCCTTGACAATTAACCCTATCCCTCAACCTCAAGCCTCAAGCCTCAAGCCTCAAGCCTCAACTCTCAACATTAAACTCTAATTCATCAACCCTACACCCTAATCCCTCAAACCTAAACCCTATCCCTAAACTATCAACCCTCAACACTATACCTTAAACCCTAATCCCTATCCCTCAACCCTTAACCCTTAAAACTTAAACCCTATCCCTACACCCTCAACATTTGACACTATATCTTAAGCCTTAAACCCTCATCCCTAAAGCCTCAACCCTCAATCCTTAAACCTTCAACCCTAAACCCTATCCCTAATCCCTCTACCCTCGACACTCTAACCCTAACCTCGACATTAAACCCTAATCCATCAACCCTAAACCCTATCCCTAAACCCTCAACCCTCGACACTATACCTTAAACCCTAATCCTTCAGCCCTCAACCCTAAACCTTATCCCTAAACCTTAATCCCTCAACCCTCAACCCTAATCCGTCATCCCTCAACTCTAATCCCTCATCCCTAAACCCTAAATGCTATCCCTATTCCTAAACCCTCAACAGACTCGATACTATACCTTAAACCCTAATCCCTTATCCCTAAACCCTCTAACCCTATCTGTAATCCTTATACCCTCCACACACTACTTTAACCCTAATCCCTCAACCCTCAACCCTATCCCTAAACCCTTGACCCTCGAACCTTAACCCTCAACCCTCAATGTCAAACCCTAATCCCTCAACCCTTAACTCTGATCCCTCGACCCTCAACCCTATCCCTAAACCCTAAACCCTAAACCCTCAACCCTCAACGTCAAATACTAATCCCTCAACCCTTCACTCTAATCCCTCAACCCTAAACCCTCCACACTATACCTTAAACCCTAATCCCTCAGCCCTCAACCCTAAACTTTATCCCTAAACCCTAATCCCTCAACCCTCAACCCTAATCTGTCATCCCTCAACTCTAATCCGTCATCCCTAAACCCTAAATGCTATCCCTATTCCTAGACCCTCAACGGGCTCGATACTATACCTTAAACCCTAATCCCTCTACCCTCGACAGTCTTATTTAACCCTAATCCCTTGACCCTTAACCCTATCCCTCAACCTCAAGCCTCAAGCCTCAACCCTCAACCCTCAACTCTCAACATTAAACCCTAATTCATCAACCCTAAACCCTAATCGCTCAAACCTAAACCATATCCCTAAACCATCAACCCTCAACACTATACCTTAAACCCTAATCCCTATCCCTCAACCCTTAACCCTTAAAACTTAAACCCTATCCCTACACCCTCAACACTTGACACTATATTTTAAGCCTTAAACCCTCATCCCTAAAGCCTCAACCCTCAATCCTTAAACCTTCAACCCTAAAGCCTATCCCTAATCCCTCTACCCTAGACAATCTAACCCTAACCTCGACATTAAATGTTAATCCGTCAACCCTAAACCCTAATCCGTCAACCCTAAACCCTATCCCTAAACCCTCAACCCTCAACACTATACCTTAAACCCTAATCCCTCAACCCTCAACCCTAAACCTTATCCCTAAACCCTAATCCCTCAACCATAAACTCTAATCCATCATCCCTCAACTCTAAACCCTCATCTCTAAACCCTAAATGCTATCCCTATTCCTAAACCCTCAATAGACTCGATACTATACCTTAAACCCTAATCCTTTGACCATTAACCCTATCCCTCAACCTCAAGCCTCAAGCCTCAAGCCTCAACCCTCAACCCTCAACATTAAACCCTTAATTCTGATCCCACGACCCTCAACCCTATCCCTAAACCATAAACCCTAAAACCTCAACCCTCAATGTTAAATCCTAATCCCTTAACCCTTCACTCTAATCCCTCAACCCTAAACCCTCAACACTATACCTTAAACCCTAATCCCTCAACCCTAAACCTAATCCCTAAACCCTAATCCCTTAACCCTCAACCCTAATCTGTCATCCTTCAACTCTAATCCCTCATCTCTAAACCCTAAATGCTATCCCTATTCCTAAACCCTCAACAGACTCGATACTATACCTTAAACCTTAATCCCTCTACCCTCGACACTCTTATTTAACCCTAATCCCTTGACCATTAACCCTGTCCCTCAACCTCAACCCTCAACCCTCAACTCTCAACATTAAACCCTTAACTCTGATCCCTCGACCCTCAACCCTATCCCTAAACCCTAAACCCTCAACCCTCAACGTCAAATCCTAATCCCTTAACCCTTCACTCTAATCCCTCAACCCTAAACCCTATCCCTAAACCCTCAACACTATACCTTAAACCCTAATGCCTCAACCCTAACCCTAAACCTTACCCCTAAACCCTAATCCCTCAACCCTAATCCATCATCTGTCATCCCTCAACTCTAATCCCTCATCCCTAAACCCTAAACGCTATCCCTATTCCTAGACCCTCAACGGGCTCGATACTATACCTTAAACCCTAATCCCTTATCCCTAAACCCTCCAACCCTATCCCTGGACCCTCAACCCTATCCTGAAACCCTTAACCCTCGAACCTCAATGTACTCAACCCTCAACGCCAAACCCTAATCCCTCAACCCTTAACTCTAATCCCTCGACCCTTAACCCTTAAAACTTGAACCTTAAAACCTATCCCTACACACTCGAAACTCGACACTATATGTTAAACCCTAATCCCTTAACCCTCATCCCTAAAGCCGCAACCCTAAATCATTAAACCTTCAACCCTAAACCCTATCCCTAATCCCTCTACCCTCGACACTCTACCTTAAACCTAATCCCTCGACCCTTAACCCTAAACACTATCCCTAAAGCCTCAACCCTAAACTCTAATCCCTAATCCATCTACCCTCAACACTCTACCTTAAACCTAATCCCTCGACCCTTAACCCTAAATGCTATCCCTAAAGCCTCAACCCTAAACCCTAATCCCTCAAAGTCCTAAACTCTAATCTGTTATCCCTAAACTCTAAATCCTATCCCTAAACGCTCAACCCTCAACCTTAAACCTTAATCACTCAATCCTTATCCACCCCTCCTCCCCTATCTGGCTTACTCCCATCTCTACCTTCCTCTGCCCTCAACATTATACATACATATATATAGGCATAGATAGATAGATACATACATACATATAGGCATACATACATATATACATATTGGCATACATAGATACATACATACATACATATAGGCATACATACATACATACATGATTAATAGCCTTGAACATAAAAAAATTTAAGGGGAACATAACGCGAGCACGTTATAGCGCGTTCGCGTTATGTCAAGCATGACAAACAACGGACTTGCAAAAAGGAAAAGTGCAAAGCAAACCATAACGCGAGCGCGTTATGTCTTGCTTTGGGAATCCCAAGCCTTGGGCTTAGGATTTGCTTTGGATTTCCAACCCAAAGGCTTGGAGTGCCTTTTGAACAGTCATAGATGTGTTTTTCTAGATTCTTCAAGATTTCACATAATTTTGTTCGTGCTACCCTCAGATTTGCACGTGTTTCAACGTCGAACAAATCGAACAGCTGGGTAATGTTAGGCTTTCTCTTAGCTATTTGACGATATAATTTTTTTTACATTTTAACAATGTTAAGCCTTTCATCTTTAATTTCTTTTGTTTGTGTCCCTTTTTGGGCAAAAACCACTGTTTGGTCTTTTTTTCATTGTAAATTAACTATTCATTGAAATTTTAAAAAAATTACATATTTAGAAACTAGACTCCATTCTACAAATATTAAAAAAAGAAAAAAATAATTTTCAATTAGTTTTCAAAATTTATAGGGGTAGCACGGCCAAAATTCTGTTTTCTAGGATGTGTCCACTTTGAAAATTACTAAAAAATCAAATATTCATCAAAAAATTATCAGAAAAATCGGGCATAAACTACATGCTATTAGTTAATTTTTCACTGAAGCGATTTTAAAAATACCAAAAAAAAGTTGACCTTTTGAGGGAGCCACAAAACATGCTATGTTATGTTTTTTTGACAGAAACAACACCAATTTCTGTGGCTCCCTCTTTTGAACTCCTTAATCTATGCCATTTAAAAAAAAAAAGTAGTTTAGAAAGTAGACTCAGAGCACTACGAACATTGTTTTGGTTGCATCTCCAAATTTTGAGTGTAACTATGCTCAATTTCTCATCCAAGGCCAGTATTTCCTAAACTCTGGTGGCCACCACTACAACCGAACGACTTAACCACCGAAGCACACCATCATGCTTAATAATACTATTAAAAATATAGGGTTCTACACATTTTATTTTATGAAATTAGATTATTTTGGGGATTTCAATTTTATTTACTCAAGTGTTAAAAATCTAGTATTTCAATTTTATTTACTCAAAAGTTAAAAATCTACATTATCATGAAAAATATTTCACCATGTTATTACATTTTTATTTTATTCTTCAAACATACAATATTTTAATACATTTTAAATTATCATAGTATTAATATTATTACATTTAATATCTTAAGCAGACACTTCAAATCTCTATACACTCAACTAGCTCAGGGCAGGGCTCTCCACATAAATACAAATATGCAGGGTTTGTAAAGTTTAGTTTTATAGTCAATGAAATATATTAGTGTTATTTTATTTTTACCAAATTAAATTATTTTTGAGATTTCAATTTTATTTACCCAAGACATTTCAAAACTAGTTCACATAAATTTTTCCTTATAAATTTAGTTATGTAAACCGATTAATTAAAATAATTAATATCATGTTCTCTAAAATACTGTAGTGATCTAAATATGAATATGTTATTGTTATTATATTGTGTAATTATTCTTCAAACTTACAATATTTTAATGTATTTTAAATTGTAATAGTATTCAATATTATTACATTTTAATATCTTACGCAGACATTTCATATCTTTTCACACCCAACTAGGGTTAGGGTTCTACACATTTTATTTTATGAAATTATATTATTTTGAAGATTTCAATTTTATTTAGTTAAAGTTAAAAATCTACAGTATCATGAAAAATATTTCGCCATGTTATTACATTTTTTATTTTTTCTTCAAACTTACAATATTTTAATGTATTTTAAATTATAAAAGTATTAGTATTATTACATTTTAATATCTTAAGGATTTCAAATCTCTATACATTCTCCACATAAATACAAATATGTAGGGTTTCTAAAGTTTAGTTTTATAGTTAAGGAAATATTTCTGTTATTTAATAAGTTTTGTAAAGTTTAGTTTTATAGTTAAGGAAATATTTTAGTCCTATTTTATTTTTACCATATTAGATTATTTTTGAGATTTCAATATATGTGGCACTTGTTTAGTTTATTTTTATTTCAAGAGTTATTTTTACTATTATAATAAAAGTAGTGACTAATTTTTTTTTGAAATTATAATGTAATTTGATAAATAAAATAGGAAATAGCTATATACTTGACTAAATAAAAATATAATAAGTAATATATTTTATAAATAAATTGGTAAGTGATATTTTTGAAATAATTATTTATTTTAACTTTTTCATAAGAACTATTTTATTTTACACATTATTACTTTATGTCTATATTGGAAGAACAATGTTTACTTTATTATTAGTACCTGCCTTCGGTAGTACTATTGCAATGAGTTCACACTTATCTAGTTATTAGTCTATTGATTGATTGTAAACCAATCAAAAGATAAGATTATTTTTCTTGTCAGCCAAATTTGATTTAAATTTTTACTTTTCCTATGTCAACGTGATAAATTTTAACAAAAAATTATTAAAAAATGATTTATCTGTATTGTCATTGGCTCAAAAAAAATAACCTCTTGTATGCGGATTGCTGGAGAGTGCAACAAAAAGCTATAAATGTGGAGAGAATTTTGGTTTGAGGGGAGGATGTGGCAAGTAAACAAATTATGAACACAAATTTTGTCTCCCATTAGTAAAGTCATGCCTAAATGGATGGCGATAAATATGAGAGGGAAGTATAAATTTAATTTTTTGCTTCATTAGCTAAACATAAAAATTACTTTTTGTGAAAGGGACAAAGTTATAATATTAATAATACTATTAAAAATATAGGATTCTACACATTTTATTTACTCAAGACTTACTTAGTATTTCAATTTTATTTACTCAAAAGTTAAAAATCTACAGTATCATGAAAAATATTTCACCATATTATTACATTTTTTATTTTATTCTTCAAACATACAATATTGTAGTGCTATTTTATTTTTACCAGATTAAATTATTTTTGAGATTTTAATTTTATTTACCCAAGACATTTCAAAAGGAGTTCAATAGTTACAAATTTGAAATGATAAACAATTTTTATCTTAAAAAAAAATTATTACTAAACCACTACAAATTTGAAATATTAAACAATTCTTTATCTTTAAAAAAAATTATTACTAAACCACAATATTAAAATAATTAATATCATGTATAAAAGTACTTACTATTATTACTTAAATACAAAATTAAGTGACCAAGATAAAATACTAGAGTGATCTAAATATGGATATGTTATTGTTATTATATTGTGTAATTATTCTTAAACTTGCAATATTTTAATGCATTTTAAATTGTAATAGTATTCAATATTATTACATTTTAATATATTAAATAGACATTTCAAATCTCTCCACACCCAACTAGGGTTAGGGTTCTACAAATTTTATTTTATGAAATTAGATTATTTTGGGGATTTCAATATTAGTATTATTACATTTTGTAAAGTTTAGTTTTATAGTTAAAGGAAATATTTGTGTTATTTAATAGGCTTTGTAAAGTTTAATTTTATAGTTAAGGAAATATTTTAGTCCTATTTTATTTTTACCAAATTACATTATTTTTTATATTTCAATTTTATTTACCAAGACATTTCAAAACAAGTTCACATAAATTTTTCCTTATAAATTTAGTTCTATAATAGTTAAAAATTTGAAATGATAAACAATTCTTTTTACCAATCTAAATGTAAATTCAAATCCTACAAAATTTGAAGCGAAAATGGGAATTTGTGAGGGACTGTTGCGACTATACACACTCTTCAAAAATTAATTTTTCAATTATTGGAATGTAATTTGTCTATACAACCAATAGCTAATCAACAAAAAAAATTACAACTAAACAAATATTATAATAACAACACTACAAAGCAGGTACTGGCCACTACGTGGCACTTGTTTTTATTGAAAGAGTTGTTTTATTTTATTTTATTTACTTAAGAGTTATTCTATTTTATTTTATTTTACTTAACAACTATTTTATAGTTTTAGTTTTTTTTACAACTAAACAAATACTATAATAACAACACTACAAGGCAAGTACTGCCACTACATGGCACTTGTTTTTATTGAAAGAGTTGTTTTATTTTATTTTATTTACTTAAGAGTTATTCTATTTTATTTTATTTACTTAACAACTATTTTATAGTTTTAGTTTTTTTTTCTCAAATATATGTCTATTGTGTTTTAGTTTTTATTAATAGTTTTTGTTAACACGCTCATGCCATCACACTCCACCCCTTGCTTCCTTGTAGTTGCATCTCTCCATGTAATCAATATAAATTAAAAATTAATAATAAATAAAATATTTAACAAAAAATTACAAAAAAAATGCATGCCCTGTTGGTATTAGTCCAGACAACTAAGGGGGGGTGAATCAGTTGTCCCACAAATTAATCTTTTCTGCTTTTAATCTTCTTTAACAAATTTCAATCAAATAAACATTTAAAGCATGAATCAATAACACAAAAGCATAAATAAATTGAGCACACATAACACCAAAATTTTTATGTGGAAACCCGGTTAAGGGAAAACCATGGTGGGGGTTAACCCACAAGATTTGTACCTTGTTAAAAGTACTTAGAAGAAAAGGGAAGGCACATGCCTTTGGGCTCACTGCCTAGAGCTCACTGCTCAAGAGAGGCTCACTGCCTACAGAATTTATGTTTAATATAGAAAGAATGAACTGTGAGATAGCATCCTCTTTATGCCAGTTTCAGTTCCTTTGAAAGCTCACAACACTTCTGCTCTGCTCTAAATACTTCTTCTCTAGCTCTTCATATAAACATCTCTTGTTCTTCTGCTGCTCCTCTGCTCTGCTCTCCCTTTGATCCTTTCTTTGGATTTAATTGTTTTTGCACAAAGATGATTTTCCACGACTCATCAACAAATATTTATACACTTCATCAACCTTGGAATGGACATCAAGGTTGGCACTACAAACATGTGACTTAATGCAAATCACTAAGCTATCGGCCAAACATAACTGGGGCTCAAATCTTCCTTGATCAACACGCCATGCCTCATAGAATTGCTCTTAAAATATCCACAACATGCTTGAATCATCTAGTCAGCCAAGACTAGGAAGAACAACAACACCAAGAAGGAAATCTTCTTTGACAAGATCAAACTTCAATGCGGACCTCCAATATAGCAGTCACACGATCCAAAGACCTCCACAAGCACATTGAATTCAACAAAAACATCCGCACTCCTCCAAATCATCAAAATCACTTGCATCTTCCACCGGAACCTCAAGAACATTGTCTGCCATGACTGTCACATTAGAAAGATTGCTTGCAGACCTCCAAACCACGAACCACTTGAATGGATGATGCACACTAACTTCCCAACACATGCCTCTAGATCCACAGATCATCATTTGACATATCCGGTACAATCCAGACCTCTTTCCTATCACTCTGTCTCTTCTAAACACTACAAAACTGATTCTACTTAGATGGCCATAGCTTCTTCAAATCTTCATGCAAACCCTTCAAAACTTATTTGGAGCTTCTTCATACAATCCTCTACTCAGCCATATGGTCCGCATACATTGGTCCTCATTAATTTTCTCAATATCCTCACCAATCGAGTCTTCTATACATGCAACAAAATAGGATACAGTTGACACCAATGGCAACAAGGATATGTTGACATCAATGACAACACCGATTAGGCACATATTTGCAACATACCCTAGATATAGATTAGTGTTAGTTATCTACTTTTAAGAAATTATGAATTGAACTGATTTCTAGATCAAGTTATGTGATATGGGAAAATATTACTCATTAAAAATATGTAAAGTGTAAGAAATTGGGTCCTTATTTATGGATGGGGTGAATGAACAAACTATTCTTTCCCACGCCTCCATCGATCTCTTCCTTCCGGATTGGGATGAGTTGATGCTGCTAATAATGTGGAATTTATTAAAAAATGAGAATTTTTTTTTTTTAAAGTATATATATTTAAAATCTACACATGAAATCCTAAAAATTATTAGTTTATAGTGTCTTCAAATTCTTAGTAGTTTGCTTGCTATAAGTGATAGAAAATAAAAGTTTGACTAGAAATGTCAATTTGAGTGGCATACTTAGGCCAAAAAGTGGGACGCACCTTTATGCTTCCACCCACTTCACATACACCTCCTAGTGGTTCTCATTTAGGCACCATCCCTTTCTCTACCCTAGATGCACTATTTCACAAAATAGATCAGGTAAAGAAGAGAATGGAGACAAAGCCTAATGATAGTCATGAATTTATGGATGTTAGACACACACCACTATCTTATTCAATATTGTGATATGTCCATTTCTTATGGAATTTGTGGTACCATAATTTTCCATGCATGATGTAAGTGTGACCCTGATACACATCTTGGATCTTATGTTGCTACATGTGTAGAATTGATTTATGACTCAAATAAGTTGTTAACAAAGTTATTTCCATGCACTCTAAAGGATTTTTCTATAGAGTGGTTCTTTTCACTTCCTCAAGAGTCCATTCATTCTTTTGATGAGCTCACTAAAGTGTTTCAAAGTTAACATGAGCTTTAGAGTAATTGTTGCTTATTTATTTTAGTGTGCCCAAGGATCTAATGAACACATTAATGGCTATGTTATTCAATTTTAATATTTGTGCTCTAAGTTGATTACTCCTTTACATGATACTAAAGTACAAAATATCTAAATATTAAGGGATTAATCAGACCAATTCAAGACAATGTGTATTTAAACATTTTTGCTTCTTTTATGGATTTGCTTGCATATTATAGACACCTAAAATACATTCCCGCATTTTTGCCATCATTGCATCAAGTTGATCCGTATCTCCCCTTTTAACGCTAATTAAGTAAATTATATGTATTTAATTAATTAATTCGAGATCATTCTTCCAATATTAATTAAATAAATCATGTTCATTTAATTAATAAATCTAACTATTCTTCAGATATTGATTAAATAAATTACATTTATTTAATTAGTTAGCTAACCTAACCTATCTTCTAATGTTCCAACATTAATTAAATAAATCACATTTATTTAATTGAGTCAACCTTATTCCCCCAATAGTCTTCTAAATGAATTAAGTAAATACATCATATTTATTTAATTCTTCTCAAAATCCCCTCTCATCATTAGTTGAATAAACAAACTAGGTTTAATCAACTAATTAATCATTTGCACATTCCTCCACCACTTTGATTAAAATACTCAAGGTCAACCTTGCACATGGCTCCAAAAGGTACCTTTTAAACCTCCATCTTCCACTCAAATAAGAAAATCTCCACCCTCCATCTCTTTCAATCTTTGCCCTAATCATAAGCACCAATCTCAAGCTTACACTTGTAAGCCTTTCATTCTCCATTGCAAATGGATCAACCCTTTCCCTCCGTTGCATGAGATCAAATCTCCACCATCTATGACTCTCACCCTAAATCTATAAATCTATCATCTCTCAAGCCATTTCCAACAAGTCCAAGTTGAATCATAACAAGGTTATGTTGCAAGTTTTATTGAGCAACCAACACTCCAACTCCTCAACAACACTCATCTTAAGCACATCCATGGCATCAAGGGAGTATTGGTGAGAAACATTTGTCTTTTTCATCGTTAGTTTTCTCTCTTTAGCTCTATCAGAGGTGCAGCTTAGTGTAGAATACAATAGTTGTTTTACATGCATTTGTCCATTGTTTTGTTCTACATTTTGATATACACACGTATGTTTAAAATGTAGAATCTAAGTTGCTTGCACGTAATGCCTTTAAATATGGATCTTTAAATAAACATGCTTCTTACCATTCTAATATCAAAATAATTTTTTCAAAGGGTAGTGATATGAAGGAATATGTGAATCAAGTGACTAATACTTCTTCTTTTCCTTATCTTAAGCAAAATGCTCCTAGGAAGTTCACTAAGCTTCAAGAATCTATGGATGATTGCATCAAAGTTTGTTGAGTGCTAATCTAATTGCACCCCCTCTTATTCATCCATTGGATACCTCTAAACCACTTCCTAAGTCATATAATGATCAAGTATTTTGTAATTATCATAGAGTTAAAGGGCATTACACATAGTCTTGCTTCACTTTCGAACATAAGGTACAAGATCTCATTGACAACAATATGATTAAAATTGATGGGGCTAACGATAATGGAAATTCATCAGTTGCACCCCCTAACGATAGATTATTAATTTATATAGATAAATTTCCAATTCATTCACATAATGTTGAGATACATGATAGTCCTCACTAAAGCTAATAATGAAAATATAAAACATGAGGATAAGATTTTTATCAAAAATGCTGAGTCTAAAGCTATATCTTCCTCTCCTCCTTTAGATCCACCAATTACATCTTATGATGAGGAGATCTCACAAAATAATTATTTATGGACAATATATATCTAAGGGAATTTTAGAGGTTGATCACCTATTGAATTCATTATTGATCTAACATGTCAATACAATATTGGTATGAAAGAAGCATTATTTAACATTCATATTAGAGATCGAGAGTATACACATTCTACGGTTTCATTGAAAATGATTGATGAAATGTTAATTAACACGTTGGGGTGCATTATTGTACATTTGAGGGTTGGACCTAATGAGTTAAATGTTTTACACCATGTGATGCCATCTTCTAATAGATTTGGTGTATTTATCAGGAGACCATGATTGGACAATGTAGAGTTGTTTCCTTTGTTTTGCATTAATGTGCTAAATTTGTTCATGAAGGAAAAGTGGTCACAATTGAAAGGTTATGTTATAAACCAATATTTGATGCTAGCCAATTCACATTAGATACATTTGTGCAAACACCAAAAGATGTACCTTATGAGAGAAACAATGATATATACATGATTTGTACTTGAGGATGTGGTGCTACAATGAAAGCACAAAGAGACCAAAAGGGGAGTCCAAGAGTCTTAGCAAGTGGGACTCAAAGGACAAACGATCAAACAAGCTTGATGGCACTCTAAGGAGAAGGTGGGAGAATTGTTTCCTCACTCAGTGTCCCAATAAGATTTTGTGGGACCAAAATCCTCTCTAAGTGGGGAGGTATTATCCAAAAAGGATAAAAAATAAGTCTAGAATAGGAATTGAAAGTTTTTTCTAAATTTTGAAAAGTGTAAGTACTTATTTTTATGACAATCAAAACTATAGGTTATCATCAAGCAGTGGTTTTAGAATTGATGGTAGTGGTTTCGAAACCACTAAGGTAGTTTTGAAAATGTAATGATGGTTTTGCAAGCGCAATTTTAGAAACATCATGGTGAATCCCCCTATTGAAGTGGTAATTTTGATACACAACAAAAAAATGAGTGAAGTGAATGGTCATGACTTTTGCTTCTTCAAATTCACAAGGGAAGCTTTTGGTGCATGAGAGGATCTTCGCAAAAACGCAAATTTGTTTAGAATCATAAAGACATGTTCTAAGAGGTTGGGAATGTTGTATGCATCCAAGAAAGCAAGGAAAACTCAATTCTAGTCATAAAGAAGACTTGACAAAGAGAAAGAGAAGCATTTGAGTTGTAATCTCTCTTTACACTTAAATTTTCTAGATTAATATGGATAAGGTAGATGCGCTATTGGCACCTACCACCTAGTTTTTCCTCTATTAATAGATGTTTTCTAGGGTATAAACTGAGTGTTGATATTTTGTGTGATGTTTTATGATTCATTTTTCCATTTGAATGCACATACTAACTAGCTTTTAATGACATTTTGATAGTTCTAGTAGAAAAACATGTACATTTTTGTGCTTTGTAGATTCCTAGAGCTAAGTGTTTCACAAAATTATAGATCATCAATCATCTAAGAGGGGGGAGTGTAATCATATTTACACTAGGTAAAATTTAAAGCACATTATTCAAAGGCTCACGAAGTCTTGTAAAATTTCTAAAATATTGAGGCTTAAAAGTAATAGCATTAGAAGTAGAAACAATATGATTAGCATTTGACCTTTTTTCTTGTTTTGTACTGCTCTCTAGGAAACTATTTTGCTTTTGAAAAGAAATGTAGGATGATGTAGAGGGAGCAAGAGAAGATCCATACTTAAGTGCATTAGCCTCTAGCAACTTTATTTCAACATTCCTCAAATTTGCATACAAATCCTTAAAAGAAGCATAGCTATTAAGATACACATTTTGTTGAATAATAGGCAACAATCCCTTAACAAAAATTCTTTGAAGCTCATTTATAAGAATTTTGTAATGCATTTTAGCACACAATGATTAGAACCTAATAACATAATGATGGATATGCTCATTAGATGTTTTCTACAACCAAACAAATATGAAATGGTGACCTCAAACCAACATTCACACTAAAGTGGCTCACAAAAGCATTGGAAAAATATAAAAAGGAATGTCTAGACTTGTGAGGGAAGTCAATAGAACCATTCAATTGCATAATCTTTCAAAGTTCATGGGAAGAGCTTAGCTAATATCTTATCATCATACACAAATTTCAAACATGTAGCATTGCAAGAACTCAAGTGTGTCATAGGATCTCCTCTATCATTATACATTTCAAAACTATAAGCCATAAATTGATCCAAAAATGGATGATATAAAATCTCAAAAGAAAGTGGACTATGTTTGATTTCACTAGTTATGTTCTAGTTTATATTTCCAACAAGTAAGACATCCATTTTCCTTAAATACATCTCAAGCCTTTTAAGGAAAGTGTCAAGGATGGAGAGTGGTACACTAGGAGTGGGGATAAAAGTGGAAACTTGGCCACATGAGAATGATAGGTGGGGCATAAATAGGTTATCAAATAATTGAAGGAGGTGGGGTGACAACAACATGAGAATGTAAAGTAGGCACAACACTAGTGGGATGAACATGGGAAGTAGGCACAAGACTACTGGGAAGAAATACCCAAGTGCCATAATTTGAATATTTTGTGCTTGAGTAAGAGGGCAATGGATAATTGGAAGAATTCAATTTGGGCTCATGGTTAAATTTGAATTTAAAAATCTAGGGGTCAAAACAATACATGTGATTCAAATCTAGGTTCATAATCGTTGCTACATTTTTGAACAAGGGTAAAAACAAAATACATATAAAAGAGTGAATCAGAGGGCAATGGCTAATTGGAAGAATTCAGTTTGGGCCCATGATTAAATTTGAATTTAAAAATTTAGGGGTCAAAACAATACGTGTGATTCAAATCTAGGTTCATAATCGTTGCTACAATTTTGAACAAGGGTAGAAACAAAATACATATAAAAGTTGCATCTAGACCACTAAAAAACAAGAACTCGAATAAGATACTAACTATTACACAAAAATAAAGTAAATATTAAAGATACACTTTTCACGCTTACAAACACATATTCACACACTTTTTTAACCCAAAATTAGGAAAAAAAAAGAAATTATACACTTTTTTAAATAACATTTTATGATTTCTTTATTTAAGCACGGGTTATGTGGGATGCATTAGTCCGTATGAATGTCTTCCAACACCTTTTTAAAAAGCTTTTTAAAGTAATCTCTCATGTACCTTTTATCTATTATAAAAAATTGAGTGGATGGATAGAAAGCAACAAACAATGCTCATGCTTTAAGCACACATATACAAATGAGGGGACGTGAGATGTGGGTGTCCTAGGGCCACCAAGGTATTATCCTTAGGGACTCCAATGCTCATCTTTTTGGCTGGCACACGGACACCCATATAAAAATAAAGAAATAAATTATTAGGTGGGCACCACCAATTAAAAAAAAAGGCATGTTACCTATCTAGGCTTCTAAAAACACTTCATACTTAGGATTTAAGAGGAAAGGCAGTTGATTATATTCTTACCTATTTCTGCGTATGTTGTGCCGTTTGAGGATGGTAAAGCCAATATTCCATTGTACCTTTTTCTTGCATTAAGAAAGCGTGCCCTCTTGTTGCAGTGCTGCCTACAATAGTATATACAACACATCAATAAACATTAATAACAATGAATTAGGGTTTTGGATGAGATAAGTTTTGTGGGGGCAGCGGCAGCAGGCAAGGGGAATATTAAGGGAAAACAAATAAAAACCGGCAGCTGGCACTTTCAAAAGAGGAAATGGGTGAGCAGAACGTTTTAAAAGAGAGAATGGGTAAACGGAACAGATGGCGAGGAGGTGAGGAATGTGTCGCGCGAGGTGAGACAAACACGCATGTACGGAGGGGCCATGACGCTGACCTGCGTGTACGGTGGGACCTACGCATTTCAATGCCAGGACCTCGACTCCCCGCCAGGCACGGCTGGGCCCCGCCTGCCTCCCACACCACCACCATTCACCTCTCTATGCGCATCATCCATCATGG
The DNA here is from genome assembly GCA_027924645.1 of Cunninghamia lanceolata. NCBI lineage: Eukaryota > Viridiplantae > Streptophyta > Pinopsida > Cupressales > Cupressaceae > Cunninghamia > Cunninghamia lanceolata. The sequence goes on along the minus strand of BSBN01000398.1, from coordinate 6,999,045 downwards.
ACCATGGATTTTTAAATGGATGAATAAATGAAAGACTTTATGATGTTTGGGAGTCTTGGTCTTTAAGTTATTTTCAAACTTCTTTCACGTGGATTTCTTACTATGAAATTTATCAAGAAATTGCTAATCCTTCTTCAAATAGTTTGCCTACCTCAAATAGTTTGTTTAGACTGTCAACTTTCAGCGTTCATAATATTCCTAAGTTATTTTCAAACTCCTTTCATGTGGATCTCCTACTATAGAACTTGATCAAGAAACCAACAGTCTTGCTTAGCTCAAATAGCTTGTTTAGACTGTCAACTTTCGTAATATCCCTAAGTTATTTTCAAACTCTTGTACTATTGAACTTGACCAAGAAACCAAGAGTCTTGCTAATCCTTCCTCAAATAGTTTGCTTAGCTCAATTAGCTTGTTTACACTGCCAGCTTTCGTAATATCCCTAAGTTATTTTCAAACTCCTTTCATGTGGAATCTCCTACTATGGAACTTGACCAAGAAACCAACAGTCTTGCTAATCCTTCCTCAAATAGTTTGCTTACCTCAAATAGGTCGCTTAGACTGCCAACTTTAAGCTTTCGTAATATCCTCAAACTCTTTTCGATGCGGATCTCCTACTATGGATCTTGTTTCAGCTTTCGTAATATCCTCAAACTCTTTTCGATGTCGATCTCCTACCATGGATCTTGACCAAGAAACCAACAATCTTGCTAATCCTTCCTCAAATAGCTTGCTTACCTCAAATAGCTTGCTTAGGCTGCCAACTTTCACGCTGCTTTCATGTTGAATACGGATATCCTCATAAGTTGTGCACTCAATGCTAAAGTGTCATTCTGTCTCCACCAGGGCTTAAATTTGACAATCGATTGAATGTCAAGCAATTTTTTTATGACGATTATCTATTCAAAGGTGCCCTTAAAATATTATGGCATATCTTAGTATAAATAAAATTATATATAAATCAAATATATATATCTTCACGATCTATATAAATTTTGACAGTCTATCCAAAATCTCTCATTTCATATAGGGGAGAGGACCTAGTAGTGGTGCACCCTAACTTCACGCCTCTCAAAATCATACGTGGCAATTTCGAATCACTCCAAATTTTTTACAGTAGCTTACTTGGCAACGCCCTTGCTTCTAACTAAGGTTTCAGTGCCACATCATCAAATATGATGCCACATCAACATGGATTTTGTTGAGGTGTCAAATAGTTCCCCCAAAAAAAGGGTGGACCAATAGGTGTGCATTAAGTCATGCTTGTTGGTGGGCTGATGTGGCATCACATGATTGGTTGCTTTTTAAATCTAAAGGGCACATTTCATTCAATTATTAGTGCTTATAGTAACACTAACAACCTTAAAGTCACAACTGCTAGTACTAAACTTTTAAAAATATTGGGCCTTAAATGCACATATAGTATCTCGGCGATTGGAACTATCTCACCTATTGGGTCTTTTCCCCTAATACAATCTTTTTAAAATTTTGATTGTATTTTACAACAAAAATACCTAAATACACCATACACCCTCATCTCCACCACCCCTTTACTCCGGATTATACAAGTTCTCTCTTCCAAACCTTTACCTAAAATGATGTGATCGAGTCTATCAGTCTCACACCTAAGATGATGTGATCTTCGCAATGTCAGATCTTCTATTATGAATCTTGACCAAGAAACCATTCATTTTGTGAAATCTTACTTTCTTGAATAACTAGTTTAGACTGCCCACTTTCAAATTATTTTCATATTATATATAAATATCCTCAGAGCACTCTGTGATGAAATGCCATTTCTGTTTTAAACCACTGGTAATCCTAAAACCCTAGAGTGCAGTATTAGGTAATGGGCATGGGCATGGTGATGATAAAAGTGGAGTGAGCATGATGAGCATTGCAAGTTGTTGGGGTCGCTGTCGTGGGGGTTGACGTAGCCGGCGGGCGGGGTGGGTGGTGAGTTGTCGGGATGTCGGCCAAAGCAATGAAAGCGTTATTGTTGTTAACTAGTGCGCACCTCTTCCAAGCTTCTCAGCACCTTCATCTCCATCTTCCTCTTCTTCTTCTTCCTGCAATATATTTGTTGGGCTTCATTATCTGGAGAAGGAGGACTCCGAAGAACGGAAGGAAAAAGAAAGAAACTTTTGTGCGGTTGCGTTTATGATTTGGGATTCCAGTTCGAAGACGGAGAAGTTTGAGAAAATCAAAGGAAAAAATCTGCAAAATGCTGTCAGGGGTAGGATCCAGTCGGTCTAATGGGTCCAATGTCACGGTTTCGACTCTCTCCCAGGCCAATACTGGCCTCACAGAGCATGACTACATTGGGCTCTCGGAGGTTTCTTCCTCCTCTTCGGACTATGTTCAGGAACAATGTACTGTGGAGAGCTTGGGAGAAGCAGAGCTCAATTTGGGTCTCAGCCTGTCCTACAAAAAAGTGAATAACAGTAATGCAAATGCAGCCATGACTGGCAAGGGCTTGATTTCTGAGAATGAGTATCAGAGGTGTAGCACTAATAATCCAGGCGCGGGTTACAGAGGAGGATTCAAACATTGGGTTGCTCCCAAGGAGAGAGTTTGGCAAGGGGCAAGGATTCTGACTGCACAGGATCTGCAGACTCTTACTCCATCAATGGGGGAAACTTCAACACCTGGGTATTCTGCCTTCTCAGACTCTACCAAGCCCATCATCACCCCTGCTGGAAGCAAGAGGGCATCCGACGAATCCCCTTCTGCAAGCCCTAGGTGTGTACAAGAAACATTCAATTTATTTATCTTTTCTATTAGATTTTTGCACGTAACTATAAAAATGTGATTTTTTTCTTGAAGTGTTCCATACACATAATGTTGTGAAAAAGGGCCATTGAAAATTTCTGCTTATCTGTAGTGTACAATTTCTCTTTTTAATAATGTAAAGTCTGATATAATTTATGGATATTGATGGTGTAAATTGTTACTAGAAATCATTGATTTTAATGATGCAGAGTTCTGTTACAATTTTTTCCCCCATAAATTGGTGAAAAGTGACTTTCGTAACGGTTTGATTTTCCTGATGCGAGATCCCCCTTGGAAATTTTTTTTTTTTTTTTCAATAGGGTCAAACTCCATTTATTACTCTGTTGTCTCGTGCACAATTCCGTCAAATTCATAATCTACAAATCTTGGCCTGTCTGGAAATCTCTGGGTTTCGTTTTCCTAATTCTAGTATGCCAGTCCTAACTTTAAAGAAAAAGAAAAAGGCATTTTGGGTTTTCTGTATTACTGAAAAGATTATCAAAAAAAATGTTTACCCGAAGTTTTCTAGTTACATATGAATTAACCCTTGCATTAGTATAAACGTTTACGAGGTAAATGATATTAGTCTGATTAATGTGAATAAGATCCCAGTATCAGATATTAAAACCCACAGTGCCGTTTGAGAGTTGTATGATTGATCCACTTGAAATGTTTTTGATCTTCACGATCTAGAAATCGGTTATGGAAATGTTATTTAAAAAATTTAAATTTAGTAACTATCAGAACTTGATATTTGTTGGGAGATGAGATTTTCCAGTGAAAGTTCCTGTGGAGAAATCTCGTCTCCAGAAAATATATGCAGTTGTGAGAGCTTTTCTTTAGAAAAGCGACGCCACTTTGTGAATTCTATTTTCAGTAAATAATAATAACCCAATTGCAAGATCCTTTTTTTGGGGTTATCTAGGCTTGAGAAATTTAGTTTGCAAAAAATATATATATTACCCAAAATCCTGAGATTTCTGTGTTTACAAATGAAATATGCATTTGGTGTGTTTTTAATTTGTATAGAGTGAATCTGAAATTTTTTAATAAAGATGGAAGTTTGCCTAAAACCCACCTGCAAGGTGGATTTTTGTAACAGCCTTAGCTGAGACATATATATATATATATATATATATATATATATATATATATATATATATATATATATATATCTCTTTGAACACTCACAGTGATATTGTATGTTTGCAGAATAAATAGGTGGATTTTTGTAACAGCCTTAGCTGAGACATATATATATATCTCTTTGAACACTCACAGTGATATTGTATGTTTGCAGAATAAATAGATCCTTTTAAGATTTTTTCTATGTTACTAAATTGGCCAAAAACCTAGGTGCATTTGGTTAGGATTTGTTTGAATCTGAATCGGGTTCAATTCACTTGTGGATTCATCCAGGGCATGGTTTTTTGTGCACTGATTCATGTGGAATCATTCATGAGCATGCCTGGGCGATTCCAGCTATGTCGAGGCAATTCCAGCAGTGGGTGACAATTTCAATGCATTTTGTTTGACTTTTTACCATCAAAATTGTGCCCTAAACCCTAACCCGATGGTCATTTTCACTTGCATTTTGTTTGATAAGTAACAGGAGAAAAAAACAAACACCCTGTTTTGTTTGACGAGTATCAGGAAAAAGAAACAGTGTTCTGTTTGACGAGTAAGCAGCACCACAATAAGAATCACAGCCACCAGAGCAAGCAGTGCCACAAATTTCCTCTAATTCTGTAGCCCTTTTCACTTTTTGAGGAGTCAAATAGCTAGCATACTTTTACTGTGAGTGGCAGTCCGGCTGTGGTTATTGTAATCTACCTACATCTAATGTCAATGATGATGATGACGATGTTGGTCTTGATGAAAACCCATATGACGTTGATTACTGATTGTATTATTTGAATATTGAACAACGAATATCTATCACAACATTCAAGTTTGACAAAGTGATATCGAATTAGTATACAGTATTTCAAATTGTAATATTTATAGCAATTTTGTTTGGCATATGCATGATATGTGGTATTCTGAACTTAATTCCTGTTTTTATGCTGCAAATATATAAATATATATATATGAATTTTTTATGTTTTTTGTATGAACATACCCAGTCCCCCAAACGATTTATGCTGTACTGGCATACCATACCCATGTACCTGTACCCAATTCTGATTTGGCAACTTCAATTTTTTTAGTTACAAATTTGGACATTTCCAAAATATTTTTCTCTACTATTTTGAATCTGGCTATGGCCTTAATTTCTTATCTATTTTTTAATTCTATCAAAAAATTTGCAGAGAGCAAGCAGTAGGATGGCCACCAGTAGGGACATTCAGGAGAAGCAAACTTCCTACTCAACCTAAGCCCACTGGTGATGAGCAGGAGGAATGTGTTCAACAACCGAGTAAATCTGTCCCAAACCAGGGGAGCTCACTGTATGTCAAGGTCAACATGGATGGTGTGCCCATTGGTAGGAAAGTGGATCTCAATGCTCATGATGGTTATGAAACTCTTGCTTTGGCTTTGGAGGACATGTTCCAACGGCCTGCAAATGGTAACAGTAAGTATCTATCTGTTTCATTCTATGCATGATTTTCAATATCTTCCAATTAAGTTTCTAGGCCTTACTTCATGTTTTTTTTGCCTTGTTTTTAGTCCAAACTTCTGGGCAGATTCCTATGCAAAAAGCACGCAGTGTTACCAATGAACCTAAGCGCCCAAGATTCTTGGACAGTTCTTCAGATTTTGTATTGACCTATGAAGATAAAGAAGGAGACTGGATGCTTGTTGGTGATGTGCCATGGAGGTAAGCTGTGAATTCTTGACTTTTATCCTGCTTTAGAACATATTGGTGTGTAGGACACCTTTCAAAGTGAACAAAGAAATTAATTACACTCTAGATTTGCTGCTCAATTCATTCACGATGTTGTCCATGTTTTGTCAATTTTGTCTCTTTATCTTCCGGCACTTAACAAATCAAAAAAATTGTCCGAAAGATTTATTTAACATTCAGTGGCTTCTATGTGTGTACTGCTGCGGATATGACATTCTAGGAACTGATGAATTAGTTTGTATATATTCTTGGGAATGTTGCAAGAAATGTTAATATTGTAGTGTTTGTGGGTGAGATTGATCGTCTGATACCAGTAAGCTCTATTATTTCTTTCAGGATGTTTGTCAACACCATCAAAAGGCTAAGAATCATGAAGACATCTGATGCCAATGGTCTAGGCAAGTTGAATCACCTTATGCTTGATGTGCTGCTTGCTTGAAATCCATTCTATTTCTAATATGTTCTCATGATTGACCATTTTCCTTTTGATTGCAGGTCCAAGATGTTCAGAAAAGATAAACCGGCAGAAAAGCAAACCTGTTTGAGACTAGACCTGCAAAAATATCAGAAAAATATCATACGTATTTTAAATTTGCTATACCATAGTGGATGGTTCCAGCTTTCCTATCTTTAGGCTCTCATAGGGATTTTTTTGAGCAAATCCAGCTTTCTGACCTAACAACATAATGTGTGATTTTGTTCATGCAATGTGATATAAATATCAACACATATACCTGTATCAATCTTAGTATGTTAAAGCGGACGAGGGATACCTCTTATTCATTTTTGGTTTTCATCTGGAAGACTGGTCCAGGCCTCAGAGATGCCACTAAACCTCAAAATATGGGTCTGGATATGAGGAAGGTTCAAGATGTATGATGAGACTTAAGATATCAGTTTTGATTTCCATGTGGCTTTCTCCTCCTCTACTTCTGTACAGTAATTTTTTATAAGATGCAAACTTGATATATGTTAAAGTTTATGTTGAAAATGCCAATCAAATTGTACATTCAATGATGTAGAGAGACATTCTCATGCCTTTAAAACTTTTGGTTGGAGTGATGTACTTTTGCTATTGTGATTTTCTAAATCTTGGCACTCAAATTTCAGCAATAACTGCAACTGAAATTAGAATTTTAATGTATAAAGATGCACCAAAAGAAATGGGCTTGTTTGATATCCACCATGCAAGGGTAAACTGATCTGAATTTTTGTTGATCTTAAGACCAAGGCATAAAAACTCTCAGTTGTATATACTATAATCATTACATAGCAATGAATTACTGCCCCATTTTCCTGATTGCAATTAGTCTCACAGAACAAATAGATTACAGTGATGACCAATTCTTCCAAGAACCCGCACTTGCTAAGTAAACAGAAAATATGGGGAGAAATTGAAAACACGGAAGATCCATGATTATGACAACCAGTTAAAATTAGATGTTAAAAAAAGAGAACACGATGAATAGAATATTATGTTCCTACTTTAGATGGGCTTAATTATAAGTTTTAGTAGGGTTCCAAAGAAATTAGATGTATAATATTTCAAAACTTGACACTGTTTATATGACAACTAGTTAAAATTAGATGTTAAAAAAGGAGAACACGATGAATAGAAAATTATGTACAATATTTCAAAACTTGACACTGTTTATAAACACGTTAACTGAAGTGGATTCAATTGAATAAACCATGAACAGAGAAATGATTATTTATAAATTCTTAATAATTCCGAATGCGATATGGAAATTGTACATTATATACCACTCCGTTCTCAAGTAAATATTTGCTTTCTCTAGATGTGAATGCATATGAATAACAAGTGTTGCAAAGCAGCTGATCTGTTAGAACTAAATTTTTGATTTTGCTGGGTAGAACCAAATTTTGCCAATAGGTTGTGCCTTACAGCTGTGCTGCCTGCCCTGTATCGCTTTGATATTTATTTTGGTTATGGGAAGAGATGACCAGAGAAGATGTTGAATGAAGGAATATAACAAGCGTTGCAAGGCACCTGAGTCCCTGCCCAAAACTGCACAGCGGATCTCTTAGAACTAAATGTTGGATTTTGCCAGCTAGAACCTAACTCTGCCGATAGGTTGCTACTTAAGGCTGTATTGCTTTGATTTTTACCTTGATTATGGGAAGGCGTTTACCAGAGAAGGTGTTGAATGGAGTCTACGGGAAAAGGTGTTGAATTCAGAAGCAAAGTGTATCGATCAAGGGGATATGAAAATGATATGAATTCCAACTTGATAATGCTCGATTCAAGATAGATTCAGAGTACTCCTTATACCTTGTAGCACTTGTTTCGTTTGAGCTTCAATTGCCTTGAGAGTGTCCATTCCTACCATTATTCTTGGAGGCATATTTTGTGAAAACCCAACGCTTCCATTATTGATTGTGAAAACCCAACGCTTCCATTAGCCTGGCCAATGAAAGTTGATAGAAAAGGAGAAACATTTGCAGCTATTCCATGACCTCCTTCAATCCATGGGATAAAGGACTTGCCTTGATTCAACAATTTTATATCAAGAACCTTATGCTAAGAGCTACCTCGAAATTAGAGGATTATTATTACAAGTATCCGGAGGAGATTGTTGAAGACAAGGTGACAAAATGGAGATGAAAGGACCCTCACAATTATATAAACTCTCAAGGAGTTATGAAAAACTCTTTGCTTAAATATCCATCATGAAAAAGACAAACTTCTATGTATATCATTTTAGAAAAACATGCAGGGCAGAATTGAAATAAACAGTGAAATAGCAATAAATGGCATAAAATAGACAACACAGATTTATATGTAAACCCTAGTTTGTACCATGAAAAAAACCACGAGCAAAGATCTCTCAATAATTTTATTTTCAAAAGCAATTCGCTATTACAGAATTTCATAATACATTCACATTCAAGCTCAACTAACTTAAAGAACCATGAAATAGGATGCAATTAATCATGCATTATCTGAAGAAGGATTTCCATGCTAAATCATGCGAGTGACACTTCCGCAAGCATTTCCGTATGTTGTACTGTTGTACTCGTCGTTAACCGCTTTACCCTTCACATGCTAACATATCATAAGTGCTTTGGTCACTAGATGATTAAACTAGGCTATCGAATTTTGGTTTTCAAGGGGCAAGGACATCAGTCAAAAGTTTGGACGAAAATTTGGAAGTCTGAAGTATGGCCTACGGTTGAAGTTTTTTTTGGACAACAATACATGGGATGATATTGATGGGGAAAAATCTATTGGATAAGTATTGTATATGCGAGTGACACTTCCGCAAGCACTTCCGTATGTTGTACTATGGTGCTCGTTGTTAACTGCTTTACCCTTCACATGCTAACATATCACAAGTGCTTTGGTCACTAGATGATTAAACTAGGATATCGAATTTTGGTTTTCAAGGGGCAAGGACACCAGTCAGAAGTTTGGACGAAAATTTGGAGTTCTGAAGCATGGCCTACGGTTGAAGTTTTTTTTGGACAACAATACATGGGAAGATATTGATGGGGAAAAATCTATTGGATAAGTATTGTATATTTGTTATTTTGGGTTTTTCTACTTCTGTCTATGTTTTAGAGTATTTATGTTTTATCTTTTCTATGATTCAATGTAGTATAAAATTGCTTTCCACTTGCTTATTAATATCTGCATATGTTTACTCAAGAAATAAGAGTTTCTTTTATTATATTGGTGAATGGTTGAGTTTCATGCTGAGTTTCTGAACTGTAAAGGTTTTCTTAGATGAAATATTGCATAATAAACTTTATTTTTAATAATTATATGATTTGCATCAAATTGTATAGACATTGCTTTTTTTAACAAGTTTATCAAACTTCTTTTCTCTATAAAATTATCTTCATTTTTTTAACAAATTTATCAAACTTCTTTTCTCTATAAAATTATCTTCATAAAAAAGATACGTAAAATTGTTCAAATGCAAACTTTGCAAAAACTTCTTTTCTCTATAAAATTATCTTCATAAAAAAGATACGTAAAATTGTTCAAATGCAAACTTTGCAAACAAAGGGAAAAAAAAATACTAATCATTCTTTAATTAGTTTAATCCCTTTTCTCCACCATAATAAGGAATGAAATCATTGAGAATTTTAAATTTAATGGATTTTACCAATAGGTTTAGTGGATCTTGTAGAGAGTGGAATCTAAAATCCTCATTTGAAGCCTCGAATAATCTTTGACTTCTCATGCTAGGTAAGGTGTGTGGTTCATGTAAAAAGAAAGAAATAGAAGGATATGGATATTCCTTAATAAAAAGATTGCTTGGATCCCTTCAAATTATGGCCTAAAGTGAGGAAAATGATGGAATCCATGACAAGGAAACATAAAAAAGGGATTTATTAGTAATTAATTGGAAACCAAGGTTCAATGGAAAAGTTAATCTTGTCTTTTTATGGAATAGTTTATTTATTTTGAAATACAAAACCTAGCAACATCTCCTTGCATTTAGAAGTCTACAAAATGTAAGATTGATATTTGAGGTGAGTCCTTTGTACTATGCATCTTCCCAAACCTGAATTTTCTCCGTGTAAAGGAGAGCTTCTCGAAGGAGATGCCTCAATTTACACATTCCATTCCAAATTTTTAAATCTTTAGGGAGATTAGAGTTGTATAAGATTTATCTAGGTCTTCCTTATCCCAGTTTATTCTTTGCCGGGGTATTGGGGATTTTATATATATTCAAGCATTGTTTTATATTGTTGGTGTATAATTTCATTTTTACATTTGGTTTATTATTTTATTGTATTATATATATTTAGGATAAGATAAACTTGTTTAAGTATGTAGCTATTTAGATAGGTTGCACTTGCATCATGTGACTTGTACTTTTCTTATTTGGTGGAGTTGTACTACACACATGTGACTACATCTCCTTTATCTCTTATTAGTTGCACATTCAAATCTCTATACCTACTTGTAGCTCATTCTTAAGCATCCTTATAAATATATTTGCACCTATATTAGAATAACAATCATATTGTATTTTTGTAAATTTTAGTTGTCCCTTTGCTATTGTGGCTTGTTCTTGTCATCAAATTTTGAGAGGTTTGCCTCATTGACAAATCTTACATGGTATCAAAGTATTATATACTAGCTCTTATATGGTATTAGAGAGGTTGGTGACTCAGAGCCCCCCATCTCTAAAAAGGGTTGCAAATTTTTTTGATAACTTAGCATGCTCTTCTCTTGCATTGTATGATGATATGAAGAATCTAAAAGTTTGAAAGAAAGATTGGGATTGTGTGCTTCCTTTGTGGCATTTTTTTGTACGTACATCTAGCTTGAGTTTAGAGTTCTGAAGTTGTTGATTTTGCCTTTCATTTGGTCTAAATTGGGCTATAGTGCTAAGATCTGTAAGGGTTTGGAGGAGTTGTTTATTAGATATTCACATATCACCAATATTTTAGAGCATTTTGGGTTAAATCTGACCTTGTCGTCACATCCAGAAGGCCCAAAAACCATAGGAACTTCTATTAAATCGTTGAAATCAAACATCTTTACCCGAAGGCCTTAAAAAAAATCCTCCCCCTTGTCGGTCATATACCAAATAATATTCTTGCATAGTTGGCGTCATCTATAGATTCATTGCATAGGTGCTAGCATGATATACACTATGAGACATATGGGAGGAATCTTTTTAATTTGTGGATTTAACATCTACAAATTCTTTTGATATTTCTAAAGGCTTTTGTGTAGGGTTTAATTATGCAAGGTACCATAACATACGCCACATATTTTCTAGTGTAAGGTACTATTGACTCTTATGCAAGGGAGCCATAAGGCTCAAGCCCTCATTGTTCTACATTCTTTGCCTAACCTTAGAGACTATGTGGTATGTGGTTAAGCCACCAATGGTCATGCTAAATTGCCAAGTAGTAACCACAAGCCAACAATCAAACTTAATACTCCTTCCAAGCCATAGTTTCTCTTGATAAGTAGTTCCATGTAGTATGCCAAACAATTTATAGACTTTTCACAACCATTTTATGTAGGGAAGGCAGTTTTGTGACAAAGAAATAATGGTTTTGGCATCCCGAAGGCATACTTTGTTAGTTGGGAGACTATTTTGTTTGTCGGCGTCTGCATCCCTCACTTCCAACCTACTCCTCTCATTGTTGGAGTTTTGGTTTTGGTACTCAAACTTTGTAGGTTCCATTCTCAACCATATTAACTCTTTTTTTTAGCATTTTTATTTGGGGTTATTTTTCGAGAGCTTCGTAGTGGTGTAAATGGTTTAGATGGTTCTTGATTTTAATATCTATATTTTCACTAAATTGTAAATTCTCATAGGTAATGCTTAGCCATTCTCATTTTGAGAACTTCTAGAGCTCTATTTGAGGTACAATTTTTAAAAAGTGCATATTTTTTTGTGTACTTTTCACTAGTGCAGTTTGATTATTCTCATTCTATCTCAAAATTGTACTTTCAACACTGTGGCATAACTTGTCTTCTGGTATACATTAAGATCAAGACCACTTTGTTGATTTGACAAATGGTAACTATAATTGCACTAAGTGTAAAGTGCCATCATCATAATATGTTGAGGGATCTCTTGATTAAGTGATTTTGGGGGGTGATCTTGTGGTTGTGCATTGCTTTTGTTGATTTAGTCTCAATTTGACTTATGTGAGGAGTCTATCATAGTCAATATTAATAGTTTTTCAATTCATCCTTTTGTTGTCACCTTAAAAAGGGAACTTTAAGTCTTGGTAAGATGGAATCATAAAACATCTTAGGTAGCTTCATTTCTTGCTCCATCTTTATGGACTTGTTCCTAAACTAGGTACTCATTGGTGGAAACAAGTATAGGCTAACATGAAGGATTATGTCCTAGGATTGATTTGGTGTAGTGTTGATAGTGATACTATGTGTGACATCTCACATATTGAGTGCCCTCGCACTCTTTAGAGTAGAATTTGGGAGATGCATGGAGACTCAAATGAAACTCAATTCTTAAAAGATACCACTATGGACTATCTTGTACCCCTTGATGATTTTGATAACTTACTATATGAAAATGATACAACAAAGGAACTTGCTTACAATGAAATTCTTAGACATATTGTAGGGTATGATGTTGCATTATTAGACACGATGGTGCATATTATATTATTTATATTTATATTTTTATCTACTTGATCATGTTTAAATTAATTTTTAAAGTATGTATGCCATCATGCAGAATAAGTGTTTAGCTTTGTTATGGTAGAATGTTTGGGTAAAAGACTTAAGTCCCCAACTGAATTCTTCTTAATGTGTTCCATTACGGAATGAATGTTGTTATTGAATGAATATCTTTATTGTGCTTTGGTGTATTCTTAGTATGATGTTCAACAATAGAACACTCCATGTTATGTGTTGTGTTATGGCGCACCACCCTATAAGTTGGAATATTTATGCTTTGACTTAATTTTGGCCTAGTATGTGAATACTAATGTATTGATGAGCTTGTTTTGATGCATTGTGATGCTCTTGAATATAAAATTATTGTTGGTTTCCATTTAGATCTTGTAAAGGTTAATTCTAATTGAAGTTTGGGTGAACTTAGAAAACCTCGTAGCATTTTTTTTGCATAATGATGTATAATAAAGTTGTTTTAGGCACTAAGAAATGAACGAGAAAAGGAAATTGTGTTTTTGTGTTCTTTTGTGAATGTAATTACCTCGTTATGAGTGTAGATGCGATGTGTTGTGAACACCCTATGTGTGATTTGTGTGTCCTTGAGCTTGCAATATTGGGTATCTATCCTTGGATTATGTGCATAGCTACAAGTATGGTGGAGTCATACTTGTAAGGTTGCTTGTTTGTGCACCCTATTGAGGGCCAACCTTGGGGTTGATGACCTCAACATGTGTGGAGTTAAGTAGCGAAGTGGGAAAACTTGGAAAGCTATGCTGTTATGTTGCTATATTAGCATGGGATGACCCCTTGTGACCATATCTTTTTAAACAAGAGTACTCCCTACTTCTCCTTATTGATTGGAGCCTTGAGTGGTTCATTGTGCTAGCCTATCTTGCATTGTTCTTCTTGATGATGCTACTGGCATCTGACTTGTGATCTTGGTTATAATTTGGTAGGGGCATGTGTTTCACTTGAGTCCATGATACTTAGTGCATGTTTTCTCTTACTTTTGGTATCCAATATTTCAGTTATCGATGTGTTGCATGGGGAAACTTTGGCATTATGACAGAGTTAGCAATTATGAAATTGTTATTATTCAAGCATGTTAGAACATGAATTGTGTGGCAATTTGACTTATGCTATGTTTTGGTAATTAAAAGTTTCTACCTACATGGTTGTTATGTGTACGTCCATTATGAGGTTGATATCATTTACGTATGTAGAAGAGGATCTCATACTTTCTATGACTACCAATGAGGGTAGGGATGATAGCATATGAGAGTGCCTAGATATATCGACCTCTGAACAATGACACGTGGCCTTTGCATGCCTTGTCTACAAGGAACAGTGCCATGCTATCTGGTTTTTGTATGCCTTTTTCTACAAAGCACATGTAAATGACTATGTAATAGTCATGACCACAAATTCCCTCCTTCCTTTCTGGTGACTTGTGTTAGTCACATAAGTTATGTAATATGCAATTTTGTGAATTGTGAACATTTATTTTGGTCATTTATTATCTTTTTAACTTGCTTGTGTGAATCATGGGTTGCAATTGTTATAATGCGGTGAGTGAAAATATGTGTTATGATGAGAACTCTGTATTTAGTGTATATGTATTTGATTTATTGACTTTGTATACCATGCATTAGATTGTGTGAGTTCTTGTGTGCATGTGGAAAGATTAATTATTATGTTATGTTTGGAATTTCAATCATTGGAATATTCTTTTGTGAAAAGAACAATGATTTTGTAGCATCCATCTTATCATGCTTTATATTCTATTGAGTAGCTCTATTATGCGAGTGTGTTCTTGTGAAAGTTCCACTTTATGGTTGCTTATTATGTTTCTTCCCTTGTATGGTGTGAAGTAATATTGGTATGGTGTTTTTGTCCTACCCTTGGTGACTTCTAGGAATAAGTCAATCTCTTGGGGTAGAGGATGTAGTGCCCACCCATGTTAAACTCTTGCCTTGTCCTAATGTTTCTTATGACTAGATTAAAGTTTATATTGAGTTGATTATTTTATGATGTAATTGCAAAATGGTACGTTTCCTCTCACTTTTCCTAGTCTTTGTGGTCGAGTTAGTGACCTTGTGACTTTTGTGGTATGTTTGGTTGCTTCCCATCCTATTTGATTTGGAAAAACATGTTGTATATATCTCCCTATCTTAGTCGTTTTGAGTTGCAAGACGTATCTTGTATTCCCCTATGAAACCATGATCTAAATCAATGTCAATTTTAGGATCCATGTGTTGTGAATAAACTCATGAAGTGAGTGTTATCTTTGTGCGTGTTTATTTTATTTCTTGGTTTTGTTTGGATTATATCAGTTTCCGCATTGCTTGTTGTGGAGTGTTAGTGAATAACCTATATTCTTAAATGTGAAGTTAGTAAATTTAATTGCCATTATGGAATGTTCCTATGTATTATTTAATCTTATATGTATATTTGAAAAATGTATTTGAATTTAAAAGATTGTTTGGACTTTATGCCTTAATCAATTTGGTAAAATTAAAGGTATTAGCCATTTATAAAAGAAATGTCAATTTACATTTAATTAATTATGTTGGTATTTTCCCTAAAGGTATGTGTATTCATTTGGAAAATATCTTTTGGAAATATCTATTCTGAAATAACCACTTGTGAATTATTTTGTTAGTGGGAAATGGAAGAAAAATGTTTTAAGGGTTTAGGGATTTTTAGAAAGTAGAAAGAAAAGAAAAGGGTCTTATTTTCCATTATTCACTCACTCAAAATTCTCTCTCCCTCCTTCATGGTGGTTTTTCTTGTTTGGAAGTGGATTAAGCTTTCTTGGTGAATTGCAACACCTATGGAGAAAGAAAATCTTGAAAAGATTGCTTCTTGTCAGTGTGGGAACAAGAAAGTCTTCTCCAAATTTGTGTGAGACGATTGCATTGAAACATTGAGGTATTCTTTTAATTAAATTGTTTCTTATGCTTGTTATTCAAGTTTTCAACCATGCCCACACTAGGTGGTTGCATATGGTGTTCTATTCTTAGGGTTGTAATTGAACTTGAATATTAGAATAGATGCATTTTAAATTTGGGAAAACTCATTCTAGTGTCATTATGGTAGCAAAATTTATCCAAAACCTTATGTGATGTGAAAAGTTGGTGTTGTACACATTAGGGTCATAAGGGTATAATTGGATTTGTCAAATTATAAGTTTTATTTTTAGAAAAATCTCAAGCTTCATTAATGTTGAAATGTGATTTATGTCCTTAAATTGTGATTCATGTCTTGTGTGTGAAGCATGAATTTACAAAATTCATGGGACCACTGCTGTAAAATGCTCCTAAAATATCTCAGCAGCACCGCTGAGATAATTTAAGAAGCCCCCACCCATGGGACCGCTTCTACATGCTTTTATTTTTTTATTTTTTGTTTTTCATTCTACTATCCATTTGTTTAGCTAATTTTATATTCTCTGTTCACTTCATTTTTCCTTTACTGCTCTGCCCATTAACCCACTTGTTCAAGTCTAGAAAATGCTTTAAATTGGACAAAAAATCGATGCTTCTGGCACTTCTGCATGTGGCCAGCCATGTATATAAATTTTATTGATGGTGCCTGCATCTGAAATTGTTTTCATAACCAATAATTCTGTCAATATATTCTGCTCATATAACATGATCTTTCAGTTGTCAACATCCCTAATTTCTCCCCCCTCTTTCGCGCCCTTCCCCCCTCCCCGTGTTGTCTAGACCTTTTGTATCACATCCATGACTCTTATATTTGAATACTATATTTCTTCAGTTGTGCCCTTCAGGCTCTGCAATTTTGTTGTCAAAAGCTTTAAACATTTGTCAAAATTGTCTACTTTCCTATCATAATAGTATAAACAATATTCGGTATTTAAGGACTATCCAGAAAGTAGGCATGGCTACCATATAGTAGAAGATAGCATGTTGACAAGAGATGGCAAGCAATGCTTTACAAGACCTCCAATTGACATTACAGTCCCTTGTAGACATCAGAAAGACACCAAAAATTCATTCTAATACATTTGCATGATATATCCGATATCTGAAGAGTAATCTTTCTTTTTATACCATGAGCCAAGTTTCTTGATTTATTTACCATGTAGCTTAAGTTGGTCCCAGTTTTGAAATACCCTGTAGCTTAAGTTCGTCCCAGTTTTGAAATACCATATTCTGCCAACATGGTCGCTCAAATTAATTTAGGCAGCTTCAATAAAGGATTTATTGTGCACCAGATGTGGAACACTACATATTGTCAGGTTATAAAACTTAACTCTGCTGCCTATGCCATTTAAACATCATGGGGTTGCCAAAGGGTTTGTAGCAAGGCCTGGATACTGTAACGAGCATGCCTGTCTCTTTTGATTTACTCATTATCACCAATAATCCCACAAGAACACTTACCATCCTTGAATTGTTGGAAATGATTGGCATCCCTCACAACTTCTTCTTGCCCAGCAATCTTGGAGATGAACTTGCTAACATTGTCACAATCACCACAAACATGTAGGTTTTTGAAGATCAATAAAGGCATCCATGAGGGTATGCTAATAAGGCCAAAAGGAATGGCCAATTTTTCACTGTGATAGTACCAAAAATGTTCTTTTTGCTGCTCCTTTACATCGTGGAGCACAAAGTCAGTACCGGGAACATAACCTGTCATCTTAATGTCCATGATCAACTCCTTTTGCATATATATTGTCTGTTTGTGGGTGGGATCTGTCTCTTGCAACAAATTTATGCACTTTATTTCCAACCTTTATCCAGCTGTACCCTGTCTCCTTATTCAAGCCCCGGTCATTCATTAGCTTTCTTACCTTTTCTGCATCATTCCATCTGCCAGCTACAGCATATGTGTTTGACAGCAGAACATATGTTGCAGGATTTTGTGGTTCTAACTCAAGAATGCATTCTGCTGCATGTTGTGCTAGCTCCATATTCCCATGAACTCTGCATGCACCAAGCAATGTCTGCCAGATGATAGTGCCTGGATCAAATGGCATTGTATCAATTATGTTCTTTGCCTCCTCCAAAAGTCCAGCCCGACCAAGAAGGTCAACCAGGCATGCATAATGATCCATTGTTGGCATAATGTTATGGTCTTGTACCATAAGATTGAAGTAATATCGATAATGATCCATTGTTGGCATAATGTTATGGTCTTGTACCATAAGATTGAAGTAATATCGTCCTTCATTAACTAGGCCTACATGGCTGCATGCAGATAGAACAGAAATGAAGGATATACAATTAGGCTTTATGCCAGCTTGTTGCATCTCTTCAAAAAGTTGAAGTGCTTTCTCACCAAATCCATGTTGAGCATATCCTGAAATCATAGCATTCCATGAGACTTCATTCCGATTAGGCATTTTGTTAAATGCTTTGTATGCATCTTCTATACCCCCACATTTTGCATACATATCAACCAGGGCACTCCCCACAAAAACATCTATTTCAAGGCCAGTTTTGATGCCTAGGTTGTGAATTTCACTACCCTGCTCTCTGGCTACTATATTAGCACATGCGCTAAGAACACTGGTAAAGGTGACCTCATCAGGTTTAATGCCTGCTAGTTGCATTTGACAAAATATTTGTAGAGCATAATTACAATTCCCAGTCTGCCCAAGGGCTGCAATCATTGAATTCCATGAAACTACACTTTTAGGCATTCTGACAAATACTTTTTGTGCGTCTTCTATCCTTGCACATTTTCCATACATATCAAGAAGAGAACTACTGACATAAACATCTAACCCATATCCCATTTTAATTATCTGATTATGCACTTGCAATCCCTCTTCTAAAGCTGCAAGACCAGCACATGCAGCAGTAATAGTTGCAAAGGTGAAAGGATTTGGTTTGAATCCTGCAGATTGCATTTTGCAAAATAGCTGTACTGCCTCCTTGCTAAGTCCACAATGTGTATACCCAGCAATCATCGCTGTCCAACATACGCAACTTCGATTAGGAATTTTATCAAACACACAGCGTGCATTGTCTATATTCCCACATTTAGCATAAACGTCAATAAGGGCACTTCCAATAAAGACGTGATTCAAATCCAATCTCAGTAATGTGCTCATGGATTTCTACCGCCTCTTTCAGATCTACTAAACTAGCGCAGGCACTAAGAACACTAGGATAAGTAAATGAACTTGGCTCAATGCCTGCTATTTGCATCTGATGATAAAAGTTGAGAGCCTCTTCTGCATCTCCATTTGCTGCATATCCAGCAACCATTGCATTCCATGCAAATACATCTCTCTCCGGTATTTTGTCAAACACTTTGCGTGCATCTGCCATGTTGCCACATTTTGAGTACATATCAATAATGGTGCTTCCAACAAAGGTATGAGTGTAAACCCCAGATTTTAAACCATAACTATGAACTTGTTTTCCCTCCTCAAAGGCTGCTAAAGAAGTGCATGCTTTGACAACAGTACCAAAGGTGAAGTGGTCAGGCTTTACATTATTCCCTTGCATTTGTTGAAACAAATCTAGAGCCTTGTCTGCATGACAATTCTGTGCTAACCCAGCAATAATAGTGTTCCATGAAACCACATCACAGTCAGGCATGTTCCCAAACACTTGCAGTGCATCCTCCATACACCCACATTTGGCATAAGCTGCAATCATTGTATTGAAGGAAATTGTATTTGGATTTGGCATTTCATCAAACACTTGGCGAGCTTCCTCAATGCAACCACACTTGCCATACATATTAATGAGATTGTTGTGCAAAAGGACATCTGGCTGAATTCCAGCTATCATGATGTGGGCATGGACAATCTTGCCCTCGGCAATTGATTTTAGTCTGGCACTGCCTTGCAGTAAAAATAAACACGTATTCCGATCCATTCCAATTCTCTGTGGGTTTACTAAAAGCAAAGCCTTGCATTCCATGGCAGAGAAAAACGATACTATTATTACACAGGTGGGAACTGGAAATTATGACTGAAAGTATAGGTGATAACTGTCGGAATGTGAAGTCAGTTTTATTTATTGTAGCAGTGACAAGAATCACAAGTACCACAGTAGTCTACTCGACGTACCCGAGGTACCAATGGGGGTTCGAAGGCCAAGGAAATTCAACCGAAGGTTGAAGGGCATGGGGTTGCAGGGGCTGCACATAGCCCCCCAATTTTTTTTTGGGTCATAGGCCACATGTACACCATGCGGAATTGCATGTGAAAGTGCCACTCGCATTTTTATGCATGGAAATCTTTCTTCCGAAAGCATTTGTTTTTTGCATGTATTTTTTAGTGGTTATTTAAGTTAGTTGAGCTTGAACGGGAATGCATGAGAAATTTTTTTTGTAACAACGAATTTTCTTCTAAGAATAAAAATTGAGAGATCTTTGCCCATAGTTTTTTTCCTGGCACATCACGAGTTTTCCACGTAAATCTGTGTTGTCTTTTTGTGCTTTTTATTACTATTTCACTGTTATTTCAATTCTACACTGCATATTTTTATAACAATAACAATTGAGTATGTTAAACGTAAATCAGAGGCATAACTAGAGCCATAGAATCCATTCAAGATTTAAGGGATGAACGCCTCACTTTTTACTAGCAGCTTCATTGCACACATTTGCATACAATACACATTTAGGTTATGCTTACTAATTAAAAATAGGACTTGTATTTGTTGGCCCAATTATAGCCGACTCATAAATAGGAATTACTTACGATTATGTGATAAAAATTAGTTTTAACAGTATTACAGTCTATGTAACATTAAAGAAAGCACATGAAACAATATGTAAACTACAAAGAAATACACAAGACATCAGATACAATGGAAAACTTTTACGGGATAAAACTAACTATAGAGGACATCTAAAAATTCAATACAACAGGTCTCAATATAGTCTCAGCCTATTGGCTTACAACACACTCTTTTTCTGCAATGATATTCAGTTTACATCAACCTTCACCACATCCACCAAGTCCAACCTTCCAACTTTGATACATTCAAATGTACGGATAGTTTGTCGCATAGTCATCTAATAAAAAATTCCAATCGTTTAACCATCTAACTACCACATAGAATACCAACAGTGGCACAACCATCTCATAGTACATTACATGTAAAATGGCTTCTCCGTGAGCAACCACTACACATAATAAGCCATTGCTACTCACACTTGGTCAAAGGTTGTTGACCCATTCTACTTGAACTGTCTAATTGTCTTTCTGCACTGTAGCCAAACATTGCCTATGACTTGCATTAGTAGAGATAAACTTTTGATAAAACATAGTTGTGTGCGGTACCTCTAGGCATCTCCTATAACATCACCATACTCTTGACTATCACCACATGTATTCCAATAGTGTTGCAAGTATCATACAACTGATAGTGCCATACCTACAATTATGTAGTTGTGAGTTCTCCTCTAGATGTCTTGCAGTTGAGAACATAACATCAATGGATTAAAACAAGCCCTCACACCACACCTCAACATCTAAAACTCGTTATAAGTTGCCACGTAAACAATCAATACAGTTATTCTGTCAATTTGTAGATAAACTTTGTTTAGGAACTCTCTCAAGGTGAATGACACACCCTAGTTCCAACATTCTTTTACTTGATATCTATCGTAGGAGAGAGTGCGATAGACAACCCAAGAAGTTAACCTCATACATGGAAATGGAATAAATCCATTACATCCCTACACTAGAAAAACTTTGCAATACTCATCGATTTAGTCAAAGAATCAACAATATTTATGTGAGTGTCAATTTTCTCCATTTGAACTTTGTTTTCCTCAATTATCTCTTTAACAACATGATATCATCAACATGCTTAGTTTGAGTATGATAAACAAGAGTCTTAGCTAGACAAATTACACTCTATGAATCACAATTCAATACCATATGATTTTTAAAACTAATATTGTTACCTAGTTTTTGTAATGACACTACTTCTTTGCAAGCATGTATCGCTATCATATACTCTTCTTTAGTTGTGGATAGCCCAATTGTTTGTTGTTGCTTACTCATCTAGCTAATTGCTTCTTCAAACAAAGTAAAGACATAACCACTTGTTGACCTACAGTTGTCTAAATACTTAGCCCAATCAAAATCTACAAATCCCTAATGTTCAACACTTTGTCCACATTATTAATATCATGATATAAGACAAACCATAATCTAGAGTTCCTCTCAAATATCTAAACAGTCTCTTCACTTGTGTCCAATGCTCCTTTCTTGGCTTATCCATCAACTTATTTAGAACTCCCATTGCTTGGGTAACGTTAGGTCTTATACAAACCATTGCATATTGTAAGCATTTTAATTCACACCTTTCAATGCAAAACAAAATGGAATAGATGTGCAATAAAACTACTCTTCAAATTAAAAGGGGAAGCTCCATGTAATCTAAAACTTCACCTAAAACTACACAATATATCATTGCAATCTACAAGCTTTATAGTGTTTTTAGAAGTGTTTTCACATTCATGTTGAATACAACATAAATATGTGATCTTTTTATGTTTGCGACATACAAAATGTTGAAACATGCTTTCAACGTGAGGCAAGGGTTTTGTGTTTTTTGACTTGAATTAAATCCTACAACTAGACACTTACAATGTTTAGTTAAAAATAGAGACTAAGTAGGGCAAGTACACATGGATTGGATAAACACGTAAATGCAAATGCTATTGTTAAGTAAAACTCAGTACAAAGCCACAAGCTATATCTTCAAGTTTGCCTACAATACAAAGTTTGCAAATTCATTGAAACAACTTAACTTTCAGCACACATAATGACATATCTCAATAGATATTCAGAAGCAAGATAAGCATAATAAATTTTGTTGAGTGAATTGAATACTTGACAGATAGCAATTTCAGCATAATGCAGACATGAGAATTGCCCATTACCCTTCATCTATATTCATTCCTGATTAATTTATCCTTTCCTAATTGCAAAAAAAACACTTATTTATACTGTTTACAAAGAATTACATGAAAATAAATAAATTAAATTAAATACACTCCTATCCTAATTACAACTACTTGCATGAAATACATTTTTTATCACAAATTATCTAGTCCACAAATTTTAATGCAAATATTAGTTCAACTAACTATTAAAATGTTATGATCATGCATCCTCAAGTTAAGTTGTAGATCCAATTTGTTGCAAACTAGGGGAGAGGACCTAGTAGTTGTGCACCCTAACTTCACGCCTCTCAAAATCATACGTGGCAATTTCGAATCACTCCAAAATTTTTACAGTAGCTTACTTGGCAATGCCCATGCTTATAACTAAGGTTTCAGGGCCTCATAATCAAATATGATGCCACATCAGCGTGCTTTTTGTTGAGGTGTCAAATAGTTCCCCCCAAAAAAAGGTGGACCAATAGGTGTGAATTAAGACCCCCTTTGATGGTGCGCTGATTTGGCATCACATGATTGGTTGCTTTTTAAATCTGAAGGGCACATTTCATTCAATTATTAGTACTTATAGTAACACTAACAACCTTAAAGTCACAACTACTAGTACTAAACTTCAAAAAATATTGGGCCTTAAGGTCACAGCTACCATCTCAACCATTGGAACTGTCTCACCTATTGGGTCTTTTCCCCTATGACCTATCGCATGAAAATCAAGCAAAAATCAACTTCAAGTTGACATTAAAAATAACAAACATTTAAAATAGTGAATTTGTTAATATGTTTTTTCCTCAAAAATGACTACGATCTATTTTTAATGCAAACTAAAGTAGAATTTTCGAGTAGTTGGCTCTAGATGACTCTTTGCTTTATTAGAGAAAATCCTTTTAGATCTTCATTGTCTCATGATCTTCATTTGAATCATGCAATCTGAGATGGACTTTTCTAATTTTCCTCTTATCTTTTCTGACTGGATGTCCCTACTGGATTGGCATTTTCCTTTGCCACGATTCCTTACTGCCTTGCTTTGATGACTTTTTTTTCATGCTAAATGTTGAGCGCTAAGTTTGATTCTTTGTCTCCTTATGAAGTTTGCCTGCTAAAGTGGGAGGAAAATACTGGTGCCTGAATTTGATCTTTTTCTACTTGGAACTGGTCATAGTTTTTCTTCAGTCTTTTTCTGCAGCTGATTAGGCACCCAAAAATACGTTTGGTCTCTTGTTAGCCGACACTCAATCTCAAATTTCTTTTATTTTCTTGACTTTGGCCGTCGTTTATCTCCTTGGCGTGGTTGATTTCTTGTTTTGATTGCAGCATTGTGTAGGCGTGAATATAGGCGCGTGGAAAGTCTTTGTTTGTTTTGTCTTTATAAAGGCGCATTGGATATGTGGAACTAGTGGAAGGTTATGGTATCTATTTTTATGGATTTTAAAATTTTAAAACAATAACAATTTTAAAAAGCAATTAATGATTAATAAAAATAATTATCAATTAAAAATTAACACTAGTAAAATTTGGCAATTGGGATTTTGACCAAAATGAACATTGGGTCTATTGACTCAAACATTAAATTTCAACAATTCGATATTTAGATTTGATAATGTGATCGAAAACTGACTATTTCGACAATTTCACATAACTTCGACAAAAACAATTGATGACTTGATGATGACACAATCAAATTTCTTGTAACACAAGCTAGTTTAGGTTGGGTACAACACATACATAAAACTTCTTACTATGTTGGCATATGGAACATTGCTCATGTCCTTCAAAGCCTCCATAGACTTAGGACATTATTCCAAACTTATTTTCTACCAATTAATAGGGGTATACTTATCGATTTATTGTTATGCATGCCAAACCACCATAAAATATTCTTAAGGTATTTTCTCTAATTTATCCATAGTTTATTGTTAGCCATGTTGAAAGGAAGCTAGGTGTGAGGAAATCGCTTCCTACACTAATCTAATGAGGGGAGGGGAGTGCAAATTCAATTTAATCTTTACAATTACAGATCATGTTAACCCACTAATAGAGATATTGCAGCAAACACATACACAAGAATGTAAGACAGAAGAAGAGAGACACAAGATATACGTGGGGAAAACCCTTATGGGTGAAGAACCCCACACTTCAAAACACAGCTCAAATGTATTTTGTAAACAATGAATGTTACAATATAGTTACAGAGCCAATGCTTTTGCAGGAGTCTTCGAAACTTGTATCTGGAGATGATCTGGCAGCATTACAGTACCTGTCAATCACATAATGCATCACCTCTCCAAAGCACCTGTTTATAAAGAAAATACAAGGCAAAAATGACTCCACATTGAGATGGACATCCAACATGGCCTCATGGCCCAAAACCCATGCCTATGGACACTTGTCCAACACAGTAGGATGTTCCTGACACTTGTCAGGTCACCCCATCCCAAAGAGGTCACCTATTTCCAAAATGGGCTATGACAGATGCTCTTACAACTCTTACAACCGTCATAGAATCTGTCATAGCTGTCATAACTTACAGATGTAAGAGAATCTGTCATACACAGGTTATAAATAGCATATTCTCTTACAACATGTTATATCCCACCTTGGGGCACCCAAAGATGCCTTCGTCAAAGATGCTTCTCGACACATATCCTCTCCTGTCATAGAATCTTCTATTTCTGACTCTTACATGTCATAACTTTGTCATAGGAATATGTCATGACCGTTTCAATCAATATTCCCTTACACACATTCCAAGATGCCGACACGTGGCAAAATATTCCTACCACTAAGTGGGACGCCTATCTCCTCATGTGAGGACAAAATTACATGTGGTCATATGCCAAGTAGGATGACACATCACCATGCCAACTCCCACAAGATGACAACATAGGATTTGCATCCTAATTATACAATAGGCAATAAATAAATAAATAAATACAATAAAATAATACAAGGAATTACCAAGGTTGAGACACCTTAATTCCCAACACATGTCCCTCTGAATCTCCATATCAAGTATAAATCTAACAACACCCAAGTTCTTCATTTCAAACTTATTATACACTTGAGCTTTGAGTTCCTTAATTAATGTCTTATTGTTCCTAACGATAAGCATATCATCGACATATAAAAAAATAACTAAAATGTGACCATTCACTTATTTCTAATATATATAGTGATAAACATTAGTCCTTGCAAAACCCAACTCTAATGCATATGAATCAAACTTTTAATTCCATATACGTCAACTACCTTAAACCATACAAAGACCTATTCAACTTACAAATTAGAATCTCCTTACCTCTTACCTCAAATTCTTCAAGCCATCTCATGTAAATTTTCTCCTCTAAATCACCATCTAAGAATGAAGTCTTAACATCCATCTGCTCTATTTCTAAATCTATATTGTAGCTATGGATAACAACATTCTAACATAACTCAACTTAGCTATAGGAGAGAAAATCTAACCAAAGTCTATTCTTTCAATTTTGGAATACTCTTTAGCCACTATTCTTGGCTTGTGCCACTCAAGTGATCCATTTACCCTAAACTTTTTCTTGAATACCCATTTATATCCTATGGGTATCCCTCCATCAAACAAACCTATCAAGTCTTAAGTCATGCACTTCTTTAATGCTAACATCTCCTTTTATATAACATTCCTACAAGACTTTTTCACATTATAAGTGAGAGCTTCTACAGACCCTAGTTCACTATCAGTACATGATAGAGCAAAAATTTAATGAAAATTAGGTGGATTGTACCTATCAAGTGATCTTCACTACCTTGTAGTCCTTCTCACAATGACCAATGAAGATCTTACCACATCTTAATCTTATTCTTCTTCAAAATGTGGATTAGATGTGTCATCTTCTTCCCCTTCCAAACTATCATGCCTACTTGTCTGTCCATCTTTAGATGCATCATGTTGCTCTAATTTGTGTTCAAAATGCACCTTTTGGATCTCTTGTTCCTTTGGTAATTCTTCTCTAAAAATAACTCTAAGCTCTTCGAAAGTAACATCTCTTAAATAAAGGATTTGTTGTGTCTCAAGATTCCACAACTTATAGCATTTTACATTTTCATTGTACCTATTTAAAATACACTTCTTTGCCTTGAAATCCAACTTAGATCTCCTTTCCTTAGGCATGTATGAACAAATGTTTCATAGCCAACTACTTTCAAATGTGTCACAACAAGTTTTTTGCCTATCCACATTTCATATGGTGTTTCATTCTCAAGCATAGAAGTAGGAGACATGTTTTTCAAGTAACATGAAGTACTTACTGATTTAGCCTAGGGCTTTTGTCTTAGACCAATGCTACTTAACATACTCCTAGCTTGATCCAACAAAGTTCTATTTAATCTCTCAACCACTCTATTCTGTTTGTAGTGTATAGGGTGATGTCTTTTGTTTCACAATTCCAATGTGCTTACATAATACTTCAAATTTATTCAAGCAAAATTTTCCACCATTATCATACCTTAACACTTTAAATTTCTTACCAATTTGTGTTTCCATAAGTGGGCCTTAAATTCCTTAAATTTGTTAAACACTTCAAACTTTGTCCTAAGAAAATGCACCCAAGTGTGATTGGTGATGGAGGACATGCATACTATCTCATTTTTTGGATCTAAGCATGTCATGAGCACTCCTTACGACCACTCAAAGACATATAGAGAGGAGAAACCCCTTAATGATTTTATTAAAATGGGCCACATTGGTCTAGTTCATTTACTCCATCAATGGTCCTTGATAAGGAAGAATATGGCACAATGAGGATGTGGATTGACTATAGAGCATTGCACCAAAAGACATTAAAATACCCCATTCCTAGGATCGATGAGCTTGTTGATGAGTTACATGGGGTAGTTTATTCCTCGTAGATTGATTTGAGATCAAGCTACTATGAAATCACTATCCACGAGGAGAATGTGTACAAAATATTTTTTAGATGCCATTTTGGAAACTTTAAGTTTTTGGTCATGCTATGTGGCTTTACTAATGCACCAGCCACTTTCCAATCTACAATGAATCAGGTACTCAGTGGTCAATTGAGAAAATTTGTTTTGATTTTATTTGATAATATCTTGAATTACAACAAGATTTGGGAAGAACACTTGAAGCATTTATATACAATCGTTGGAATTCTAGAGTAACAAGCTCTATTTATAAAAGAATCTAAGTGTGAAGTCATGGATATTTTATACCTAGTCCATGTCATTATTGCTTAAGGCATGTACGAGGATACAACATAAGAAAATTTTTATGAGCTTAGGAAGGTAATTAGCTCATGCCATATAATTTATATTCCAAATTTTGCACAACCTTTTGTGGCATAATATGATGCCTACTCTCAACTTTGTTTATGTTATTTCTACCTATTGGGAGGTTTCTATTATGGCACAATATGATAAGAATACATGTTCTACTAACATCCTCGATAAAAGTATGGACGATGATAGATTTTCAGTACCAGATGGCCTACCTCTATATGAAAATAGTATCTACCAAGCCCCTAAATATGAAACAGAGGAGAAGACCTTAAGAGCTTTACATGATGCATCACTAGTATGGTACCCAGGATCCTATAAGATTTACAGGAAAGTAGGAGAGATATTCTCATGGAAATTTTTTAAGAAAGAGGTTCTTAGGAACAGCAGGGATTGAACCACCTACCAACAAATTAAAGAAGAGCATATCTTTCCTATAGGTTTACATTAGCCATTGCCTATTCCTGATTAATAATGTGAAAGTGTGTTCAAGGACCTCATCATAAGTCTTCTTGAGGTAAAGGATTTAATTTTCAAAGATTTTTTTAGGCTACATGGTTTTCCTATAAATATTATCAGTGATAAAAAGAGTAGATTTCTTAGTTCTTTTAGGCAGGAATTATTGCTTGAGGATAAGCAATTTTTGGAAATGCAAATGTGTAATGTCCCCTTTTTAATTAATTTAAGTTTGAGCGTGTTTGGGTCACTTTATAGACTTGGTGGGGTTTTGGACTTTCTCATGTTGTCATGCCTTTCCTTCATCTTCAACTTCCCCATTTTTTCAATCCTTTTCCTTTTACAATTTTAGGGGATTTCTCTTACCTTAGTACCCTTTCCCTCAATTCCCTATTCTCTAAACCCCTATTTACCTTACCCATCAAAATTTTAGACTTTTTCCATGTTAGCATCCCTTTTCCTTCATTTCCCTCAAGTTCCCAATTCCTTGATTCCTTATGTTTTGGACCTTTGGACTTTCCTTTGTTGGCATACCTTTCCTTTATCCCCTACACCCTTGGAACCCCACTCCTTTCAATCCCACAAGCTTCCAAAGTTTCATTTCCCTCCTTTCACTCTAAATGAATTGGTTTTCTTAATCCTTGATCCCCATGGTATTAGGTATCCCAAAGTCCCGACTTCTACTATGTTACGAGCTCTTAGACTTTTCCCTACTGACACACCTAAAGGGTATCTAGTATCCTAGAACCTTGAACCACCCCACCCAAGAAAACTTTTAGATTTTCCTTTCCCTCATCACTCTAGTATCATCTATGTTGTATCCTCAATCCTCATCAGTATCAGATATGTTGAAACTCTAATCTACGACCTCCCGATCCCTAACCTTTTGTGGACCCCTAGACCTTTTCATTTCCTGCTCCTAGATGGCACTTGGTATCCCATTCTCTTGACACCCAATCCCTGCTCCCTCCTACATCAAGTATCTCTAAATCATGATCCCGACTCCTTGTATCAAGTATCTCTAAATCCTTATCCCCACTCCTCGTATCAAGTATCTCTAAATCTTGATTCCCACTCCTTCCTACATTGGGTATCATCAAATCTTGATCCCCACTTCTTCCTACATTAAGTATCTCTAAATCCTTATCCCCACTCTTTGCATCAGGATTCTCTAAATCTTGATACCCACTCAAACTTGTATTGGGCATCTCTACATCCTGATCCTTTCTCCTTCTCATATTAGGTTTCTAGACGAATCTCAATCCCCACTCCTTCCTACATTGGGTATCACTAAATTCTGATCCCTACTCCTTCCTACATTAGGTATCACCAAATCTTGATTCTCACTCCTTGCATCGGGTATCATTGAATCTCAGTCCCTGCTCCTTCCTATATCGAGTATCTTTGAACCCCAATCCCCTTTCCTTCCTACATCAGATATCTCCAAATCCTAATCCTACTCCTTGCATCAAGTATTGTTGAATTATGATTCATACTCTTTCCTACATTAGGTATCTTTGAATCTCATTCCACACTTCCCCACCATCTCATTGTTTCTCCTTCATGAATTGATGAACCTTTACTTCCCCATACATCCTAGCATTTTTGCATCCCATTCTCAAACCCCTAACTTTAAACCTTTAAAATATTAATTCTAGCATACCAAGTGGAATTAATCTAAATGACATCTTGACTCCTGATTCCCTAGGTCCCTCTTGCAAATGCACCCTCTAATATGTGAATCTCTAGACCTTTCCATTTGAATTGAAAACCCCATCTATCACCCTACATGACCTAGGATGCAATTAATGGCCTCAAATGAATGTGATATAACTTGGGAAGATTTTGAAACACCTATCAACACGTGTGGGCCCTAGCTAGGCCTCCTACCTCTATATATAAGTCAGACAACTTCATCAATTATGATCTTTTGCCATTGTACCAAATAAACCCTAATCTATCATAGTTTGAGCACTTGTGTTCATCTATTGAATCTAAGGGTGAAACCCCTTGGATTCTAGAGATTAATGGATGAAACCCAATTGGTTTTCTGGAGCTTGGAGGATAGAAACCCTTTAAATTCCTAAGGGCAAATTCATATCAAGGTTGCATCTGCACTTCAAGTTTGGAGGATTTCAACATATAATTTGGGTATTCTTATTATATATTTGTGATCATTGTAATCTTTGTAATCAGAAAATATTAAAAAATCTTTGTAGTCATTTGAAGCAAAAATGTATGAGGGAAATATTTGAATGAAATATCTAGTTCCATCTTGTGTGTAAATCTATTTATTTGTTGTGGGTATTTTAGATTTGAGTATATTTGATGTCCATTTTGGTTGTAACCATTACCATATTTCAAATTTGAGTATTTCATATGAATATTTTGATTGAGATCACCACATTTTATGGGAGTTACATTCTATTCTAGGAGGATTTACTCATCGAGAGGGGTGCATTTATCCAACTTGGACCAGTTGCACCACATCTTGGATTATAGTTTTAAGCATATAATTTTTGGAACCCATTGGTTTCCTAGATCTCCCTAGTATATATATATTTGATTATAGAGATGGAGATTCAATGTGAGATTTTATTGTAGGTACATGTTTCCAGATTAAATCTAGAAGATAGAGTTGGATCTCTATTGATAGCACTAATACTCTTCATATATTGTAATATTGTTAGTTGATTAATATTGTAACATCCAAGTTCTTAAACAAGACTAAACATAGATATTTACCAAGAGATAAAAAATACAAGGTGAAAAGATAGTAAATTTTTTTATATAACTTTAAAATCAAGTTACAACAAATTGCATAATTTCTTTTCTGAAACAAACATGATATAATATACAATGATGACATTTTATCTTTACAAATACAAATATCTGCAATAGATAATCTTTTACATAGTCTTTTAAAACACAAGTCACAAAGATTTACTGCATCCAAAAATCTGACATCTTTATCGCAAGCCTCGACAAGTCTTCTGCTAGAGAGAGAGAGAGCATCTTCCCAATGCTTTTCCTCCATCCACAGACTGGCGGTCTCCCACACATCTTCCACATAGGAAGTGGCCCTACCCTTCGAGAAGAGTATAGACCAAAGGTGGATATGAAAAGCTTCACTCTGAATATAGAAGATGCTGCTTCAAGGGATAGTGAATATATTAGTGATTGTCAGCATTCAAATGCATATATGAGCCTTTCAAATGATGAAATATACATGGATGTTGAATATGAGTGTTTCCTTGAAGATTCTGACCACCTTCACAATGCAAAGTTTGAGACTTTTACTGTTGATTATCGGTGCATTAATGAGGAGGGGAAATAGGGTCACTATTCAGAGGTGGATTGACAAGTTGCAGATGTATGTGCTTGTACAGTTGGGGATAGTGCTGGTTGCAGGGTTGACTATGGAGCTTTCAATGTAGGGCTGCATTCTGAGTTATTTCTGCCTTCTTTTGAGACATTCCAGGTGGACATAAATGATAAAATTGCTAAGCACAGTAATGATGAATATCTGAATGCTTATAAAGATAAATTTGATTATGAGATGTTGCTTGTGCCTAAATATTGCATGTTTGATACGGAGGAGCTTTTATTTTTTGAAGAATGGCAAAATTCTGATGTGGATTCATTTGTTTCATGTGAGTCTATAATTTTTCCAAGCAACATCAATAACTCATATGATGATGATAGTCTACTGCTGAGAATGGTAGATGCTTATGAATTTTGCTGTAGAGTTGTTGAAAGAGAAATGGGCAACAACACAAATAATTGCAATGCTAGGTGCTGCAAACAGTTAAATGTTTTTAGGCTACATTTGAAGAAATCAAAAGAAAACAGAGTATTTGACAAACGAAAATTCTAGTTTTTCCTTTTTGGTGGCCCTGGGCCACCAAGTATTTTTTAATAATGTGTTTTGTAATGTAAGTTGGTGCAGTTTTGACTCTATAGCCCAATAGATTAGGGACTGGTTTGCATCCCAGAGATCTAAAGTCCTCGCCATGCCTGCAAGAGGCATGCTTCCCCAGACAGAGCCTATGTTGGTGCTTAAATCTGCAGGCACCTTCCTAAAAATTCAAGCATTTAAATATACAGGCCCCTTCCCAAAAGTCTAAAAAATTCTAACACTTTCGGCCTTTGCAGTTGTCAAAATGCAGAGGTTAGTTAAGGTGCAAGTGTATTTGTATATACAAAGGGTGTTTGTATATACTTACAGGTCAAAAAATGCATTGGCGGGTGCAAAATCTCCATCGGCCTTTGAAAAAATCAATCATATGCATTTTATATGCATATCAGGCTTTGAATGTGCATATACAAAGGGGGAATCTTTTGCAGATTCCCCGAATATTCCCAGTTTGTATATCGGGTTGCATGTAGACATACAAGGGAAAAATATGCAACGGGCTGATATACTTTTGCTACAGTGTTGGAGATACAAGCGAAAATATACAATGGCAGAATATACATCGAAGATTCCTTGAAGATGCCGCCGTTGTATTGAGCAGGCAGGAATGCATGTGTGTCCAAAATACATTGAGTCTTATACGATGAAAAATATACAAGGGTCTGCCGTGACATGCAAGGTGAACAGTGCAACGGAGGTATATACATTTGGTGGGCTCCACAAGGTTGTATGTGCAATCGCTTGTAGGTTTGCATATACAAGGGGATTTGCATGTATGATTCTAGGATGTGCAAAGCGGACGCGACGAGAAGGTTAAATGCATTGGCAAAGTGTTTGAAGTCCGCGATTGTATGGTAGGCTTGTATGTTCCCAATGCATATTCGAACATACAAACAAAATTATACATTGCGATGATACAAGCCGAACCCGATAACAAATCAAATTTGTTCTATAAGTGCTTAGCGTCCGTGCCTTGCATGTTTGTGTGCTTGTATGTATGCCGATATACATTAGATGAGATACAAGCTGGATTTCAGGGCAGTTTCAAAGTGTTTTATATTTTTGAAATATGAGGCTTGTATGTAGCAGTTGTATGCACATATACAATGAGGATATGCAAGGAATAGGGATGCAAGCCGGACCCGATTAGAATTTTGATTTGTTCTATAACAGTTTGGGGTCCGCCTTGTATGGTGAATGGTTGTATATGCATTTGCTCTTGCATATACAAAGGGTTTTTAAAAGCATAAATCAGACGATTGTATATGAGCATGCATATACAAGGGGGCGAAAAGGCAAAATAGTGAGAGTGAAAATCAGCGATAAAAACATAAGGTGCCTACGTGGCATGTTCTCATTGGTTGGCAATTTTCAAGGCATTTTTAGGGTCGCAGATCTCATCGATGGGAGTAGATCGACGGCTCGTTTTGTATTTTGCTACAGTGATGGGTTTCTTTGTATCTACGACCGCGTTTGGGCAGGAAAAACTCTAAAGACACGCCACTGAGGATCTGCGGGTAGCTGAGCAATAATGGCGACATTTGCAGGATTTAGGTCGATGATGGATAGGTCAACCACCGATTTTATGAAAGATCTTCAGACGGCGGCTCAAATCCTGAGCCCACCTGCTTTCTTCCTCTGCTTCTCGGCTGCATTCAATTTTAAGCGCCAATCTGAAGATGAATTGTATCTGGTGAATTCTTGAGTTGACCGTTGTAATTTTGCTGAGTACACAGTCTTGGTATAAAAGCCAAACTATGTTACTCATTGTGTTGGTTGAAGACTTGGTATGGATTTTATGTGTTGCATCTGAGTTGTATCTTGCACATATGTTCAGTTTCAGTGTTAATGTTATATGAAAAATGCTTCTTGCATGTGTTTTGTTGTTTGTCTCCACTTGTTGTATGCATTTCTTTTTCTGAATTTGGTTGCTAAGGGTTCTCAAATTCTAGAATACAGATTTATGTATTGCATGGTTGATCTTTAGACTTCCATTCAAGGAGTGGATTAAATTGTTTTAGGTTGAGTGTGGAGGAGATTGTATGTTAGCTGGGATATCCATAAGCAGAGACAGTTAAATACCCATTCTTGGGTGATGTTTGTAAGGCAAGCATCAATCTAACCCCTTGAAACCTGAATGCCAGTTGCAAGCCACTCTCATGTATATGTCTATGTGACTCCTTTTCCTGAGATAGGCACCGGTCTACCCTTGTGAAGTAGTTATGATCCAAAACCCCTATCTTGCATCCAAACCATCAAACCAACCATTCCATAATTTCAACCTGTTAGTTGTAGGAGTAGGATTAGGAACCCCCTGCATACTCTCATCCATAACCAGACACACATGTCCAAGAGTGTTGCTAAACTTGTGATTTGTCATTCAAATCTTGGTCCATACATGAGAGTATTCTGCGTATTATCACAAAGCTAAATCTTCATGTCATTGGGTGAGTCGAAGTGTTAAATCTTTAGCAGTAGGGATCCCCCCCTTGGTGCGGCAGAACCAGAAGTGAAGGGGAGGCAGCTCACGCAACCTCTTGTATTCGTTGGTCGAATCTGCCTGTGCATTGGAACTGGCAAACCCACTGCTGATTCAGAAATAAATACCAATAGATTCAATATGAAAAGATATTCATAATGAATGTAGTCGTAATGTTCACCCACCCCAACTCGACTTGGATACTATCATATTCCTATAGTTTGACTTGGTCAACTATGTTTTACTATATAGTCATGACAACTTTAATATTTTAGTCTTCCTAACCTAGACAAGTTTAAAAACATTATCAAAGGTCTCTAGACCTTAAGGATTATCTTTCTCAATGAGGATTCTCATTACATCCTTGCAATTCTCGAGATCCAAATCATATCGACTCTCAAAAACACAAGTTGACTATGAAACTCACTTCATTTAGGCATTATTGGTCTAGTAAAAAAATATATATCCTTTATATCTAGAATTATAAATATTCACAGACATGACACTTGATCCTTCGATTACAATCTATAAAAAGATTTCATAGCTTTAGTATAATAAATTTCTCTATTGGGTTGAGTTTAGGTTTGTCTATCCTATCGCATCACAATGGTATAACAACCTATATTCTCATAATATAATAATAAAAAGATTAATCCTAGGTATTAATCCAACTTACGAGGTCAATTCTAGTTTCCACAACTCTAGGACTAGGAATAAATTCATTTTCCAAAGTTATTATTACCAAAAGATCTTACAATCCTTTATAACAAGGATATATCTCTTTAAGACTTATTACTACAAACCTTCTAGTTTCAAAGAGTCTAGTCTGTTGACTTTGTTTTGATATCAACAACTATACAAGGACAAGTATGTAATAATATCATCACATATTAACGGCCAAAGTTATTTCTCACATCAGAAAATATATACCGATCCCAAAGTAAACCTAATAATACGAGTGAGTATTTTTGTACAACTCCCACTATAGTTTGTTCAACTAGTCGACAACTCTCATGGTAAGATATCACTGAGCACACGAGGTGCCTTAATCATAAAATAGTATGTGATGACTAATTCGTAAGAATTCCTATAAATAATGAACCCTTATACTCTTATAAATCAGAATGATTTTACTTTCCAAAAGAAGTCGATAAAATGATAAAGAGTAAAGTTAACATTTCAAAAAGATTGAACAAAATCTTTGAAAAGTATTACATATTGATAAACGATTAGAAGAGATAGTTATCAACTTCTAAAGCAATCTTATAATTATACATATGTATACGCTATTTCCCATAATACAAACACAATAAAAGACTTATCCATCTGTTGAAAGACCAAAATTGTAAATCTTTACATACGAAACAAAGGCTTGTGGCATAGTAGATTCATTATCCAACTATATCATTATACTAAACTCAAAGCTTAGACATTGTTGTCTCCTATGGGCGTCGACCGTACAAGATTAAAGTAGCAATTTTTGTGATTTGAAAGATAACTAGATATTAAACCAGTATAGTAAAACAATATAGAAACTATACGTGAAGAAAGGAACCTGATTTGACAAGTTATGGAAGATCCCTACGCCGGTTCAAGTCTAAAAACACTGAACTATTCTCGCCAACAGTCAAATCCTTTTGCCCAATGCTAAACACTTTCAAACATCCTCAATTCTCCCTGAGACTTCACTCGCAAGCTTTTTTCCTAACTTGTATTCTTTGTGTTCTTCCTCCTATCTCTTTTTATTCTTTTTCCCCATCCCCTGAGCTATTCTAAGGTAGTCATTATATAGACATCTCATGGCTCAGCCACGACTTACAGATAAGAACCACTACACAAAGTTGAAATGACTTCCTTGAAATTTGAGGGAAACTTCCACTAAAGATTACGTAGAGGAGTCAATCTGGCCAATATGGAGATAATCGTGGTATATCATACCACTCACTCATCATAATTTCAACTAACAAACCTAATGGATCTATAATGATACAGTTATAACAGACCTCTCTCTTAACTCGTAGAGGCTTCATACGTGCAGACTCAAAGAGGATAGATTATGATGAGAGAGGGAACTATGTGGTACACATCACCACTAAAACTCATAACTGATCAACACTTTACAAAACCACGACTCAAGACAATTAAAATTAGCTCATGAGTCACAAAGACCACTACTTCGGTTGATGTAGTTTCCACTATTTATGCCTTCGGTTGCTCGTTGATTCGAGCATGTGGCTTAAAGGATAACATGATATTCATTGCCACTTCACCGATCACTTAAAGGTTACCCAATGGTAACGACACAAAGTAAAAATAGTCAAAGGGGTGACAACATAATTAGTGTGAAGGTGGTTCTCAAATAACCCACAAGTAACCTTTTTAACAAAATGAGCATAATAATAATAATCCTAGATCCATTTATAACTTTGATCAATATTTTAAATAATAATAAGTCGAAAGACTTATGTAAAATGTGATAGGGTCAAGCTTATCTCGCCTTCATGATCACACACTAATTCAAGATGATTTGACTTGCCAAGAACGTACACATGACATTAAATGATAATAATTTAACCATCTACGTTTTGATGACACAAATGCCACTATTTGCGACGTGATCAACAAGAGGTCACGTTAGTCACAAATGACTAACGTCCTTTCTTGACAACGTCATTTTTTTAATACAATGACAAGGTTGACACAAAACTAACTCGAAAAGGAAACTAAAATACATTGACAACTTGTCAAGTTGATCCAAGAGTTTAACTAACAAAACATGACTTACCTCAACTGACTCAGAGTTCACAAATTGTTAAACACTATACTCAGTAGGCAAATGAACATTCGTAACCCAAGGGCTATTCTCATCTCCTCAGAATATACTCTCTCTCTTTTCTCAGAAAGTCATCAAAAATCTATTGTCCTGCATATTTCTTACAATCACTAGATTATGATCAGTGCATCGTTAGTCCGCTCATAAATCTTATGAATAATAAACAAAATTCCCATAATACAAATTATTTGATCAATACAACATATACGTTGCTTTTAATCACATAACTGATATTCAATAAAATCAATATTTATCCATGACATTTATCCCAACATCAAAATATTTATCCAATAGATTCACTTCTATCCATGAAAAGGTAAAAGTAAAAACAAGCCAAAATTAGGGATGTAACATATCTCTCCCCTAAAGATTCATCATCCTTGATGATTCAAAGTATCAAAATATAACTTAAAACAAGTTTTTGTTTAACTGATAAAAGCATGAAATAAATGAGGAAATTTCTAATAAAATTCATGGTATTCCTCCCATGTAGCACTATCCTCAGCACGCTGGTCCCATTAGACCTTGCACTGCATAACTTCTCTATTACGCAAGCCGATCTTGCGTATTTTGAGCACTTTGAGAGGCTCGATCGTGACCACCCCTAGGTCCTACATCTGTAATGCATTCTAATTCAAAATATGATTATCTCCTGCAATATACTTCTTTAACTAAGAAACGTGAAAAACATTATGCATTCTCGACAAGGCTGGTGGTATAGCAATCTTGTAGGCAACCAGATTGACCACTTTGAGTACTTCAAAGGGTCCCACATAGCGAGGGGCTAATTTGGAAGACTTCCTAAATTTTATAGAACTTTTCTGACGTTTAACCCTCAAAAGGACTTTCTCTCCAACTGAGAATTGTCTTGGTACTCGTTTGGTATCAGCATAACTTTTCTGTCTGTCAATGGCTTCTGCCAATCTTTTCCTAATCAGCTTAACTTTTTCCTCCATTTCAGCCAGCATTTTTGGACCAATGCTAATCATATCTTCTAGCTTATCCCAGCTTATAGGAGTTCGGCATCTTCTTCCATATAATGCTTCGAATGGTGCCATCTTAATAGCAGAATGATAGGAATTGTTATAAGCAAATTCCACAAGTGGTAAGTATTCTTCCCACTTATATTGTTGATCCATGCAATACATTCACAACAAATCCTCCAAAACCTGGTTAACTCTCTTAGTTTTTCCATCTGTTTCAAGATGATAAGTTGTACTCACATTAAGTTTAGTCCCTAGCACAAAGAACAAGGTTTGCCAAAACCTTGATGTTACAGGTGCATCTCTATCTGAGATAATATTTTCAGGAACTCCATGCAATATGAACACTTCCTAAACAAATTTGTGAGCTAACACAGGTGCTCCATCAGTTAAATTCCCTGGTATGAAATGTGCTACCTTCGTAAGTTTATCAACCACAACTAAAATGGCATCATGTCTATTCCCAGACATTGGAAGACCCTAAACAAAGTCCATGCTTATGACTTGCCACTTCCATTCTAGTACATCATGTGGGTACAATAGTCTTGCTGGATGTTGATGTTCTGCTTTTACCCTCTGGCACTCAAGACAACTTGCTACTAATCTTGCTACATCATTCTTCATTCCTTTCCATAAATAAAGAGGTTTAACATCCACTGGAAGTTTGGTTACTCCTGGATGTCATGAGTATGGTGCAGTATGAAATTCTTTCCATACAAGATTTCTTAATTTACCTGAATTAGGAACATACATTCTACCTCTATATCTCAATAGTCCATCGGACTCAAGAAGAAACCCATCATACCTTGGATCTTTAGGATTTACCCCTAGAGCTTGCTTAACCTGCTCATAATATTCATCACCAGACAAATTTTACAACACTAAATCTTTAAAGTTTGCATGAATAGAGACAATTGAAGAAATATATCTTCTTCGACTTAAAGCATTAGTTACTCTGTTCTCTTTTCCTTTCATATAGTTTATCTCAAAGTTGTAGTTAGCTATTAACGCTAACCATCTCCTTTGTCAAGCATTTAGATGAGGTTGAGAGAAAATATACCTAAGACTTTGATGATCGGACTTAAGTACAAAGGGTTTCCCCAACAAATAATGTCACTGCATTTGATATAGTGGTGTAGCGGAAGCGTGGTGGGCCCATAACCCACAAGTCCCAGGATCAAAACCTAGCTTTGACACCATATGTAACATTCAAGTTCTTAAGCAAGACTAAACATAGATATTTACCAAGAGATAAAACATACAAGATGAAAAGATAGTAATTTTTTTTTATATAACTTTAAAATTAAGTTACAAAAAATTGCATAATTTCTTTTCTGAAATAAACAACATGATATAATATACAATGATGACATTTTGTTTTTACAATTAAAAATATCTACAATAGATAATTGTTTACATAGTCTTTTAAAACACAAGTCACAAAGATTTA
Organism: Cunninghamia lanceolata; assembly: GCA_027924645.1. Classification (NCBI taxonomy): domain Eukaryota; kingdom Viridiplantae; phylum Streptophyta; class Pinopsida; order Cupressales; family Cupressaceae; genus Cunninghamia; species Cunninghamia lanceolata. Next base: position 6,958,990 of record BSBN01000398.1, on the reverse strand, counting down.
CTGCAACCAGAAATCTGACATCTTTATCGCAAGCCTTGGAAATTCTTTTGCTAGAGAGAGAGAGAGAGAGCATCTTCCTAGTGTTTTTCCTCCAACCACAGACCGGCTGTCTCCCAGACATCTTTCACATAGGAAGTGGCCCTACCCTTCGCGAAGAGTATAGACCAAAGGTGACCAATGGTGATTTGCCATCTGAGTACATAGTGTTGTATCCTATATAACTCTATCGATCATACAACCATAGATACACTGTAGCTAAGTAAGATCCTTCCAATAGGTTATGCAATCTAGATATGATGAACCGACAATGCATGCAGAAAATGAATGCATTGCTTTGGCCAAAGATTCAATATGAAAAGACATTCACAATGAACATAGTCATAATGTTCACCCGCCCCAACTTGACTTGGATACTATCATATTCCTATAGTTTGACTTGGTCAACTATGTTTTAATATATAGTCATGACAACTTTAATATTTTAGACTTCCTGACCTAGACAAGTTTAAAAACATTGTCAAAGGTCTCTAGACCTTAAGGATTATCTTTCTCAACGAGGATTCTCATTACGTCCTTGCAATTCCCTAGATCCAAATCATATCAACCCTCAAAAACACATGTTGACTAAGAAAGTCACTTTATTAAGTTAGGCATTATTGGTTTAGTAAAAAAAAAAAATCCTTTATATCTAGAATTATAAATATTCATAGATAGGACACTTAATCCTTCGATTACAATCTATAAAAAGATTTCATAGCTTTAGTATAATAAATTTCTCTATTGGGTTGAGCTTAGGTTTGTCTATCCTATTCCATCACAATGATATAACAACCTATATTCTCATAATATAATAATAAAAAGATTAATCCTAAGTATTAATCCAACTTACAAGGTCAATTCTGGTTTCCACAACTCTAGGACTAGGAATAAATTCATTTTCCAAAGTTATTATTACCAATAGATCTTACAATCCTTTATAACAAGGATATATCTCTGTAAGCCTTATTACTACAAATCTTCTAGTTTCAAAGAGTCTAGTCTATTGACTTTGTTTTGATATCAACAACTATACAAGGACAAGTATGTAATAATATCATCATATCTTAACGACCAAAGTTATTTCTCACATCAGGAAATATATACCAATCCCAAAGTAAACCTAATAATATGAGCGAGTATTTTTGTACAACTCCCACTATAGTTTGTTCAACTAGTTGACAACTCTCACGGTAAGATATCACTGAGCACACAACGTGCCTTAATCATAAAATAGTACATGATGACTAATTCATAAGAATTCCTATAAATAATGAACCCTATACTCTTATAAATCAGAATGATTTTACTTTCCAAAGGAAGTCGGTAATATGATAAAGAGTAAAGTTAACATTTCAAAAAGATTGAACAAAATCTTTGAAAAGTATTACATACTGATAAATGATTAGAAGAGATACTTATCGACTTCTAAAGCAATCTTATAATTATACGTATGTATACGCTATTTCCCATAATACAAACATAATAAAAGACATCCATTTATCGAAAGACCAAAATTGTAAATCTTTCCAAATGAAACAAAGGCTTGCGACATAGTAGATTCATTATCCAACAATAGCATTATACTAAACTCAAAGCTTAGACATTGATGTCTCCTATGGGCGTTGACCGTACAAGATTAAAGTAGCAATTTCTGTGCTTTGAAAGATAACTAGATATTAAATCAGTATAGTAAAACAATACAGAAACTATACGTGAAGAAAGGAACTTGATTTGACAAGTTATGGAAGATCCCTACACCGGTTCAAGTCCGAAAACATTGAACTATTCTCACCAACAGTCGAATCCTTCTGCCCAATGCTAAACACTTTCAAATGTCCTCAATTCTCCCTGAGACTTCACTCCCAAGCTTTTTTCCTAACTTGTATTCTTTGTGTTCTTCCTTCTATCTCTTTTTATTCTTTTCCCCATCCCCTGAGCTATTCTAAGGTAGTCGTTATATAGACATGTCAGGACTTACAGATAATTAAGAACCACTACGCAAAGTAACTTCTTCCTTGAAATTCAAGGGAAACTTCCACTAAAGATTATGTAGAGGAGTTGATCTGGCCGATATGGAGATAATCGTGGTATGTCATACCACTCACTCATCATAATTTTGACCAACAGACCTAATGGATCTATAATGATACAATTATAACAGACCTCTCTCTTAACTCGTATAGGCTTCATACGTGAAGACTCAAAGAGGATAGATTATCATGTGAGAGGGAACTACGTGGTACACATCACCAGTAAAACTCATAACTGATCGACACTTTACAAAACCATGACTCAAGACAATTAAAATTAGCTCGAGTCACAAAGACCACTACTTCGGTTGATGTAGTTTCCACTATTTATGCCTTTGGTTGCTCGTTGATTCGATCATGTGGCTTAAAGGATAACATGATATTCGTTGCCACTTCACCGATCACTTAAAGGTTGCCTAATGGTAAACGACACAGTAAAAACAGTCAAAGGGGTGACAACATCATTAGTGTGAAGGTGGTTCTCAAATAACCCACAAGTAACCTTTTTAACAAAATAAGCATAATAATAATAATCCTAGATCCTTTTATAACTTTGATCAATATTTTAAATAATAATAAGTCGAAAGACTTATGTAAAACATGATAGGGTCAAGCTTATCTCCCCTTCATGATCACACACTAATTCAAGATGATTTGACTTGCCAAGAACGTACACATGACATTAAATGACAATAATTTAACCATCTATGTTTTGATGACGCAAACGCCACTATTTGCGACGTGATCGACGAGAGGTCACGTTAGTCGCAAACGACTAACGTCCTTTCTTGACAACGTCATTTTTTTACACAATGACAAGGTCGACACAAAACTAACTCGAAAAGTAAACTTAAAGACATCGACAACTTGTCGAGTCAATCCAAGAGTTTAACTAACAAAACATGACTTACCTCAACCGACTCAGAGTTCACAAATTGTTAAACACTATACTCAGCAGGCAAATGAACATTCGTAACCCAAGGTCTATTCTCATCTCCTCAGAAGATACTCTCTTTTCTTAAAAAGTCATCAAAAATATGTTGTCCTGTATATTTCTTACAATTACCAAATTATGATTAGTGCATCGTTAGTCTACTCATAAATCTTATGAATAATAAACCAAATTCCCATAATACAAATTATTTAATCAATACAACATATACATTGCTTTTAATTAGATAAGTGATATTCAATAAAATCAATATTTATCCATGACACTTATCCCAACATCAAAATATTTATCCAATAGATTCACTTCTATCCATGAAAAAGCAAAAGTAAAAACAAGCCAAAATTAGGGATGTAACAAATACATTTGAGTGTCCTATTGTTGTTGGGTTTTTCCTGTAAGTGATTCCTTAAGATAAATCTTGTGTTTTCTATGTTGTTATGCTATTGGAACATTTTTAGATTGGTAACTTATTTTATTATCTGTTTCGTAGGATTAGAGCTAGTTTCTTTTATTTGTTATCAAAACTAGAATAACTTGTTAGATCCATGGGAGGAAAGGGTTCCACCCTGTACTCAATCTTTGTTTTATTAGGAGCTCTAGGTAGGTGATCTTATTTTTCAAGTTGAGAGATGGTCAACACTAGTAGAATGGAGATAGAGAAATTTAAGGACATAAACTTTGATCTTTGGAAGCTCAAGATGGAAGACCTGATTGTATAGAATGATCAATAGATTGTGGTGACTAGTTGTATTCCTTTAGTATTAGAAGTATATGACTTTTTAAAGCCTGATAAAAAGGATAGATCCATCATTAGATCGTGTCTTTTAGATTCAATGCTCTTAAATGTTTCTTTAAAGATACCACAAAGAAGTTATGGGACAAACTTGAGAAATTGTACATACATATAAGGGTAAAATAAAGTAATCTTCAAAACCAAAGGCAAAATCTACTTCAGCAAGTGATTATCCCTCCACATAGAAGAATAGACCCAATAAGACAACCACTACCTCTTCTAAGTCAAGTAAGCATACCTCCAAGACAAATAAGAAAACAGAGGACCATGTTCTTATTATGGACATCCGCATCATGACAAGAAACATTATTTTTATAGGATAGAAGCCTTAGATGAGGCCATGAAGAAACACAAAATTTCTATTCCCAAACCTATCAAAGGTAAAGCACTTACAACTAGAGGTTTGGATTCATCCACAAAGAGTTAGATATTTGACTCAGGAGCCTCTCACCACATGACCAACTCACATGATCTACTTAAGTCTCTTTTTGATAACACTACTTCTCACATTGTAGTGGGTAACTCTATAAGAATTCTAGGTTTGGGGTCAGGTACTGTATAGATTGAGGATGTGCTCTATGTTCCCAATATTTATGCCAATCTTCTCTCCATATACCATATTTACCATGTTGGGGATGGGAAGATAGTTAAGTTCTCCCCACATGATGCAATTATTAGAGAACTAAACATCCTGAGAAAATTATTACTTCAGCTAGAGTTTATCATGGGTCTAGATTGTATAAGTTTCATGGTTTTGAGTCATCTTGTGGATCATCACACATTGCTCATGCAGATTCTTTGAGTAGAGTTTGGCATGAGAGGTTTGATCACCTCAATTATATATATCTTTAGAGTTGAGTACACAAAATATGGTACTTGGATTTCCTAAGGTTTCATGCATAGAGGGAGTTTGTCAAGGTTGTGTCCTTGGAAAACATTATCAAGAACCCTTTCCTAAGGATAAGGCTCACCGTGCTACAACCTTGCTTGAGTTCCAGTACATTATGACCTCATGTCATTTCCAACTCCCTTTTTTTCTAGAGCCAAGTATTTACTTACCTTCATATATGATTACTCTTGTCACACATGGGTGCACTTTTTTAAGTACCAAAGTGATGTATTCACCACTTTCAAGACCTTCAAGGTGTTCATGGAGAAGCAATCAGGTTCTTCTATTCAAAAAATACATACAAATAATGGGGGGAATATGTGAACCAACCTATTAGGATTATTACACCGAGCATGGCATACATTATTAGTATTTGGGTCCCTACACTCCTCAACAGAATGGTGTCACTAAAATAAAGAACATATCACTAAGGGAGTAGCAAAATTGTATGCTTTAGTTATAGTTTATGGCCCCATCTTTTTGGACTAAAGTAGTCAATTGTGCCAATTGTATTTAGAATTGCACTCCCCACAAGGTAGTTTAGAATATCACTCTAGAGGATTCTTGGTCCAATATCAAACTTGATGTTTCCTTCCTTAGAGTATTTGGTAGTGAGGCTTGGGCATTCATACTAGATGGTCAGCATAAGGCAATGGGAAGAAAATCCAACCATTCATTTTTGTTGCTATTATAAGGATGTGAAGGATTATCGGTTGTTTGATCCAACCACTAGAGATGTCCACTTTTGGTGAGATGGCCAATTTGATGAGGCCTTCATACACATTGAACCTGCATCCACTTATTCTTCTTCACTACTTGCTCCACCTTCTTCATCATATGAGGATACCTTAGCACTTGATGATACTTCAAATGATGGTCCTATTCTTCCACCATCGCCTCCACCTCCTCCTACTCACATTTTGCCTACATGTGCCCATAGTACTATTAAGGAGGCTAGACCTTTGGTTGGTGATCTTATGATTTCTTGTTGCTCTCACTCACAGACTTCCAAAACTAGTCTTTGGAGTCATGCTATAGATACCAATCTACAAAGTTTTTCAAAGGATTCCAATATTCCAAAGTGGGATTGTTCTATGGCAGAGGAGTATTCTTCTTTGATGAAGAATAATACATGGGATTTTGTCTCTCTTCTTAAGGGAAGAAAGTTGGTTTGGTGCAAGTGGGTGTACCGCACCAAGTATTCAGTCAATGGTTCTATTGAAAAGTACAAGGCTCATCTTATAGCTAAGGGTTTCTCATAGGTTGATGGTATTGACTACTCTGAGACCTTCTCCCCTATAGTCAAGATGAATTAAATATTTTCCTTGTCCTTTCTATTGTTGCATTTCAGAGATGGTTGGTTTTCTAGATGGATGTTAAGAGATCTTTCTTACACAATGATCTTCATGAGGATATCTACAAGGAGCAGCCTCTAAGATATGTACAAGACTCTTCACTTGTTTGTATGCTTCAACATTTATTGTATGGTCTCAAACAAGCCCATTGGGCATGGTATGAGAAGATTGATGGTTTTTGCTTGCTTCTAGTTTCACTCTTTGCCACCCAGATCACACAGTGTATATTTAGAGACATGGAGATGAACTTTTGATAATAATCTTGTATGTAGATGATTTGATTTTCACTGGTTTCTCCTCATTCATGGTTCAGGATATTTAACACACTCTGATGGAGAACTTTGACATTGCTGATCTCAGAATTTTGCACTCTTTTCATGGTCTTTAGGTCCTACAATATATTGAAGGGTTCTCTATATACTAGCAGAAGTATGCCATTGATTTACTTCATTAGTTTAGCATGGCTAATTGTAAGCCTACCCCCACACCATTTCAATCTAGTGTCACTTTAACTACCACTTGCACCACACCTGGTGTTGATGCTACTTTGTACAGACAATTGGTTGGTAGTCTTTTGTATTTGACACATAGCCATCCTAATATCACCTTCACTATTGGCCTTGTCTCCCACTTTTCCCATGATCCTCATTAGATTCATTGGAAGGCAACCAAGTGTATTTTGAGGTGCATTCAAGACACCACACATTTTGGCATTTAGTACACACTAAGGGTTTTTCAAATAGTAGGTTTCATTGACTCGAATTGGGTCGGTGATGTTGAATCATGGAAGTCCACTGATAGGTTTGTTTTTTGCCTTGGTTTTGGTCCAATTGCATGGTCTTGAAAGAAGCAATTAGCTATTCCATTATCATCCACTAAGGTTGAGTATCATGGTGCAATACTTGCTATCTAGGAGGTTCTATAGATTCAAAAGCTTATGATAGAGTTTGGTCTACCACTTGATCATCATGCTATTCTTTGGTGTGATAAGCTAAGTTCCATTCACATTTCTCGTAACCCAATTGAGCATCAGAGGATGAAGAACATTGAGATACACATGCATTTCATTTGATAGCTTATCCATGATGGTGTTCTTTCCTTAGAGTATTTGTCTACTCAAAAGCAGGTTGCAGACATTTTCACTAAACCTTTAGCATCACCTTGATATCTTGAGTTGTGACATATGCTTGGGGTGAAGGAAGTTGTCCTTGGAGGGTCATCTTGAGTCCTTCCTTTGTATTTGTCTATTTTTAGAGAGGAGTTTTTTCCCACTAGGTTTTCTCCTTTTCTCCATTTGTGAGAGAGTTTTATTGTACATGGGTTGTGTTGGTGCTTAAATATGTATATGCAGGCACCTTCCAAAAAAAAACAAAAATTCTATGTCTTTCGGCATCTGCAGTAGTAAAAATGCAAAAATCAGTTAAGATGCATGTATCTTTGTATATACAAGGGTGTTTGTATATACATGCAGGTCAAATATGCATTGCCGGCTTGCAAAATCCAAATCGGCCTTTAAAAAATGAGTTATATGCATTTTTGAATGCATATCGGGCTTAAAAGATGCATATACAAAGGGGGAATCTTTCGCAGATTCCTAGGAATATCCCCAGTTTGTATATCGGGTTGCATGTAAAGGTGCAGAGATGAAAAATATGCAAGGGTGAAATATGTGTTGAAGATTCCCAAAATATTCTACAAATGCTTCACAAGTTTGCTTGTATATTATGTTGTATGTTCGCACATACATGCGTAACATACAAAGGAAAATATGCATTTCAGGGCATACAAGAGGCAATGTATATCGCATATTCCATAATAGATTCCTTGTTTGTATGTAAAAGGGTTTGTATATTCGATATACAAGGGAAATGTACATTGCAGATATACAAAGGGGCCGATATACAAGTGATGGGGCCCGTAGGCATGCAAAGGTTTTTGTATCTCCAACATATAAGTTGCAATGTATATGCAATGTGCAGGTGGCAAGCAAAAGGAGGGAGATGCATTTGGTGGGGCCCACGGATATACAAAAGAGATTGTATGTTTGACATACAATGAAACATGCATTCCTGAGATGTAAGAGTCAGACTCGAAAAGGCATGTGATATTGTTAATTCATATTTGAGGTCCGTTATTTGTATGTTTGGCTTGTATGTTTGAATTGTATATGCGACATACAAGCGAATATACAAAGAAGGAATGTACATGGCCCGGACGCGAAAAGATAATATGTTGCAATGGATAGATGTTGAAGTCCACGGGTTGTATATCGCGTTTGTATATGCGATATACAAAAGAAATATGCATGAGTAACATACAATCCGGACCCAATTGAAAATCAAATGCAGAGAATAAGGTTTGGGGTCCGTAACATGTATATTGGGTTCTTGTATGTGCTATATACAAGGCCCGATATGCAAGGACATATGCATTGGGTCATCGGTGGGACAATTATCATCAGCGGATGCCTCAAGAGTTATTCCGATGGCCAACGGAGGAAAATGCATGGCGACAGAGGAGCAACCAACGGCCGCCACGTGTCCCGAAACAATCGCATGTATATGCTGAATGCATATACAATGGTTTTAAAAGTCTAAAGGGGGCGGTTGTATATGCTCTTGCATATACAAAGACGAATGTATGTGCTCTGGGCAACAAAGGCAAAATGTAAGGTCAGCGATGGCAAGGAAACATCTGACGTGGCACGTTCTGATTGGTTGGCTGCTTGTTCATTCGATTTGGAGCCGCAGATCTTAGCGAAGGAGAGGTGGATCGACGGCCATGTTTTAAAACTTCATGCGAAGGTTTTTCATTGTATGCACGCATGTTGCTGTATTCTTAGGCCGTGGGTTGGTGAATAATTAATGGTGAATTGCAGAGGACGTTGGGTCGAGGGGACAATTCACCTACCAAATTTATGCAGAAAATCTTCAGACAAGCTGTGCAAATCCCGATTCCACCTACTTCTCCTTCTCTTCCCCTCTGTAGCATTGATTGATTTGGGTGCCATTTTTGGTGCATTGTAATTGGCAAAATTTTGATTTGACCATGTACGGTTCTATTGAGGGCACATTCTGAGTATATCAGAGGTGTGTGCTTGATTGTTTTGGTTGGTTGAAGACTTGGGCAATTTTTTGTGTGAATAACAAAAAACAAAGCATTTCCTGTTTGTTTTATCTCTGTGGAGTTTATGTGTTGCATCTGTAATGTATCTTGCACATATGTTCAGTTTCTTGCAATTGTTTATGAAAAATGCATTATTGCATGTATTTATCTGTCTGTCTGCACTTGTTGCATGCATTTTATTCTTTTGAATCTGGTTGCTAAGGGTTTCTCAGATTCTAAGGTATAGTTCTGCTGTATCACATACTTGATCTCTAACTTCCATTCAAGGAGTGGATTAAACTATTTTAGGTTAAGGTATGGAGAAGAATGTATGTCAACTGGGATATCTCTAAGTATGGATAGTTAAATACCTTTTCTTGGGTGGTGTTTGTAAGGCAAGCATCAAATTTGACCCCTGAAACTTGAATCACAGTTGCAAGCCATTCTCTTGTATACGTCTAGTTGACTCCTTGCCCTGAGATAGGCACCAGTCTGCTTCTGGATTAGTAGTTATGATCCAAAACACCTGTCTTGCATCCAAACCATCAAATTCAAACCATCCAAAACCCGTTAGTTGTAGGAGTAGGATTAGGAGCCCCTGCATACTCTCATCCATAACCAAACACATATGTCCAAGAATGTTGCTAACCTTGTGATTTGTCACACAAATCTTGGTCCACACATGAGAGTATTTTTCCTGTTATCACAAAGCTAAATCTTTCTATCATAGGGCAAGTCAATGTTACATCTTTAGCAAATAGGGACACCCCCCTTGGTGTGGTAGAACCAGAAGTGAAGGGAAAGCAGCTCACATAACCTCCTGTATTCGTTGGCTGAATCTGCCTGTGCATTGGAACTGGCAAACCCACTGCTGATTCGAAAATAAATACCAATAGATGGTGACTCCGCTAGGGAACAAAAGTGTTATATCCATGAAGGTGTGAGTCTAAAAGGATTGAAAAAGCAGACCTGGAGGTGTTTTTTACAGCAAAATCTGAAAAGTTATGTGTGTGGCTCTGCTGTGGGAGAACCTAGAAAGAAATCAATTTTCAGCTTCGGCCTGTTTGAAGCTTATTCCTCTGCCAAGGAGGTGGCGACTCTGCATATAAGAACCTGATAAGAGGACACCAGAGGTGTTAAATCTTTGGCTGTTGTAACTTATCTAGGTATTTTCATAAGTTTTGAAAGGTTCCCTATTTGGTGAAATAACACTGGTCAAAAGGGAAATATTGGTGATTAGATTGCATACCTTTGTGAGGACCTAGTTTGCATTTCAAAAGAAGTATGCAATATTGTTTAAAATACTCATTTGGAGGACTTTAGGAAAGCTGAAATAACAGTTTGTATTTTAAAGGCCTAAGGTCATTATTATGATTGAAAATCTGAGTTGAAAAGAGGGCTGCAAAAACATAAAAGATGTATTATCAACCCATGCACCCTTGTGAGATGTCAAATGTAATGATGCATAATAATCAGTCCCAACCATGTAATAAAAGAAGTTTCAGCATTGGCAGATATAAGCCCATAAATTTTGATGGCATTTATGGCTATCCAAATGCTTTTCCATCTAAAATCAGAAAATATTTGCCCAAATTTAATGGTGCAAAGGATGAATCAGCTGAGAAACACTTGCAGCAGTTTATAAATGTTGTAGATGATTTTGAGATTGACCATGAAGATGTAGTTATGAGATTATTTGTTCAATCTCTAGATAAAGATGCAAGGGACTGGTTCTCCTATCTTCCAGCTTACTCTGTCAGCTCTTGTCATGATTTTAAATCTACATTTCTAGAACAATATGGTGAAAGAATTTCTGAATATGCAGTTATTAGTAATTTTATGTATATCCATATTGAAGAAGATGAGTTGATCCCAGCTTTTAACCTTAGATTTATGAGGGCATTGAATAGAATACCAGAATGCATGAGACCTAATGATGCATTGTGCCTAGTTGTCTATTTCGGAGCATTTGATAGGAAAATGAGCTATAGATTGAGGGACAAGGAGCCCACCACATTGCATCAGGCACATCAGTTTGCAATTGACATTGAAAATAATTAGAGGTATGGGATTCAAAAAGGGTATTTCTCTAAAAAAAAAAAAATTTCCCTAGGGCCACCAATGTTGATAAGGGATATAGTTTAAATGTTGGAGATGAATGCCAAAGTACTCACACCCCTGTTGCCCCAGTTTTTGCATCATTCCAAGTTGATGATGTTTCTGTTATAGAGGAGGATGTCCTATTTTGCCAAGCAAATGAAGTTGACAACAATAATTTCCTAAGTAATATTTGCATGCCAGTCCTAAACAAAGAGCATTCATGTTGAAATGATCCAGTTGTGCAAAGTTGTGATCATATGGATCAAGAGTCAATATCAGTTTCATCAGGAAGCATTAGAGGACTGGTAAATGATGTAGATAGTTCAACTTCAGAGTGAATTGAAGTAGCAGAAATTTTGTATGTGGGGCAATCAGAGATTAAAGATGATAAAGATGATATCCATGATCAATTCATGGATCAAGTTTGTTCTTCTTATGACTTTAGATTTGATAATGAAAAAGAAATAGATTGTCATGAAGAAGAAACAGAGACCTTTGCAATGAGTATGAATCCCCTTTATGATGAGCCTGTGGATGCATTTGATATTGTGAGTTATGACATTCATTGGTGCAGAATTAACCCTTTGTTTGAGAATGATGATACTGATTTGCAAACTATGGATGATAAATGCTTAGCAACAGTTGTTTCAGACATGTGCAGTGATGGCAATGTGTATGTGGAGCAGGATTTGTTTTCAATGTTAATAGGTGATATAAGTGATGATATTGTGGGTCTCATATTTTCTGAGTGTTTTCAATTTTTGGATCAGCTGGATATGTGTTTGGTTATATGCAACAACCAGGTAGATAATGAATATTGCCAAATGCAATATGAGGATATACTGCTTGAGGATCATAACATACATATGTTACCTAGTGGTGAAGAATATTATAATGTGTATGGTTATATCTTTGATTATAAGTTGCAGAGTGACAGAAGCAGTGCTGACAGTAGCAAGCTTTCAAAAATGGTTGGTGCAATGTTCGACTCTGTTACCCAATGGATAAGGCCCAATCTGTGAAACCAGAGATTCTGAGGTTCTCGCCATGCCTGCAAGAGGCATGCGTCCCCAAATAGAGCCTGTGTTGGTGCTTAAATATGTATATGCAGGCACCTTCCCAAAAAAACCAAAAATTCTATGTCTTTCAGCCTTTGCAGTAGTAAAAATGCAAAAATCAATTAAGATGCATGTATCTTTGTATATACAAGGGTGTTTGTATATACATGCAGGTCAAATATGCATTGGCGGGCTTGCAAAATCCAAATCAGCCTTTGAAAAAGTGAGTTATATGCATTTTTGAATGCATATCAGGCTTAAAAGATGCATATACAAAGGGGGAATCTTTCGCAGATTCTTGGGAATATTCCCGGTTTGTATATCGGGTTGCATGTAAAGGTGCAGAGATGAAAAATATGCAAGGGTGAAATATGCGTTGAAGATTCCCAGAATATTCTACAAATGCATCACAAGTTTGCTTGTATATTGTGTTGTATGTTCACACATACATGCGCAACATACAAAGGAAAATATGCATTTCAGGGCATACAAGAGGCCATGTATATCGCATATTCTAGAATAGATTCCTTGTTTGTATGTAAAAGGGTTTGTATATTCGATATACAAGGGAAATGTACATTGCAGATATACAAAGGGGCTAATATACAAGTGATGGGGCCCACAGGCATGCAAAGGTTTTTGTATCTCCAACATACAAGTTGTAATGTATATGCAATGTGCAGGTGGCAAGCAAAAGGGGGGAGATGCATTTGGTGGGGCCCACAGATATACAAAGGAGATTGTATGTTTCACATACAATGAAACATGCATTCCCGAGATGCAAGAGCCGGACCCGAAAAGGCATGTGATATTGTTAATTCATATTTGAGGTCCGTTGTTTGTATGTTTGGCTTGTATGTTCGCATTGTATATGCGACATACAAACGAATATACAAAGAAGGAATGTACATGGCTCGGACACGAAAAGATAATATGTTGCAATGGATAGATGTTGAAGTCCATGGGTTGTATATCGCGTTTGTATATGTGATATACAAAGGAAATATGCATGAGTAACATACAATCCGGACCCAATTGAAAATCAAATGCAGAGAATAAGGTTTGGGGTCCGTAACATGTATATTGGGTGCTTGTATGTGCTATATACAAGGCCCGATATGCAAGGACATATGCATTGGGTCATCGGTGGGACAGTTATCATCGACGGATGCCTCAAGAGTTATTCCGATGGTCGACGGAGGAAAATGCATGGCGACAGAGGACCAACCAACGGCCGCCACATGTCCTGAAACAGTCGCATGTATATGCTAAATGCATATACAATGGTTTTAAAAGGCTAAAGAGGCCAGTTGTATATGCTCTTGCATATACAAAGATGAATGTATGTGCTCTGGGCGACAAAGGCAAAATGTAAGGTCAGCGATGGCAAGGAAACATCTGACGTGGCACCTTCTGATTGGCCGGCTGCTTGTTCATTCGATTTGGAGCCGCAGATCTCAGCGGAGGAGAGGTGGATCGACGGCCATGTTTTAAAACTTCATGCGAAGGTTTTTCATTGTATGCACGCATGTTGCTGCATTCTCAGGCCGCAGGTTGGTGAACAATTAATAGCGAATTGCAGAGGACGTTGGGTTGAAGGGACAATTCACCTACCAAATTTAAGTAGAAAATCTTCAGGCAAGCTATGCAGATCCTGATTCCACCTACTTCTCCTTCTCTTCCTCTCTGTAGCATTGATTGATTTAGGTGCCATTTTAGGTGCATTGTAATTGACAGAATTTTGATTTGACCATGTACGGTTCTATTGAGGGCACATTCTGAGTATATCAGAGGTGTGTGCCTGATTGTTTTGGTTGGTTGAAGACTTGGGAAATTTTTTGTGTGAATAACAAAAAACAGAGCATTTCCTGTTTGTTTTATCTCTGTGGAGTTTATGTGTTGCATCTGTAATGTATCTTGCACATATGTTCAGTTTCTTGCAATTGTATATGAAAAATGCATTATTGCATGTATTTGTCTGTCTGTCTGCACTTGTTGCATGCATTTTCTTCTTTTCAATCTGGTTGCTAAGGGTTTCTCAGATTCTAGGGTATAGTTTTGCTGTATCACATACTTGATCTCTAACTTCCATTCAAGGAGTGGATTAAATTGTTTTAGGTTAAGCTATGGAGAAGAATGTATGTTAACTAGGATATCTGTAAGTATGGATAGTTAAATACCTTTTCTTGGGTGGTGTTTGTAAGGCAAGCATCAAATTTGACCCCCTGAAACTCAAATCACAGTTGCAAGCCATTCTCTTGTATATGTCTAGTTGACTCCTTGCCCTGAGATAGGCACCGATCTGCTTCTGGATTAGTAGTTATGATCCAAAACCCCTGTCTTGCATCCAAACCATCAAATTCAAACCATCCAAAACCCATTAGTTGTAGGAGTAGGATTAGGAGCCCCTGCGTACTCTCATCCATAACCAGACACATATGTCTAAGAATGTTGCTAACCTTGTGATTTGTCACACAAATCTTGGTCCACACATGAGAGTATTATGCCTGTTATCACAAAGCTAAATCTTTCTGTCATAGGGCAAGTCAATGTTACATCTTTAGCAAATAGGGACACCCCCCTTGGTGTGGCAGAACCAGAAGTGAACGGGAGGCAGCTCACGCAACCTCCTGTATTCGTTGGCCAAATCTACCTGTGCATTGGAACTGGCAAACCTAGTGCTGATTCAGAAATAAATACCAGCAGGTACCTCATCAGGCCTTTTTGTCAGGATCCATTTTTAGTTTTTATCTTTCTCCCTAAGTATCACCTAAGGTGGGGGTGTTAGTGTGAAAAGTATTATTTCGTAACTAGTTAACCTCCTACCTAGTTAGTCTTATTCACAGTAGTCTCTTAAGCTCACTTGGAGACTTTTTCTTCTTTTTGGTCTCACCTCATGTGCACTCTACATGTGTCCTTACACTTATCCCAAGTGTGCCATATGTGTCACACTTTTGGAGGGGTAGTCAATCTTCTATTCCCACCTTCTCTCCTCCTTGTCCTACATACACAAGGAGCGTATTGTATTCTAGTATTCACTTTGTATGATAGTTTTGGATTTGTTATTATGCATGTTCATCTTGTGGAACTTATTGGATCTTGAATTCATCATTTTGTTGCTCCAACATCAACCTACAAATTAAATGTTCCTTCCCCTTCACAATAAAACCGTCAAGTTGTCACATATAAATCTCCTCCTCAAAATCCCCATGCAAGAAAGCAATCTTAACATCCATTTTCTCAATCTCAAAATCACAATTTGCAACAATAGATAGTAGGAATCTAAAAAATGTTAATTAAGAAACAGGAGAGAAAATTTCACTGAAATCAACTCCCTCTCTTTAAGAGTAGCCCTTGGCCACTAGTATGACCTTGTACTTCTCTAGCTGTCCATCTGCTCTAGTTTTCTTCTTATACACCCACTTTTAACCAATGCAATTTCTTCCCTTGAGAAAACTCACAAGACCCCAGGTGTCACAATTATCCAAGTCCATCACCTCCTCTTGCATAGCCTACATGATCCAAGACTCACCATCCTTCAAAGAGAGATCTTACCTCAAAGTTCTAGTTTCATTGTCAATACTCAATAAAGCAAATACACAATAGAAGTCTGCTGGGCTATACCTATCAATTGGATTCTGCTATCTCATAGATCTCCTCTAGGTAGGAGTAAGGGGCTCTACCTATTCTTCTACCTGCACATCTTGTAAATCCTCATCTAAACCTTTTTCTTCCTCTCCATCCTCTAATCCATCTGTTCTTCCACATGTGCGTCTTCTTGCTTCTTGATTTAAGTTTCAAAATGCACTGTTTTCTTCCCATCTTTTTCCTTTGGTTTTTTAAGACTTGAAAAATCTCTAAACTCCTTGAAAATCACATCTCTAGAGTAAATCATTTTTTGGGTTAGAGGATTCCAAAGCTTAACCTTTTACATTCTCGCTATATCCCTTAAAGATGCATTTATGAGCTTTTGGATCTACTTTAGATCGTTTTCCCTAAGGCACATGAACATAAGCCTCACAACCAAAGACCCTTAAATGTGAAACAAAAGCTTCTTACCTATCGACACTTCATAAGGTGTTTTGTCAACAAGAGTCAAACAAGGAGGTCTATTAATAAAATAACAAGTAGCACTTATAGCCTTTGCGTAAAAGCATTGATCCAATTGCATACCACTCAACATACTTCTAGCTCTTTCCATTAGAGTTTGGTTCATTCTCTCTATAGCCCCATTTTGTTCAGGTGTATATGGTGTAGTCTTCTACCGATCAATACCTACATGCTTACAGAACTCATCAAATTCCCTAGAGCAATATTCACCACCATTACCAAATCTCAACACATTTATTTTATAATCTATTTTCTTTTCAACTATCACTTTAAATTCCTTATACTTAGTGGAAAAATTAGATTTTGCTTGCATAAAATAAATCTAAGTGTATCTAAAGGCATCATTAATGGATGTAACATAAAATTGATATTTTCCCATAGAACCCACATCCACTGGACCAAACACATTCAAATGAAAATATTTCCAATAATCTCTTTGCTCTATTTCCAACAGAAAATGGAGATCTATTCTATTTACCAAACACACAATGCTCACAAAATCATTTTTACCAACAAAGTAATCAAACAAAATTGTCAACCAAATTTTTTAATAATAATGGTCCTAAGACCTTTTTTCACTTATGTGACTCAAATGTTGCTGCCACAAAATACATGCATTTTTAGTCTTGCCAGTTAGATTGGTGGAGTTACAAAATGTGGAGGCACTCATCCTAAACAAGGTCCCAAAACGACACCAACCTATAACCAGACTTGCCAAATGTCACATGCACACCAAAATCATTCAACTTGGATATAGAAAGTAAGTTTCTTGAAATTCCTAAAATATGCAAAACATTACTAAGGGTTTTAAGCCTTCCATCATTGAAACACAATTGTACCCATCTCTTACCAACAATCTGCTTAGTACTATTGTCACCAAGGAAAACCTCTCCATCATAAGTTATGTAAGTTGAAAACCACTCCTTGTGGGGAGTCATATGGTAAGAGCAACCTAAATCAATGTGCTAAGCATCATCACTAATATTGTTAGAAAAAGTAAATAAAACATCACTATCACCATCATCCAAAGATTTTGCTATGGAGGAATCTAAAGATTTCTTCTTGTTTTTGCATTCCTTCATATGCCCTCTCTTCCCACAATTCCAACACTTAACTTTGCTCTTCCCTATGGTTTTTGACCATCTCTTTGACTTGGATCTATCTTTATTTTTGTCCCTTTTAGACCCTTATTTTTCCTTGGGCCTTCCCTAAACATGCAGGGCATCCTTCGAGCTAGCATTCATGGATTTTCTTCTCGTCTCCTCCAAAAGCAAAGTAGCAATGAGACTCCATTTTGATCTCTATGCCACCACCACTAATAGCAACAACTAAATTTTCCCAAGATTTGAGTAAAGAACAAAGTAATAAGATGCATTTATCTTCTTCTTCCAACTTAACATCTACATAAACTAGCTAAATTAAAATCAAATTGAAAGCATTTAAATGATCTACAACCAAATCACAATCTTTCATCTTTAAAGAATATAATAATCTTTTGAGATATAATTTATTGGTTAGAATTTTAGTTTGATAAATATAACCTATCCTCTTGTATAGCGTGTATATAGTGGTCTCCTTGAAGGCATTCAAGTAGACATAATCCACTAGACACAATTGAATGGTTCCCCATGCCTTCTTGTCCAAATTTAACCAATCTTCATTAGACATGGTAGATGGATTTTTATCTTTTTCAATAGTTATCCACTGATCTCTTTCTTCAAGAAGATCTTCCATCTTTAGCTTTCACATCTCATACTCGGTGTTATTGAATTTCTAAATATCCAAATGAGAGGTAGAGGCCATGGTTTTTCAATCCTTCAACAATATGCAAAACCACACAAAGTAAAAGCTTGGGGTACAACCAAAAAACCATCAACACTTTCTAGAAAGGCATCCCCCTTTGTAAAGAACCATTAGCTCTTATACCAAATATTGTGAAACAAGGTGAAACTACTTTAATAAAAACTTCTCAAAATGTATGCAAATCTGAAATTAACCTGTTAATAATCTTATTATCATAAAAGATTATGTGTAGAAGCATAAATCAACATTAGTAATAAAATATGAAGACCATAGCCACATAGGATTTATGTGGAGAAACCATTTCGGGGGGAAATTCTTCTTCCAAAAGAGAGCACCAAGTATGTATTAATCTTCACAAAATGGGATTACAAATATACAACACATTTCACTCTTCTTTCTAGCAGCAATCTAGCAACACCTATGTACCTACAACTTCTCATACAAACCACTATCCCAAAGCCTCAATATATAGCCAAACACAATACAAGATACCATAAATGGTATTGTAAACCAAGTGCTAATACCATGGGCCAAAATTAGGTGCCAAAAATGACCATATAGACCCAAAAATAGCTCACAAATGTGGAGGCACAAATTCTCATGCCCCTCACACGTGTGGAATCTCCAAGAATACTATATAACTCCCACCTTGTAAGGAATCTATCATAAATTATCATATCATACCCTATTTAGATCCTCTTATAGGTTATCAATAATTACTGTCACAAATGTTGTCATAGGTCAAATTAAGCTTCCCCACTCAATGCCAATTTGCAAAGAATATTCCAAGTTCTTAGGAAAATAATATTTAATTACAAAAAAATATGTCTCCTCATTTCTAGGTGTTCAAGTTTCCTCTCCATGTTCCTTGGAGATACATAAAATAATAACTGACTATTAAAATATTAAATTAAAGTACATAGTCTTAGGATTGCAAAGTTAATATCACAAATCCTAATAGATTGATTATAGATATTACATTTCCTTCATGATATTCATGAGCTTACACAAAAAAATTGAAGCTCCTAATGCACAAGCAACAACACTCCCACCTTCAACAACCTCACAAATACCCTTGCAAAAGTCAAAGAGATGGACTAAAACTACCATAGAATGAGAACCAACTCCATACAAGTCATGGAAAAGCAACATATAACCTCCCTTGAGTCTCCCATCCTCAAAAAATGAGAAACCAATCAATAAATTAGAAGATGAAATGATGAAAATTTTGTGTGTTCCTCTTTCTATTTGCACAGTGGTGAATTTTCCTTTTGTCAAGGGTCAATTGTTAATTTACCATAAATTTTGTGCATTCATTATGGTGCTTGGCATTTTTTCCAAGGTGATTACATTTTTACCACCTAAGACAAGCGATGATTTCACCAAAACATGAACAAAGACTTAAGGAGATGTCCCATACCATCCCTAATCACCCTCAATCATCATCACAACCCCTTTTCTCCATTTCTTTTAATGAAGAAATCAACTCCTACACCTATAACAACTTCCTTGTAAATGTCAACAATTTCTCCCAATAGTTCAGTTTTTTTGGATCATACCTCCCCTAATAGGTGAAATTTGGTCCCCCAAAAGCTTATGGAAACATAAAAATAGATGAAAAACTCATGAGTCTTCGTATCAACACAAGAACTCTTCTCAACAGGTCTTAGCAACATCTAGAACAACTCATTCTTCATGCATATGTAAACCACTCATGAACACCAACCTACCCCATGACTAATCTTTAAATTACATCAATAAAATTGAAAGTTAAAAAGATCCCGCACCCTTGAAGGGACCCACTTGACCTCATGCTCTTCATTTTTCTCAAAACGTACATGCTTACCCTCCTATGGTAGCTCACAAGGTTGTCACATTTGCATGAACAAAATCACACAGTATGTTGTTAGGTCAAAAAGATGGATTTTCTCAAAAACAAAATCCCTATGAGAGCCTAAAGATATGAAAAATCTAGAACCATCCACTACAGTACATCAAATTTAAAACACGTATAATGTAACAATGATTAAAAGTCAAGAATTCACAGCTTACCTCCATGGCACATCACCAAGAAGCATCCAATCTCCTCCTTTGTCTTCATAGGTCAATACAAAGTCTGAAGAATTGTCCAAGAATCTTGAACACTTAGGTTCATTGGTTTGCATAGGAGTTTGCCCAACATTTTGGACTAAAAACAAGACAATATCCATAATGTAAGGCCTAGAAACTTAATTGAAAGATCTTGAAAAACACGCATAGAATGAAATCGACAGATACTTCTTGTTAGCATTTGTGGGCCATTGGGACATGTCCTCCAAAGCCAAAACAAGATTCCCATAACCATCATGAGCATTGAGACCCACTTTCCTACCAATAGGCACACCATCCATGTTGACCCTGACATACATACAGTGAGCTGCCTTGTTTCTGGACAAATCTGATCAGTTGTTGAACAGATTCCTCCTGCTCATCACTAGTGGGCCTAGGATGAGTAGGAAGTTTGCTTCTCCTGAATGAACCTATTGGGGGCCACCCTACTACATTTTTTCCATAGAATAACAAAGTACATAAGAAATTAAGGCCATGACCCAGATTTGAAATAGTAGAGAAAATTTTGGAAATGTCCAAATTTGTAACCAAAAAGACTTAAAAAGGATTTGTTTATTCTGCAAACATACAATCTTACTGTGAGTGTTCACAGAGAAATATAAATTTCTTGAAAGTAATCCATCTTGTAAGTGGGTTTAGGTAAACTTAAAATTCCATATTCTCACTCTTAGATACAAATCAAAACACCTTAAAAAATCTCTGCTGGTTTATTTTTATGTCCTTGGCTTCCTAAAAAATCCCTGCTAAATTATTTAGCATAAACTACTGTTTAAAAAACTTCATGAGACCGCCCGTTTCCGTAAAATTCGGAGCTTAAAATTTTAAGCATACACCAAATACAAAATCCATGAAATCACCCGCTGTAAAATGCTCCTAAAAAATCTCAGCAGCATCACTAAGATAATTTAGGAAGCCCCCTCCCATGGGACCGCTTCCTAAATGTATAAGTCACTCGTAAAATAAAAATGCACCAAAGGTATTCCCCTCTATGAGAAGGGGCAAGCTGAAGTTTTAGATCAATAGTTCAAAACTTTCAGTAAGGATGCAAGACAATCAAAATAACAGTTAGAGAAGCCCTGGGGATTTCTGAAATGGCACCAGGCCTTCATGCACTTGTACATACCCATAATTGGCGAAGGGAAAAATTGTGGTAGACACAGAAAACAAAGTGGAGTTGATGCCCCTTTCTCCGGAGAGGCTTCTGTGAATCGGGATTTGTTTGGAAGTAAATAATCAGTGATATGATTCCAACAAGCTGAACAACAATTAAGTAACAGATGATGATGCAGTTAAAATACTTGAGGGCTTGGGATTGTAGCTATAAAGCTGGATCATTTTTTTCATGACTCTCTTCAGGGCCATTATTTTCTATTGTTTTATCCTTATTCTGTGCATCAAGGCTATGGCTGACAAAGTATATCACATTCTTGGACTCATACAGTCTAAACTTCCTTGCATATGCCAATTCCAAAGCCAAAACAAAAACCTGTCCTCCCAAAGATATGGAGAATATCAGTGAGAGTGCCTGAAACTTGGGAAAATTTGACATCTTGTGAGTGGCGAGGCTACTTCCTATGATAGTAGTCACCACAAAGAAGAAAGCATCTGAGAGAAGTCTTTCAGAGGAGCAGCCAATAACATCACTGATCAGGTGGGGAAAGCAGTGGGTGAAATAACAAATAGTGGGCAATTGTTTAGAACCAGGTATAGTGATGGGCCACTATGTGCTAGTTGGGTCCTTCTTAAACATCATCCACTTTAACAGCTAAAGGTTAATTTTGGCTAATAAAAATAAGACAAATATTTACCATTTTTTGTTGTGGATGAGGTCTAAAATTGATATTGATTGTTTGACCATTAAAATGGATAATGTTTAAAAAGTTAAAATCAATTTCAAAACAAAAAGTACATACAAATAACTAAGGTCCTTGTAACTCAAAATAAGATCTAATGGAGGGGTGGATGACAGAGGAGAACCAGAGAAATGAGAGTGGCCAAACTAAGGAACTCAAAGGTTAGGAAATGTTGGTTGCTCTTTGTTTTTATTTTTAGATAATAGCATCTAAGTTTTTTAGATAGCTAATTACGATGATAGGCGTTCCTACATTCAGCACGATGGGAGTTGAAAGATTCCAGAATTTCTATGTAAACTTATAAGATTCTAATTTAGAATCTTTATTAAAAAAACCAAATAGTCACTCCACAAATTAAAAAAACCAAAAAAAAGGTGGTGAAAGGAATAAAATAAAATACATGCTGGATGGAAAGAAAGGTGGATGACAGTTTCAAAGAAGCCATCACTATGCACTAAGATGAAAGAAAGAAACATTACATAATGGCATATGAAAAGACGCACATTCAATCTATTTATATTGCCTCCTTCCTTAATTTTTTTTCACATGTAGAACGAACATATCAAATTGTAGGATTTGAGGTGAGGTGAAAAGGAGTGTGGTAAATTGATTAAAAAAATAGGCGCAGGATATTTCTAGGCGTACTTTAGATTTTTTTTTGAATATAAATATACTAGTATATTTTCTATTTAAATTGAATATCATTTTTAAAAGTGGGATAGTATTGAACAAAATATTATGATAAACATTTTATATTATATTGATTGAAAATTGGTTTACGAAAATCATCAAAGTTGGTTGAGTTGATTGTTTTTTCTTTACTCTTCACTATTGAATGTATTCTTTTCATAAATTAGAGCATTTAAGTTTTTGGTAATGTTTTTGTCAAACCTTGTGTGGAAAATTTTATGTTGAAGGATAGCGTGATGAGTTACTCTCGGAGTGTAAAATATTGAGCATTATAAATTAGCCCTATTGTATCTTGTGTTTTTCTCATATGTGGCATGCAAATTCTTTCAATTTTATACAATAATATATCTATGGATTTCAAGTTTCCTTATGTATTAGGCCTTAGATGTGCAACTATCAAGATGGTTAGGAATTTTCTTGAGCCCATTGCAAAGCTAATAAAGTGCAATCTAGTAGATCCATTAATTTGGCATATATAAAGATGAGATGTGTTTGAAGCTATGAAATCTCCTCTTGTATCTATGGAATTTGCAAGGAACAAACTACTTATTCAAATCCGAAACCCGCATTAAATTATAAACCCTACAACCTGTTAGCACTCATTTTGACCTGGGGGTTGTTTTTTTCATGTTTAGGGGGTTTCTTCATTTGAACCCTATATCTTCTTGCCCATTTTCCTAAGTGTTGGACCTCCTCGGCATTTTTCAGCTGCAGCATCATATTTTCTTTGAGGAGGAGATCATCATCATCATCTTGTCTTCGATGATGGTCTGCATCATCATGTTTTCTGTCGACCGGTTTCTCATCAGGATCATCATGTTTCAATATCGGGTGATGTCTGGATATCATCCTGATCCTGCTGACGAGCTACAGTGTGCCCTGATTTGCTTGCGGGGGTGATTTTTCAAGTATCCGGTGATCTTCCAATTATCACCTTGCCCTTTTATAATGATGATGTCACCCCGATCTTCTGAGGGGGTTATTCTCTGAGTTGTTCGACCTGACTTGTTTTTTCTTAAGGGTCGTCATCATCATCATCATATTTCCAGTTATCACCGTGTTGCTTGCGAGGGTCATCATATTTTCTGCCTGCATGATATTTCGCCGGGGTGATATTTTTATCATCGGGTGATCTTGGTTATGATCATCCTGATGATGTTGTTGAAGAGTTCTAAGTGTGACCCGATATTCACTGGGGTCATCATATTTTGAACGTCAGGATGATCTTAGTCAATATCATCCTGATGTTGTTGTATCACTTCATGTTCGTTGTTTTATCATCCTGATGATGCTGACGTCATTCTTATGTCGGGGTGATATCTATTTCTCTGCCTATCTGCATCATGATATTTCTGAAGGAGGGGGTGATATTTTCATTTTTGAATATCACCCGGATGTATGTTTGTTCCAGCGTCATGATGATGCTGATATCAAGGAGATATCCGCCTGCCGGCTTCGTGTATTATCTAGTGGGGGGTGATCTTTTCAAATATCTGGCGTATTCATCTATCACCCCGATCTTATAGTGGAGCTACAATGCAGCATGATATTTGTGCATCAGGATGATATTTCCAAATATCCGGTTATCTTCCGAATATCATCCTGATGTCGATATGATGATGACGTCATCAAGGTCCGGGGGGGTCATATTTCTAACACTGATCATCTTGTGGAGATCCCCCGATATTTGCAAACATGATGATGACGTCATCCGGATATGAGGAGGTGCGCAGTAGGTAGATATGATGATGACATCAGCAGGATATGATGATGACGTCATCAGGATGTTCATCGGCCAGACTTTTTGTATCGGCTGAGTAGGAGGATCTTCCTCCGATGGATCAGGTTGTGCCGATGAAGGCGATTATCATGCAGGTTATATTGCGATATGATGCTGACGTCAAGGTGATATTTCAAGCGACAGGATATCATGCTGTTGGAGGATGATGATGAAGTCTTATACTAGTGTCGTCAGGAGCAAAAGCACCGACATTATATATGCTCGTGGCCTAGTATATAAAGTGTTGAAAAGGTCGCCGCGGGGTGCATGTGGGATAATTGATATCCTGCATATTTTCAAATATCATGACGATGAATCTTGGCGGGAAATGGTTGCGATGCACAGTTTGACGTTTTCCCGAGGCCGCGGGTTGGTGTGCCATTAATGGCGAAGGTTGCAGAGGTATGGGCGGATCTGGTACCCGATTGAAGGTGTACATCAACGGACAGTGGCACAGGGCTCGAGGTTTCTTCCTGTCTCCTCCCCTACCTGCTGCATTCATGTTTGGGCGCCAATCTGGTAATGCGTTGAGTGCCATTTTTCTGATACTGTGTATCTGGCGGGATTTTTGGTCAACCATGTAATTAATTGCTGTGGTACACTACCTGGCTGTTATAAGCAGGAAGTGTTACTCATTTTTTGGGTTGTTGAAAGTTGAAGATTTTTGGCTCTGTAATTCAAAACAAGATGATCTGGTTGCTCTGTACAGCTAAACCTGTGAGTCTATGTATCTCTTGTTGTATGTTTTGGCACGAACCCACTGATTTCATGATTAATCTTATATGAGAAATGCTATCTTAGCATGTGTCTTTGTTAATTCTGTCTCCAGTATTGCATGTATTCTTCTTCTGAATCTGGATATTTGGGTAATGTTTAGATTCTAGAGCATAGAATTCCTATGTTGAATGTCTGATCTTTTAACTTCTGCTCAAGGGGTAGATTAAACTATTTTCAGGTTGAACATTGGGAAGGGTATACTGCAGTAGGGATGCCATAAGTAGAGATAACTTAACACTCTATATTGGGAGATATCTGTAAGGCAGGTATCACATATATCCCCTTGAAATCCAGTTTTAGCTGTTCATGTTGATCATTCACAGGTGTATGTCTACTGACTCCAGGCCCTGGATAGGCACCAATCTTGCTTTGTGTTTGTGTTACAACCATGTCCAGCTCTGCATCCAAACTTAAAATCCAAATCAAAATCTAAAACAACCATTAGGACATTAGAATTAGTTTTAGGATCCTCAGTCCTCTGTCTACAACTGCAAATAGGCCCAAAGCTAGCCCCTTTGCTCTTATCTTTCAGTTTTGGTCTACTTACAGGAGGACTTATCTGCTTTCTGTCAGCATCCCAGCCTTTGTATGCATATCCTCATGGATGTTGAGTAGGGAATACCCCCCTAGGTTTTGCAGAGCCTGAAGAAGAAGAGGAGATAAAATATAGAGTCTATCTCCTACACTGTTGGCCCCTGGCCCAGAGATCCTGTTGATCACTGATGGCTACCTTGTAGGGAAATCTGGGAATAAGCATCCAGTCTGGGAAAATCCCAACAGAAATTGGCGACTCTGCTGGGGATTTGTGAAAGAACCCTGGTTTTCAAAAGAAAACAGTTCCTAGTAATAGGTGGCGACTCCGAAGTAATCTCCCAACCGGTCAAAGTAAAATTTATATGCAGGGGAGAAGATCCCAACAAAATCCTTTATTTGAAGAGTTACCAGTAACAAGAAGAATGATGTACAGAAGAAAGGGAGCTGTCTCAGTTAGTCATGAGGGTTCCCCCAGAAAAAATAATGATGTACAAGATAACCCTAGGCCATCAGGACAGCATGTGCCTTACTTTTCAAATGCAGAAGCTGATATTCAAGGTGCATATGAGAGGCAACAGGGTGGTAGCATGAGAATGAGGTCAGAGGTGTTCCAAGAACGCCCATTTCTAGACCCAAGTGAAAGGTTTGAAGAGGCAGAGTCTCTGAGGGATGATGAAGATGATGACCAGAATGGTATGAGACCATCTACCTCCAGGCCTAAGGATGAACAGTTAGCTGAAGAAATCAGAAGTCTAAGAGCAGAACTAGAATATCTACAAGCCATGAAAATCAGAGATGATATGAAGCAGAAATTGCAAGCCTTAAGAACTGCCCAAAATGATTCAGTTCCTACCCTAGAGAATGCAAATGTGCAGAGACATCAGCAAAGAAATGAAGTGCAACATCAGCATAATGATGAGAGACAAAATGTGAATGATACTAGGATACCACTGAACAATGTAAGAAACCAGAATGCAAACAGAAATGTTAATGTTAATCAGTTAAATAGACAGCCCATGCAGTTAGATAGATTCAGGCAGCTGGTGTTTGATGGTATTCCCGGGTATCCTAACCCCATTGACAAGCATCTGAGGCTGCAAGTGCCTAAATTTTCAGGAAACAACACAGTGTCAGGAGAAGATCATCTAAAAGCCTTTCAAAATGTCATGGATAACTTTGAGGTTGAACATGAGGATGTTTTCATGAAGTCATTCATGCAATCCTTAATAGATGAGGCAAGAGAATGGTACAAGAATCTGCCTGACCGGAGTATTTCATCATGGGATGATTTTAAAAGGATGTTCAAGGAGCAATATGGTGACAAAACTGACCCTAGCTTTTTTGTAAATGAGTTCACCAGTATCACTAAAGGGTCAAATGAGCAGGTTGCAGATTTTAATGCAAGATTTACTAAAGTGTTAAACAAATTGCCACATCACATGAGGCCAAATGAACCAATGTGCATAATATTGTATATCAATGCCTTTGATGCAAAAACTGCATATGGATTAAGAGATAAAGGTCCTGCTACTCTCAGGGATGCTTTCAGAATTGCAGTGAATATTGAAAACAACAGGAAAGCATCGGGCAAGACAAATAGAAGAGATGATGTAAAAATTCTGCAGAATCCAAACAAGCCTCAGAACACTCAAGGTAATACATCTGCCCCTGAAGATAAGATAGACAAATTGGCAAATGTTGTTAAGGACCTAAGCTATAGATTAGCTAGAAGTGAAAAAGGGATGGGTCCTGATAGGCAAGTCTATCAAAGGCAGGAAAAGAGGCCATCATTGCATGATATGCCTTATAACACCAATTGGCATGATGGTAAGCCTATATTCCCACGTAACAACACAAATCAGAGAGCTCAACATGTCAAAGAAACTCCTGATCCTCTAAAGAAAGCTATAAATATTGTTGATGATGCTCCATGGTGTATAATTTGTCAGATGCCACATTCACAGTCACAGTGTATGATTGCTCAATCCTTGTATGATAATGCTACATCTTGTAATGAATGCAATGAGCCACATTATGTGCAAGATGATGATGTTAATATGATGTCCATAGGCAATGGATACACTCTTTATGAAGCTGATGAGAATACAGATCATCAAATTCAGGCCTGCCAACAGTTCCCATATGATGAAGATAATGAAGATAACTATGTGTATGCTCAGAGCTCACACAATTTTCTGAGTAACTTACAACGACCTTCTGATGAGGAAATTAGAGCCTTCACAGCTGCAGCAGTTGCTCAAGTCAAAAGCAACTACAATCTCAGAGGTAAAAATCAAGTAGGCAGCCCACATCAGCCAGAAGATATTTCTGCAGGTCAGCTAGTGCATGGTCATAAAGGAATTGAACCACAAAAAAGGCAGTGGGTAAATAATAAACAGAATTTTAGACATAGACCAGGTCATGAATCTCAAGGACCAGAAAACAAAATCCCTCAGGCTGAAGATCAAAGTAAAGGTTCCCAAGACAAGAATGATGATCAGGGAACTATGAAAGTAAAAGCTAAATCAGCTCAGGATAAAAACAAGATTGTGGAGCAAGCTACAACTGTTATACAAAATTATGCTCCATTTGATATAGCTCAGATCCTCTCTCAGGTAAAAGTCTCTGTTCCACTTATGGAACTCATGAAAGTGGAAGAGATCAAGAATAGGACAATATCCCTAATCTCAGGGGTACCTTTTCAAGCTAAACAAAATGTTCAGACCCAGGGTGAGAAACATGTCATGTGTAATGAAGAAGATGAGACTCCTGAAGTCTATTTAGGAGTGACTATGACAAAGTGTCCTTCACAAGTGGAACCATTTTATGTTTCCCTGGTTATAAATGGAAAAATAATTAGAAATTGTATGCTTGACTCTGGAGCATCTACAAATGTCATGCCTTTGGCCATCATGCAACAAACTGGATTGAAAATTGACAAGGCATGTGGAAAATGTTATGCTATGGATGCCAGAGAGGTACCAATTATTGGAATCATGAAGGATGTAGATTTCAAACTGGCAGCATTTCCTGAAAAGAGATATAAAATGAATATAACAGTGGTTGACATCAAGCCACAGTATGGTATGTTGTTGTCGAGAAGATGGGCAGCACTAATTGGTGGAAGTATGCAGCTGGACCTGTCATATGCCATGATTCCAATGAATGGCAGGGATGTTAAGCTAATCAGAGAACAAAGATCATCAGAGACAGTGGAAGATCAAGAAGCAGAGGAACAGGTATGCTTTGTAGACACTGACTGTGATAACTTCAAGGTTGTCTCAGATGATACAGAAGATAAAGAAAAAAATGTCTGCATTGAAGAGCTGGATCAGCAAGGCTTATGGACCATGTTTTTTGATGGAGCTTGTGCAAAAGAAGGCTCTGGAGCTGGAGTTATTTTCCTGTCTCCAACTGGTAAGCTCCTCAAATTCTCTTTCTTGCTGAGGTTTGATTGCACAAACAACATTGCAGAATATGAGGCTTTACTCTTAGGCCTAAATATTGCTCTCAAACATGGAATTAAGATGTTAAAAGTATTTGGGGATTCTGAGCTGATTGTATCCCAAATTAGAGATAAGTATGCTTCAAAAAATAAAAGATTGAAACAATACAAGCATGCTGTTTGGGATACCATTGAACTATTTGATGCATTTTCAATAGGCTGGGTAGAGAGGTCAAAGAATGTTATGGCTGATTTCTTAGCCAATGTTGCAATAAGGCCAGATGACATCACTCTGTCAGGTGTTACAAATGTAGAAGTTAAAATTAGGCCTGCAGTACCAGAAAATATATGCAGTTGGCAAGTGTTTAATGATGATAGGGATTTGTTGAAATTTTTGCACTGCATAGATGAATATGAGAATCAAGAAATTGATTTCCAAGCTTTTGTAGAGACTATAGATGGAAAAGAAACTCTTGTGGGAAAAGAGATAATTCAATTGAGGACTAATAAAATCCCTAGAGGGTTGGTAGCTTTGGAAAGAGCTTTTGACAGTAGAGATAAATTGGTCACAAGGACATCTCCCACAAATAAGGAAGATTTAGAAGAGATAATTTGGGGACATCTCAGGCCCCTCAGAAGGTATACATTGGTAACCAGCTCAAACCACACATTAGGGGTATGCTGATTGCATTACTGAAAAGGTATAAACATGTTTTTGCTTGGTCATATGAGGACCTAAAAGCCTATAGGGAAGATTTATTTCAGCATGAGATCCCATTGAAGCCTGGAGCTAAGCCATTTAGACAAAAGCAAAGACCTATTAATCCTACCTTAGCTCCCAAGATGCAAGAAGAACTCAAAAGGCTCAGGGAAGCTGGAATAATTGTGCCAATCAGGCATTCAACTTGGGTGTCTAACCTTGTCCCAGTCAGAAAAAAGAATGGTGATATTAGGCTTTGTGTTGACTTCAGGAACTTGAATGTATCCTCTTTAAAGGATAACTATCCACTGCCTAATATGGAAGCTATGTTGCAGAGAGTGACTGGTTGTGAACTCTTATCCATGATGGATGGATTTTCAGGTTATAATCAGGTGAAGGTAAAGGAATCAGAACAGTATAAGACCGCCTTTACCACTCCATGGGAAACTTATGTGTATGTTAGAATGCCCTTCGGACTAACCAATGCAGGTGCTACATTTCAAAGAGCAATGGATGTTGCTTTTGCAGGGTTGATTGATTCAATTCTGGCTGTATATCAGGATGACTTGACTGCTTACTCAAAGAAAGAAGAGCAGCATTGTTTGCATCTGGAGCAGATTTTCATAAGAGCACTAGAGTATGGTATTTCTTTAAATCCAAAGAAGTGTGCCTTTGGGGTAGTTGAAGGAAAGCTCCTGGGACATATTGTTTCCAAGGATGGAGTCAGGATAGATCCAGAGAGAGTGGCTGCTATTGACAGAATTCAAATGCCAAATACTGTAAAAGGAGTTCAGTCCTTCTTTGGACAGATAAATTTTGTTAGGAGATTTGTTCCCAACTTTGCAGAAACCACAAGGAACATTTCCAAGATGATGAAGAAGGATGCAATTGTCCACTGGGAAAGTGAAGCAATAGAATCATTTCAGAGTATCAAAGAGGCAATCAAGATGGCCCCTGTTCTTAAATCTCCTGATTTTTCTAGGCCATTCCAAGTATTTTCATTTGCTTCCTTTCATACTGTTGCTGCATGTTTGCTACAGAAAAACGAAGATGGTTTTGAACAGCCCATCGCTTTCTTCAGTATGTCCTTGCAGGCCTCTGAGTTGAAGTATGATATTATGGAAAAACAGGCATATGCACTAGTCAGAGCCATCAAAAGTTTCAGACCATACTTGG
The DNA here is from genome assembly GCA_027924645.1 of Cunninghamia lanceolata. Taxonomy (NCBI): domain Eukaryota; kingdom Viridiplantae; phylum Streptophyta; class Pinopsida; order Cupressales; family Cupressaceae; genus Cunninghamia; species Cunninghamia lanceolata. Next base: position 6,927,692 of record BSBN01000398.1, on the reverse strand, counting down.
TAGGATCATATATAATTGCATATGTACCCCATGCAGCAGTCAAAGACATATTCACTCAGCAGGAGGTGACTGGAAGAAGGTGCAGATGGATAAACAAACTGCAAGAGTTTAACATAGACATACAAGTTACCAAGTTGATAAGAGGACAAGGATTAGCCAAGATGATGGCACAGTCAAACTTGGAAGCATGCCAAGTTAATGCAGTCCAAAATGAGAGTGTGAATGTATCAGGATCTGAATGGTACAAGGATATTATCTACTACTTGCAAAATCTAAATTGTCCTTCCCATTTCAGTGACAGTCAAAAGAGGACTTTAAAGTTACATGCAATCAGGTATGTTATTGTTCAAGGTGAGCTATACTGGAAAAACCCTGATGGTGTGCTGTTGAGATGTGTGGATAAGGATATGGCTAACAATGTTTTGATTGATATGCATAAAGGATTGTGTGGTGGACATTATACTGCCCAAACAACAGCTCATAAAATTCTCAGAGCAGGATATTGGTGGCCCACACTCTTTTCAGATGCACAAAAGTTAGTGAGGAAGTGTGACCCTTGCCAAAGATTTTCAGGAAAGCTGAAATATGATGGTGCTTTACCCCTCAGAACTGTAACTGTGGATGCTCCATTTCAGCAATGGGGAATTGACTTCATAGGGGAAATTGCAGACAAATCAAGTGGGGGACACAGTTGGATTTTGGTGGCAACTGATTATTTTACCAAATGGATTGAGGCCATTCCAACTAAGAGAGCTACAAGTAAGGTGGTGACAGATTTCATGCTAGAAAATATTATCATCAGGTTTGGAGTACCATTCAAGATAGTCACTGATAATGCTATGTGCTTCAGATCAGGTGAATTTGTTGATTTTTGCAACAGGTATGGGATAAATCTATCATATACATCACCATATCACCCACAAGGGAATGGTCAAGCAGAATCAAGCAATAAAAGCATCATGAAAATTATCAAGAGGATACTGGACAAGAATAAGAGAGCTTGGGACTCAAAATTGAACTTAGCAATATGGGCTGACAGAGTGACAGTAAAAAGGGCTATTGGGATGTCACCTTTTGAGCTAGTATATGGTGCATCAGCCAGATTGCCCATAAACAATCTCTTACCAGTTTACAGATTCATTCAGGAAAATGATGAGGAGATTGAAGACTCCATGACAGAAAGAGTGAACCAGCTGGTTGCATTGGATGAAAACAGAAGGAAAGCCCACCAGATTAATCTCAAGAGACAACAAGATGTAAAATATCAGTTTGACAGGAGAGCTATAAAAAGGAAGTTTCAAGTCAATGATCTGGTGCTCATTTGGAATGCAAAAGTTCAAGAAAAGGGTAAACATGGTAAATTTGAACCCTTATGGATGGGCCCATATCAGATTTGCAGTGCTCATGGGGAGGATTCTTATTTCCTCCAGGCCCTAGATGGTGAAGTTCTGGAATTGCCTGTGCATGGCCAATTCCTTAAGTCCTATTTTGCATAAATGACTTGTTGCTGTGCACATTTGTAAAAACATGTATGTAGTGTAAATGTCTTGTGCAGTTCGTGCTTTTTGGTTTTTTGCCTGGTCTGCCCGGAGATCTGGTTCTCGCTGCAGGTTTTCACCTGCACGTCCCCATTCGGAGCCAGTGTTAGCACTCATTTTGACCTGGGGGTTGTTTTTTTCATGTTTAGGGGGTTTCTTCATTTGAACCCTATATCTTCTTGCCCATTTTCCTAAGTGTTGGGCCTCCTCGGCATTTTTCAGCTGCAGCATCATATTTTCTTTGAGGAGGAGATCATCATCATCATCTTGTCTTCGATGATGGTCCGCATCATCATGTTTTCTGTCGACCGGTTTCTCATTAGGATCATCATGTTTCAATATCGGGTGATGTCTGGATATCATCCTGATCCTGCTGACGAGCTACAGTGTGCCCTGATTTGCTTGCGGGGGTGATTTTTCAAGTATCCGGTGATCTTCCAATTATCACCTTGCCCTTTTATGATGATGATGTCACCCCGATCTTCTGAGGGGGTTATTCTCTGAGTTGTTCGACCTGACTTGTTTTTTCTTAAGGGTCGTCATCATCATCATCATATTTCCAGTTATCGCCGTGTTGCTTGCGAGGGTCATCATATTTTCTGCCTGCATGATATTTCGCTGGGGTGATATTTTTATCATCGAGTGATCTTGGTTATGATCATCCTGATGATGTTGTTGAAGAGTTCTAAGTGTGACCCGATATTCACTGGGGTCATCATATTTTGAACGTCAGGATGATCTTAGTCAATATCATCCTGATGTTGTTGTATCACTTCATGTTCGTTGTTTTATCATCCTGATGATGCTGACGTCATTCTTATGTCGGGGTGATATCTATTTCTCTGCCTATCTGCATCATGATATTTCTGAAGGAGGGGGTGATATTTTCATTTTTGAATATCACCCGGATGTATGTTTGTTCCAGCGTCATGATGATGCTGATATCAAGGAGATATCCGCCTGCCGGCTTCGTGTATTATCTAGTGGGGGGTGATCTTTTCAAATATCTGGCGTATTCATCTATCACCCCGATCTTATAGTGGAGCTACAATGCAGCATGATATTTGTGCATCAGGATGATATTTCCAAATATCCGGTTATCTTCCGAATATCATCCTGATGTCGATATGATGATGACGTCATCAAGGTCCGGGGGGGTCATATTTCTAACACTGATCATCTTGTGGAGATCCCCCGATATTTGCAAACATGATGATGACGCCATCCGGATATGAGGAGGTGCGCAGTAGGCAGATATGATGATGACGTCAGCAGGATATGATGATGACGTCATCAGGATGTTCATCGGCCAGACTTTTTGTATCGGCTGAGCAGGAGGATCTTCCTCCGATGGATCAGGTTGTGCCGATGAAGGCGATTATCATGCAGGTTATATTGCGATATGATGCTGACGTCAGGGTGATATTTCAAGCGACAGGATATCATGATGTTGGAGGATGATGATGAAGTCTTATACTAGTGTCGTCAGGAGCAAAAGCACCGACATTATATATGCTCGTGGCCTAGTATATAAAGTGTTGAAAAGGTCGTCGCGGGGTGCATGTGGGATAATTGATATCCTGCATATTTTCAAATATCATGACGATGAATCTTGGCGGGAAATGGTTGCGATGCACAGTTTGACGTTTTCCCGAGGCCGCGGGTTGGTGCGCCATTAATGGCGAAGGTTGCAGAGGTATGGGCGGATCTGGTACCCGATTGAAGGTGTACATCAACGGACAGTGGCGCAGGGCTCGAGGTTTCTTCCTGTCTCCTCCCCTACCTGCTGCATTCATGTTTGGGCGCCAATCTGGTAATGCGTTGAGCGCCATTTTTCTGATACTGTGTATCTGGCAGGATTTTTGGTCAACCATGTAATTAATTGCTGTGGTACACTACCTGGCTGTTATAAGCAGGAAGTGTTACTCATTTTTTGGGTTGTTGAAAGTTGAAGATTTTTGGCTCTGTAATTCAAAACAAGCTGATCTGGTTGCTCTGTACAGCTAAACCTGTGAGTCTATGTATCTCTTGTTGTATGTTTTGGCACGAACCCACTGATTTCATGATTAATCTTATATGAGAAATGCTATCTTAGCATGTGTCTTTGTTAATTCTGTCTCCAGTATTGCATGTATTCTTCTTCTGAATCTGGATATTTGGGTAATGTTTAGATTCTAGAGCATAGAATTCCTATGTTGAATGTCTGATCTTTTAACTTCTGCTCAAGGGGTAGATTAAACTGTTTTCAGGTTGAACATTGGGAAGGGTATACTGCAGTAGGGATGCCATAAGTAGAGATAACTTAACACTCTATATTGGGAGATATCTGTAAGGCAGGTATCACATATATCCCCTTGAAATCCAGTTTTAGCTGTTCATGTTGATCATTCACAGGTGTATGTCTACTGACTCCAGGCCCTGGATAGGCACCAATCTTGCTTTGTGTTTGTGTTACAACCATGTCCAGCTTTGCATCCAAACTTAAAATCCAAATCAAAATCTAAAACAACCATTAGGACATTAGAATTAGTTTTAGGATCCTCAGTCCTCTGTCTACAACTGCAAATAGGCCCAAAGCTAGCCCCTTTGCTCTTATCTTTAAGTTTTGGTCTACTTACAGGAGGACTTATCTGCTTTCTGTCAGCATCCCAGCCTTTGTATGCATATCCTCATGGATGTTAAGTAGGGAATACCCCCCTAGGTTTTGCAGAGCCTGAAGAAGAAGAGGAGATAAAATATAGAGTCTATCTCCTACACTGTTGGCCCCTGGCCCAGAGATCCTGTTGATCACTGATGGCTACCTTGTAGGGAAATCTGGGAATAAGCATCCAGTCTGGGAAAATCCCAACACAACCATCATGCCTCTTATGCTTGCTCCATAGGTTGATCTAATACGATATATCCATTCTCATATTGCTTTTGCTCTTCCTCTTGAACCTCCTTAGTCTTTCCTCCCTTCTTACTTTTAAAGTAGACAATCGTGATAGCTCCTACAACTCTATATTTGTCTCTGCACCGATTGTAGAGAAAAGCATCAAACATGAGCTAGAAATCTCTCTCATTCATTATGAAACTACATGTTATGGCTAATTGTCTAACTAAGAACCATGTCTTTTAGCTTTGCTTCTCCCAAGCTCTCCACATTACATTGCTCTCGAACATAGTTAGAAGATGAGGAAACATCTAAGAGCCCAAAATAGTCATGTTCCACGAGGCCAAAACTAGCCTAGGAGAAAGTCCAAACTATGACATTGGACCCATTAGACAAATTGGATCATATCCCATTACTATTATTAGATTTTTGTAGGACACGTTGAGACCCCAAATGAGCTCTAATTCTCCCAAGATTTCCACATTACATTGCTCCTAAACATAGTTAGAAGAGGAGGAAACCTCCAAGAGTCTAATGTAGTCATGCTCCATGAGGCCGGTATTGGCCTAGGAGAGAATTGAAACCATGACATTAAACCCATTAGACCAACTAGATCCTACCCCAATATTGTTATTATTTTTTTGTAGGATAGGCTGAGACCCAAATTGAGCTTTGATTCTCCCAACCTTTCCACAATACATTGCTCCTAAACATAGGAAGAAGAGCATAAGAAAACCTCCAATATTCTAATATAATCATTCTCTATGAGGCCAGTATTGGCCTAGGAGAGAGTCAAAATTGTAACATTGGACAATTTGGACCCATTAGACAAATTGGATCCTAGTACCCCATTACTGTTATTAGATTTTTTGTAGGACAGACTAAGGACCAAATTGAGCTATGCTTCTCCCAATATTTCCACATTGCATTGCTCCTGAACATATTTAGAAGAGGACAAAATCTTCAAGAGTCCAATGTAGTCATTCTCCGTGAAGCAAGTATTGGCTTGGGAGAGAGTTGAAACCATAAAATTGGACCCTTTAGACTAACCGGATCCTACCCCATTACTATTATTAGCTTTATCAAAGGATAGGTTGAGACCTAAATAGAGCTCTACTTCTTCCAAGATTTCCACATTACATTACTCTTCAACATATTCATGAAAGGAAGCAAGGTATGTGGAAACACTTCCTACACTAAACTTCTAAGAGACTGTTGTGAAAATTTTAATCTTTTACCAATTACAGAAAGTAGAAACACATATAAACATAAAATAAACAATATACCATAACACATGTGTACGTGAGGAAAACCAACCATAGATCTGGAGGAATTCTGATAGCATGAAAATGTCTATTAAACTCACTATCAAACCTCCATCTCAAGCACCCAATAAATAGGAGATACAATACATGAAACCATCAAATGGCAATTAGAAAACCATGAGCTAAAACCACCCAAAATAGTGGCACCCAAATCCTTAGTTAGAAATCCAACACCCAAATTCTAAGATGAGTCCACAAGCTAAAAATAGCATTTTCCTTCCACTTGTCATAACCTTGTTATAACCCACTCACCAAATTGAGCATTCCATTTTGACTCCATTATCCCTATCCAAACATGCCCTATGATGTGTTGGTCAACAAATGTAACTCCATTTTATTGTAACTCTTTTATGTATTGATGTATTTACATTTCCAATGTAGGAGGCCCAACTTCTGGAAGCCATAACTTTTGATCTGAGAGGCTGATTAGGTTTTTTTAATTGTAGAGCTCGAAGAGGTCCACCCAACAGGCACTCAAAAATCAGTGCCAAACTACTCAAAAATTTAATTTTGGCCAAAAACCAACTCTATAGCCCAAAAATTGAGTTTTTCTATTTTTCAACCTAAAAATCACATTGTTTGTAATCTTAACATTAGGTGCAAGATTGAGACACCTTTCGTAACATTCTCCCACTTTTTGAACACCTTGCAAGAGCAAAGGGGATGCTTACCAACACTAAAAACTAATTGCTAGGGGTTGAGAGGCCCATAGACTCACCGCACCACTTAAACTTGTCTGTACTCACTGGCTTTGTCAACAAATCTAAAACATTAATCAAAGTATCAACCTTCTCTAGCATCACTCTTCCATCCTCTACCATATCATGAACAAAATGGTACTAGAAAACAATGTGCTTAATCCTTGCATGAAAGGTCAAATTCTTTACTAGACATATGGCACTCTAACTATCATAATGAACTGCAATGGCTTCTGCATCTTGCCCAACATCTGACCACAATCTCTTAAGCCAGATGGTTTCCTTACAAGCATGAGTTTCTTCCATGTAATCCTCTTCTGTAGTGGACAAAGTGACCCAAACCTATCGCTTACTCATTCAATTGATTGCACCACCTAACATAGTGAAAACATATCCACTAGCAGATATCTTGCTCTCAATATCACCAGCCCAGTCAGAATCCACATATCCATGTATACACATTGAATGTCAAGTTCCTTTAGAATAACCATAATAACAAATGGAATACTCAAAAGTACCCCACAAATAGTTGAAGACCCTCTTCACTGCATCCCAATGTACCCATCTAAGATTATCCATAAAACAACTAAGGACTCTCATTGCTTGGGCAATGTTTGGTCTTGTATAGACCATGGAATACATCAAACTTCCAATAGCACTAGTATAAGGTACTCTACTCATATCCTCCATCTCACTAGGAGACTTTGGACAATCCTCAACTGATAACTTTGTTCCCATCGTAACAGGAACACACAATGGCCTGCAAGATGACATATTGAACCTCTCCAACACTAAGTTCACATACTTACTCTAGCCCAACCAATTTTTTCTATTCACTATATCTTTTGTTATCTCCATCCCCAAGATGTTTTTGGCTACCCCTAAGTCTCTCATCTCAAATTGTGTTGAAAGATGAGACCTCAATTCATAAATCAAACCCTTCCCATTACCCAAAAAACATATCATCAACACTTAATGCAACGATGAGAATGCGATCACCGTCCATATTACAATAGATGCAGTGATTTGATTTAGATCTCAGAAATCCCAAACTTAACACAAAATAATCAAACTTTCAGTACCACATCCGAGGGGATTGCTTAAGATCATACAAAGATTTATTCAACATACAAACCAAATTTTCTTTACCTTTCTCATGTAGTGCCCTAGTTGTGTCATATAAATCTCTTCCTCCAAATCACCATGAAGGAAAGTTGTCTTCACATCCATTTTCTCAACCTCAAGATCATACGTTGTAGGAAGTGATAATAGAAACCAAATGGATGTCAACTTAGCAACTAGAGAGAAAATCTCACCATAATCAATTCCCTAAACGTAGGAATAACCCTTTACAACCATTATCACCTTTTACTTCTCAACACTGCCATCTGAACTAATTTTCTTATTGAACAACTATTTGCATCCAACGGATTTATGTCTATCAAGAAAAGGTACTAAATCCCTATATTATTTTTCCTTAACGAAGGCATCTCTTCTTTCATGGCCACTTTCCATAAATCTACATCATTCATACCCATAGCCTCCTTTATAGTCCTAGACTCATCAGTGTCAGTAATCAAAGAAAAAATATATCTCCAATCAGGAGGAGTATAACTTTATGGCTATTGTCTTTGCCAAGTGGACCTCCTTAATGACTAAGGTGGGGGTTCTATCCCTTCTTTGGAACTCTCTAATTTTTGAGCTCTCCTCTTCTTTAGATCCTTCATGGGCTTCTGTTTCAACCTTCTTGGTCTTTGGGGTTAGTTGAATCACATATTTCTTTCAATCCTTCTATGATTGAAATATTGTGGAAGAAGTCTTGACTTCTCTAAAGATAACACTTCTACTATACAAAACTTTCTTAGCCACAAGATACCAAAGCTTGTACCCTTTCACACCAACACCATAGTTCAATGAATATACATTTTATAGCCATGTTCTCCAACATTGACTGCTTCTCCCTAGGCACATGTGCATATGTCTCACAACGAAAGACTTAAAGATGTTTCAATGAGGGTTTTTTTCCTGACCACACTCCATAGGTGTCTTATCAAGAAGAGTTGATGTAGGAACTTGTTAACTAGGTACCTAACAAGGTATGGAAATTGGTTTTGCCCAAAATGTGTGTTCTAGACCAGCCCCACTAAGCATACCCTAGCCCTCTCCATCAATGGTTTGTTCATTCTTTATACAACTCCATTCTATTGAGGGGTATACATAGTTGTCTTGTTCCTTTCTATTCCATGATCTTTATAGAACCTATCAAAATCTACCAAACAAAACTCACTATCATTGTCAAGCCTCAAACACTTAATCGTTTTACCAATCTAATTTTCCACAAGAGCCTTAAACTCTTTAAATTGACTAAAGACTTCACATTTACTTCTAAGGAAATATACCCATGTCCTCCTACTATAGTCATCAATGAACGATATATAATAAATAGATTTTAAAATTAAGGGAACACTAACAAGACCAAAAACATCAGAATGTATCAAGTCCAATATCCCAGAAGATTTATGAGAACTAGGGTAAAACTAAACGTAATTTTATTTTCCAAAAACACAATGTTCACAAAAATCAAACACAAGATTACAATCATTCAACCCCTCAACAAGGTTTTTATTTTCATAGTCTGAAGACCCTTCTTACCTATGTGACCCATCCATTGGTGCCATAACATTGTTTTCTCTTCTGAAAGTTTTATCTCCAAAGAATGAGCACCCTAAGGTACCAAGAAATCATGACCATTAGAAGTAGATTCAACACACCTCTTTGATGTTGGTTCTATTGGTGAAGGTGAAGATTTTATAGAACTCTTCATTGCAGGTTCATATAAGAACTATTGCACTAAATCGTGCATGCATCCAGCTGAAATAGAGTGCCAATCTGAACACCCTTAGCAAGCACGATAGCTCCTCTAAACATATTGCACCCTCCACTTGAGAAGACAACCTACATATCTACATCATTAAGTTTACTTACAGAAAGTGGGTTATGTTCCAAACTAGGGATATGCAGTACATCATTGATCCCCTTTACTAGTCCATGATGGAATCAGATCAGGACTCTTCCACGGCCAACAATCTTTAGATGAGAATCGTCTCCAAGGTATACCTTCCCACCATCATGTCCTTCATATTTTTAAACCAACCCCAATGTAAACTCATGTGGAAAGAGGCATCAGAGTCTATCAACCACACACCTTTTGATGCATGAGTAGCCCAGGCAGCAACAAAAGCATCACCATCATCCTGGGAGGATCTCTCAAACTCATCAAAGACAACCTTTTTCTTCTTCTTCTTCTCCTCCTTACAATCTCTTCTAAGGTGTCTAGGTTTTCCATAATTCCATCATTTCACCTTAAACTTACTAGGAGATTTGAATCTCCCACAGGATTTGGATCTAGACTTATCTTACCTCTTGTCCTTCTTCTTGCCTTTTGATTTAGATCTTCCACGAACCGCTAGGGCCTCCTTGGACGACTCAAAATTTTTCCTTCTCATTTCTCCAGAAAGAAAAGATGCAACCACTTCATCCATCTTGAGCTTGGTGGTAGTGCTCCCAATGGCCATAACCAGGAGGTCCCATGAATCCTTGAAGAGGTGGTTAGAGCCTTGTTGTCTAAATAAATGAGGTAGAAAACCATGGAGTCTACTAAAGAATATTTGATTGTTAGATTCTTCAAAAGATGTTAAATTTCAATAAAATGAGGAGTGTCAAAATGCTTTTGATGACATGAAACAATATTTGATGATTCCACCAATATTTATGTTTATCATCCATGGTAAAACTTTATTGTTATATGTTTCTACCATAGAGTCTGCCATTAGTGGGTTACTAGTGTACAAATGCTAGATATAAAACATAATGCAAGAGATTAAATCCATGTTAAACCCTTATTCTAAATCAAGCAACATACCTTCAGACTGAGCATAAAGAAGATCAAATCAAATTGTTACCTTCACTTACCAAGCAAGAGATCTCCTTTGTTGAGTGGATTTGCTCATGGATATGAGTGATGTAGTTTCTCTTGGATTCTTCACAATCTAGATAGCATGTACTTGCATATGTATTCTTAATGTGGATGCTTGATGAACCTTGATGCTTGATAGATGCTCATGAATAAGATCAATGTAGGAAACTTGCCTCTTGAGTCCATGACAAATGAATGATTGAGGGTTTGATTTATAGGTGCTAGCATGAGGATATGGATGGCTAGGATTAAATGATGGATGGATGGTTGAGATTAAATGAGATGACTTGGTTCATTGGATCATGTGCAAGAGGCCCTTTAATTCAACTTAATTTAAGTGGTTGTGGAGGGAAAACTTTATTTGAATTTTATTTTTTTATTTCAAGTGGATGGGAGTGGACCTATTTTATTTAATTTTATAAGAGTGAAGTGGATCTAATTTAATTTAATTAATTTATTAATTAAATGGAAATGGACTTAATTTATTTTTATTTAATAATGAAGAGGATGTGGATTTAATTTAATTAATTTAATAATGAGGTGGGAAAGTGGATTTCATTTATTTAAATTAATAATTAGGTGGAAGTGGTATTATTTAGAGAGGTGGATAAAGGATTTATAGATGAAATTAAGTAATTAACAAGATTAATTAATTATTTTATATGAGGTGAATTTTAGGTGTCTACATTTTCCCCTCTTTGAAATGGCATTGTGATTAAAAGAAGCAATGGTGTTTCAAAGAAAAATAAGATAAGATGCCTCAAGTGCAAGGATTGGATTAGGGGTGCAATAGGGATGGATGCCCCCTTGAGAAAGTAGGTGGGTATGAAGGACATGAATGGGCTCTTGAAATGAAAACATATGGATATGGAAAATGGTGGATGGTATTGCATAATGTATGCTATTGATCTTAAAGAAGTTCCAAATGTGTTGAGAAACATGGTGTTTACTTTAGTATAGGACAGGATGCACCATGATATGGAAAAACCATGATGACAATGTTGTCATATGCATAAAGAACTGACTCATAAATTCAATCAAAAATGCAAACAACAAGATGCCCCAATGAACATATTATCAAGACACGTCATGATGTAATGGACCATGATGACCTTGGTAGAATATGTCATGGGATGAAAAACTTGCATGTAAAGTATCAACATACAATGCAAACAAATGAAAAAGACACAAAGATTTACCTCTCACCAAAGTGGAACCAATGTTTTGAGTGGCATATAGTGATAGCAATGCTTGATTGGGAATGATATATCTCGATGATCAATTTGTTACACCTCCAAACAAGGATACATGCAATGGAGGTGGATTGGGAACTTGGATACATCCTGACAAATCCACAATGATATGATAATTTATTAACTCTAAATAAGGGGCCTCTCCATGGAAAAGGGGTGAAACCTAAATGTGAGTTGATTGGTTTAACTTGTGATGTCTGAGTGTTTGTCTATGTTTGAGAGGTGTTTGTGTGTTAAGTTTGCATGCAACAATGGTGTCTAGGTTTTTCTTGTTTGCATGTTGTTAAAGTGTCACACTTTGTGTAACATTATGTGCTTTTGACTTCCAAGAATTATGTTATGGAAGAGTACACACCATGATGCTAATAGTGCACACTAGAGAGAATCAAGTTGTTTTTGGAAGCATGATCCAACACTTTGTCTAATTCCTTAGCAAGGCCAAAAAGAGATGGAGGTGGATAAATGCAAAATGACTATGGTAGGTGATGGGAAGGACAATATGGAATGGATGGAATAGATGGATCAAAATTTTCCCCAAGTGTAGAGAGTACCTATATATAATGGATATTAAGTGTTACATATGACGCCAACAAGTAGGTTTTCATCATGGTACTTGCCCAAGGAACCATAGAAATGATTTTCACTAAAGGGCGATTTTTCTTTTTACTTTTTTTTTTGTGATTACTATTGCTTTAAGTATGAAAACGATTGAGGTGTATAATGTTCATAGGTTCTTACAGCTTCATACCATCTAGTATAGGTGACTTGTATGCTCCTGCTATGAAATGTGAGTAGTATCTTGTTTTGTATAATTATTTTCTAGGATCATGCCCCTGGTGTGTGCTCCATAGATGTTGTCAGCATCTTTGATCCTTAAGGTGGCTCCTTCTTTAATTAGACATCTCAACAAGGTACTATCATACGCCCTATGATATAGGGTCTCACCACGGTAGGTGAAGTGGGAGGCTTAGTGGATGAAGGGTTTTGAATTCGGATTGGGATTTTGAATTTAAAATTGGATCTTGGATTTGTGAAATCTTGGATTCTGTATTTAGGATTTTGGACAATGGATTTGAGATAAGGACCAACAATCTCAATTTGTTGTTAATGAGGTGACAAAAGTTTCTTTTACCCTTGGATCAAAAGCAGCTACATTTTTTAATGATTTTAGGACTCTTTTATGCTTCAATACTAACATGGATGACATCTTGTAACTATGTTTACATAGGAGATGAATTGAGATTCTTGTCTACTAGTGCCTTAGAAAGGTTTTCACCAATAGACTTGTCTTTAATTTATTGAGTTTTTTGTTGTTTGTAACTTGCTAGTGCCTTAAAGAGCTTTTCACTAGGGAATTTGGATTTTTTATACTTTTGCTTCTTTTAATTTCTTGATTTGTTGTGATTGTTCGTTTTATTTGTATTCATTAATATATTTGATCTTTTGCAACGTTTGGATGCTTTGCTTCATTTTGATTAAGAAATTTTTCATGCTTCTCAATAGATGTTGATGCATTTGGATTGCTTTCAAAATGTTTTTGATGATACCTTGGTGGGATATTATCTTGCAGTCTTTGGATAAATTCATCTATTTGAAACAAATCTAATGGCATGCAATCTTGTTGGTCCCAAGAAATAGGTTCAAGGTATTGGGAGACAAGGTTAATGGTAAGAATGGCAGTATCATTGAAGAGGTTAGTGGAAGCAAGATCTTCATAGAGGCTATGGATAGACCCAGTTTCAATGTTTTCAATATTGTAAGAAGCTTTCTCAAAAATCATAAGTATCACTAACATCATTAGATTTCTCATCAAGAGGCATGTATCCTAGGCCCCGTGTCCCTAGATTTTCAAGAATATGTATAGGCTTTAAAATTCATTGCTCATGCAAGATCCTAATCCTTTCCCTTGATATTTCATGCTTTTACATATTTTATTTGCAACAAGATATTCATTGTTTTTGAGGCAAGATGCTAGCTCTTCATCATGATGGAGCCAAGATTTGTTTTCACCTTCAATCTTTTCATCTGTGAGGAAACCATGCTGGAGGAAAGTAGTTGATCCATATTGTACTGAGGCTTTTACTTTCTTCTAATTTATGCTCCTACCTTCCATGAGATTGAGGAGAAAGAGGGAGGTTATAAGGCATCTTGGATATCATATTCTAGACAACCTTTGTCAATGATCTTGATATGGGTTTTAGAATGTAGATTGGTGGATGTGGATGCAATGGCATTTGGATCTATGTAGGATGATATTTTTTTTTATTCAAGTATTAGATATGCCTTAATGATGGGACAATGATTGGTTTTATGATAGAATCCTTCCAACATTTTGCAATATTAAAAAGGTTAAGGATTAGAGGGAATAGTTATTTGCATTCCTGAATGAGGGAATTTCATACATTGATGGAAAGTGGAAGGAACAACTTACATTGCATGGATCCTAGGGAAACCCAAGAAGATATTATATGGGAGATCAAGATCAATGACATGTAGTAATGTTTGTTGCATAACAAGTTTTGGTAATTAAGGTGTGTCAACCTTGGTAATTCCTTGTATTAATTCATTGTATTTATTCATTTATTGCCTATTGTATAATTTGGATGCAAATCCTATGTTGTCATATTGTGGGGGTTGGCACGGTGATGTGTCATCCTACATGGCATATGACCACATGTAAATTTGTCCTCACATGAGGAGATAGGTGTCCCACTTAGTGTAGTGCCTCCCTAGTCCTAGCCCATTCGAGGTGACATCGAGGTATAAATACAAGTTTTATATGATATTGAGTTTCTAACATTTTATTTATGTTGTGACCTAATGATTGGAGCTATTGTGATTTGATTATGGGGCACTAACTAATTTTCTAGATGTTTGCATTGTATATTAAGAATTGGGTGTACACGTAGATTCTAGAGGGCTTTCTGTCTCTAGGTGGATGTATTTGCATAAGTTGCTAATATTTGCTTATATGAATGCTCATCAAATCATTTTCTAAATACTACTAGACCCATGAATTCAATACCCATTTTCCTTGGCTCAAGTACTCTCTTTAAATATAAAAAATCGTAGATTAAGTTACTTAAGTAATTTGGGATAGTTACTAATTCATGTTCTTTTACTGGAGTATCTATTGCTAGTGTTTCATTCCTTTTCTCAACTTTAATGTTATTTCCAAACACCATAAGAAGATTAATATCCTAGGTTTATACAGCCAATTAATTCAATTTAAAAAGTTGGAGAACATAGATTCACTAAACTTATGATAAAGGGAACAAATGGTACAATTTATTTACCATGTGGTCATCACAATTCTCATTTTTCTACTCATCTTGTATAGTGAAATTGTATTATTATATATGCAAGATTTTAAGATGTTACAAAAATGGTCATTGAACTAATTTGTGATTGTAATTGTCTCAAGGTTATTTATGACATCAAATTTTGAAGCGTAGATTTATAAATGATGAAATATGTTTGTAAATTAGGGAAAGGGGTCGTCTAGTAGTTTTTTTCCCGATAATAGAATGTCTCCATGTTAGGTTGCAATGTTTTAGGGAAATCTTTGAATCCTATTTCTAATTCTCTCTTTCCATATTTATTGGACTAATGTAATGAAGTAAATTTAATAACATTATAATTAATTACAAACTATTTTGTAATAGTTTCTCTTAGCTACATGTGGGATATTGTTGATATGTTTAGGATAACTAAGAATGTTTACTATAATATTTACTTATATTTGGAGTTTGTATGCATGTGTAAACTTTGTTTTAGTGTTGATTTGCAGGCTTGTCTTTATCCCTTTTTTTTTTTCTAATGATGACTTTATTGTTGAATGGACTAGGCACTAGTCTAATTGGTGAGAGGTCGAACATATTTTATTTAATCATCCCTCTATATTTAGTATATTGGTAATAGATTAGTTTCCAAATGCTTTCATGATTTAAGTATTATAACTCAAGGAACATTCTAAGTGACCTAAAACATCTATATTGATAGATAATCATGTCATGCACCCCTACAACTTGCACTTGTGTATGAAATGTCATTAAATTGACTTGTCAGTAAATAGGATTGCTATCATGTTAATAAGGTTCTATATGATGATTGTAAGGCTTGTCTTCCTTATTTAATGATTAGTAGAATGTTAGTTGAGACATAGAAATCCTATCACAATAGGTTAGAGTAATTTTATGATATTCAAATGAGTTGTATATAAAAATCATCCTCCTCTTAAACTATAGATACATTATCAGTTGAAGTTCTTAAATGTAACTTTTTTCCCTTGTGTTAGCTTGTTAGTGTTTATATAGATGGATTAACTTCAACCAATGTGATTTAGATTATACATTCTAGGTCCCTTATTTCTTCTTTTGCAATTACATTTAATTTTATGAAATGGGAAATGGAGAAAGTAAGAAGATTTATGGAGAACTAAAATAGTTGACAATAAATTATTTCTTCTTAAATGGGATTATATTAGTATTGTTGGAAACAAGGCAGATAACTAAGAGGGGGGGTGAATCAGTTATCTCAAATATCTTAACTTTCTTTTCTCCTTTACTAATTAGTGCAACATCAAAACATGTAAGCATATATGATCATGAGAACAGAAATAAAATCATCACACATAACACAAGGATTTTTACATGGAAAACCCTGTTAAGGGAAAAACCACAGGGTGACTAACCCAAGATTGTATTCTCTGTTAAAAGAATAAGAAGTACATGATGGCACTTGCCAATTAGGGCTCACTACCTGAGCACACTGCTCAGAAGAGGCACACTGCCTACAAGAGACTCACTGTCTACAGAACTTATAGAAGGTAACCAAGTGTTTGAACTGAAGAGAGGCATCTACAAATGTTGGAGGTCAGTTTTAGTTAGACACAATATACTGATTTGATGCACTTCATTCTTCCTCTGCTCTAATGTTGTTGCTCTGTCACATATCAAAATTGTATTGTTGCTTCCACACTTATCTCTGCTTTTCTTCGCACTTTATTTCATCACATCTATACTCATCCACTCTTCATACTAGAATCCATCTGGTATATATATCCGCACCAAGGATTTCAACAACTTTCTAGTAGGTAACCAGAATACTCAAGATATTTACAAATTACTGATCTGTCGGCTGAGTCCATGCTTGATATGTGATGCGTATCAAAATCATAGACATAGAAGTCATCAATCATGTTGGCCAACCATGTATGGTCCCTCAAATAGCTTGATCAACATCAATTCTCATCCGGATTGAAATCGGATAATCTACCGGTTAATTCTTCCTTAGTCTGCTTTGCCTGTCTGTAACACAACATTTAGATGCTCATATCTTTTCCATGATTCATCACCGAAGGCTCAATCTCTGGAATATAGTAGTCATGATACTCCTCTTGACTTTTCCAAGTCTGCAACTTGCTGGGTTAAACAATCTGAGAGATCCGGACTGATTGTCAAACCTTGTTGCATGCTCTGTTCTTATTCACTAGACCAAAACAATCTTCAATCTGACTTCCAGTATAGACATACTATGTGTTGCGGATGTGTGGGATAGACTTTGTTGCCATCAATGACAACACTCATGAAGCCACATAGTGTCTCTTGCCAACAATCTCCCCCTTTGGCATTGATGCCAACACTTAGTGAAAAATGACTAAGTGTCACAGCAAACTCCCCCTTGGTTGATGCTCTGTCTTATGTACTATTTTACTGGAGCTCCCCCTTAGCTAGATTCCACATTTTTCACTACTCCTCACTCCCCCTTTGACATCAATGGCAAAGGGCAGAATCCACACACCAAAATTTGCAAAAAATAACTTGTACATAGCTGCATAAGTATATATACATGTTATACTTACATATACTTAAGTATATCCGCAAAAGTGGCCTTCAACTATACAAATTTTGTGGCCCAGCTCTGCTTCATCCTGTCCAAAATGGAGATGTGACCACTCAACAAAAATGCATATGCTTCTGCCCTTCTTAAGTCTGTCGGATCACTAGTCTGGGCTGTGGTCTGAGCATCTATTAAGGCCTCATGCATTGCCTCTAACTTAGGGATAATTATCCCTCTGAGTTCACTCATCCTATTTATTATATTCTTCCTTTCTTTCTCCAGCCTCTTTATTTCATTTATAATGAAAATAGCCTGGCATTCTTGACTCATTATGGATGTAGTGAGGGGATCAAAATTCTGAGATAAACTTGACAGTTTAACTTCTTGTTCTTCCACTTTCTTTTCAATATCCTCTGTCACTTTAGACCAAGATAGACAAAATTTATACATGTCCCCACCATCTTTAATAGAATTTTCAAGGCTCTTTATCCCAATATCTAGGGTCCTCCTATCATTAGCTATGAGTCCCTGTACTTCAGTGAATCTCTTTCCCAAAAACTTTTTCTAGACCTTTTCTTCTGTCGATTTCTCTAAAGAATCAAAATGAGTGCTAACAAAGTTTACTAGAGATTTCAAGTTACCGGATGGAGAGGTCAAAGGATCCTTTTGAAAGGATGGCGTGATCTTCTCCAGCATCCTGGATGCAATCTCTAATAGCTCACAATCTTCCATGTGAGATTTCAAAAAAATTTCTTTTGCTTTAGCTTGGGCAAAAGATGTTATTTTCATTGTCTAGACCGGAGAGAGGGAATCAAGATTTAGTGGTCCTTGGAATAGTTCCAGTTCATCTATCTCCATCATTTCTTTATTCAGGAAGTTCTTTACTGCCTCTGCAATGTCTCTTATTAGAGACTAAGTCTTCTTTTCTTTTGGGATCTCAAAACTGTCATCAGAGATCTTCTCTGTTTGTTCTTCTTCTCTTTCCTTTACCTCCTCTTCTTGACTCAATTTCTCCTCTTTTCTTCCTTCTCCTTCAGTTCCTGGATCTGGAATGTCTGCAATGGGATCCGGAGGAGAGATGTTAACTGCTTTATGAACTTCCTCTTCTGAAACAAAGGAATCCAAGTCCTTAGACTTCTCTTTATCTACCTCTTTTGACCCTTCTACATTTTTGTCGGTAGATTCTTCTTTTGATGCATTTAATCCTTCAACATCCATGGTAGAAGGTTCTTCATCTATTTCCTCTATAATAGGAAGATTGAATCTTTTGAAGGCATTCCAGAGGATGTCTTCTGTTTCTCTGGCTACTTGATCAGTTTCTCCAAGCATAAGTTTGTTCATTCTTGCTTTCGTCTGGAATTCATCCTTATAGTCCTTAAAGATCATGCCCATTTGCTTTGGAGTAATGGAAGGATAGAGCTGAATTGCAATCTGTTCTTAGATCTCTAAGTCTTTTTCCTTGGCATTCTCTTTTCTAAGTTCAAGTACCTTCTCTAGACTTTTGGGAATTAATGAAATAATTTCAATGAATGCTTTATTATAAATATTCAGATACCTGACTGTAGCTTCTTCTAGAATTCTTTTGTCAGTATCACTGTATTCGTCATAGAATTCTGTTATTGGTTGCAGATTCCCATCCACTGTGACTTCCTTGATGATATCATCAATGGAAAGAGCGGGCTTTTCAAGAAATTCTTCTGCCTTTTCTTCTTTGTTTTTATCGGGAGAGGATTCCCTGGATGTTTTCTTCTTCTTCTTCATTTTCTTAACTTCCTCATCAAACTCTGTTTCTTCATCATCCTTTTGACTTATGTAAGACCTTGTCACTTTTGTTTTCGTTCTCTTTTCTCCCTTTCTAGATGTCTTGACTTCTAGTTTGGTGGCTCTTGAGCTCTTAGGGATGGCAGGTGCAGAGCTCTTGGAGGATCTAGTCCAGGAGGAGGCTTGTACCAGAACACTTCCTTTTTCTGCTTCTTGTTTCTCTTTCTCAGCTCTTTCTATTTTTTCTCTGTTTGCATCAACTACCTCTTTTGATATGCCATATCTTTTGGCAATTTCCTCTACTTCCCTTCTAACTTTCCTTTTTATTTCCAGTTGTCTTAGCTCAACATGTATTTTTACACTTAGTTCTTGAAAGGTTTCAAACCTTTCTGCCTCAGGGTCCTTAGGCTGACTTAGCAAGTGTTGGATATGTAGCTCCAAGATTTTCTCATCGACCTCATATCCCATTGGCATTATCCAAATTGTTCTGCACTCAACTGCCTCCATTAGGCATTGATCAGTATCTAACATAAAACACACTGTATCCTTGTATTTTTCTACTATGGATTGAGGTATCCTTTCTCTGGCTTGCATCATACTTTGGAAGTTCTTAAAGTATCCCCAAAGTGCTATGCTTTGAGCCTTAGCATCACCAAGTCCATACATATAGTCTCTAATCTGTATTGCAACCAGTTTGTCATTTTTCCAAACCGAACCACTTGATCCGGGAAGCTCATTCATGTAGTAGAAGAATAGACACAATATTAAACAACCATACTTGAATGACTTCTTCTTATCCTTCTTGATCTTCTGTAGGTTTTATAACAGTTGGTTTAAAAGAGGATCACATAGGTCATAATCTGTATTTTCCCTTAACATCTGATATGTTGTATGTATTGCAGTCCCAGACACAGAATTCTCCCTACTGGAATGATAGATCTTATATCCAATTATCATAGAGGCAAATTTGACATCCAGATTTGTGATGTCTTCTATGGCCATTGCTCTCTTGTCAAACTTAGATCCGGTAGCTTCACTTACTGTTTGGTTCTTGACAGATTTGAGTGCAGGTAACCCAACAGATGAGTGCAGTCTAGTTACTGCCCTAATGGCATCTTTTGTTATCTTGAATGGCTTCATTAACCACATGAAATTATCATGCATTTTTCTAAGGACATACCGGACCCAATCATCTTCTGCAAAACAGGGAAAGTGGATGCAATGTTCGAAGTGCTTATCCTGGAGAACCTTGTATTGAGGTTTGAGTTCAAAACTTTCATCTATTAACTATTTATGATAGATGTCCATCAACTTAGATTCTCCAAATTCCTCAATATTGGCGTGGATGTAAACCCTAACATATTCTACGTGTAGTACCCCATGTAGAATGCTAGAAAAAGCGCCTAATGGATCAACTTCTAGGGATTTATAGGGGTGTTTCTTAAATTTTGGGCGCGGCCTATCAGTGATCTTAACAACCATTGGAGTAGCCATTTTGCAAAAGATTCAGAGAGATTTTCAGAATGAAAGTACCTTTTTACGCTTCAAGGTTTGAAATGGAACAAATTGCTGGTTGAATTAGATTTTACAGTTGATCTTTGAGAGAGTTGTAGACACTTTGATGTAGAGCTCTTCTTTTCTTCTTCTCAAATGCAAATGTACAAATGATGAGTGAAAGAACCCTTTTATTCTTTTGCAAACCCTAATTTCCTTTTGCAATAAATGCACAACTTAAGTTATCTGGTTGCCTTGTTCTGAGAGAGATCTTTTGGAATCATTGGGTTACACTTAGAATCATTTTCAGTGATAATTGACAATGTATTTTGTTTCCTCCAATCATACCATGGATCCGCAGATCAAGATATTTCAATTTTGAATCATACCGGATTTGTCTATGAAAATCATGCTTTACCGGATGCCTGTCAAATCAGATCAATCTTGGATGATTAAACTCTTACAAAACTCCATGCGGATATTTCATATTTTTACCGAGGGTTATTTGGATATTTTTCTGAGAACCCTTTAATCCACAACATTCCATGTGCCAAATTCAAGCACCAATTGACTGGCTGGGGGAATTTATTTTTCTTTGTGACTCCCCCTGAGCCAGAGCTCATCTGTTTAGTTTCCAGAAGAAATATCAGCACCATATTCTGATGCGGATCCATCCCCAATTTTTATGTACTCTTCTTCACCCAAATCTTGCTCATCTCCCTTTGAACTTCATCCGCATTCACTTTGCCTTTTCCTTATCTTGTTTTTTATTATGATGCACTAGACCCTTTTTATCCTAATTTTTACTTCTGCAGAATTTGGAAATATGACCGGATCTATTACAATTGTAACAAACAACATTTCTTTGCATATTTGACTGATATCCTCTTGATCTGCATTGATTAGCCATATGTCCCATTCTATTGCATGCAAAGCATCTACCATTGAATGAATTGTTTATTTGCACATTTCTGCATTCATGAGATTTGTGACCATACCTTTTGCAGTTGAAACATTGTCTGGAGAAGGAAGGATTAGTCTAATTCATTCTCCTTCTACACTGGGTTGCTTTATGACCAAAGTTGTTGCAATTGAAGTAGTATCCATTGAAGGATGGGTATCTTTAAGCATTTGGTTGCCTTACCAAAGGTCTTTTGGGTTTGTTTCTTTGATTTTCTGAACCAAGGTTCTTCTAACTGGATCCAGAGATTTCACCTTTCTCATATCCCAAGCCACGCTTGTCATCTACCCTCTTTTGGATTTCAATAAGAACTTCAAGTTGAGCTGAGCTTATCTTGAATTTCTCTTTGTATTCATTTGTTGTTTGAAGATCTTATTTAAGAGTGTGTCTGATTCTCAAGTTGTTCTTCATTCTCTCTAGCTTCTTCAAGATCGTATTCAAGATGGCTAATTATTCTATCCATTTTGTGGCAGTCCTTTGTCTTCTCTTTGAGGGATTGTTTTAGATTATCTTCAATTTTCCTTTTCTCTTCAATTTCTTGAGTGAATCTCATAACCCCTGATTCCATCTCATGCCTTACCATAATGACCTCTTTTGATAGCTTCTCACATAGCTTGTTTTTCTCATTTAGATCTTTATTAGTATCATTGGCTTCAGTCTGACTTGCTAATTTTTGAAGTAGTTCCTTTCTCTTTTTCACAGAGATACTCAGTTTTTCTTTTAGCTCATTTATGAAATCATCAGCTTGTTTGAGTCTTTCTCTCAAGTTATTGACTTTAGAGTGGGATTGTTCAATATCATCTAGGGTAGACTGAAGTTGTTCCTTCATACCATACATATCCATTGAGATTCCTAGATCTTCCTCAAGTTGTTAGGCTCTATATAGAGGAACTTAGCTCTGATACCAATTGTTGGAAACAAGGGAAATAACTGAGAGGGGGGGGGGTGAATCAGTTATCTCAAATATCTTAACTTTCTTTTCTCTTTTAATAATTAGTGCAGCATCAAAACATGTAAGCATATATGATCATGAGAACAAAAATAAAATTATCACACATAACACAAGGATTTTTACGTGGAAAACCCTGTTAAGGGAAAAACCATGGGGTGACTAACCCAAGATTGTATTCTCTGTTAAAAGAAAAAGAAGTACAAGATGGCACTTGCCAATTAGGGCTCACTGCCCAAGCACACTGCTCACAAGAGGCACACTGCCTACAAGAGACTC
The DNA here is from genome assembly GCA_027924645.1 of Cunninghamia lanceolata. Taxonomy (NCBI): domain Eukaryota; kingdom Viridiplantae; phylum Streptophyta; class Pinopsida; order Cupressales; family Cupressaceae; genus Cunninghamia; species Cunninghamia lanceolata. The sequence goes on along the minus strand of BSBN01000398.1, from coordinate 6,904,745 downwards.
ACTGTCTACAGAACTTATAGAAGTAACCAGGTGTTTGAACTGAAGAGAGGCATCTACAAATGCTGGAGGTTAGTTCCGGTTAGGCACAATATACTGATCTGATGCACTTCATTCTTCATCTGCTCTAATGTTGCTGCTCTGTCACATACTAGACTTGTATTGTTGCTTCCACACTTATCTCTGCTTTTCTTAACACTTTATTTCATCACATCTGTACTCACACACTATTCATATTGGAATCCATCTGTTATATATATCCGCACCAAGGATTTCAACAACTTTCTAGTCGGCAAACAGAATACTCAAGATATTTATAAATTACTAATCTGTCGATTGAATCCATGCTTGATATGTGATGCATATCAAAATCATAGACATAGAAGTCATCAATCATGTCAGCCAACCATGTATGGTACCTCAAATGCTTGATCAACATCAATTACTCATCTAGATTGAAATCTGATACTTTGTCGGTCAGTTCTTCCTTAGTCTACTCTACCTGTTTGTAACACACCATTTAGATGCTCATATCTTTTCCATGATTCGTCACCGGAGGCTCAATCTCTGGAATATAGTAGTCATGATACTCCTCTTAACTTGTCCAAGTCTGCAACTTGCTGGGTTACACCATCTGAGAGATCCGGACCTGATTGTCGGACCTTGTTGCATGCTATGTTCTTGTTCACCAGACCAAAACAATCTTCAATATGACTTCCGGTATAGGCATACTATGTGTTGCGGATGTGTGGGATAGACTTTGTTGCCATCAATGACAACACTCATGAAGCCACATAGTGTCTCTTTCCAACAAGTATATCATAAAATAATGAGCATGACAATAAATTCTTGTTGGAGATAAAATTCCTTTATTTATTTTTTAATTGTGAAATTAAGCGGTTTTAACAATATCTAAATAGTCTTTTTATAAATGATTATGCATTGAAATTGATGAGGTATTATGACAATAGATGTGAAGTCAATCTTATGTTTTATTTAATTTTCTTGAACATTATAGATCATTATTTACGCAAATATATTGAAAACATATTTCTCAATAAAAATGTAAAAGGATAAGTCATTAGGGAAGAAAAATAGAAAATTGAGATTGAAAAAAAAAAGAAGAGGGAAAGGGTTGAGGGGGATTTTCTCCTTATCCATGGGAGATGCTTGAAACCCTAACCCTATCGAGCGGGGGAAAAGAAAAGTTGGAAAGGGAGGAGAATGGAGGGGGCAAGGGGAGTTGGCAAGATTGGAGGAGCTGAGGGAGAGTGCGAAGGAGAAACAAAAGAATCACCCTCAGAGGAATCGACCCAAGACTGTGGAGGAAGCCTCATGTCCTTGTTGAAAGGTATTTGCATTAGATCTGTGTTTCAAGAAAAAACAAAGAAAAGAAAAAAACTAAAACTAAAATCTGTTTTATGTAATTTCATTAAGTACAGAAAGAGCTGCAGAATTTCACAAAAAAAAAAGAACAAAGGTTCTGTTGGTATTTTCCCAGACTGGATGCTTTTTCCCAGTCACCCCTATAAAGTAGCCATCAATGATCGACAGGATTCCCAGGCCAGGGGCCAACAGTATAGGAGATAGACTCTATGAATATCTCCTCTTCTTCTTTAGGCTCTGCAGAACCAAGGGGGGTATTCCCTACTCAACATCTATGAAATGTATCCATGAATTAGCTGGGATGTTGATACAAAGCAGATAAATCCTCTCTTATGTAGACCAAAACTGTGAGATAAGTGTAAAGGGGCTAGCTTCGGGCCTATATTCAGTTGTAGACAGAGGATTTTGGGTCCTAAAACTACTTCTAAAGTCCTAAAAGTTTTGAAGTTGAAGTTTGAGATTGATTTATATATGGATGCAAAACTAGGACTTTGGGTTACAACAGAGATACCGGACTAGATCGGTGCCTATCCAGGGCTCGGAGTCAGTAGACATATATATGTGACTGTTTACCACAAACCCAAGATAGTAATCAGATTTCAAGGGGTTTCTAAAATGTCTGCCTTACAGACAATACCCAAGAGAGAGTATTTAGTTATTTATGCTTACAAACATCCTTACTGCAATGTATTCTTCTCAACACTTAATCCAAAACATTCAATCTGCTCCTTGAGCATAAGTAAGAGACTAAGTATTCAATATAGAAAACCTATATTCTAGAATCTATAACACCCCTTAGATGTTCAGAGTCAGAAGAAAAAACACATTCAGTCTGGAGACAAATAAAAAAACACACACAATGAAGCATTACTTATTTAAATCAACATGAAATTGATAATTCTGTGCATAATACATACAACATACAACTCATAAACTCGCAAAGACACCTGAAATAGATTCACCAGAAAGTTGTATTCCTATTGCAGCACCAAAATTTGTCCAGTTTTCAACAATCTAATGAGTAACATAGTTTGGCATTTTATACCAAGACTATGTACTCAGCAAAATTAATTACATGACAAGGCCAAAAATTTCTGCCAAATACACTGCACCAAAAATGGCGCTCAAAATCATAAATGCAGCAGGGGACAAAACGGGAAGGAGCAAGAGAAGGGCGAGGAGCAGATGAGCTCGAGCCCTATGCCGCTGCTGGAAGACTCTCCATCATAAACCAGGTACTTAGCTATTCGACCATCGGCCCATGCCTGTCTGCAATCCTGCCATTAATGGCTCAACCACCCACAACTTCTCTTGGAAACCGTAGCAGTGCGTCCATGGAAATTTCCCGCTCAAAAATGACTGCAAACACAAGGAAAAAACCATCGCTAAAGGTTCAAAACCTGGCCGTCGATCTGAAATCCATCACCGAGATCAACGGTCCCAAAACATGTATGAAGAGCTAACAACCAATAATATTGTGCCACGTAGGCACCTTGACCTTCCATTGCTGACCTTTTCTCCTTTCATTTCGCCTTTATCACTTTTGTATATGTGAATCCAAATGCATATACAACATACAAGGCAAACGTCATAAGTTATAGAACAGACTGGAATTCAGTTCGGGTCTGGCTTGTATCTCCATCCTGCATCCATCGCTTTGTATATTACACACATATAAGCGCAAAACATATACAAGGCGGACTTCATTGCATCTATCCATCAGATTTGAAAAACCTTCAAGTCCAGGCTGTGTATCCTCATGAATTTGCATTTTGGCACATATACAAGTGCAAATATACAAGTGGTGGGCCCGACCCATTTTCTCTTTCCTTTGCACATTTCCTTACACATCGCATATACAAATGCAATGTACAAGCCGCAAATGCGACACTGCTTTTAGAACAAAATGAAAATGACTTTGGGTCCACCTTACATCTTTGGAATACACTTTCATTGTATGTTCGAACATACAAGGCCCCTTGTATATTTTGCTTGTATCTTCAATTGTATATCACCGAATATGCATGTGCCGATATGCATGCAAACAGGGAATCTTTCCTGGAATATGCAAAATACATTCTCTTTTGTATGTTGAACATGTACAAACCCATTTGTATATCCGCAACACTGTTCACTTTGCAATGTCACGGGCCTTTGTATATTTTTCAATGTACATTCCCTTGCACATACAAGCAAGGAATCTCCTCCAGAATATTCCTGCAATGTATCCTTTCCTTTGTATGTCTCGCTTGCATATTATACATACAAGCCCGATATACAAGCAGGGCCGATATACAAATGGCGAATGTTCCCAGAATCTTTTAGAAGATTCCCCCAATGTATATGCAACCCGATATACATTAAGAAATGCATATAACTCAAATTTTTCACCATTTTTGGAAGCCGATAGAGATTTCACAAGCTCGCCAACATACATGATTAATTGCACATACAAACTTAACATTTTTCATGAGTGCGACAGGAAAAGGCAGTAAAACATTACATAGGGGGCTGGTCAACATATGAACACTAAAGCACGAAGATAAAACCGAACAACCAGGAACCCACCATAGAGGACCATCACCAGAACAGGCAGAACAATGCAAGACCCCATGACTTAGAAAATTCAGGATTTGAACGATAAAATCAGCAAATGTTCAACCTTAAAACCCTAAACATAAATGAGTACTAACAGGTTCCACGACTCTTCCTTTGTTTCCCCTCTCTAAAAACTATTTGGAGATAATTTTATGGTTTTGTTGAACTGCCCTTTGATTAGGGTTTACCAGAAGTTGCCCGTTGTTTTTGTAGCACTTTAGTTAGATATTCAGAATGCTAGAAATATATTTACTGTCTCAAAATAAACTGGATGCTTGTGAAAAAGAGTTTGGCCAACAGGAACAATTGGCGAGTTAGAAAATTTCCCTGTATAGACAATTTCGAGCAAGGTTTAAATTTGATAGTTGTATAGTTATATTTAGACATTTTAACTGTAAAATACAACTAAAATTTTTAAAAGACTGTGTCATATGAAAGGAGAGATTTTGGACAAACTGTCAAAATTTATATAGGATTATGATGATATATATATTTGGTTTTGTTATAATTTACTTACATTAAAATATGTCATAGTATTTTAAAGGCACTATTGAATAAATAACTGTCATAAAAAAAAATGCTTGATAGTCAAGGTTGACCGTCAAATTTAAGTCATGATTCTGAGCACATAATGCTCATATATAAAGGCCTATTGGCTAACCAACTATTATTTGGATGAAAAATATTTGCTTATTAACCCCTTTGCCAAATGTAGTAGTTGCCATCCCCAGTGAAAGTTTAACCATAAATTGCATAAACTAGGTATCCAACCATCAGTCTTGCAAGTGGGAAAAGTATGAGGTGAAAGTTTGAATGATAAAAAAAAGGCAATTTCTCCCCCAAAATCCAACTTAGTGTTGCAAACGAGAGAGTTATTGGGTGACACTTGAAATAATGAAACAAGTCTCTTCCCCATTCAAAAAAAAAAAGGATACTCGTACACACATGTGTGAGAGTGGAAATAAGATCAGAAATTCCTAAAGAGGCTCAAATTTCACGTCAGGCCTTTTGTACGGGCATTCCAAACTCTCTCAGACGCCCTTGAAAAATCCCTAGAGTGAACGCCTCTTGTGAGAAGCTAGAGAACATTATGATGTCAACAACACTCACCAGTCTATATACAAAGTTGCAGAAATTTGCACAGAGTAGTAGAGTAGCATTTGAGATAGTTGATGACTTGGCTGCACAAAGTTAGTTATAAGCCTTTCCTTAAAGAAGTCGGCTAATTTCCTCTTACTATAGTGCCTTGTCTATGCTTCCACTCATGATAGGGGTATTGAAGAGAACTTGTGTCTCAATTTTACTGCTTGAATCTCATGTTTCATAATTGTTCTTTGTTGAATTGTTCATCGAGTTCGAACTGTTCATCAGGTTCAATTGTTCGTTGAACTATTTCATTGAACTGTTCATCGGTCTTGTGGTTCAATGGTTCAACCGAACGGTTCAATGGTTCGTCAACATTGGTTCAAATGGTTCAGCATTGGTTCAACGGGATAGGTTCATCGGTTCTGTGGTTCAATGGTCCTTTGTCTTAGCTGAAGATATCACTCTATTGAACCATTGAACCTTGCGTCGAGGTTCAATGGTTCAACAGGTTCAACAGGTTCAACAATATGCGAAGTTGGTCGGCGAGAGATTGTTCATCGGAACAAATGGAAAGTGTTTGAACCGATGGCGAAGGTCTATCCGATGAAGGTGGTGAACTTGAGGATCGCGGAGACTATATAGTATCAGTGAAGGAAACAATGCGATCACTAATGGAGCAGGTTAGGCCGACGGGTCTTTGGTTTGGCATCGTCGGCAACAAAATTGCCGATGATAGTATGACCGAGTGCTTGGCAATATAAACCAGAACTTTGATAGCGACCTGGTGCATGTGGGATTATATATCTCACGGGAATGTGAACAGTTATGACTGTTGAAAAGCAGCGACGATTGGGAAGTTAGAACAATCAGTTAGGGCAACAGACAAGTAACGGTCTTTGCTCTTGCAGACTGGAGAATATAAAATTGATCTACTGACATCGTCGGAAGTGGTTAGAAACAATTCATTTTGTACTGTTTACTTCTGTAGAATGAGCAGATGTTATAAACAGCTTTGTACAATCGTAAAAGGATCGATACCTGAGCATTAGAGCTGGAAATCTTTATTGCAATCTTTCAGTTTTGCTGTAATAAAGATAGTCTCTCTTGTGGTGGTGGGTTTTTTACCCGAAAGGGTTTTCCCACGTAAATCTGGTGTCATTCTCTATATCATGTTTTGTTTATACTATATTTTTCCTGGTGTGTTTATCTGTGTATTAAATCAGAAAGTCACCTATCTGCATTTTCCCCTTTGAATTAACATTAGGGAAGCTGTATTCCGCACCTCTGCTTTCTGTACAAGTGGTATCAGAGCTTGGCCAGTTGTGTTATCCTTGTTGGTAGGTTGGGTTTTTTGTGTTAGTTCTATGAGTGGGAGTTCTGCAAAGGTTTATTTTTTGTTAAATAAGATGGCAAGTACATTGGGAAAGATAGACATTGAAAAGTTCAATGGCACAAACTTTGAGTTGTGGAAACTTAAAGTTGAAGATATGCTGGTCGATAGAGATCTTTGGGTTGCTGTGTCTGCAACTAAACCTGTAGCCATGAAGCAAGAAGATTGGGACCTGGCAGATAGGAAATCCAGAGGACTGATAAGATTAAGTTTAGCAGATTCTATTCTATTGAACGTTCATGAAGAGACAACTGCAAACCTTTTGTGGAAAAAGTTAGGAGATATTTATCAGGGCCAGTCCTTGGTAAATAAGCTTTTTCTCATAAAGAAGTTGTACTCTCTGAAGATGGATGAAGGAGCATCTGTAGTAGACCATCTGAATTCATTTAATTTGATTGTTGCTTAGTTGACGTCTATAGGTGTAAAAATAGAAGAGGAGGACCGTTGTATGTTTCTGTTGTGTTCTTTACCTGACTCATGGGATCATCTGGTGATGGCTATTGGAAGTACAACAACCAAGTTTAAAATAGAAATTGTTGTTGCCTCGTTGTTGTCTAAAGAGATGCGGAGGAAGTCTTCTGGTATGGCCAAAGAGGCTCTGTCTGTTCGAGGTAGATCAAAGGAAAGAGGCAAGAAGAAGGACAAGAAATCTAAGTCCAAATCAGAGGGGAAATCAAAATCCCCTGGCAAGAAGTCCAAGGTGAAGTGCTGGAATTGTGGGCAGAAAGGTCACATCAAGAAAGACTATAAAGAGGAGAAAAAGAAGAAGAACTTCTCTGACTCTGAGTTTCACAGAGTGATACTGATGCCTTCATTGCTGCTTTGGCAACGCCTGCATCTGAAGATGTTTGGCTGGTGGATTCAAAAGCATCTTTTCATATGACATCTCACAAAGAGTGGTTCACAAAGTATGAACCATATGCTGGTGGGAAGGTGTTCCTGGCAAGTGATTCAACACTGGAAATTGTTGGCCGAGGATGAGTCAGAATCCAGTTCTCAAATGGCAAGATAAAGGGAATGAATGGAGTTCTTCACATACCAGGTCTGGCTCACAATTTACTTTCTGTTAGTAAGCTTAATGATGTTGGAGTGCAAGTTACCTTTGTGAATGGTGGCTGTAAAATGACTAGAGGTTCTATTGTTCTAGCAAAGGGTGAATGCATTGGAACTCTGTATAGGTTAGATGCTAAACCAGTGTGCTGTAATAATGTCTCTGTAAAATCTGAAAAAGCTACTATTGTAACACATGATGCAAACTCAATGGAAGTCAAACTTCCTGTAGAGAAAACAATGCTTGTTGGTAGGTGGCGACTGATCAGGAAAGTACTGTACACTAGCCATGTATCCTCGCCGGGGTTAGGGCCGACTTAAAAAATCCTATTTTTTATGACCAACATAAGAAAACCCTAATTTTTGTAACCGACAAAAAGGCTTGATAAAAGCGGCTAAGGGTTAGGGTTTTGACATATATTGTATTGTAGCATTTGCAGCGGTATTGAGTTGCAGGGATTGCTGATTGTAATCGGTTTGATTTACTGGATAATAATATTGGACTCTCTGTTTGGTGGATGTAGCCTGAGTTTGGGTGAACCATGTTAAATTTTGTCTCTCACTATTATTAATTTTGTGTATTTCCATTTCTCTGTTTAATCTTTATTTGCATTTAATTGATATCTTCTGCCGGCTAACCCTAACAAGTGGTATCAGAGCGGGTTGTGCTCAATTATCGTCTACAGGAAAGTCTCACGGTTGAGTGGGAGCAATGACGGACGAGGGTAAATTGAAGGTCGATAAATTCAATGGGCAGAACTATCAGTTATGGAAGATGCAGATGGAGGATTACCTCTATCAAAAAGATTTATGGAGGCCGTTGGAAGGAGTAGCCAAGAAACTGGCAACAATGTCTGATGAGGATTGGAATCTTCTTGACAGAAAGGCACTAGGAACCATTTGGTTGTGCCTGGCACCATCGGTGGCATTCAATATAACGGAAGCGAAGACAACAGATGGTCTGATGAAAGCTTTGGCAAAATTGTATGAAAAACCCTCAGCCTCAAATAAAGTATTTCTCATGAAGCGTTTGTTTAATTTGAAAATGGTTGAAGGTGGATCTATGATAGGTCATTTAAATGAATTTAATATGATTGTCAGTCAATTGACTTCTTTAAATGTAAAATTTGATGAAGAAGTTAGAGCTCTCTTGATATTATGTTCATTGCCTGAAAGCTGGGATAGTTTGGTAATGGCGGTTAGTAACTTTGTTTCTGGTTCAAATACCCTGAAATTTGATGATGTTGTTGGTGTTATTTTGAGTGAGGAAATTCGTAAGAAAAGCTCAGGTGGATCCACATCAGGCAGTGTTTTGAATGCAGAAAGCAGGGGCAGATCAAAGGAGAGAGGAAAAGGTTCTGGAGGTCATGGGAAGTCACGAGGAAAATCAAAGAATAAAAGATCCCAATCCAGAGGACAGAAGGATTGTTGGTACTGTGGGAAACTAGGTCATCTGAAGAAAGATTGCTGGTCTCAGAAAAATAAAGGAGACAAACAAGAAGGGAATAAGGAAGCAAATGTGGTAAGTAATAAATCTGAAGATGACGCTTTGATTCTTTCCCTAGATAATGCTGATGATTCATGGGTTTTAGATTCAGGGGCCTCATTTCATGCTACACCCCATAGAAGTTATTTTCTTGATTATGTCCAAGGGGATTTTGGGCTGGTTTATTTGGGAGATAACGAACCTTGTCAGATTGTTGGAAAGGGAAGAATCAAGATTAAGTTGCAGAATGGGAATCATTGGCTACTACAAGAGGTAAGGCATGTTCCAAGGCTCAGTAGGAATTTAATTTCAGTAGGGCAGCTAACTGAACAAGGTTGCACTGTTACATTTACTGATAAAAATTAGAAGGTTTCAAAAGGTGCCTTAGTAGTAGCAAAAGGTGTGAAAGTAGGCACCTTACATCTTTGTACAGGTCATACTGTTCCTTCTACTTTAGTTGTTGCAGAGAAAAAACAAACAAGTTCAGGAACAGTTGCTGCAGGTTTGCAGGAAGAGACTGGAAAAGTTGCTGCAGGTTCTGAGACAACACTGTGGCATAACAGACTTGGGCATATGAGTGAAAAAGGTATGAAGGTACTTCATTCTAAGAAAGTTTTCCCAGGTATGAAATGTATTAATATGGATTTTTGTGAAAGTTGTGTGTATGGAAAACAAAAGAGAGTCAGTTTTCTCAGAGATGGGAAGCAAAAGAAAAATGAAAAGCTTGTGCATACAGATGTATGGGGACCAGCTCAGGTATCTTCTCTTGGTGGCTCTCGGTATTATGTTACATTCATAGATGATGCAACTAGGAAGGTATGGATTTATTTCCTTAGGTAGAAATCTGATGTTTTTGAATCATTTAAAAAATGGAGAAGCTTGGTTGAGAATGAGACAGGAAAAAGATTAAAATGTCTCAGATCTGATAATGGCGGTGAGTATTGCAGCAAGGAATTTGAGGATTATTGTTCCTTTAATGGAATTCGTAGGCAGAAAACGGTTCTAGGGACTCCACAGGAAAATGGAGTGGCTGAACGCATGAATAAGACAATAATGGAGCGTGCAAGGACCATGAGATTGCATGCTGGGCTGCCTTTAAACATGTGGGCAGAGGCTATCAACACTACTGTATATTTAATTAATAGAGGTCCTTCAGTTCCTTTGGGCTGTGGTATTCCAGAGGAAGCATGGATAGGTAAGAAGGTGAGTTATTCTTTTCTCAAAACTTTCGGATGTGAATCATTTGCACATCTAGATTTTGAATATAGAACCAAGCTGGATGCAAAATCAAAAAAGTGTACCTTTGTTGGATATGGCATTGATGAATTTGGTTATAGGCTTTGGGATTTTGAAAATCAAAAAATTGTGAGAAGCAGGGATGTCATATTCAATGAGAAGGTGTTGTACAAAGATCAGTTGCAGCAGCATGAGAAGAAAGCAAAAGATTATGTGGTGCTGAATGATACTTCAAATAGTGATGTTCCAGTGGTTCCTTATGCTCCACAACAACAACCAGAAATACCACAAACTCTAGTGAATGTTAGACGGTCAACAAGGCTAAGTAGACCTCCTGAAAGGTTTTCTCCCTCTTTGTATTCTATTTTGTTAACAGATGCTGGTGAACCAGAAGGGTATGATGAAGCTATGCAGGTGAATACACAGGTTCAGTGGGAGCTTGCCATGAAAGAAGAAATGGACTCCTTGCTGAAAAATTAGACTTGGGAATTATGTCAGTTACCTGCAGGTAAAAAGGCTTTACCAAACAAATGGGTTTACAGACTGAAAGAGGAAGATGGAGGTAAGAAACAATTTAAGGCCAGGTTAGTTGTAAAAGGATTTGCATAGAAACAGGGCATTGATTTTGATGAGATATTTTCTCCGGTTGTCAAGATGACTTCTATCCATACTATTTTAAGTATTGTGGTTGCTGAAGATTTACATTTGGAACAACTAGATGTGAAAACTGCCTTTCTCCATGGTGATTTGGAGGAGGAGATATACATGGCACAACCACAGGGATTTGAGGTCAAAGGTAAGGAGAAACAAGTGTGCAAATTGAAGAAGAGTTTGTATGACCTGAAACAAGCACCTCGGCAATGGTATTTGAAATTTGATAGTTTTATGGCTGAGCAAGGCTACAGCAGGTGTAATTCTGACCATTGTGTTTATTTTAAGAGGTTGGATAATGACAGCTATATTATTTTATGTTTATATGTTGATGACATGCTTGTAGCTGGGTCTAACATGGATCACATCAGAGAGTTAAAACATCAGTTATCACAGTCATTTGATATGAAGGATTTTGGGGCAGCAAAACAAATCCTTGGTATGAAAATTTGCAGAGATAGGAAGAACAGAAAATTGACACTATCTTAGGCTGCTTATGTTGAAAAGGTGTTGCAGAGATTCCATATGGAGAATGCAAAAGCTGTCAGCACACCTTTGCCTAGTCATTTGAAATTGACTAAGGAGATGTGTCCAAAGACACAAGAGGAGGAAGAAAAAATGTCCAAGGTACCATATGCTTCAGTTGTAGGAAGTTTAATGTATGCCATGGTATACGGTATATGCTGTCGGAGTCGTTAGCAGGTATATGAGTCATCCCAGATTTGAGCATTGGAATGCGGTAAAATGGATTCTCAGATATTTGAGAGGTACATCTAATAAACACTTATGTTTTGGGGTCTCTAATACTGATTTAGCAGGTTATGTAGACTCATATTTGGCAGGGGATATTGATACCAGGCGGAGTACTATAGGTTATGTCTTTACTATAGGTGGAACATTGGTGAGTTGGATTTCTAGGTTGCAAAAGGTGGTTGCTTTATCCACCACAGAGGCAGAATATGTAGCTGCAACAGAGGCAAGCAAGGAGATGATATGGCTGCAATCTTTCATGGAAGAATTGGGTAAACAACAGACTAATAGTTCTTTGTATATAGACAGTCAGAGTGCCATACATCTTGCAAAGAATTATGCCTTGCATTCAAAGACCAAACACATACAGTTGAGGTATCACTTTATTCGGTCAGTGTTAGATAATGGATAGTTAAGGCTGGAAAAGATACATATAGATGACAATCCAACAGATATGTTTACAAAGGCAGTGACAAGGGGGAAGCTGAGCTCCTCTTCAGCTTCGATTGGTCTTCTAGACTGAAAACAATAAAAATAGAACAGTAGCATCTAGGGTGCTTATTTCCAGTGGGACCTGCATGCGCAGCGGTGTCATCTAGGCTTAGTCTCCACGTGGAAGATTGTGTTGGTGTGGAGCCTGATCAGTCTCCAAGTGGGAGATTGTTGGTAGGTGGCAACTGATTAGGAAAGTACTGTACACTAGCCATGTATCCTAGCCATGTTTTTAGGGCCGACTTAAAAAATCCTATTTTTTCTGACCGATATAAGAAAACCCTAATTTTTGTAACCGACAAAAAGGCTTGATAAATGCGGCTAAGGGTTAGGGTTTTGACATATATTGTATTGTAGCATTTGCAGCGGTATTGAGTTGTAGGGATTGCTGATTGTAATTGGTTTGATTTACTGGATAATAATATTGGACTCTCTGTTTGGTGGATGTAGCCCGAGTTTGGGTGAACCACGTTAAATTTTGTCTCTCACTGTTATTAATTCTGTGTATTTCCATTTCTTTGTTTAATCTTTATTTGCATTTAATTGATATCTTCTACTGGCTAACCCTAACAATGCTTTGGCATCATAGACTTGGTCACATAGGTGAAAAAGGTTTAAAAACTTTAAAAAACAAAAACCTGGTAGATGGGCTGATTGATTGTAATCTGGAATTTGATTTCTGTGAACATTGCATATATGGAAAACAAAACCGTGTTTCATTTTACTCTAGTTCTCATAAATCTTCTGGTGTTCTGGACTATGTGTATTCTGATGTTTTTGGTCCAGATGATGTGCCTTCTTTATCTAAATCAAGATACTACGTATCATTTATTGATGATTATTCGAGGAGGGCATTTGTATATTTTTTGAAAAATAAATCAAAAGTGTTCAGTCGGTTTAAAGAATTTAAAACTCTTGTGGAAAATCAGACTGGTAGAAAATTAAAATGCTTGAGAATAGATAATGGTGGTGAATTCTGCAATACAGATTTTGATACGTATTGTGTAGATCATGGAATTAAAAGGCATAGAACTATACCTTATACTCCACAGCAAAATGCAGTTGCTGAAAGGTTAAATCGATCATTGATGGAGAAAGCAAGAAGTATGTTGAGTTATGCTAGTCTTGAACAAAGGTTCTGGGATGAGGCAATTGCTACAACTTGTTACTTGCTGAATCGTTCTCCTACTTCGGCGTTGGTTGATAAGACGCCTATGGAAGCATGGTCTAGTAAGAAGCCCTCTCTAAGGCATATTCGAGTCTTTGGCTATGAGGCATATGCTCATATTCCTGAGGTAAAGAGATCTAAGTTAGATAACAAGGCAGTTAAATGTATCTTTATTGGCTATGGTGTCGGTGTTAAAGGGTACAAGCTTTGGAATCCTAAAACTGAAAAGGTAATTTACAACAAAAATGTAATTTTCAGAGAGCTGAAACCTTTGGTTATTAATCCTCAGCCGGAAAAGATAGAAGAGAAGAAAGAAAAGAGTGTTGTGAATATTCCTCTGATCCCTATAAAAGAGGAACAACAAGCACCAAGTGTAGATGGTTTAGATGTTAGTTCGAGCAGCTCCAAAGATTCAAATCCAGAGAAAGAACTTGAACCTGCACCTCAGCCTGTGAGGAGGTCTACACGTGAAAGAAGACAACCAGATAGGTATGGATTTTCAGTACTTGATTCAAGCTATGCCTATGCTTTACTTACTGATACCGGTGAACCTAGGACTGTGAAAGAAGCTATTAGCTTACCTGATTTGGATTCTTGGTTGGAAGCCATGGATAGTGAAATGACATCATTGGAGAAAAATGGAACCTGGGATTTGGTGCCCTTGCCTAAAGGTAGAAAACCTGTGGGCTGTAAGTGGGTATTTAAAAAGAAATATGGTCCAGATGGTAGTGTTGATAAGTACAAGGCAAGACTGGTTGCTAAGGGGTATTCTCAAAAAGAAGGTATTGATTATGGAGAAATCTTTTCTCCTGTAGCTAAGCTGACATCCATTAGATTTCTTTTGTCACTTGCAGTAGCGTATGACTTTGAAATTGAGCAGATGGATGTGACAACATCATTCCTTCATGGGGACCTTGAAGAAGAAATTTATATGTTCTAGCCAGAGCATTTTGTGGAAAAAGGTAAAGAACATTTGGTGTGTAAACTTAAGAAGTCTCTTTATGGTTTGAAACAGTCTCCCAGAATGTGGTATCAGAAATTTGATAAATATGTTTTATCTTTAGGATATGTGAAATCTAAATCTAATCACTGTGTCTATTATAAAACTGATGGTGATCAGATTCTTATAATTGCTCTGTATGTGGATGACATGTTGTTCATTGGCAATGGTAAGGGAATGATCTCATAATTAAAATCTCAGTTGTCCTTGAAATTTGAAATGAAGAATCTGGGGGTAGCTAAGTACATTCTGGGAATGGAAATCAAAAGCGACAGGTCTAAGAGAAAGCTTTGGCTCAGCCAGAGCAAGTATATTAGCAATGTTCTTGAGAAATTTAATGTCTTATTCCAAACAGTTAGTTGTTCCAGTTTTGTAGGGAACGAAACTATCTGTTGAAGATTGTCTAAAATCTTCGAGTGAAATTGATGACATGAAAAAAGTGCCTTATGCAAGTGTTGTTGGCAGTTTAATGTATGCAATGGTCTGTACCAGGCCAGACATTGCCCAAGCAGTGGGAGTTTTGAGCCAATTTATGGCAAATCCAGGCAGATCACATTGGGATGCTGTGAAAAGAGTTATGAGGTATTTGAAGGGAACTTCTAATTATACTATTTGCTACCATGGAAACTCAATTGGATCTCAGAGGTCTATAAGCATTTAGGGTTATGTTGATTCAGACTGGGCAGGGGACATTAACAGTAGAAGATCCACTAGTGGATATGTATTCACGTTAAATGGTGGTGCTATCAGTTGGATGAGCAAGCGGCAGGCTATAGTTGCTTTGTCCACAACAGAGGCAGAGTACATGGCAGCTACTCGTGCCTACCAAGAAGTTGTTTGGTTGAAAAGGTTATGTTCTGATGTTGGTTTTAATGTAGGGCAGATACAAATTCATTGTGACAGTCAAAGTGCTATATGTTTGGTGAAGAACCCTACTTTCCATGCTAGGACAAAACATATTGATGTCCAATATCTTTTTGTTCGTGATATGGTGGAAGACAAGAAGGTGAAGCTGGAAAAGGTTGACACTTTGGAAAATGTTGTTGATGCCTTAACTAAACCAGTAAGCATGGCCAAGTTCAAATGGTGTTCAGATGAAATGGGTCTACAGGCTCACAGTTCTCAATAATCAAAAGAGGACTAAAAGGTAGCAGTAATCTCTTTGACAAGTGGGAGATTGAAGAGAACTTGTGTCTCAATTTTACTACTTGAATCTCATGTTTCATAGTTGTTCTTTGTTGAACTGTTCATCAGGTTTGAACTATTCATCAGGTTCAATTGTTCGTTGAACTGTTTCGTTTGAACTATTCATCGGTTATGTGGTTCAATGGTCCTTTGTCTTAGCTGAAGATATCACTCTATTGAACCATTGAACCTCGCGTCGAGGTTCAATGGTTCAACAAGTTCAACAATACGCGAAGTTGGTCGGCAAGAGATTGTTCATCGGAACAAATGCAAAGTGTTTGAACCAATGGTGAAGGTCTGTTCGATGAAGGGTGGTGAACTTGAGGATCGCGAAGACTATATAGTATCGGTGAAGGAAATAATGCGATCACTGATGGAGCAGGTTAGGCCGACGGGTCTTTGGTTTGGCATCGTCGGCAACAAAATTGCCGACGATAGTATGACCGAGTGCTTGGCAATATAAACCAGAACTTTGATAGCAACCTGGTGCATGTGGGATTATATATCTCATGGGAATGTGAACAGTTACGACTGTTGAAAAGCAGCGGCGATTGGGAAGTTAGAACAATCAGTTAGGGCAACAGACAAGTAACAGTCTTTGCTCTTGCAGACTGGAGAACATAAAACTGATCTACTGACATCGTCAGAAGTGGTTAGAAATGATTCATTTTGTACTGTTTATTTCTGTAGAATGAGTAGATGTTATAAACAGCTTTGTACAATCGTAAAAGGATCGATACTTGAACATTAGAGTTGGAAATCTTTATTGTAATCTTTCAGTTTTGCTATAATAAAGATAGTCTCTCTTGTGGTGGTGGGTTTTTTACCTGAAAGGGTTTTCCTACGTAAATCTGGTGTCATTCTTTGTATCGTGTTTTGTTTATACTGTATTTTTCCTGGTGTGTTTATCTGTGTATTAAATCAGAAAGTCACCTGTCTGTGTTTTCCCCTTTGAATTAACATTAGGGAAGCTGTATTCCGCACCTCTGCTTTCCATACAGGTATCACTTTAGCTATAAGAGTATTTAGCTGGGGGTAAAATCTTGCATAGAGAAGCTCATTGATAAGTATGGTTGACATTCTTCACGTGTAGAATTTGGCTTTATAAAAGCAATTATTTCCAAGGTCAAAGCAAGCCTTTAAAAAGAAAAGGTGTTCGTGGATGCAGATCAGCCTCTGCTCCTGCACATTAGCCTCAAGGAAACTTATATTCTGCCCAATGCATCAACTCTAACAAAACACCCTATTTCGCAATTCTTACTCCGGACTACAACAGTAAACAAGACATGATGCAAAAAATTTTAAGTGGGAGAAAGCATTGTTTGATGCTTATTGGTGTAAATATTAGAACCCCTTGAATAACCTTTTGTACACTTGGAGACACTGTGAAGGTTTAATAGTTAACTCGTGTTCAGATTTGTATACTTTCTTGTGTTGGAGTCATTTTTGTGTGTGTAAGCCTTCCTCTTCCTAGTATGAATTTTCATTTGAGTGGTACCTTTAATGGCCTAGTTACCTTGTACTTAAAATGTGTCCTAGTGAGTTGTGTAACCTTGAGGTCTCCCTTGTGTGGTTGTGTATATGAGTCTTCCTTCCCCTCTGTTGTTATGCTTGTGTTTTGGCCATGTGTTTATCTCCGAGCACAGGGGGGTGGACCTTTGAGGTTCCACATGGTGGGGTGGTGTGCACCCACCACCATTGGGACTCGTGATCCATTCTTGACGTGACTTCGTAGCGGCTATTCTTCACCTTCGGCTTGGGAGCTTTATTTATTCTTCTGTCATCTAATTGGATAAATGATGTAAATCATCCTTGTAACATTGTAAAAGTGTAATTGTATGTTACTCTAGTTGGAGAGTGTTGTGATCATCTTATGTAATGTAATCTTGCTGGCTATAATTTACTTGATCTCTTATGATTTGTCAGATGTTATAGACTCATAAGTTTTTTTGGTTCTCTTTTATGAAAATTCTCAAATGCTAGTTTGAAACTTGACCTTGGAAACTCCCTTATTGTTCTTATATGTTTAAATGATCACAACTAGATTCCATTTGTTCATGTATCTTTATCCTATCTATAGTTGTTAGAATGCTTCTATTACCTCTTTCAGTGCGGTTGATGGTTTGATGCTTCTCGTTGTACTTCCCGTGGGTTGTTTTCACTTGACAAGGTGTTATGGATGTCTTATCCTGCCACCTTGTTTTCCTTCCTCGCCTTTATGCAACGGGGTCTTAGGGACAGGTGGAAAGTTTTTTGGTTGTTCATGTCATGACCACATGGAAAATGTGGGCATGACATGTGGCTTGTTGTGTCATGACCACATGGTAAAAGTGGGCATGACACTTAGTGGTAGGAATATTTTGCCATGTGTCGGCATCTTGGAATGTGTGTAAAGGAATATTGACCGAAACGGTTATGAAAGATTCCTATGACAAAGTTATGACATGTAAGAGTCATAAATAGAAGATCCTATGACAGGTGAAGACATGTGTCGAGAAGCATATTTGAAAAGGGCATCTTTGGGCGCCCCAAGGTGGACTATGACATGTTGTAAGAGAATATGCTATTTATAGCCTGTGTATGACAAATTCTCTTACAAATGTAAGTTATGACATCTATGATAGATTCTATGATGGTTGTAAGAGTCGTAAGAGCATCTGTCATAGCCCATTTTGGAAATAGGTGACATCCTTGGGATGGGGTGACTTGACAAGTGTCAGAAGCATCCTACAATGTTGGACAAGTGTCCATAGGCATGGATTTTGGGCCATGAAGCCATGTTGGACGCCCATCTCAATGTGGATCTATTTTTGCCTTGTACTCTCTTTATAAACAGGTGCTTTGGAGAGGAGAAGTACTACAGGTTTGACAGGTATTGTTATGCTGCCGGAACAGATCTCTAGAAATGAGTGTCAAAGACTCCTGCAAGAGCATTGGCTATGTGATTGTATTGTAACCTTCTTTATTTACAGAATACATTTGAGCTGTGTTTTGGAGTGTGGGGTTTTTCACCTGTAAGGGTTTTCCCCACGTATATCTTATGTCTCTCTTCTTCTGTCTTACATTCTTATGTATGTGTTTGCTGCAATATCTCTGTTAGTGAGTTAACATAGTTGTAACTGTAAAGATAAAATTGAATTTGCACTCTCCTCCCCTCATTAGATTAGTGTAGGAAGCAATTTCCACACACCTAGCTTCCTTTCAATTGGTATTAGAGCCTGGCCAGTTTGGTTCTAGCTACTGGGTAGGGATTTTTGGAGCTAATCTTAGGTTGAGTGGGAGTTTTTGTAGAGTATTTTGTATCTTGCTACAGGAAGAAGATGGCAACCACATCTGGAAGATTAGAGGTGGAGAAATTTAATGGCACTAATTTCGAGTTGTGGAAACTCAAGATGGAAGACCTACTTGTTGATCGTGACCTATGGGAAACTGTATCCAGTGTAAAACCTACAGCAGTGTCACAAGCTGATTGGGACCTCAAAGATTGGAAGGCTAAGGGTCTCATAAGACTCTGTTTAACTGACTATGTCATGTTGAATGTCCATGAGGAGAAGAGCATGAAAGACCTTTGGAAGAAGCTAGGATATGTTTATCAGGCCAAGTCCTTGGTGAACAAGTTTTTTTCTGAAAAAGAAGTTGTTTGCTCTGAAGATGGAAGACGAAGGATCTGTTACAGACCATATGAATGCTTTCAACATGATCGTTGCACAATTAACATCTGTGGGTGTGAAAATGGAGGAGGAGGATCAGTGTATGACCCTACTTTGTTCTTTGCTAGATTTGTGGGATCATCTTGTCATGGCTATCGGAAGCACCACTACCACCTTCAAGATGGAAGATGTAGTGTCTTCGTTGTTATCTAAAGAGATGTGGAGAAAGTCTTCTGAGGTAGCCAAAGAGGCTCTTGCAGTTCGTGGAAGACCCAAAGAGAAAGGGATGAAGAAGGACAAGAAAGGTGAAAAGGGAAGATCCAAATCCTGTGGGAGATCTAAATCTCCTGGAAAGTCCAAGGCTCTCTATTGGAACTGTGGGAAAACTAGACATTTCCAAAAGGAATACAAAGAGGAGAAGAAAAAGAAGAAGAAGAATGCTCCTGATTTAGATTCTAACAAATCACAAGATGATGGTGATGCCTTCATCACAGTCGTGGCCACCCATGCATCTGATGATGTGCGATTGATTGATTCTGGTGCATCATTCCACATGACCTTGCATCTAGACTGGTTTAAGAAATATGAAGAGTTTGATGGTGGAAGAGTGTACCTGGGTGACGATCCTCATCTAAAGATTGTTGGTCATGGAAGAGTCTCAATCTAATTCCATGATGGATGAGTGAAGGGGATGACTGGGGTTATGCACTTCCCAGGCCTAGCACAAAACCTACTTTCTATAAGTATGTTGAATGATGCAGGTGTGCGGGTTGTCCTTTCAAAGGATGGATGCAAGATGACTAGAGAATCTATGGTGCTTGCGAAGGGTACTCGGAGAGGTATTTTCTTTTAGCTGGAGGCATGCACTTCACAATGCAATAGTTCTTCTGACTTGAAGAAAAGAGATGCAGTCACTTCATCCCCACCATCTAAACAAGTAGTGAAGAAATCTGTTGTAACACTTTCTAATGGTAGTGCACATGCTTTGGAAGTTAAACTTCCTGCTAAAAAGACTATGTTATGGCATTTGAGATATGGCAACATTGGTGAGAAGGGTCTTAGAACCCTAAAAAATAAAAACCTCGTTGAGGGGTTAAATGATTGTAATCTCGAGTTTGAGTTTTGCGAACATTGTGTATATGGAAAGCAAAACCGTGTTCAGTTTTACTCTAGTTCTCACAAGTCTTCTAGTGTATTAGATTTTATTCATTCTAATGTGTTTGGTCCTGTTAATGTTCCTTCGATTTCAAAATTTGTATATTTTGTATCTTTCATAGATGATTACAGTTGAAGGACATGGGTTTATTTTATTAGAACCAAGACTGAAGTCTTTAGTCGGTTTAAGGAGTTTAAAGCCTTTGCTAAAAATCAGACTAGCAAAAAGATTAAGTGTTTGAGAATTGACAATGGTGGTGAGTTTTGTTCGGCAAAGTTTGATAAGTTCTGTAAAGAGCAAGGGATTGAAAGACATAAGACAACTCCATACACCCCGCAGCAAAATGGAGTTGCAGAGAGCATGAACAGGACACTGATGGAGAAGTCTAGGAGTATTCTTAGTGGAGTAAGCCTCGAACAAAAGTTTTGGGCTAGAGCTATAGCCACTGCTTGCTATCTGGTAAACATATCTCCTACATCAGCTCTTGTTGGCAAGACACCTATGGAGGTGTGGTCTTGTTAGAAGCCTTCAGTTAGGCATCTTCGTGTTTTTGGTTTTGAGGCATATGCACATAGGCCTAGGGAGAAACAGTCTAAATTGGAGAACAAGGTTGTTAAGTGTATTTTCATTGGCTATGGTGTCGGTGTGAAAAGATACAAGCTTTGGGATCTTATGGCTGAAAAATGTTGTATAGCAAAAGTGTTATCTTTAGAGAGCTAACACCTTCTTCAGTTGTTCTACAACCAGAACAGACATAAAAGAAAGATGATGTGGTTTACTTTCCTTCTACCCCTGAGAAGATTGAATAGACAGACCCTGTGAGACCTGATGATGAGGAGAGCTCTAGCAGCTCTGAAAGCTCAAAAGAAGAAGTAGAACCTCAACCTCAGCCATTGAGAAGGTCTACACGAACAAGAAAGCAATATGATAGGTTTGGTTATTCATTACTTGATTCTAGTTGTGCTTTTGCTTTACTTACTAACACTGATGAGCCTAGAACTGTGAAAGAGGCTATGGGAATGAACGATGCAAGTTCCTAGAAGGAGGCCATGGAAGATGAGATGACTTCTTTGGAAAAGAATAAAACATGGGACTTGGTGCCTTTGCCTTAAGGACGGAAACTCGTTGGATGCAAATGGGTGTTCAAGAAGAAATTTGGTGCAAATGGCAATGTTGAAAAGTACAAGGCTAGATTGGTTGCGAAGGGGTATTCACAAGTGGAGGGAATTGATTATGGTGAAATTTTCTCTCGTTGCAAAGCTGACATCCATGCAATTTCTATTATCTCTTGCAGCTGCTTATGACTTAGAGGTAGAACAGATGGATGTGAAGACAACTTTCCTTCATGGTGATTTAGAGGAATAGATTTACATGTCATAGCCAAAGCATTACATAGAGAAAGGTAAAGAAAATTTAGTTTGCAAGTTAAAGAAGTCTTTGTATGGTTTGAAGCACTCTCCTAGGATGTGGTACTTAAAGTTTGATACCTTTGTGTTGTCGATTGGATATCTGAGATTGAAATCAGATCATTGTGTGTATTACAAATTTGACAATGATCGCATTCTCATTATTGCATTGTATGTTGACGATATGTTGTTGATTAGGAATGGTAAGAATATGATTTCTGATTTGAAGTCTCAGTTGTCAACACAGTTTGAGATGAAAAATATTGGGGTAGCCAGGTACATTCTGGGAATGGAAATTAGAAGAGACAGAGCTAACAGAAAACTTTGGTTAAGCCAGAGTAAGTATGTGAAGACCGTGTTGGATAGGTTCAGCATGGCAGATTGTAGACCATTGTGTGTTCCTATTTCAATGGGAACAAAGTTGTCTATTAATGATTGTCCAAAATCTCCTAGTGAGGTGGAGGACATGAGTAGAGTACCTTATGCTAGTGCTATTGGCAGTTTGATGTATGCTATGGTCTGCACAAGACTAGACATTGCCCAAGTAGTGGGAGTCCTTAGTCAATTTATGGCTAATCCTAGACAGGTACATTGGGATGCAGTTAAGTGAGTGTTAAGATATTTAAGGGGTACTTCTGAGTATTCCATATGCTATCATGGTAATGCTACAGGACCTTTGCATTCAATTTGTATTCGTGGATTTGTGGATTCTGATTGGGCAGGTGACATTGATAGTAGGAGATCCACCAGCGCCTATGTGTTCACTATGTTTGGTGGTGTAATTAGTTGGATGAGTAAGCAACAACCTGTGGTTGCTTTGTCCAAGACAAAAACTGAGTACATGGCAGCAACTCATGCTTGCAAGGAAGCCATTTGGCTTAAGAGATTGTGTTCAAATATTGGTGTTGATGCAGGACAAATTACGATTTGTCGTGACAGTCAGAGTGCAATTTACCTTGCAAAGAATCCAACCTTCCATGCCAGAACAAAGCATATTGATGTACAGTTTCACTTTGTACGAGACATGGTAGAGGATGGGAAGGTAAATTTGAAGAAGGTAGATACTTTGAGGAATGTTGCAGATGCATGGACGAAACCAGTGGGCACAGAAAAGTTCAGATGGTGTTCGGAGTCTATGGGCCTCTTGACCTTTAGCAGTTAAATCATGTTAATTCTATTGGCTCTTACAAGGTGTTCGACAAGTGGGAGAATGTTGGGAATTAAGGTGTCTCAACGATGGTAATTCCTTGTATTAATTCATTGTATTTATTCATTTATTGCGTATTGTATAATTTGGATGCAAATCCTATGTTGTCATATTGTGGGGGTTGGCACGGTGATGTGTCATCCTACATGGCATCTGACCACATGTAAATTTTTCCTCACATGAGGAGATAGGTGTTCCACTTAGTGGTAGGAATATTTTGCCATGTGTCGGCATCTTGGAATGTGTGTAAGGGAATATTGACAGATTCCTATGACAAAGTTATGACATGTAAGAGTCGGAAATAGATCATATGATAAGTGAAGACATGTGTCGAGAAGCATCTTTGAAAAAGGCATCTTTGGGCACCCCAAGGTGGACTATGACATGTTGTAAGAGAATATGCTATTTATAGCCTGTGTATGACAAATTCTCTTACAACTATAAGTTATGACAGCTATGACAGATTCTGTGATGGTTGTAAGAGTCGTAAGAGCCTCTGTCATAGCCCATTTTGGAAATAGGCGACCTCCTTGGGATGGGGTGACTTGACAAGTGTCAGGAGCATCCTACAGTTTTGGACAAGTGTCCATAGGCGTGGGTTTTTGTCCATGAGGCCATGTTGGATGCCCATCTCAATGTGGAGCCATTTTTGCCTTGTATTCTCTTTATAAATAGGTGCTTTGGAGAGAAGTACTACAGGTTTGACAGGTACTGTTATGCTGTTGGAACATCTCCAGATACAAGTGTCGAAGACTCCTGCAATAACATTGTCTATTGTAACCTTCTTTGTTTACGGAATACATTTGAGCTGTGTTTTGGAGTGGGGTTTTTCACCCGTAAGGGTTTTCCCCACGTATATCTTGTGTCTCTCTTCTTCTGTCTTACATTCTTATGTATGTGTTTGCTGCAATATCTCTGTTAGTGGGTTAACATAGATGTAACTGTAAAGATAAAATTGAATTTGCATTCTCCTCCCCTCATGAGATTAGTGTAGGAAGCGATTTCCGCACACCTAGCTTCCTTTCAACAAGCCCAACATCAATTGGTAGATATATTATCCCTGTTGATTCTCACTCTACATTATCATAATCCTTAATAGTAATAGTTTGCAGATTCAAAACCTTTTTTGACTAACCAAGATGTGTTAGTAAAGGTGTGTTGTACACCTTGCATAGTGTTTATAATGTAAAATTAATATTTAAATGTGGTGTATCTAGGGAATATAGTGATGCACGCACCACATGGGTTATACATTCTTGGGGCCACTTGCATGTTGTATTAAGATTGGAAGGATATTTAATATTGGGAAAACTTAGTGAGCTCATGGTTTTGAGGCACATGGTTTATGTAATACCACTTGGTGATTTTGTGCAAGCTTATCTTTATAAAAGCAAGCACATGAGTAGTTGTTGAGGTTGGCTTGTATAACCTTTGGCTTGTTGGCTAAGGTTGGATTGAGCATCTCTTGTAGGTTACATATGTGATTGGAGGAAGCATGGATTGGTATGTGTGGCTACATGGTTCTTATTTGCTTGATTACATGGAGAAATGCAACTACGGTGCTTGAATCTTCAGAGGCCTTGTATGGAGACTCTGTGAACGTATTGTTATCTTTTTTATGGAGATAATACATTGAGTGTGTGAATGCTTTTGGAGGATGGATTTTTCCCTTGAGAGGGTTTTCCCAAGGTACATTTGGTGTTATCTTCTAACCATTATGTTTGTTATTCTCTTGCATTATTGATTCTAAATATGTGTTTGCATTGTTGATCCTAAATACTTGTTTTTATATAACTAATTCTAGCAATGATGTTAACTTTATGTAAAAAATATTTTATATAACTACTATTTAGATAAATTTTCTTCACCACCACATTATGGGAAATTTAAGTTTTTTTAATTTTTTTATTAGTAAGAGGGGAGAAGGCCCCTACACTTGTATTATATATGAGCAAAAAAAATTACATAAGTTCACTATTTGATATAGGAAAGATCCTACCATGGCCAAACAACACTATTGCACTACATACAACCAATTTACATGATTATCATCATAATAACAAAAAAGGAGATAACTATAATATTTTAGAAATGCTAGACCAAAAAACTAGACTCCCATGATCCTAGATACCTCTATTTCCATTGGCATTTTACATTATACTCAAAAGAAATTATGCCACTCATTGGGCATGCCCAAATCAAAATCTAGCTAGAAAGAGATGAAAAGTGATCAAAAGAGTGCATAGTTCATCCAAAATTTCACCACCTCCCTCAACCACAATTCCCAAATAGTCAGTTTCAATAAATTGCCAAATTATGGAGAGATTATGGGTGAGCCTCATGATTTTCTGCTCTAGTTTGTATAGTGATCCCATGAAAGTCACGCCTCTGAATTTATTCGCAACCGCTAGTAAATTAGCTAACTGGAATTATTAGTCCATCATTGACACTACATCCAACCCATGTTTGTAGTATCATCGTACAAACATTTCTGCCACTAGTACCATTGCCAATGTGAATTGACTAAGGCACAAGTAATTAGATAGGAAATATAAACCTACCTCAAAATTTCCACAACTCCTCACTTCAAGTTCGAAGTAGTTGATGCCAATGACTTCCATAATGGCCTTCATTATCTAGTGTAAGGAAGAATTAAAAATAATGTTCAAGTGGCTTCTATAGATGGTTCCATGAAAAGTCACCTCTATACAAAGAGCATGCAAGAAGAAGAATGGTTCCATGATCATGAAAATCTAATGAAGGCCAAGATTTGTAGAGCTCAAAGAAATTTCCAGATGGTGAAAAGAGAAGAGGCAAGGTAAGATTATATTGGTTGGTCAAGCATGTGATGAGTTATCTCTTCATAATGTCATTGACAGTTGAATTAAATCAAAATGTTTAGAATGATCAACTACAAGCAACTGAAAGTTGCTTGTAGCCGACTATCTTTTCACTCACTGTATCAAATGAATGTTATTTAAGATATGCCCAAAATATTATTGTTTTTTTAAGAGTATGTTATTAAATAAATGTATCCTATAACCGATCTTTAAAGTGTTTGTTGTTCAAAGGTCTTAAGTCTTAGGAAGAATCATTAATTTGTTTACAGTTTTAAATAATGTCATAGTTGCAATTTTAATTATTATGCTCTTTGAATGTAAATCTAGCATGAAAAATTCAATCCTTAATAGTTATACAAATTTGCATTTCATTGCCTTATTTATAACTTATGATTGCCAAGAAATTTTGGTACTCATTCACCCCTTTAATTAATCATTATAGGAAATTTGTGTTTCCATTCGCCACCTCAATTATAACTTCATGAAAATTTTAGGTTGTAATTTACCATCTCAATTATAAATTTATATTAATTTAGGTTTAATCCACCACCACAATTACAAATTTATTGGAAATTTAGGCTTAATTCGCTACCTCAGTTGAAAATTTGTGGGCAATTTTGGATTAATTCGCCACCTCAATTAAAAATTTATGGGCAATTTAGGCTTAATTCACCATTGCAATTAAAATTTTATGGGCAATTTAGACTTACTTCACCACCTTAATTAAAAATTTATGAGAAATTTAGGCTTAATTTGCCACCTTAATTAAAAACTTACGAAAAACTTGGATTTCAATTTGCCATCTAAATTATTTTAGAAAATTTAGGTTCTAAATTGCCAAATTGATTAAAAACTAACATGACTTTTGGTTTCTCATTCACCCACATTTTATCTTTACATTTATATTTTAATATAAAATAGTCATCTACTCTATCACTTCAATTCAATTTTAGAAAAAAAATCACCAAGGGGATTATGCCTCTACATAGGGGATTTGCCAAGGTTTATATAGAATTTTCTAGGGGCTGGTTCTTAAAGTATACCGTGAAGGGAAGGGGACTACACAAAGAAAGGGAAAGGGAAGAAAAGGGCAAAAATATACAAAGATGAAAAATAGACAAGGGAAAAGGGGGAGGAGAAGGTAAGGGAAAGATTACAAACTTACACATAATACAAAATAACTTTCTTTCCCACACATATGACTTCAAATAGATACATTAACAAGGATGATCAAAAAATATGGCATGTAAAATTGGAAAGCCCAAATGTGTTTTCTCCTCTGTGCACAACAATTTGATAAGGGTCATTCCACAATGGATCAAATTTCAAGTGAGAACTAGGTTTAGCTCAATTTTCATCCCACTTCAAGATGAGATCTTTGATTGTGAAGCTTCACAGGGAAACAAGTTAATTGAACCACCATTTGATTATTTTTTGGTGTTTGGCAAACTAATTAGTTGCTCTTTTCCTAATCTCTTGTAGCTTAGGGAGCTCTAAAATTCATATCTTCATCATGTCAAGATCTCTTAACTCTTTTTCTCTCAACAATTCTAAGGTAGGGAGTTCAGTGAGTATGGGACACATGGCTTCCATACCATAAACTAGGGCATAAGGCAAGGCACCTATAGCTCTTTTCCCTATTGTACAATTACCCCACAAGATCTGATGGAGTACAAAATCTAGTTATGTTTATTTTCTTTGATCATCTGACCAACTATCTACTTCATATTTTTGTTTATAAACTCTACCAAACCATTACCCTAAGGATGATAATTCAAATAAGCCTTTAGGTAAATATTGTACCTGGAGCAAACTTGGTAACCTTCAACCCCAAGAATACCTAGCATTATCATAGATGATAGTAGTAGGGTCTCCAAATCCAATCACAATGTCTTAAAGGAAGTCCACAACATGTTCATCCTCCACATCTTTCAATGCAACTACCTCGGTCCATCTAGTGAAGTAATATGTAGCAATGAAAATCCACTTGTGTCCTATACTAGAAGAAGGATGAATCATCCCTCTAAAATCAATCCCCCACTACTAAAAGGCAACATACACTAATATTGGTTTTAGGGGGAGGGAAGTGTTTATTCTTCTCCTTGTGAACTTCTTGTAAGGATCACAGGAGCAAACCAGTCTATACGAGTCTTAAAACATGATGTGCCAATAATAAGCCACTTGCATGATTTGTGCGGTTGTGATCTTAGTTAAATTATGCCCACCCAAATTCCTTCATGGAATGCACACATTATCTTGTCTATCAATTAAAATCAACACAACTAAGCAAGACTCAATCGAAGTTTTGCTTGAATATGGCACTTTCGACGAGTCTAGATCCAACACAGGATAGGTGATAATAGTATCTTTCATCCAATTGAGTCTATATAGGGTAAGTCTCATTTCCAAGTACCTCTGGACTTCAAATTCTAATCTTTCCCTATAGTAGGAAATGTGTTTGGTTCTTACGGTTGGTATATCTCTACTTTACTATGTTCCATGTCAAAACAATCTTCAATGACCAAATCTTCTGCAAGGTGTTGATAAAGTCTAAGACATCAAACTAGTTTTGTCAAATGGATTTCAATGTCATATACCATTATTCTTATGATCCACCTACCCCTCTTTTTGTTCATGCCCTATGAAGAACATAGTCATGAACACTAGGGCATGTTGCATAAACATTAAGCATGAACCTTGCTCTAGAAGATGAGACATTAGAAATTATTGAGGGATTTCATGATGGCATATGTTTATTTTTCTAGAAGTGTGTACATATCCTCATAGTCCTTCAAAGTAGTGCTCATGAACGATATTGGATGATCTTCATCTTGTTGCACCCATGCAAACCTTATCTTTTCAATAACCACAAGTCATGTATGAGAGTTTTGTCTTTCTCTAATATGTAATTTTTCCTTCTCCTCTATGTACCTTTGTGGGATTGACAAATGAATTTATCAAATAAATCAACAAAGAATAAGTGAAAATAACATTCTTTTATATGGGTTCATCAAACAATCAAGAAATTAGGGTTTTCATCAAAAGATTGTATATATAAGTGTGCCTTACACAAAGTTGAAATTGAAGATTTTGTAAATGCACTATCACATGTGCCTAATAGTGTAGTTGAATGTTAAGTATCAAGAAACGTGCTTTTTTACTTAATAGTTGATGCATCCATATGGAAGAACAAAAATGTATTTTAAAAGGTTGCAAACACCTATATAGAAGCAAAGCATTTTTTTTGCAAACAAGGTTAGCATTAACATTCATTGGTGCACACCTATGGGATTAGAGGACAAGTTTTGAAGTGTGAAAAGGTAATTTTAAGTGTACCTATTAATGGAAAAAGTGGTTTTTGAAGTGGAAGAACTCATAAACAAAGTGTGAGGCATGTTCCCACATGTGTAGAGACACATTTGCAAGATCAAAATCTGAAGATATCTATATCAGTGTGTGCTAGACAAGCTAAAATTTAATTTTACAAACATTAATGTTGCAATTGCATTATGAGGCACACACCACATAGTGTAAATGTAGATTTTTTCTAAAGATGAGATTTTCATGGTGGTGTACAAGCACGCACCAAATAAAGAGGAGGAGATTTTAAAAATTTGAAGGTTTGCAATGTAGTGTCTTGGCATGTGCCAATGACAAGGAAAACACATTTCAAACAAACCAAAGTTGCAAATCCACATAATTGCACATGCCAAAGTATGGACATGGTAGATTTTCAATTATTCATCTAGATTGCTAGCATAGGATGTAGAAATCAACAAAATTAAGGATCTATCATAGTCAAAGCATCAAATTATTTGGGTTTCATAATTTTATCAAAGGATTTGCCATGACCAAAATTTACTTTTTTTTTTTATTTTTCATGCAACACATTGTAAACACTTATAAATAATTGCTTAATTGGCACTTAGTTTAGGATTTATTCAATATTATAGATCCATGATTTAGTATTATTCATTCAATAGAATTTAGTATGCCTATTTTGCTGCTCAAATTAGTGTTAAGTGTTATGTGTTATTTTATTGTGCTTTTATGAGTTAAATATCACTTGGTAATAACTAAAAGCTTTGTATTGCAATATGTGTTAGGTTGGTTGTTGTAGCTTTGAATGAGACTACGTGTCTAACTTATAACATCATGTGTAATGTGTAGATAAAGCAAATTAAAGTGTTTTACTATTAACTGTAGGCTTTGTATTGCAGGTTGTAGTAAAGTGGATCGTGTAGCTTTGTATTCAATTCTCCTCTTCTAATTACCATTTTTTTTATGTTGTTAAAACCAAATCTTAGCTTTATGTGTACTTGCACTACTCAGTTTTTATTATTAGATTAACAATGTGTATAGTTATTATAGGGCATACTTTTAGTCAAACAACATAAAAATATTTCTGCATTGAGTTGAAGTGTCTATCAACCTTTTTCCCTACATGAAAATTCAAAAAGACACACCTTTAGCTTTGTTCACTATGTGTGAATCACCCTAGGAACACACATGTATAAATTGTAAGTAGCAAGTACATATTGTCCATATTAGGGTTTTAGGTTTTTTTGTTCACAGGGAGTTTTTTCTTCTAATTCAAATAATGATTTTACCATACACATTGTTCCATTTTGTGTCACAATAAAAAAAATGTGAATTTAAATATTAGCACTTCTTTCCCATCCTTTTGATTCAAGGTTGTTGTTATACTATGTTCTGCACCAAACACATATAGGATAAAATCTTTGGTGAAATCTAGGTTGGCAAGCATTGAGGCTTCCAAGATGAATTTCTTGGTGAGTCAAAATGACAAATTTACTCATTTTCTCCACTGGAAGACCATGTCCTTCTTGAGCATAAGCATAATGGGCCTCACAAGCCCTACAAAATTAGAAATGAACTTGTTGACAAAATTCATCCTTCCAAGGAAAGATTGAATGCCCTTTTTTTGTGTGGGGAAGAGAGACATTCAAGATGTCATCCACATGGTCTAGATCTATTTCTAGACCCTTTTCAATACAACGTCCCAAAATCATCCCTTTTAAAACTATAAAGACACATCCCTCGTGTTAGGGTAAATGCCAAACTCTCAACAGTGTCCAAAACCCTGGCAAAGATGAGACAAATGATCCTCTATAGACTTAGAGAACATGGTAATGTCATCTATGTAAATCAAAAACCTTTAAAAGCAACATTCATGGCCCTTTGAAAAGTGGCACTTGCATTTTATAATTTGAATGACATCCACTAGTATGGAAACATGCCCCACTTGGTAGTGAATGCAATTTTGAACTAGTCCTCATCTTTAACCTAGATTTGATTATAACTAAAGAAGCTATCCAAAAAAGAATACATCTCTAATCTAACCACCTTTTGCAAGATCTGCTCCATAGAGGGTATAGCATAGTGATCTTTGAGAAAATCTCAATTAAGATCAAAAAAGTCCACACACAAATAAATTTACTCGTTCTTCTTTCTCATAGGTACCAAATTTGTGACCTAAGTAGAATGCTTGATGGGAAGAATGATTTTAGCCTCAATCATCTTTGTGATCGCATTCTACATCATTGGCTCAATGAGCAAGTTTCCTAGTTGTTGCATCTATCTTATGGGGCACACATGCATCTCTATCTCTATGCACTATTTCAAAGAATCTAGACATGTTTTGGACTTATTACTAGATTGGATTTGAGAATATATTTCGATCAAAATAAACTAGAATTCTTAGATTTTTTGAAATAATAGGATTGGACAACGTTATTTCTAATTATTCCAACTTATTTCAACTGAATACCTACTTTATTTCATATAGAATTTTCAAATATGATCTAATAATAAATCTTGAATAAGTCAAGATTATTTGAAATAGAGCATTTCTATAGTATGCTAAATAATGTCTTTATTGTACACCTTGAGTGAACTATTTTAAATAATCTAGACTTGTTACTAGACTAGATTTTAAAAAAATATGAAATAAACTAATTATAAATTTGAAATAAGTTGGACTCATTAGAAAAAAGTGAATCAATCCTATTATTTTGAAAAACCTAAGAATTCTAATTTATTTCATATAGATTTTACAAATCTAGTCTAGTAAAAAGTCCAGGATGAGGTTGATCATGGCATATGAACTTCTTAAGAAAGTAACCTTTTCCCCTGATTACCCCTTTCATGCTAAAATTAACATTTGTATGAATATTATTAGTTATTTAGAAGTAAAAATTAAATGCATATTTTGGTTTAGTATTTGTTGTGTAATGGAATTGAAATGTTGATGATGTGTTTGTGTGAAAGACATGATTTTGGTTAAATAGGGCATTTTTAGTGGGCTTTGGAGGAGCAAGCATTCAACTACTGGACCTCCTATTTTTTAGGGGTTGTGAGTACCTCTGAAAGTCTCAAGCTTCGGGGACAGTCTTTTAACTCTGGGGGTCTCAAGCTTCAGAGAAAGTAGGATGGTAGCTCTATTGGGAATTTGGGCAGAGGCAGACAGAAAATTTCACATAGAATAATAATATTATTGTATTACTATTCTATTTCATCTCTTTGACTCAATATAACTTACACATTTATAGGAAAGTCTACTCCTATATTCAAGGAGAGATTATCTCCACAAATCCCTATTTAGTTATGATTGTTACTCACGTAACAATACACAACTCAAATTATATGATTTGTTAAAACAACTCCAAACCATAATATATATTATTGTTAATATAACAATAATATTACTAACTACTAACATTTACATGATAATAATTACTCACGTAGTTATTATTTACCCATATACATGAAGCACTAACTCATATTTCCTAACAAGCTGCAGAACCTTCAAACTCTAGAAAGAGAGCATGTTTAGTTATAGAACTCTAGTAAGTTGCACCATGTTCTCCCATACGCACCAGTCAACCGATGCAACAATCTATCATCATCCAAATCATTATTATAAGCAAATAATTAGCACAACAAACTCCTAATAGGAGTGGTTATTTGGAAATAGTCTTCCACTTTTTATGTTCAAACACTTCTCTGTATCCATTGTTTAAAAAACTTGTGTATTTAATTTTTAGTTAATACTTCAATTGAACTTGGACAACACCCTACATGTCTTTGCACGATGTTGATCTGTAGGAATCTTTATAGGGATAAAATAAATATAGAATTATGGAGATAGCATAGATAGAGATGAATAGCAGTTAAGCAGTTATCTAGTTATCATTTGCATATAGACTTGGTTATCTCTACAACATATACTTGAACTGGAATTTGATGTATCTTTTCTGAGTTTTCATGAATTCAAGATAGTTTTGCATACATTTTATGAGTTTTAATTTTTTAATGTGATTTTTGAGAAGCATTCTATCCTTCGAAGGAGTTGGCCACTCAACTAGGAATGTGTTGTAGATAAGTGTTTTGTTGTTATCATATGCATGTATTGAAGTATTCCCCTGTTTAGGCTCTACATCTTGTTTACCTACAAGTTTCCTTTCATTTTGTTAACCATTGTATGAAAGCATTATTTATCTTAGTTTGTTATAAAAATTATAAAAATCATGAAAAGAACAGTGGTAGTGTTCCTTGTTTCAGTTTGTTCTTAACCTTCAAAAAAGCACAAAAAGAACTCAAAGTTTCATTTTAGTAGTTATAATTTTCATTTCAGCATTAAGTAAAAAGATAGTTTATTTTCAAGCAACTTTTACTTTTAAGCAATTTTCATTTCAAGCATTTATTTTTCGTACTTGGTTATCTCTTTTGGAGTTAGTTGAAACTTAGTTTAGTCATTTCTTTTAAATTTAGTTGATTATTTAGGTGAGAAATTTTACTTTAAAAAGTAGGACAAATTCTAGGAAAGGATTCCTAAGCTATCCTTCTACAGATAGCCTTCAAACACCACCTGGGTTGGCAAAGATGATTATCTACTAAAGTGTGAGATTCAACAACATCTAATCAATCCAAATTCTTTGAAATAGTTTATTTGAAGTCTTCATATGTCCATGCTAAGATATCATTGAATTCATGTGAGAGCTTTGCAAAAATTCCTTCAAATTATGGATATACCTCCTTACTTAGCATGACCATTTTTCCAAGTGAGAGCTCAAAATCTTAATAGAGTTTGGTGTTCTTTCCTTTTGAACTTGTTATTAGAGTTAAACACATTTTCAAGGTAACTAGGCCTTCAAAAAAGATATTTGATTTGAGTTGAACTATGTGGTCCTCGTACACTTTCTTTAACTTTTCACCAAAATTAAGCAAGAATTCAACCTCATTTTGGATGAAAAGTGCAACATATTTGTCATTGTCAAAGACTTGCTACCAAAGATCATTATTAGGGGCAGAGGGCCTAATGACCATTTTGACATAAAACTCATCTGCTAGGTTAGACTATTGATTGAATAAGTCAAAAGAAAGGTCAAAGTTGACTCTAATAGTCACCATTCTATCCATTTCTACATTGGTGAGTCATGGGATTGCTTGAATATTTACGACATCAAAGCTCTCAAGTAGATCCCCTACCCGATGTTTGTATGCTCTCATATTTTAGTATTTGGTGGAGCATATGGACCTGAATTTCCTCATGATAAGCTTAGTGTCACCAAAGATTGATAGCCTTCTAATTCATCTTTTCTCTATTATATGCAATCCTTGGACCAAAGCCTCATACTCTGATACATTATTGGTACAGTTAAACTACAACCAAATTGCATAAAAGAATTTACTCCCAAAGGGGGACATGAGTACGAAACTAACTCCAGCACCATTCTAACTCATGGCACCATGAAAAATACTTTGAATAGTTTGAACTTTCTTCCTCCTTTGAGAGTTAAGGAGGCACAAATTCTTCCTCTTGGGCATAACAAATCTTGAAACCCAAGTCCTCAAATAGGTCAATATTTTTGAACTATTGATCCAGAAGTGTATCATCGATCATTTGAGTAGTCTTGTCTTAATTAATATTGTTTGCATTTTTCTTTCATTTTCTTTTCCAAATCTATGGCCTTTGAGTCCATGTGAGCATCAATTGTCTAGTAGAGCTTAGTGTGTTAGGTCATGATAGGCTCATTATCAATGTGGATTCTTGTCTTGTGCCAATTCCATGTCACCAAATGGGACTAGTTGAGGGATGTGTATCCTTCTATCTTTGTAGTGAAATCTATTGATAAAGAAAAGAGGCAAATCAATTACATACATATATTGAAAAATAGTTACACTAGAGCAAGGCAACTTCTTATTATGCACATGGTGGCTATTAGAGTGTCATCAAGCAAAGTAATTCCCTTTACCACTAGCCCATAAGTGAGTATAAGAGTGTCAGCAATAGATTTCAGAATGACAATGTTGCTAGGTTTGAAATCAATCATGCAATTATGAACCAATTTATTCTTTATAATCAAGGTAAGATAAAAGGGCTTAGGTCTATATCTTACATTATTTCCTATGATGCGGAAGTTGTGAGGATTATCTTGTCTTCTTCTGCTCAGTTTGGCATCTCAATTTTTTTCTACTATTTTAAAGTCTCTCTTAGCATATTGACTTGGTTAGGAAAATATAGGACTTCCCACATTAACATATTTGTTGGAAATTCTTTCATCAACTTTTCTATGTTGAATGGCTTCGAAACAATAAGTGTCATGGGTGTGGGACTTGAGTTAGTTCCTTGCAACTTCTCTAGGTGAGAAGCAGAACACGAACAATGGCCTTTGAGAAAGGCATAGACCTCTAATATTGCACTATATATTTAGAATGAACATCTTGGGAAGGTACCAACCTTGTAATATTAGGCATTACTTGAAAGATAGGCAAGGAGTCATCTTTTCTTTCTTGAGGACATTCTATCATGTCCTTACAGTTTGTGATGAACTTGTAATATTGTCGAGTTGTCTTGCTTTGTTTAGCACTCTTTTCTTAGTTGTGAAATTCATTAGGGCTACTTCAAATGTGTTGGGGGCTTCCCACAAAGGATCTTCCATTGGGGTAGAACAAACTAAAGGTTGCATAGAGAAGGCCTTGAAGCAAAATAGAGTTGTTCCTAATATTTTGCACAAATAATCAAGCGACACCTAACATTACAATGAACACAACAATACACAAGAACTAAACTTCCTTTGTCAATGAATTTTGCAAGGGAACTGAAACAATATCCCTAAAATAGGAAATGTTGTTCTACAAAGGAGCAATTAAATTTGGATGAACAGGGGGAAATAAGAGTGGAGAGTGGTCACGGGAATGACTAATAAGTTGGTTGGTGTCAAAAATTATTTCTAGATTGGTATCCATAGGGTTACATGTCTTGAGTTCATTTTGAGGATATTAGTTCATTAAAAAGCCCCCACAACATCTTCATCATGTTTTTCTCAAAGTTGAGAGATCTAGAGGTGGAGGGGAATGGGGAAGAATTATCTCTATGAAGGGGAATGGGAACTGGGGGAAAGGATGGGAATAGGTGTTGGTTTAGG
Source organism: Cunninghamia lanceolata (assembly GCA_027924645.1). NCBI lineage: Eukaryota > Viridiplantae > Streptophyta > Pinopsida > Cupressales > Cupressaceae > Cunninghamia > Cunninghamia lanceolata. Next base: position 6,868,560 of record BSBN01000398.1, on the reverse strand, counting down.
GTAACTAGGAGAAATATTTATGGGTAGACAATCTTTCCTTAAAGGATTAATCTATTTTTTTCTTGAATAGTGAGGCTGCAAGCCTCAACTTTGAACTACCCATTGCTTGAATCATTATCGTGATATCAAAGTTGATAAGCCTAAGGTAGTATAGAAAAGTCAATCCTTCCATGGGTTTGATTTCTATGGGAATTATTTTTCATGTCTAGAAGAAGCATGAGTTGAAGTCAAAGAGAGTGTCCATCAAGGCACACTTTATGTTTGAAATCTACTCCAAATGGGTTATTCTTAAACATCATCCACTTCAACAATCAAAAGTCTATTTTGGTCAATAAAAATAGGACAAATATTTACCACTTTTTATTGTGGATGAGGTGTAAAATTACTATTGATTGTTTGACCATTGAAGTGGATGATATTTAAGTAGAGTACTCCAAATGAGACATTGAATCTCCTCATTTTTTGAAATGTTCGTTGAAAGCACAACCCAAAGTATGATCTTAGTCAAGGATAAGTCTGGGGGCAAGCATCTTGAAAACCATTTCAATTATCATCCTTCAAAAGAAGCTATTGAACAATCTTATGTCCACCTTCGTGACATGATGAAAGGCATAGACATTCACCATGTCTCAAATGCATTCAATAGAAGAGGTAGACTTGTCACTACTAAAAAGAGGAAGGGCTCTTAGTGTAGTAGTGGGTAGTGTTGGCAAGAGACACTATGTGGCTTCATGAGTGTTGTCATTGATGGCACAAAGTCTATCCCACACATCCGCAGTACATAGTATGCCTATACCAGAAGTTAGATTGAAGATTGTTTTGGTCCGGTGAACAAGAATAGAGTATACAACAAGATTCGACAATCAGGTCTAGATCTCTCAGATGGTGTAACTCAGAAAGTTGCAGATTTGGATAAGTCAAGAGGGGTATCATGACTACTATATTCCAGAGATTTAGCCTCCGGTGATAAAATATGAAAAAGATATGAGCATCTGAGTGTTGGGTTCCAGACAAGCAGAGTAGACAAAGAAAGAACTGACCGACAGAGCATCAGACTTCAATCCAGATGAGTAAATGATGTTGATCAAGCAATTTGTGGGATCATACATTGTTGGCTGACATGATTAATGACTTCTATGTCTATTGTTTTGATACGCATCACAAATCAAACATGGATTCAGCTGACAGATCAGTAACTTGTAAATATCTTGAGTATTCTTGTTGCCGACTAGAAAGTTGTTGAAATCCTTGATGCGGATATATATACCAGATGGATTCCAATATGTAGGTGTGTGGGAATACAGATATGAGGAAATAGAGTGCAAAGAAAAGCAGGGATAAGTGTGGAAGCAGCAATACAAGTCTGGTATGTGACAGAGCAACAACACTAAAGCAGAGGAAGAATGAAGTGCATCAGATCAGTATATTGTGCCTAACTAGAACTGAACTCTAGCATTTGTAGATGCCTCTCATCAGTTCAAACACCTGATTACCTTCTGTAAGTTCTATAGACAGTGAGTCTCTTGTAGGCAGTGTGCCTCTTGTGAGCAGTGTACTCAGGCAATGTGCTCGGGTAGTGAGCCCTAATTGGCAAGTGTCATTTTGTACTTCTTATTCTTTTAACAGAGAATACGATCTTGGGTTAGTCACCCCATGGTTTTTCCCTTAACAGGGTTTTCCACATAAAATCCTTGTGTTATGTGTGTTGATTTTATTTCTGTTCTTATGATCATATATGCTTATATGTTTTGATGATGCACTAATTATTAAAGGAGAAAAGAAAGATAAGATATTTGAGATAACTGATTCACCCCCCCTCTCAGTTATCTGCCTTGTTTCCAACAATTGGTATTAGAGCTAAGTTCCTCTAAACAGAGCCTAACAGCTTGAGGAAGATCTGGGAATCTCAATGGATATGTATGGTATGAAGGAACAACTTCAGTCTGCCCCAGATGATCTTGAACAATCCCACTCTGAAGTCAATAACTTAAGAGAAAGACTCAAACAAGCTGATGATTTCATAAATGAGCTAAAAGAAAAATTGAGTATCTCTGTGAAAAAGAGAAAGGAACTACTTCAAAAATTAGCAAATCAGAGTGAAGCCAATGATACTAATGAAGATCTGGATGAGAAAAACAAGCTATGTGAGAAGCTGTCAAAAGAGGTCATTATGGTAAGGCATGAGATGGAATCAAGACTTATGAGATTCACCCAAGAAATTGAAGAGAAAAGGAAAATTGAAGATAATCTAAAACAATCCCTCAAGGAGAAGACAGAGGACTGCCACAAAATGGACAGAATAATCAGGCATCTTGAATCTAATCTTGAAGAAGCTAGAGATAATGAAGAACAACTTGAGAATCAGATAGACACTCTTAAACAAGATCTTCAAACAGCAAATGAATACAAAGAGAAATTCAAGATAAGCTCAACCCAACTTGAAGTTCTTCTTGAAAGCCAAAAGAGAGTGGATGACAAGCATGGCTTGGGATATGAGAAATGTGAAAGCTCTGGATCCGGTCAGAAGAACTTTGGATCAGGAAATCAAAGAAACAGGCCTAGAAGACCTCCAGTAAGGCAACCAAATGCTCAAAGATATCCATCCTTCAATGGATACTGCTTCAATTGCAACTTCGGTCATAAAGCAACTCAGTGCAGAAGGAGAATGAATCGGACTAATCCATCCTTCTCCGGATAATGTTTCAACTACAAAAGGTATGGTCATAAATCTCATGAATGTAGAAATATGTAAATAAATAATTCATTCAATGGTTGATGCTTTGCATGCAATAGAATGGGACATATGGCTAATCAATGCAGATCAAGAGGATATCAATCAAATATGCAAAGAAATGTTGTTTGTTACAATTGTAATAGATCCGGTCATATTGCCAAATTCTGTAGAAGTAAAAATCAGGATAAAAAGGGTCCGGTGCATCATAATCAAAAACAAGATAAGGGAAAAGGCAAAGTGAATGCGGATGAAGTTCAAAGGGAGATGAGCAAATTTTGGGTGAAGAAGAGTACAAAAAATATTAGGGATGGATCCGCACCAGAATCTGGTGCTGATATTCCTTCTAACTAAACAGATGAGCTTTGGCTCAGGGGGAGTCATAGAGAAAAATAAATCCCCCTAGCCAGTCAATTAGGGCCTAAATTTGGCACATGGAATGCTGCGGATTAAAGGGTTCTTAGAAGAATATCTAAATAACCCTCGGTAAAAATATGAAAGATCTGCATGGAGTTTTGCAAGAGCTTAACCGTTCAAGTTGATCTGGTTTGACAGCCATCCGGTAAAGCAAGATTTTTACAGACATATCCAATATGATTCAAAATTGAGATACTTTGATCTGCGGACCCATGGCATGATTGAAGAAAAGGAGATACATTGTCAATCCTCACTGACAATGATTCCAAGTTCAGCATAGTGATTCGAGAAGATCTCTCTCAAAACAGGGCAACCAGATAACTTATGTTGTGCATTTATTGCAAAAGGAAATTAGGGTTTGCGCAAAGATAAAAGGGTTCATTCACTTATTATTTGCACATTTGCATTTGAGAAGAAGAAAAGAAGAGCTCTGCATCAAAGTTTCTACAACTTTCTCAAAGATCAACTGCAAAATCCAATTCAACCAGCGATTTGTTCTGGCTCTTATTTCTTACCCTAAAGCGTAAAAAGGTACTTCCATTCTAAAAATCTCTCTCTAAATCTTTTGCAAAATGGCTACTCCAATGGTTCTTAAGATCACTGATAGGCCGCACCCAAAATTTAAGAAACACCCCTATAAATCCCTAGAAGTTGATCCTTTAGGCACTTTTTCTAGCATTCCACTTCGGGTATTGCACGTAGAAGATGTTAGGGTTTATATCCATGCCAACATTGAGGAGTTTGGAGACTCTAAATTGATGGACATCTATCACAAACAGCTAATAGATGAGAGTTTTGAACTTAAACCTCAATACAAGGCCCTCCGGGATAAACACTTCGGACATTGTATACACTTCCCCTATTTTACAGAGGATGATTGGGTCTGGTATGTCCTAAGCAGAATGCATGATAATTTCACGTGGTTAATGAGGCCCTTCAAAATAACAAAAGATGCCATCAAGGCAGTGACTAGACTGCATTCTATCGGTGGGATACCTGCACTCGAATCTGTTAAGAATCAGACAGTAACTGAAGCTACCGGATCTAAGTTTGACAAGAGAGAAATGACCATAGATGACATCACAGATCCGGATGTCAAATTTGCCTCAGTGATAATTGGGTATAAGATCTATCATTCTAGCAAGGAGATTTTTGTGTCTAGGACTGCAATATATGCAGCATATCAGATGTTGAGGGAAAATGCAGATTATGACCTATGTGATCTTCTCTTAAATCAACTGTTAGAAAACCTATAGAAGATCAAGAAGGATAAGAAGAACTCCTTTAAGTATGGTTGTTTAATACTGTGTCTATTCTTCTATTACATGAATGAGTTGCCCGGATCAAGTGGTTGGGTTTGGCAAAATGAAAAAGTGGTTGCAATCTAGATTACAGACTATATGTATGGACTTGGTGATGCTAAAGCTCAAAGCATAGCTCTCTAGGGTTACTTTAAGAACCTCCAAAGAATGATACAAGCCAGAGAGAGGATACCTCAATCCATAGTTGAGAAATACAAGGATACAGCGTGCTTCATGGATGACACTGATCAATGCCTAATGGAGGCAGTTGAGCCCAGAACAGTGTGGATAATGCCAATGGGATACAAGGTCGATGAGAAAATCTTGGAGCTACATATTCAAGACCTATTGAACCAGCCTAAGGACCTTGAGGCAGAAAGGTTTGGAACCTTTCAAGAACTAAGTGTAAAAATACATGTTGAGCTAAGACAACCAGAGATAAAGAGGAAAGTTAGAAGGGAAGTCAAGGAAATTGTCAAAAGATTTAGCATATCAAAAGAGGTAGTAGATGCAAATAGAGAGAAAATGGAAAGGGCTGAGAAAGAGAAACAAGAAGCAGAGAAAGGAAGTGTTCCGGTACAAGCCTCCTCCCAGACTAGATCCTCTAAGAGCTCTGCACGTGCCACTCCTAAGAGCTCAAGAGCCACCAAACCGGAAGTCAAGACATCCGGAAAGGGAGAAAAGAGAATGAAAACAACAGCCACAAGGTCATACACAAGTCTCAAGGATGATGAAGAAACAGAGTCTGATGAGGAAATTAAGAAAATGAAGAAAAAGAAGAAAACATCCAGGGAATTCTCTGCCAGTAAAAACAAAGGAGAAAAGGCAAAAGAATTTGTTGAAAAGCCCACTCTTTCCATTGATGATATCATTAAGGCAATTATTGTGGATGTGAACCTGCAACCAGTAACATAGTTCTATGATGAATACAGTGATACTAACAAAAGGATTCTGGAAGAAGCTACAGTCAGGTACCTGAACATCTACAATAAAGCATTCATTGAAATTATATCATTGATTCCCAAAAGTCTAGAGAAGGTACTTGAACTAAGAAAAAAGAATGCAAAAGAAAAGGACTTAGAGATTCGGGAACAGATAGCAATTCAGCTCTATTCTTCTATTACTCCAAAGAAAATGGACATGATCTTTAAGGACTGTAAGGATGAATTCCGGAGTAAAGCAAGAATGAATAAACTTATGCTTGGAGAAACTGACCAAGTAGCAAGAGAAACAAAAGACATCCTCTAAAATGCCTTCAAAAGATTCAATCTTCCTATTGTAGAGGAAACAGATGAAGAACCTTCTACCATGGATGTTGAAGGATTAAATGTAACTAATGAAGAAGGATCAAAAGAGTTAGATGAAGAAAAGTCTAAGGACTTGGATTCCTCTATTCCGGAAGAGGAAGAAGCAGTAAACATAGGTAACATCTCTCCCCCGGATCCCACTGCAGACATTCCAAATTCAAGAGTTGAAGGAGAAGGAAGAAAAGAGGAGAAAGTGAGTCAAGAAGAGGAGGTTAAGGGAAAAGAAGAAAAACAAGTAGAGAAGACCTATGATGACAGTTCTAAGATGCCAAAAGAAAAGAAGACTCAGTCACCAGTAAGAGACACTGCAGAGGCAGTGAAGAACTTCTTGAACAAATAAATGATGGAGATAGATGAGCCTGAACTATTTCAAGGGCCACTAAATTTTGACTCTCTCTCCGGTCCAGACAATGAAAATATCATCTTTTGCTCAAGACAAGGCAAAAGAAAAACTCTTAAAATCTCACATGGAAGATTGTGAACTGTTGGAGATTTCATCTGGGATGCTGGAGAAGATCATGCCATCATTTCAAAAGGATCCTTCAGCCTCTCCATCTGGCAACTTGAAATCTCTGGTAAATTCTGTCAGCACTCATTTTGAATCTTTAGAGAAATCCGCTAAAACAAAGGTCCGGAAGGAGTTTTTAGGAAAAAGATTTACTGAAGTGCAAGGACTGATTACTAATGATAGGAGAACCCTAGACATTGGGATAAAGAGCCTTGAAAATGCTCTTAAATATGGTGGGGACATGTACAAATTTTGTCTATCTTGGCCCAAAGTGACATAGGATATTGAAAAGAAGGTGAAAGAACAAGAAGGTAAACTGTCAAGTTTATCTCAGAATTTTGATCCCCTCACCACATCCTTAATGAATCAAGAATACCAAGCCATTGTCATCATAAATGAAATAAAGAGGCTAAAGAAAGAAAAGAAGGATATAATAAACAGAATGAGTGAACTCAGAGGGATAATTATTCCTAAGCTAGAGGCAATGCATGAGGCCTTGACAGATGCTCAGACCACAGCCCGGACCAGTGATCTGGTAGATTTAAGAAAGGTAGAAGCATATGCATTTTTGTTGAGTGGTCACATCTCCATTTTGGATAGGATGAAGTAGAGCTGGGCCACAGAATTTGTACAGTTGAAGACCACATTTGTAGATATACTTAAGTATATGTAAGTATAACATATATATACTTATGCGGCCATGTATGGGTTAATTTTTACAAATTTTGGTGTGCAGATTCTGCCCTTTGCCATTGATGTCAAAGGGGGAGTGAGGAGTAGTAAAAAATGTGAAATCCAACTAAGGGGGAGCTCCGGTAAAACAGTGCATAAGATAGAGCATCAGCCAAGGGGGAGTTTTTTGTGACACTTAGCCATTGTTCACTAAGTGTTGCCATCAATGCCAAAGGGGGAGATTGTTGGCAAGAGACACTGTGTGGCTTCATGAGTGTTGTCATTGATGGCAACAAAGTCTATCCCACACATTCGTAGTACATAGTATGCCTATACTGGAAGTCAAATTGAAGATTGTTTTGGTCCGGTGAACAAGAACAGAGTATACAACAAGGTTCGACAATCAAGTCTGGATCTCTCAGATGGTGTAACTCAGAAAGTTGTAGATTTGGATAAGTCAAGAGGGGTATCATGACTACTATATTCTAGAGATTTAGCCTCCGGTGATAAAGTATGAAAAAGATATGAGCATTTGAGTGTTGGGTTCTAGACAGGCAGAGCAGACAAAGAAAGAACTGACCGGCAGAGCATCAGACTTCAATCTGGATGAGTAAATGATGTTGATCAAGCAATTTGTGGGATCATACATTGTTGGCTGACATGATTAATGACTTCTATGTCTATGTTTTTGATACGCATCACAAATCAAGCATGGATTCAGCTGACAGATCAGTAACTTATAAATATCTTGAGTATTCTTGTTGTCGACTAGAAAGTTGTTGAAATCCTTGATGTGGATATATATACCAGATGGATTCCAGTATGTAGGTGTGTGGGAATATAGATATGAGGAAATAGAGTGCGAAGAAAAGCAGGGATAAGTGTGGAAGTAGCAATACAAGTCCGGTATGTGACAGAGCAACAGTACTAAAGCAGAGAAAGAATGAAGTGCATCAAATCAGTATATTGTGCCTAACCAAAACTAAATTCTAGCATTTGTAGATGCCTCTTATCAATTCAAACACCTGATTACCTTCTATAAGTTCTATAGACAGTGAGTCTCTTGTAGGCAGTGTGCCTCTTGTGAGTAATGAGCCCTAATTGGCAAGTGCCATTTTGTACTTCTTATTCTTTTAATAGAGAATACAATCTTGGGTTAGTCACCCCATGGTTTTTCCCTTAATAGGGTTTTCCACGTAAAATCCTTGTGTTATGTGTGTTAATTTTATTTCTTCTCTTATGATCTGTAATAAAATAACTTGCACAATGGAAGAAGATATTATGAAATATTCTGCAAATACTTGATAATAACTAAGAATAACAGGCCACTTCGAGGGGGCAACCTCCAAATATCTCCAATGAGAACACACTTCACAATATATGATGAAATGGCCGATAAGGGCGTGGTTTGGTGGTTAAGTCACTCAGTTGTAGTGGCGGACACCAGAGTTCAAACCCTCGCTGGGCCAACAAGCTCGCAGGCTTTACACCTTCGCTGGGCCAACGAGCTCGCGGGTTTGAAGTGTTCTTGCTAGGGGATGAGGTCCCCCGTGTTGTGGCCTCACTGGTTCATTGCTTCGGGCAAAAGCATTCACGTGGAGCCGGAGGGCGTTTCGTACCAGCGTCGCCGGTCATGTTAAAAAGTTTACTAGGCGCATTTTAAAAAAAAAATAATATATGATGAAATAAGACTCATATCCTCCTATATATACATAATTATGCTTAGGATGAATAGACACACCCCTATATAACACCTAGTCTAACCTATCTAACTAAATAATAATATAATAATGATAACATGACTTAATTAGGAGTTAAGATAGCCACAAGCTAACTATTCATAACCCTATGTACACTAATATTAAGGGCGTAGCATGCCCTCCCTCTTCAAAGAAGCATTGTCCTCAATGCTAATCAAGTGTGGATTCTTCTGAATGAACTCCTTGTCCTCCCATGTGGCCTCTTCAACTGGTAAATTCTTCCATTGGATGAGATACTCAGTCAGGGTTCTATTCTACAGCTTCTTCGTGTGTGTTTGAAGAATGCACTCTGGTTCCAATATGATTCTTCCTTCTTCATCAAGCTCCGGTAACATTGTCATGGATGGACTTTTGAGTCTACTAGCATTCTCCAAGATAGAGATATCGTAGAAAGGTTGTATGATTTTTGATTTAGGTAACCTCAATTTGAAGTCTATGTTGTCAGTCCTTGTTGAACCTTTATGAGGCCCATACAAATCAAGTTCCCCCTTGTGATCTGAAACTATAACTACTTTCCAGAAAGGTGAATTAGGAATATTTGGTTGTTGCACTTCCATTGACAATAATTGAGCCACACATTTATCCACATCCTTTTTTAGTGACATTTGGTGTGCACTTACCAATTGTGGACTCTTTGCACGTAAACCTCGTAGCTCATATTTTTTATCCCTAGAGTAGAAGCGCATGAATAGTTCCTGGAAATTCATCTCAATTGTGCCCAAGGTAGTAAGCCATTGAACTCCCAAACAATGTCTGCTCCAGCCATGGGTATAGCAAACATAGGGCTGTCTATCACGTAGTCTCCCATTGTGAGTTTAATACTATGCATTTCCCTGAACAATTGACTATACCACCATCTGCAATCATAACCTGGAATTCGGGGGTAGGGTAGACAAAACAATTTAATTTTGCTGCTAATTGCTTGTTGATGAAGTTATGTGTACTCCCCGAGTCAATCAATACTATCACTAATTGTTTTTTAAGGAGACCCCTTACCTTGAGTGTTTGTGGGTTATTAATACCTGATAGGGCATGACAAGAGATAGTTGGTTGGACATCTTTAGAGTCCTCTACCACCACCACTGGATCTTCTTCATCCTTATCTTCATCATAGGTAGCCTCAATATAGAACAACTTCTTCTCATCACATTTATGTCCTTTATGATATTTTCCATCACAGTTGAAACATAACCCTTTGGCCTTTTTCTCCTCCAATTGTTGAGGTGTCAATCTAATAGGATGAGTAAATGATGATGCAAGAGCTTTGTCAACTTTGTTACTAGGCCATTCTTCCCTTCTATTAGCCAAAAATTTTTCCTCCACTTGTCTTGTCATAATCATTGCTTCAAAGATAGAATTTGGACAAAACATGCGTACTTCATGTTGAATGTGATCCTTGAGACCACCCAAGAATAAATCATTCAAGTTCTCCTCTGTAATTGTATCCACTCTTAAGGAAAGATTTTAGAATTGTTGAATATAATCCTTAACTAATCCTATTTGTTGAAGTTTAGCTAGTTGGCTAAAGAAGTTGTCTGTCACACTATTGCTATATTGTGCTTGGAGTTCTTCTGTAAAAATTGACCATGAGACGGTGAGACCCTTTTTCCTCCGATGAGTACAAAGCCAACGATACCAAATGAATTGATCTGGTTCTAGATATAGGGAAGCCATCGTGACCTTTTGTCCATATGGGATTTGATGTACTTCAAAAAAATTCTCCATTTGGTTTATCCATGTTAGAGGATCCTTGCCATCGAACTTGCGCATATCCACCTTTGGAAACAAATTCCTAGATCCCATAGGAGTATTAAAATTTATGTCAGTATTAGCCGACTTGAAGGTTTCACCTTGGTTGCTTGAGAACTCCTTTCTTGGTTCATTCTTATAGGCGCTTAACATGCTTCATATATCTAATATATCTCCTCTTAACTCACACCTATCCCGATTAACCTCTTCCTTGAACTTACTTATTTCCTTATTGGGATTACTATTCTCTATTGTTTCCCCATCCTTATCAGATGATTTCCCCGATGTGGCAGCATTCTTTTTGCCTCTTATTGCAGGCCCCGTCATGATGGAAACCAATATTTTTTAAATAACTAACTCAAATAAAATTTAAATTCTCTGAGATTTTTATTGTAACTTACTAGGGCCAAAATACTACTTACCCAGAAAAAAAATCTAAAAAATTAGCAAATTTACTGCCTTGAGAGCAAATTTGTTGGAAACCCTAATTTTTCAATAACTCTCTTATTTTTTATTGAATTTATCCAATCTTTGGACTGTAGGCTCCTCTATTATATCTTCAAAAACCCAATACAAATTATACTCCAATTTGGCAGGATGTGAGAGATATGTAGATCTCAAATAAATTGTGCAGAAATCGTAATTCTGCAATAATTTGCTCAAATCTGCTCCAATTCCTCTTAAATCTGGACTGTAGCTTCTTTAATATGGTATTCAAAAACCTTTTAAAAATATTTTAAAAATTCGCTAAAATCATAAAGTTATGCTCTTCCCAAAATCGCCTCCAATGTTGAGAAAAAATCTTGCCTCTACAGTGCCAAGATCATGCTCTGATACCACTTGCAATGAAATAACTTGCACAATGGAAGAAGATATTATGAAATATTTTGCAAATACTTGATAATAACAGGCCACTTCGAGGGGGCAACCTCCAAATATCTCCAATGAGAACACACTTCACAATATATGATGAAATAAGACTCATATCCTCCTATATATACCTAATTATGCTTAGGATGAATAGACACACCCCTATATAACACCTAGTCTGACCTATCTAACTAAATAATAATATAATAATGATAACATGACTTAATTAGGAGTTAAGATAGCCACAAGCTAACTATTCATAACCCTATGTACACTAATATTAAGGGCGTAGCATGATCATATATGCTTATATGTTTTGATGCTACACTAATTATTAAAGGAGAAAAGAAAGTTAAGATATTTGAGATAACTGATTCACCCCCCCCCCCCCCCCGTCTCAGTTATTTGCCTTGTTTCCAATAGGTAGTTCATCCTAAATTGTGATTCATATAAGGCTATTGACATTTCAAATGACAAACAACTCATTCCTCGATCTTTGATTTACCATGGTTGGTTTTAGAAGAACTACAAGAGGATTCAAGGAAGACAACTATTTAGGAGCAAAGTTGTATGGAAACTGCTTACGTGTTTATAATCTTGTTCAAATTCTATTCATAAAATGAGCATGATCTACAAGTTAACTAAAGATATTGGAGTTTCCAAGTCACAAGATTGCTTCAAAATCCTTCTAGTTTCACATGATCAAGAAGGTTAATAATTTAAAACTTAGATAAACAAATGCACAAAATAAGCAAGTAAGAACACTAGTGGGAATACCAAGTTTAGTCCCACCAAGCATGCTAGAAAATTGTTGTTGCTTCAGATCAATGCACCCCTTTAGAGGGTTGGACATGTCCAAAATGAGCAATGTAAGGGCAGTTCTCAAAAGAAGGAAACATTAAGAACCCGCATTTTTAGAAACAAAGGGAAACAATTTCTTGGGTGTAGGAATGAGTATGCAACAGTACTCATTAGACCCAACCAAAAGTATCCAACTGTAGAATTACTAGTTCTTTAAAGAAACCCCCAACAATGTGGAAACTTGTACATTCACAATTTTATGAAGCACATGGGAATCTCTAGAGAAGGTTGACTTCCTCTTCTAATCTACTACTAAACTACTTGCAAAAAGAAGCTGGTCTAAACTAATCCACTACTACTCTAAACTTGAGAGGAAAAGGGTTAGAAAGATACTTGAAAGTGATGGGTATAAGGTTTGAAAAATAAAATAAAAGGTTGATGTGCCAAAGACCAATGACCAATGGACTCTCCTTATAACTTTCAACCAACTTATCAACCATGGACACTTTGATTACAGTCAAGACTGGTTCAACATGTTTATGAAAGATTACTAGTGTGTAGACGTCCAAACAAGCATCAAAAAGACATGTAGCTTTCAAATATGCAATAGTAACTTGCTTCTACCCAAGGACCATAAGTAGACAAACATTGTACACACAACATAAAGATAGTGGACACTCTTAAATGACAAGTTTTGAAGAACAGAAGCCTAAAGTAGCACTTATATTCATTCAAGAGTCAAAAGGTATTTACAAGAGGACATTATCCACATTTATACATACAAGGGGATCGAAATCGTGTAATTACAATGATTGGAGCCCAAAAGAATTACAAGAGAGAAAAGAAGGGATAGATGTCGAGCAACACTAGCCATCCAATTGATGATTAGTGGAAGATGCTAAATCCACGATCGAAACAATGCATGTGTGAGAAATTAGAGGATCCCTAGTCTCACACTAGTGCATAATGGGAGCGAAGATTTTAGTTCAGGTTGTTGATGCAGATCATGCAAACAGAGAACAGCTGAGCCTCTAGAATCCAATTGATCAACAAATCTAGACCATTCATGAGAGCTCGTAAGGAGTCTGCTACAATGATAGCCCATTAAAGTCGTTGAGGCACATTTGAGGACCACCTGGATTCTACGATGCTAGCGTGAGTAGAAGGAAGAGTAGAACACTTAGCAAGCAAAAAGGAATGCTCCAAAATTTCCCACTAACAAAGAAACAGTTGGTGAGCGATGAGCACACTAAGGCAGCAGGAGGCTAAGAAAGCTTCCACTAGAAAAGGGACAAGTTCATTGAAAGGGAACTTCTGCCAACACACTCTATGAACAAGGATTTCCAGTGAAACAAGAGAGATCTGTACAAAGGAATTTGGAAGAGGAGATCCATAAAAGGAAAGGATGGATCACCCAAACTTGAAAAAAGAACAAGGGACTGGAGTGACAAAACTAAATAATTATCTATAAATTATTAAGATTATACCTCAAATTAGTCACCAGTTTACAGAATGTAGAAAGAGTAAACTAGCAATTGGACTCATAGGTTCAATGGGCAGGCTGAAAATTTTCGGAAGAAATTATAGAATTTGTTAGATATTTTTTATTATTTATTAATTTATAAGTTATTTAATCCATTAAATTATTTTATCAAATTCTTATTGAAATTTCATCACATTAACTATTGTTAGTAAATTTCTTTTTACATTACATATTGAGATGAACAACATAGTTGGGTAAAATTATTATGATGTCAATTCATTACTATTTATATTTTTTAAGTTATCATTATTTAGATTCACTCCTTATGGGAGATCACTTATTCTTATAGATCATTTAAAAAATATAATTTTGAAAATTATAGTTAAGCTTTTGTCTATATTGTATATATGTAGTAAATTAATTGAATCTCTTATTGATTTTTATATAATCCCCATAAAAACAAATGTGTATTAATCAATTAATTGAATCTCTTATTTATTTTTATATAATCACCATAGAAACAAATGTGTATTTAATCATATAATTATTTTTAAAATAATTCTGTAAGGTACAATAAATTTATGTTCTACAATTATGCGCATAAAACATAACTATATTTTTCTATTAAATACATAGTAAGATGGCTCATAATACATCCACTAGAAATTTTTCTAAGTATGTGTTTGATATATGAACTTTTATAATATTTATCACATTAAAAAAAATAGAGAAATACTTCCAACATATTACCAGTCAATGTGGATTAATTGAATGGAACATATAATCAACAATACTACCTTAACTAACTATATCATATATTATGGTTTTTTAATATTATATTAAATATATTGTGTATTATTAATATTATATTAGTATGTAATACATTATGAGGGTATAAATATAATACATTTCAATAACTTAATACCCTCTATATCATTATGAAATTTGATCTAATCTATCCATTATGAGGGTATAAATATAATAAATTTCAATAACTTAATACCCTCTATATAGAAATTTATCCTCTATATATGTATTTAAGAATTTTAAACATATAACCATAGTTTTATCATAGTAAAGAAATTTGATTATAGTTTGTACGATTGAATATTTCATAGAGATATAGTTTCTAAACATATAACCATAGTTTTATCATAGTAAAGAAATTTGATTATAGTTTGTATGATTGAATATTTCATAGAGATATAGTCTAACTTAAATATTTATTTTTCATAGAAATTGTGTCTTTATGCACTTTAGTGGAATATTCTTTTATTGAACTACTATTATAATATTGTTCAAACCTAGGTATACACTAATTTAAGACTTTCTAAAATCTAAATTAAAACTCATAAGTATTCTTATTAGAAGAAGAAAATACCAAGTATAGGTAAATAGTTAAAAAGGTAGGTACTACAAGTGATATAAAAAAGTTTATCTAAATTAATTACCTTTTTAACTATTTACCTATACTTGGTATTTTCTTTTTTCTTCTCACAATCCCCAAACTATTATTTTAACCACCAAATATAATTTTATTTTTCATAATTAATTTTTAGTTATTTTATTTTATTTAGAACTATTCTATTACTATAAACACATAAATTTTATTTTTTTTTAAGATTTTTTGTTTATATATCTATATATTGTTTACTTTATTTTAACTTTGTATTACATTTAGAAAAGCCACTCAATTTTATTTTTTTTTAGTTTTTAAAAATATAAATGTTCGTTGCTTGAAATAAAGGTTAAAATATTCATTCCACACATCATTCAAAACTAAAATGTGCTTGAGAAATTTAAACCTTACTTTCCATCATAAAAAAAAAAAAAAAAACAAATAACCTTATTGAAATTTTAATATTTTAAAAATAAATCTAATTTAGATCCCAGTAAGTAAGGACTTATTGTGCTAAAAATTTGACCCATATTTACTGTTAGATTAATATATCAATTTTCAAAGATATTTAAAATAATTAAAAAATTATATATTTTAAAATTTAAGCATACTCTAAATTTATTTATTTTTTTAAATTCATATATATATTTTAAATTCAAACAATTCTAAATTTATTTTTAAAAATTTACTATAATTTATTTTTTAACTTCTAAAATTAAAAAATAAAATTAAACATTAAAAAACCTTAACTAAATATCATTTTAAAAACTCACTCAATGAAAAAGAAAGAATTTCGAAACAATAAAAAAATCAAAGCCTAAGTCCATTTTTAGCGGATTGTATTCAGTTACGTAAATTTCCTGTCCGGTTTATTTTATTGTTTTTAGTTAGTGTAAATTTCGTGTCAGGTTTTTGTTTACACCTACACCCAAAACGCAAAACAGGGGACGTGGGGAGAAAACGCATCACAGGCTGCAGAGTCCAAATAAAACCAGCGAACGAAATAAACCCACGGAAACAAAAAAACGGCAAACGAAAAACAATCAGGCAAGATCGAACGGCCAGCAACGTTTCATCTGCCTTCCCTCTCTGAAAATTCTTACTGTCGATTTGCACTCGCTGTGGTTTCCAACTTTCCAACGCATGGGACATTCTGTCAAATCAATGTTTAGCGATGAATATTTAAAAAAGAAAAATCGACGGACGTCATTGTAAATTGCGTGGACGAGATTATTTTGATGTGAATTGGTTGAATATAAATAATAAATGATTTGATGCACTATTTTGTTGTCTTTTGTCATTTATTAGTTTTTTCAAATGAATGGTTGAGATGCATTCTATGGTAGTCCTTTTAATCTGGACCATTTGTCTATGTATTTGAGATAGTGCTGCTCACTAAAGGAAGGCTTTCAGCCTAATTATGAGAGCACTTACATTGACTAGTTTTTGTACAATATCAAATTGCAACTAAAAACAACAAATCAAAGAACAATACCATATGAAAGAAACCTTATTTGCCTTCAAACCTGATCACCTATGTTGCTGTTGTCAACACTGTTCACACTGTAGCATTTACTGTAGCGCATTACTGTAGCGCGTCACTGTAGCGGTATTGTTCACGGTACTGTTCACGGTACTGTAGCGGCACTATTCACGACACTGTAGCAGCCAACAAAAAGCTTGAAATCTGATATAAATGGCTGCCAAAAATGAAGCTACAAGTCTGCAATTAATTATTCTTCATTAATCTTCAAACCCTTAATGATATCTTTCACCTTTAAGCACAAATAGAACTCCAGAATGAAGCTCTCCTCAGGCAATGATTCAACTGATCTTTCACAGCCTCAAGATTGCACAAACAATGAAGAGTTTTCATTCTCCAATGCTGATATGAAGACAATCTATTGAAACCCTTGGTCTCATGCACAGACTTCAAGAAATCCTCCAAAGTAAAGTCAAATGATCATTCAATAATAATGAGTTTGATTTGCTTTTTGAGTCCTTTTATAACCTCAATCTCCTTAATAGTTTTTAAATCCACTTTAGGTTTTTAATTAAAACTTTATTATAAGTCTCATAAATGGGTGCTCTAATCCATGAAATTTTAAATGTACTTTAAGTGATTTTAATGATGGGTCATGGCCCCATTGAATATAAAGTGACTTCAAAAACTTTATAATATAACTTCACTTAAGCACTTTAATCCATGACTTTATTATATGACCCCCCTTATAATAATAATAATTAATTATTAGTAAAGATTACCTTTAATAATAATTAAAAATCACTTATATCCATAATTAGACATCATTTCTCAGTCCTGTTTGAACCTGGGGTTTCACCATGACACCCTCTATGCATCCAACCATCTTACCAAAAATAGTAGGGGTCCATCTCTATCAACCTCAGTCGGCTAAAAATAGCAAGAGCCTCCAATACAGGAGACCTCTAAACAATCTTATCACCAGCTGAAACTGGGGAACAACACTGAAATCACCACATAACCAGATACCCTACTATAAATAGAAACTTAGGAAAGATGACTTACTATAAATAGTAAGTGTGTAGAACTGAGTCCAACGAAGGCCAAACTTGAACCCATACTGAGCTCTGTTGGAGAAAACACACTGATCTCTTCCAAAAGGGACCCTCTAACCATCTGAGTTAGCCTACGAGGGCTTGTGATAGGCTAAACCATCATAAAACAGGATCACGCTAAAAAGGGGACATTACAGTCCACCCTCCCTAAAATTGCTTGTCCCCAAGCAATCTCTACTGCTAAGAAACACCATTCCACTGGAGGTCCAAAAGAAAACTGTGAAATATCCCTCGTGGAAACACAACTACTGCAGCACCAGCATAAACTCAACCGCGCAAACATAGACAACAGACCAACTGTCCAAACCATGCACACTGAAACAATGAACTCCGGCTGGAACCCTGATGCACACGAAGGATCCCAAACTCTGCGGTCACTACTCAGCTGAATGTCGGGATCCCAAATCACTCTACAGAATGTCCAACTACGTGTCCACTGCACCCACTAGATAAAGACTGTACCATGCTCAGTACTGTGGTGAACAACGACCACCACGTAGAGCAATCTACTAAACAAAAGGATTCCTAGATCCCACAACTAGATTGGAAGTCCGCTATATGAATCAACTTTTGACTTCCACTATTCTAATCTAATCCCAACCTCACCATGCTGAAAAAGGTGAAGTAAACCATCGGGCCCCATCCAAACCATAGTGCCAACCCCGTCACCACCTAGATCCCAATGCAACTGAACCTCACATCCATCTGCCATGAAAAGACAAAAATATTTGGAAGCCTCTGCAACACAATATCTCTCTACAACCTCTGCGAAACTCCCATGGATGTGATAACTAACCAAGCCATCATGCCCATTGCCACTACGACCTCCCTGAAGCCCTGTCTCCAAAAGAAAACCCAAAGTGGCAATCTTTGTCAGGTACTCATCTGCATGATGGTAATCCAACCTCTGATCATGCAAGTAATCTCTCATAAACAGCTGAGTTGGGTACTTACAGCCACTAACTCTATCCACTGAAGATGGTAACTTTCCATCCCACAATGGATGGTATAATCTCGCAACCAATCCACACCGATGCATCATCAAGCCCTCCACGTGTGGATCAAAAGAAAAATGATGAGCACTCCTCACTGTGTAGTTGCGATAAAACGCTCCAACCTCGGTCAATGGCTCATCACATGCAACACTGGAATCAAGAGACAGCTCCAATCTCTGATCCCGAATCATTGATTGGGTAGGGCCTCTAGCAACCTGCTCTGCAAACCCAACCATAAAAACTCTATGAGGAAACATTGTAGTCAAAGTACCTACAATGACTCCCACGAAACGTCTGATAGCGCATGAACCATGAATGAGAGTATCCCTTGAGACCCCAAACGGACCCTCCTGAAACTCCGAACTCTCAAGCAAGTACTCAGCAAATGTATCGGCGTGGTAAAAACGAAATAAGGTTGAGTCAACCTTATCCTCTGAAACCTGCAGTTGATCACTCTGAGCCTGAGACGCGACAAGTTGTCCACCCCCATCAGCTGCATGGGATGACATGGTACTGATCTCAAGAGAACCTGATGCAACACGTGGTTCTCTACTGCTCCCCAAAGAACTCATCCCATCTAAATCAACTGCACCTATATCTGTGATAGATGTAACCACATCCTCAATACATCCATCACCACAACCTGTGGGTATAAGATCATCACCAGCTGCTGCTGTAGGTAACTGAACTATATCTGTAGCTGGTGAAGACTGTGCCAAACTCAACTCCACGGTAAGCTCCTCGACTCGTGACTATGACTCCTAAAGAGCTATTTGGGTGCTTGCCAACGAGTCCATAGTCACCTCAAGCTCATGGGTGAGCTCATCAACCTCATTTTCTTTCTCCCTAAGAACTCCCAAGTAAATCTTACCCAACTGAAGGAGATGATCCCTATCTGAAAGTAACTGCAGATAATTAGATTTCATTGCCACCAAAGCTTCTTTGAGCACCTGCAAATCTACAAGAGATGATTCTCCCTCAATTCTTTGATGTCTCTTTTCAAGCTAATCCTTCCATATCTATTTTTTAATCAGCTTGTGGGTATCATCAAGGTGAGACAAGGCTGCCACAATCTGATCTTCACCAACTTTGAGTTGGTTCTCCAAAGTATGTGAGCATTCTGGCTTATCAATCTCACATGATGAATCATCATTATGAACTTGAACAACTTCACTCACACATGAGTCATCCCCTGTGATAGATGCTAAACTATCATCCTAATTTGGAACTGGGCAACGGTAGACCTAAAATGAAAATCATTATCTGATAGTAGCTGGTCACAAAAGAGCTCATCATGTTTTTTGTCCCCATCCTCCAAACCAACCAAATCAATAGATTGTGCATTCAATTCCTCATTCTGGTTTGGAACTAGAGCAGCAGTAGTTCCCAACCCAAACTCCTTATCGTTACTCCAAAAAGTAGTCTCAATGGATGATGAATTGCTACCCTCATGCAGAGAGGTAAGATCACTCCTAGGACTATCAAAAGAGTCCCCAATCATAACCTCCATGTCACCAACTAAAAGACTCGTGCAACCTTGTCATGTAGGATCCACTGTTTCTTCCTCTCTACCTTCTGTAACATCAACTGGGTGAAGATCAACTGAAATAGACCTGGTCTCAATACTACTGGTCAACGCTTCACCTATTACCTTTCCCTCTGGATTTTCGTGAGTGCATTTAACATCAGCCCCAAAGGAATCACTAAGGGACTCATCATCTTTGTCCATTCTATTCTCCATAGGATCAGCTGTATGCTGGTCACTAACCGCTGAAAATTCATTGTAGAGGTTTCTAGATACTTCACCTATAGAGACCTCTTGTTCCTCTTTCTTTTTGTTTTGTGATGTAGACCCCTTAAAAAAAGATGCCATATACCGTGTTGCTTTGTCTATGTTTGCAGAGTGTGAAATCAATTCATTCATCCTTTTCTGGTTTTCATCCAACTTATTCAAACTTTGTTTAAGCTTCTCCATATTTTTGTCCCACTGCTTCTGGGTACTTGAAGTAACCATGATTCTATAGCTGATTCAATTGAATATTCTTTTTAAAAAAACCATATGCAACCATTAAAATTGACATGCAAGCATATGGGTGCTCTCCAAATTGACATGCAAGTATTGGGTACTAACATGCAACTGCAAAAACTGACATGCAAGTGTTGATCACCCTCAGAATCGACATGCAAACATTTGGGTAGTCTCAAAACTAACATGCAAGTGAAAATTTCTGACATGCAACTGAATAAATTTTTGATTTCCCAACAGGATGGCAGGAAACCGCTCTGATACCACTGTAATATCCCGCTTAGGATATTCTCTAAAAATTCTAAATGCTCTGATACCACTGTAATGAACCCCTCTAGTTCTCTGGTTTCCAAAGCTTTGCAAATGATGAATGTTTGTTTTGGTTCTTGAAATATATATGATTTTTTTGTGTTTTCTCAATAAGATGCCAGGTACAATGCAACAAAGGAAATTGCAAATCAACTAAATAAAGACATTTGCTGCAAATGATTTATTAAACTATTTCCAAAAGCTTTTTACAATTATGTGCACACCTGAATAAAGGAAACCTTATTTGCCTTCAAACCTGATCACCTATGTTGCTGCTGTCAACACTATTCACGCATTGTAGCATTCACTGTAGCGGTACTGTTCATGGTACTGTAGCGGTATTGTTCACGGTACTGTAGCGGCACTATTCACAGCACTGTAGCAGCCAACAAAAAGCTTGAAATCTGATATAAATGGCTGCCAAGAATGAAGCTACAAGTCTGCAATTAATTATTCTTCATTAATCTTCAAACCCTTAATAATATCTTTCACCTTTAAGCACAAATAGAACTCCAGAATGAAGCTCTCCTCAGGCAATGATTTAGCTGATCTTTCACAGCCTCAAGATTGCACAAACAATGAAGAGTTTTCGTTCTCCAATGCTGATATGAAGACAATCTGTTGAAACCCTTGGTCTCATGCATAGACTTCAAGAAATCCTCCAAAGCAAAGTCAAATGATCATTCAATAATAATGAGTTTGATTTGCTTTTTGAGTCCTTTTATAACCTCAATCTTCTTAATAGCTTTTAAATCCACTTTAGGTTTTTAATTAAAACTTTATTATAAGTCTCATAAATGGGTGCTCCAATCCATGAAATTTTAAATGTACTTTAAGTGATTTTAATGATAGGTCATGGCTCCATTGAATATAAAGTGACTTCAAAAACTTTATAATATAACTTCACTTGAGCACTTTAATCCATGACTTTATTATATGACCCCCCTTATAATAATAATTAATTATTATTAAATATTACCTTTACTAATAATTAAAAATCACTTATATCCACAATTAGACATCATTTCTCAATCCTGTTTAAACCTGGGGTTTCACCATGACACCCTCTATGCATCCAACCATCTTACCAAAAATAGTAGGGGTCCATCTCTATCAACCTCAGTCGGCTAAAAATAGCAAGAGCCTCCAATACAGGACCAGAGACCTCTAAACAACCTTATCACCAGCTGAAACTGGGGAACAACACTAAAATCACCACATGACCAGATACCCTACTATAAATAGAAACTCAGAAAAGATGACTTACTATAAATAGTAAGTGTGTAGAACTAAGTCCAACGAAGGCTAAACCTGAACCCATACTGAGCTCTGTTGGAGAAAACACACTGATCTCTGCCAAAAGGGACCCTCTAACCATCTGAGTTAACCTACGAGAACCAGTAATAGGCTAAACCATCATAAAATAGGATCACGCTAAAAAGGGGACATTACATAAAATTATCATTTTACCAAAAAAAAAATTCAAAATAATATAACATCCAAAATCTTCTCAAACATAAAAAAAAATTAACAATTATTTAAAAATATACTATAAAATACAAAACCAAATCCATTTTTAAATTAAAAAAAATACAGAACACCAATAAATAAATAAATCTTCCTACATACACTAAACAACTAATAAATCTTCCTACATACACTACACAACAAATAAATCTGAAACCTATCATAAGAAAATGAGTATTATAACTAGTATTGGCACAAAACATGTCTTACCAATTTTTCAAAAGTGTAAAAAGGTATGATTACTATTTTGTAATGCATCTTTGGAAAATTAAAAACTTATAATTTTTTTGGGCCCAACATCATCACTATTGAAGTATCTTATGGTAACTAGTTATTTATATTATTGAATGGACATATATCATATCATAAAAATCAATTGGTTATCATGCAAATATTAACAAGTAACAAGGTACATTTTCTTATTCTAAACGAAAGAATTCCAATAAGGAAAACCTTAGTTATGGGAGTTTGTAATAAATAAAAATCATGTGTTTTTTTCATATTTACTTATTTATATTTCATAGTAACTAATAAGAAATTATCCTTTTGTGATAGACTTGTTTGTAGAATGAGTTGTGCAAACATGTGGGATGTAGTTCTTACAGTGTCATATATATTATCCACTATAATTATCGAAAGTTTATTCATAAATTATTCACCATAAAGATTATGAATTCTAATTGATCTCTTTAGAACAAACCTTCTCTTTAGCTTGTATACTTATTCAAGATCCATTATATCATTACCAAAGAGCTCCAAAACAATTCTTTGTATATTAGTAATCTATTAAGGAGCTCATATACTAAGGAAAGTAACTAAAAAATATACAAGTGTGTCTGATCATGCGGACATTTTAAACTCAAATTTAAATAATTTTAAATATTCTTTTAAAATTAAATATAAAATCAAGAAGAAATTTTTTCTGTTACATAAAAATCATAAATTTCTTTTACATATATTATCAACCTTTATTCACTCATATACAAACATGAATATACTGGCAATGTTAAACAACCCAATTCTAGAACTCTAAAATACATGGTCATGCAATTCCTTGAAATACAAAGCATATAACTAATGTGTATGACAAAGCTCTCAAGCTCCCCACCACATGTATTTGCTCCTCCACTTTAAAAGAATCCCTGCATGATGTAAATTTAAATTAACTAATGTAATACAGTTCATAAATATATGAAATTATGAATGACTGTAAAATATTTCCATAGGATGCATATTAGTTAGGGCAGTGTAACTTCAGAACTTAAAAAAAATAGATATAGTTTTAAGATAGGGGTGAGCAGTAGAGTACCAACACTCTTATGTCAGATCGTCCTCATTAAAAGGTTCTTCATCTATAGCAGCAGATGAAGAAACTGCATTCATATCGCCGGTGGGTAGCTTTCTTGCAAGCCTAATAATCTACAAGCAAATAAAGTAGTACTTAGCATAACCATACAAAATTGTATTTTTCTAATCAACCCACGTCATGTTAAGAAATGTGTTTCTTGAAAAAAAGAACCATATCCAAAAGAAATGAACAAATCCTGGATTAAAACTTTTAAAAGATATATTAGGTAAAGCATTCAAGAAAGCAAGTTTAAACCAGTGTTTCTACAAGTTTCCAAGATGGGGGGCAGTGAGACTCACGGATGGGGTTTAGCCAGAAAAATATATATATTTTGGGAAGGTGGGGGCAACTAATAAAATTAGATTAAAAAATGTACTATTTAAATTTTAAAATTAAAAATAGCTTAAAATAAGTGACAAGAAGCGATCCAACAATCCATTTGATAATCATAGTAGATAATATGATTTTTAAATTTTATTTAATCAATGAATTATGAAGTACAAACAAGTCTAGAATCACAACTACAAGTGGCAAACTGTAAACATCAAAATGATAAAATGGTACTGCCAAAAGAGGATCTGCAATTATAGGTTTTTTTAAAGGTTTTTTTTATGCTTACTGTTTTTTGACAGGCTGGGGATGGCCTGATGTCCCCAAGACATCAGAAGGATGTTGGGGACAGCAAGCTGTCCACAAAGAACGGTTTAAAAAGGGTGACGACCCCAAATTTTTACATAATTTTGGAATTAGGAGAAGACATTCTATCCCCGTCCGTGTGTTCCCAAAACGTCCCCAAACAGAAAGATGTCTTATTAGATATGTATTGGTTTAAACATAATATTGGTTTCCACGCCAAGCCAGAAACAAAGGAGTTAAAGTTTACAAAATTAAACAATATTGGAATTTATCCATAAATTCTTTAACTATACAAAGTGAGCTGGGCTAGACGGACTAATAACATTTCGTTTAAGGAAATTTTGATATGTACAAGATGTATGATCCTGAAGAATCTGTAAATATGTAAATATTTTGTACGTGTAAATACTAATAGTCACCATATACAGTCTTCCCTGTAATATGTTGGGAGCACTTCCAAGTAGATATAAAAAGGATAAAATGTGAAGAGATTGAAGAGTCATTGGCATCTCTTTTTTCATCTTTCCATCTGGATTCTAAAAGAAAAATGAAAAGTAATTAGAGTCTCTTCACCTCCTAATTGAGGTTTAGTCTCTAAAACGGCCTTTTTCATGTTGCATAAGAGAGGAAAAGCAGAGAGGAATTGCAAAACAGTAAGCTGAGAACATTGTAGGAGGTATAAGGAAGCATTCCATAGATTTTTTTTGAAAAAAGATCAAGAATTATATTAATATAAAAACATAAGGTTGCATTGTGTGAAGGATGGACAAACAAAATGTCGGCATGCAATATTTTTCCACTAATGATTGCTTAACACATTGCAATCAAAGGCCTTTTGATTAATTCCTTTATCAGCCTTGTGCTTAACCCTTTTTGTATACTTGAAGATGATATACTGCCTACAAAAGATTTTGTTACTGTAATAGCGAGCAGTATAAGAGGTAAATCTAAACTTCTGTGTAGAGCAGTATTACAGCATTACTATAGACAATAGTATTGCTCTTTGTAGCATTAGTATCTATGAGGTTACAACGAATAAACAACACTTGATGTATCCAAGGATGAAACGAAAATAGTTATGGCTCCATATGAACATCAATTTTAGGTGTGAAGAACTCCATGAGCAGTATGTTAGAGACGACTTTCATCATTTGTATCTCAAGAAGGCCAGATTTGTGTAGTCTTAACTCTTAAGTATTCTGAGGATGAAAGAGAGGTTTCCCAATGCTAAGCCTCTCACAGTTGCTGTTGTCAAGCAGTCCGTTTTAGTGGCCTGCCTGGGTATAGAGGCGACACAGCTTGCTTGTGCAGTATCTTAGAGATTCTCCTCCTTGCATTCACAAAAAGGAGCCGTGTTAATGGCCTGTAAAATTTGTTCATGTTGCTCAATCAACTCAATCATACAGTCAATGCAATTATTCATAGCATCAACCTTACTTCTTGTCTGGACACCATGTGTAAGGGCCTATCAATACCAGCTCCCAAGAATGGATTATGTGAACCTTTCTCAATAATATTCTTGTTAATGCTCTTGATGGCAGCACTGGTTTCATGGAGAGCAGCAAGCAGTGTAGGGTCAGTTTTAACGTATTCAACAGGACTAATAGGAATTTTGATTTTCCTGAGGCCCTATGAAGGCATTTGGAAATCTTATCTCTGTCATACCCCAATCTGTACACTCTTTCTTGATTTAATCAAGTTGTTATAAATCAAATTATTATTTTAATGAGCAAATTCACTTAGAAGCATGTGATCTTAGTTGTAATTATTTAATGACAACACGAATGCCCATGTGACTTTCTGACACACAAAAACACCAGTCGATAAGACCATGATGGTGAAGGGTGTTAATCTATGGTTGCACAGAAAGTGAGACAATGCGAACGCGCGCGCGCACACACACACACATTGATGAGTGTTTCTGATTTGTTATTGGCTGGTTGTGTGGTTATATTGTTTTGAGTTTGACATTGAAATTTGCTTGACCCCCTTCTTATATAACTTCTTACATTGTTGACTTTCCAAATTAAACTTGTTTTAATTTTTTATTTGTCAATATTATCAGACAAAGGTTTGATGTGCGCACACACAAGCATGTGGTTCCTTACAACTCCCTCCTGATGATGTACTCCCTTTTATCAACACAACTTATACCTCATTGCTTAACAAAAGCTTATCAAAACTTGTCAAAAGATATGTGGATTATTATTTGAAGGGCAGTTAACTCAAGATAGAGTGGAGAGAAGAGAAACTAGGGTACAACCTTTGGGTTTCAAGTAGTCCACAGAGAGTCTATAGATGGTAGGAGAGTTGGCCACCAAGGGCAAGTTAAGGGTGACGAATACCAAATCCTTCACCCCTATGCTGACCATGATGTCCCAGATGGGTTTTATGGTATCCACGTACAACAGTTTACTGCCCTTCCTTTGTTTAATAAATTGTTTTTATTTTCTTTTGAAGGGAGGGGAACTCTGCTACATTTTATTTTTTACGAGTATAAAAAATGGAATGAGGGTTTTGCGAGGAATAGTGGAGAGTGGAGTGAGGATTTTGAAAAGGAAGCAAAAATCGTTTGGAGATAAAATCGGCAAACCAAAAGTATAAGATTTTTTCAAAAAATCGTGAAAAAATCGGGAAAAAGTCACGGGTAAAAATCGGCAAACCAAAAGTACAAGATGTTTTCAAAAAATTGTGATTTAAACAGGAAAAAAATTTTAAAAAATCGAATTTCAAAAAAATAGTGATTTAAACTTCTTATGTATTAATCCTTCTCTCAACTAACAATATTGTTTTTAAGAATAGTTTTAAAATTACAATAAAAAACCTTCAATATATTCTTGTGATGTACATGCATACCAAACTCTAAAACATAAATAATTGAACTCCTTTAATAACACTATAATTTAGAAGATCAAATTATTTTTTGACATTAATAAAACTCAAATACCTTTCACCATTACAAACATTAAAAAATAAAAATAAAATATCTTCAATAAATAACATTATTTAGAAAAAAACAATCATCCCCTATACAATCCACTCAATCCCCTATACAATCCACTCATAATTATATGTAACACACGTAGACATTTCCAATCTTCACCTCTACCCGAAACCCCTTCTTCATTATTCCTTTCCTCCTTAAAATATCTTCAATTTCCTTCAACACATAGTAACTATAACGACGACAAGCTACCATTGTAATTATCCATTCTCCTTCACGCACCTTAAGGCTATACTCATAGTGATAAGGTGAAAGTGATTTATTTATACGCTGTACCGAAGTGGAGCTATCAACCACAACCACACAGCATCCAATAAGTGCACTCAATTCTGGCCAGTTGGAATAATAAGTTTCATCAGCACTAATATCAATGACTCCATCGACCCCAATATGAGCATGAGAAAACAGATATTCGTTTAAACTTGACTCAGCTCCATCTACTGCTCTTCCGCTCACAAGTACCCGTGACGGCACACTCTGAAATAAAAGACAAAATACTCAACAGCTGAACAGGAATAAAAATCGCAGTAAAAATCGAGTTTTCCTCAGCGATTTAAACTTTTAAAAACTGTTGAAAATCGTTTTCAAGACCAGTCAACGATTTTTGCTTTTCCCGATTTTTTCCGGGATAAAACTCGCATCAGAGGGCAATTTGCAATTTTTACCCTAAATTGCGATTTCTATACAATTTATGCTTCTATGGGATTTTCAACATATGAAAGTGGATTTTCAAGGCATAAAAAGTTGTTATTCTACCACTAGCTAGCCGAATTAATTACCCTTGTTTTGTAGAAATCTCTGTTTTCATATCTATGTGGAAATAGAAACTTTGGTTGTGATAGTTAGCATGTTTGTATGCTGTGAAAATTACTTTGTCGACTGCACTTGTTGGCTGTGTAGAAATCTGGAATAGCTCGTTTGGATGCTCTTTGCGACACCGAAAGTACTAGTTGTGACCTCCATGGATTATATTATCTTTACATGACTGCACAGAGTAACTACTGTAGTTATGCTATTATCACTTGGTTGTTCTTTTTAAAGCCCCAATATGGTTTATTCTCTTTTGAGTTAGTATCAGACCAACGGCACAATAGTGAGTTAAAAGTCTTTTATTTCTAAAAATTCTAATTCAGTTTTTGGTTGTGAAATACTATTGATGAACCTTTATGACTCTGGAAGTTTGCTTTCTCTTTTGAGTTAGTATCAGACCAACGGCACAATAGTGAGTTAAAAGTCTTTTATTTCTAAAAATTCTAATTCAGTTTTTGGTTGTGAAATACTATTGATGAACCTTTATGACTCTGGAAGTTTGCTTAATTTTTGGCATTGAAGAATTATAGTCCTTGATAACTGTTTAAGATCATGATTATTGTTTCTCTTATAAAAATAGCTATTACCTGGAGCATATAGCCATCATGCAGCTATCAGATTTTTCCCAGCCTGTATAGCTTAGAAGGTTTTTGGCATTTCTTTTATGAAATTTCAAGTCTCTTGTTAATTCCTTTTCTCTTGGGTATATGAACCTCTTTTGGCTTAATGTTGTTTTTATTGGGATGAACCACCCTTGGGGTTACCAACTTATATTTAAATATTGTCCTTGAATTGGTGAGGTTTCCTGGATGTTTGCTGAGTTGTCTTTCAATGGGCCTAGGGTTAGTAGACAAATACCTTTAAGGGATGTGAATTAGACCTAAGCTCTATTAATAAGCCAAGAAAGTTTTAAATGTGTAAACAATTATCATCTTATCACCCCTCTTCATTGGAACTGGTGAGCATTCCAATGTTTGCTTTCATATCCTTGTGTTAGATTGGCTTAAGCATTTAGTTTGGATCAATTGTGCAATACTATTTATCTTTCTCTCACACCATCCTCCTACAAAGCACCCCCACCCCTAACATTGACCCATGCACCAGGGTTTCTTACACCACCACTTTGTACGACATTCCTATTCAGCCTACCATCTGTCTCCTCCCCCCCACCCCCCGCTCCATGCCCCTCCTTCCCCCCCACCACACTCATATTGATTATTCTCTCCAAGTGATGTTGGGAGGGCCCTTTTGAAGCTTAGTACTAGCAAAGCTACCGTTCTAATGGGTTCCAAGACAATTTTCTCAAATATGGGGTTGTTCATTTGCCTCTCCTTTGGCTGAGCTTTCCAATGAGATTGTCAATTCAGATTTTCCACCATCCTAGTCATGGCACGTCATCCACCCCATTCATAAATCACTGATTCGCTTGGATCTGAACAATTACAAGACTATCATGATTAGGCATTCCTTTGCCAAGCTTTATGCCATTGTTTTAGACATGAAGCTTTCAATGTTTTTTGAAGAGGTAATCTATGAGAAAGAGGGCAAGCAGGTTTTAGGAGAGGTTTCCAAATTATGAATCACATATGCACACTCCGAGCTATTATTGAGGAGGCTCACTAGAGGTCTTTAAAGTCTTATGTTGTTTTGTTGACTTTTGGAAGGCCTTTTGACTATGTTCCAAGACACTTGCTTTTTCTAAGGTTATGTGATTGCAGCATTCCAAGCACCCTCAGTACTACCATCAAGAGACTCGAATTAGATGGTAGTTGACAAGTTTCAAACTCCCCATGGTTTCTCTGAAATTGTTAAGAGTACCATTGAAGTCAAGCGAGAATGCCCTCTCTCCCTACCCTCTTTGGTCTTTATATTGATGATCTCGAGGATTTCCTTTGACATTGCACACATGCAGATGAGGGATGTTTGTTACATCATGTCTTGATTGTTATACTTCTCTTTATCAATGATGTCCTCTCTAACTCCCCCAAGGGCTTGCAAAAACAATTTGATGCCCTAGCTTTTGTAAGCTTAAGTAGTTGTTGATGAATCTTGGTAAAACTGAGGCTATGGACATCACTAGGGATGCCCAATCTAGGTTCCAATTCTTCTACAAAGGGGAGCCAATTGAGATCACTACATCCTATATCTACCTGGGTGTTCAATTCATAGAACCTTCTTCCAGTGTAAGACCTACATCTCAGTCACACATTTGCAAGGGTTATGCATCTCCCTCTCTCTTAGAGCGATAATGTTTCTAAACACACTTCTACGATGCGCCTCTTTCATGCAGTCATCAAACCTACAATTCTCTCTTGCAACATATAGTTACATGTAAACATGCAGTCAACATATGGTTGCATGATATAGTCCCTCAATGCATTTTCCAAGCCCCATTTGGTGCCCCATCCCCTATGACTAGTGCCTTTCAAGCTCACTTTCCACATTCATAGACTCAAATCTTTGGGTTATTCATCTTTTGGGTGTATGAGGTACTCCTATTTAGCATTCTAATCTTCTGAGAGGATTCTCTTTTGGTCTTACTAAACATTGACAATGCTTGTCATACAAAGGCCACTTCACTCTTTCCCCCTATCAACATCTCTCCTTTTTTCTTTTCCTTGGACACTCCTCCTTGCCTTATTCCCTCTAAGGCCATGATCATTTGGGCAGTCATGATCTATAGGTGGCGTCATCATTTAGCTTAACTACCTTCAACACCATTGGTCACACAGATTGAGAATCACTCTTGGGCAACTACAAGTATGCTACCAACAACTTCGGATTGAGATGGACCATCACATCCTGCATGAGGACAAGATCTATTAGTTTTGCCTCCTCTGTGAGGCAGAAACTAAACTTTATTTTCAAATGCCCTGCTTACTTTGAGATACACAAGAGAAAACACTACTTGTATAGAGACCCGAGTGGCTCACTTTCACTTTCACCGCTACCCAAATCTATGATGCTTGGCTCTTTTCTTGAGGGAGCTTGTCACCTTCAAGCACATGGCATTACAAGGGACTTCTAGGACCACTAGGTTGATCGCTTTGATCCTCCAACCTATCACTTCTATTGTGGGCATTACAGACCCTTGGGATACAGCCAATTTTCACATTGTTGATGACAAATTAGCGAGAAGATGTACTATGCACATTTGGACCAAGGCACCCCACCTCTCTCACCCAAGGCACCATGCTCTTATCATGCCTCACTCCCAATTAGTGTCTCTTATTCAAGTGCATGTCACCAATTTCTTTCCCAACTCTAGTAGTATCTTAGATGGTGGAGGGTCATTGACCATAAATATTATGATAGCTTTAGACAAATTTTGGGTGGCACTCTTCACACCCCCAAGGTCATCTAACCAAGATCTTAGACTAACCCTTTCTATAGGGCACATCATCAATTCTTGTATTGGCACTGTTGGGACCCAAAATAGATGCAACCCTAAACCCTAAAACATTTCACAATCACCAAGGCCAGGGGTGTCGTCAAGGTGATTGAAAGAGTTTTATCAACAGGTCAAGGGCGATCTTGGCCAACTAACAGGAGTGGGTATACTCCTCTGCACTTCAGGCTTAGCTAGACCTAGGAGGGATATTCCTAGAGGCATGAAATAAAACGCAAACAAACATATACAGCCATACCCAACATACACTTGACCCCCAAAGCTGTCAATAGGTCAAGACAAACTGGTTGCACAGGCCTTTGTATTAAGTTGATTACTGCACTATGCATTTGCACCCAAATATAATTTCATTACATTCCTTAAGATGACTCCACTTAACTTCGAAAACACAAGATACATAGTGCAGGCGTACATGTTCATGATTCACTAATGATTAAAACAATTTTGCATCGTTTTAGATTTATCCTTGGTTATTGCAACAAATCATGAACAGCGTGAGAAACCCTAAACTAAACCTATTCCTACTCCTACAATGAACAAGACAGAGCTTAATTAAAATGATGATTGATCCATCCCCAATATGGGCTGGTGCCTATTCCATTGGGCAACTGAGTCAGAATGCAAGGAGGAAAGAAAATGTGCAGCAGAAGATCAATGGAACCAAACATGTATTCACATACATATCATAAATAGAGCCTTCGTGCAATGGACATACTTAATAATCCAAGAAAGAACTGCAATGATTCATGAGCAACAAAGAAATGGCAAATACAAAGCCTTGTATTAACTTGGGTGTTGTCAGACACCTCCAAATCCTAGTTACAATCGTGCCAGCAAATGTGGCAAGAGAAAACATACAACTGCGATTATACATTCACCAAAATCATTACAAAATCCCATGGAGACATACCAATGCATACAGATCTACTTTACACATCCTTCCTACACTCTGCTGGATACATCCCTTCACTTGCAGCCAGACTAGCGCGATTTGATGCCCTAAAATTTTCCTTAGGCGATTCCAGACCAGACAATTGGTTCAGCGACCAACAACCTTGAAAAGAGCTTTGATCTTCTATTTATAGCATGAGTCAATCTGATATGAGGGCGAAATGGGAGGGAAAACCTCACCAACTCCACCAACCACATTGAAAACTTGTTCCTCGGCCACCCACGTAGCATTTATGGCGATCCGAGAAGTTGTCGGCGCTTTTGAAAGAACAAGGAAGGCCAGGAAGTCGAGCTCCAACAAATCGGACTTCGGAGCTCAAGCCTTCTGCCTTGCAACTTACATCTGAAAGAGGAAGGAGGGAAGCCCCGACCCCGCCTATGTATAGATATGAAGGCGTCGAGGATCAGGCCTCGGGCCTTCACCATTTCGCCTTATGCCTTCCAGAAGGGAGAACAAGGAAGCCCCGACATCCGCCTTCCGCCTTGCATAGAAGGAACACTTGTCGAGGGTCAGCCGTAGGGCCTTCCTCCTTCATCTTCTTATGAAGAAGGCAAAAGGAAGGAAGCCCGAACTTCGACGTTCAACACACTTAGTGCTACACTGGCCCTGTCGGACTTTGGCCTTCGGGCCCTCCATTCCGCAACACTGAAGAAGATGGAAGGTCGAAACTCCGACCTCAGACGCTCCACAGTACTGCATCATACTTAGAATATTTTTCATTACCTTGACGGACTTTGACCCTTCTCGCCGACGTCTGCCTTGAAGAAGACAGAAGGCCGAAGGCCCGACCTCCAACCTCCAACACACTTAGTAGATTTTGCAATGAATAACACTTAGAGAAATTTAACCTTGGAGGATTTCAGAGCCAAAAGGGAAAGCAAGATGATAGGACCTCCGACAATGTAAAAAACACAAGGAAACACTTAGAATTTTTGACTTAGTCATTTTTGGGCCTTTTTTCCTTGTATTTTTCAAAAGGCAAACATATGAAAACCTATGAAAGATGTCTCTGATCGGTTATAAACTATAGGTTCAAGTGGGATTCAGATGGAATTTGGGGGCAAAATGGAGCATTTTGGGGACAAGCACCTTCATAGTTACCAATGAGTTTGACTCCTCTTCTACTGATACAAATTAGACTTTGTTCACCCATTTTGGCATTCTGACATCCCCAACTCTATTGTGTTTGGCAACGAGTCATTTCTCTTAGATATTTTGACTACTTACAAACTATTTTTAGTCATCTTAGTGGTCTCATTGGTTCTTTCCTTTCTAACAAGCCTTGCCACTCTTGGTTGAATCCTCATTTTTGTTGTCAAAATGCCTTTCTGCTTTTTTTAGCCACAATTATATTTTAGTTTGTACCTTCTTTGGAGCCTCTTTTTGGCTCCCTCTTGCTATTGTCTCTAGTTGTATTTTCATGTCCTATTTGTTGCAAGTATGGGCCTAACCGGTATTGTCATTGATGTCAACATACTCCTGTTGCATTAATGATAAGGATTGGATGAACTGCTTGCTGAGGATTAGTCATATCAGGAACAGAGAAGAACAGTGAAGACAGTTAAGGTAAAGATCCAAGATAAGATGAAGATCAGAGGATGCGCTTCAAAGGGTTTGTAGATATGTGTCATGAGATGATCCAGAAAAGATTTCAGAGGTCCGCATAAAGATCTAAAGAAGTTATGACCACTTAAGTAAAACCGGTTCTGGCAGGTGTTCAGAGGTGACAGAGTGATACAGATAGGTCCGATGAGATCCGGAAATGCAATATCCTATTCTGCGGATTTGGTGGAGTGTTTAGGAAGTCCATGTGGAGTGACAACTCAAATGGTTTGTGATCTGGAGGTCCACAAGCATCTATTCCATTGTGACAGTGATGACAGACTGTGTTATTGAGGTTCTGGATGAAGGAGAGAAGGATTTCAACAAGACGATGTAGTATGGATGTTCTTGGTGATTCAGGCAAGCTTGTGGAGGTCTTTGGATCATGTCCAGTTCGTGTTGATGGTCCACATTGGAGTTTGAGCTCGCAATTGAAGAATTACTTCCGGATGATGGTGTTCTTCCTAAGTCTGGACGACCAGATGAGTTACACATCCTACGGATGATCTTGAGGATGTTATGTGAGGATTGGCGTGTTCCTAAATGAAGATTGAAGTCTCAGATCTGTGTGGCCGACAGTGTGTTAATCCGCGTGAAGTCTTTTTGTAATAAGTCATGTTGTACTTATGTATTTGCTCTGTAATGTTTGCCGACTTAAATGATCATTCCTAAGTAGATGTCTTGTATAAATAAGGAGTTGTAAAGTCATTTCAAAGTGTATCTTGTGGAGATGAGAGTGTGGTAGTGAGGAGGAGAGCGAAAGGCAGAGCAAAAGTATTGAGCTTAAATGGAACTGACTCAAGCATGGTGAAGATGCTATTTTCCAGTTCAAGTATGTGATACTTATTATTTTGTAGACAGTGTCTCTTGTAGGCAGTGGGCCTCTTGTGAGCAGTGTGCTCGGGCAGTGAGCCCTAAGTAGCATGTGCCATTTTGTTCTTTCTATTCTTCTAACAGATAATACAATCTTGGGTTAATCACCCCATGGTTTTTCCCTTAACCGGGTTTTCCACGTCAAAATCTTGGTGTCTTATGTGTTGATGTGTTTCTGGTCTTGATTTAATGCATTATGTTTCATGATTGATTTATTATTATGTTGCTGAATTACAAAGTGGATTTAAGTGTTTAATTGGAAGAAAGTTTCTGACAACTGATTCACCCCCCCCCCTCCCTCTCAGTTGTCTGTCCTAAATCTAACACTATTGACATATTTTGGTCACCTATAGACATTTTTCTTCTTTCTTTCTCAGTGGACCCTTAACCAAGTATCCCTCCATTTAGGGAAGGTCTACTTTTGTTCCATAAAAGGTTGGGAATGAAGCCTTGTCCATAGCACTATGGATGTGGTAAACCACCACCA
Organism: Cunninghamia lanceolata; assembly: GCA_027924645.1. Lineage (NCBI taxonomy): Eukaryota > Viridiplantae > Streptophyta > Pinopsida > Cupressales > Cupressaceae > Cunninghamia > Cunninghamia lanceolata. The sequence continues at coordinate 6,832,986 of BSBN01000398.1, read as the reverse complement.
TCATGGTCTTAGCCCACATTTGCCATTCATAGACATGCCTGTAAATGATGTTGAGTTTTCAAATTTGAAAAAGGCATGTAATACCTTATCAAGGGCGTGTCTCTCAGTGGAAACTGCCAATGAATGATGAAAATTTGCAATTGTGTTCAAAGGTGTGTGCTGCTATGCATAGAGGATAAGTTTCAAGATGAAAGTTATCTACTCATACTATCTAGCACACAACTCAGAAGGGCAGAACACAATTTCTAAAAATAAAATTTTGCATTCACACATTCTAGTACATGCCTAACAGAGGTGAAGTGAATTTTTGCAGGAAAATATACATGGACACGATCTAGTGTGTGCCTAGTAGCAATCAAGTAGGGTTTAGATTATCAAAAATATATGAATTCATGTCTAGGCATGGGCTTACTAATTGAAAGCAGTTAAGCAGGAATAAAAGCACACAAACTGATGGATGGGTGTACGTTTGTTGTTGGGCGTGTGATTGTGAAGACAAAGACCGTCTCCCATATATAGTCATGCGATCCCAAGTTTTTATTAGAAGGGCCAACTAGTTACTGAGGCAGACCAAAGTTTTTGAAAGAAAATGGTTGTGAGTAGAAGCATTTTAATAAGAAGGCCGACAATTTTGTTTGGTTGTTTTTTTCTTATTGCTAGGGTTTTCAACTTTGTAAATAGAGATGGCATCCACAAGTAACCATAGTACTGGGAAGATCATGGAACTTGCTTGAAGGCATGGCACACTAGGTATAGAGGTAAGAATGGTGATTTGCAATTATTGTGGCTTGAGGATGAGAGAGAATTCAATGGATGGTGATAATGATATGCTTAAGGATGATATTGTTCCTAAGGAATAATCTTTATCATTTAGTCTAAGGGCACCCCCACTAAGGAGCTTTAGTCATGTTAACATTTTAATTTGCACTTTTCAATGAAACACAAGATAAAATAGATGTGTAATAGAACCACTCTTTGAATTAGAAGCTCCCTGTAAAACAAAAACTAACTACTATGAACAATATGTACTTGCTATTCACAATCTTTACAGTGGTCTTCTAAGGTGGTTCACATTCGTGCTGGATAAAAGTAAATGTGTTTCTTTCTTGATTCATCTAGGATAAAAAATCTGACACACTTCAACACTAGTCAAAAGGTTTTTATGCTTTTTGACTGAAAGAAAACCCTACAACTACACATTTACACTGTTCAACTAAAAGCAAAGACTAAATAATGCAAGTGCACATAAAGATTGAATAAGCTTAAATACAAAGACACAAACATTTTGGTAAATTGAATTATGAGATTAGTAAAAAAAGCCACAATCTTCAACTTCATGCAAGCCTGCAATACAAATCTTGCAACTTGCTAAAAGCAATTTAATCTCTCCCAGCACACAAACATTTCAATAGCAATTTAAAAAGAAGATAGGCATAATAGATTCTATTGAATGAATATGAAATTCTAGATTAACAACACTAATAGCAATTACAATAACATGCAAGCATGAGAATTACCATTAGAAATTAAAGTGCAAAATAGCACTTATATATAATGTTTACAAGGCTATTACATGAAAATAAATAAAAAACTAACTGCTACTTCTACTCTAAGAATAACTGATTGCATGAAATGCAATTTTTATTACAAAATCTTATCCTCTGATACTAATACTAAAACCATGCAAACTCCAGTTAAGTTGTAGATTAAATTTATTACGAACTATGATTTAATGCTCACATCTCTCACAAGATGAGAGATCTATAGATAGAAGATCTAAAAATAGTTGACTCCAAGCTAAAAAGAGCATAGGCTCCTCGCACTAAAAAAAAATATCGCTAAAAAAAGCACAGGTTACACATGCAACAATACACTATAAGACAGACTTTTAAACTTGCACTTCGATTTCCTTTGTATATGTGTGCACTTCATCACCAAGTGCACCCCTGTGAAAAATTTTGAAATTTGAAATATCCTTTTAGTGAGGTGCACACCTACACCACAGACACATACCTATACACTATGATTTTTTAATATTTGGTTTTCCCTTTATATAGGCATGCACTTCATGCTCCCACATACACCTAACAATGGGGTTTTTAAACTTTGATGTGAGCAAAAAGAATTCTTTGTTAAAGTGCGCACTTGCACCCTTGACACACACCTAATAACTGGATTTGAAAGCTCTATTGATGAGGTGCGTGCCATGACCCCTCACGTGCACTTGTACATTACTTTTGAATCTTTGCATTTAAAATTTGAGTTTTCCTTTATGAGGTGTGCCCTTGCCCCCCAAGCGCGCTGTGACAATGGGTTTCAACTTGTTTTGGAAACCAATATTTTTTCTCTTTATGAGGCGCGCACCCAGTTACAAGCGTTTGATTTTTTTTGACAAACACACCTACCTCTGTGAAGTGCACACCTACCCCTATCTCCTGCGCCTCTAAAAGGATATTGATTTTTCCTTGTATAGGTGCATCTCAATCTCTCAAGCGCACACCTTTGTATAGGCCTTTTTTTTGTCTCCTTGCAAATTTGTCCTTTTGTTAGACACACACCTAGACCTCTCACATGCACATGTGAATGAAACTCCTATGTACTCAAGTGCATCTCGCGACACTAGATGTGCGCCTCATTATTGTAAATTGTTTTGTTTGAGTTCAACTTCTTTTACAAGTGCACCCCAAACCACCAAGCATGCACCTTTCAATGGCATTCATTTGAGTCTTCCTTTCCATACCTTCAAATGATTTCAATACTTTGTTAGATGCACACCTAACACGGGATATTTAAACTTTGGGCTTTCCACTTTTGTGGTGCACGCATCTACTCCAAGTGTGCACTTGATCACCATATCATTTTTCGACTTGGATGCTTCCTTCCATAAGGTGTTCTCTTGATGAAATTTTGACTTTGAACTTGATTCTATCAAGTGCATAAGATCTCAAGACCTCTTTTCCTTTGCCATGATGGATAACTTCAAGAGCATCATTTCATGATCCTATGAACAATTAAGACAAAAAGAACTTGGCAAGACCTGATCACAACTTATACTTGGGAAAACAATAAATGCTAGATTTAAACTTGACACAATATGAAAATTCCACATGGGTACAAGTCGAAGGGAAAATTTGTAAAATATTTTTCATGAATTTGTAATTTCTATGATGATGACAATTGATCAATCATCATATCATATATGAGTTGTGACAATGTGTGTTCTACTTCTTTTTTGGTCTAAAGCTATTAGAAAAAATACCTATGATTTCTCTAAATTCAGTATTTTACATGTTATTTAGGTTTATCTTACAAATATGCTGATTTTTTCTTGAGTCTCAAGTCCAAGTCAAAATTTTGGTCTGCTAAGTATGAGTTTTTGAACCATGCTTCAAAGAATGGTACTCTTCTTAGACAACAATGATGAATTCCCAACTGTCGAAAAGTTCAAAATTGGGCACTGTAAGATTGCCACCTGTGTTGAGAGTAATGTGGACATATTCAACATAGTGAATGTAATCTTCTCAAAGTCAATGAAGAGGTTGACAGAGAAGTAGGTACCCAATTGTCATATCCAATCATCAAATATTGCAGCATCGATCTTTCTTTGGAACACTAGAATTGTCCGAATTGACTTGGACCTTGAAAGGCCCTGATGTTGATAAGTCTTGCTACAATATGAGATGGAAGAAGACAAAGTTCTGGAACCCAATTTCATCATGAATTCACAGGAAAAAGCCAAAAGTGCAATGCACTGCTATTTGACATCATCCTTGGTGAGTTTTAGAACATCTAGGGAGGCATCAGAAGGTTTCTTCTAGGAATTAATCATCTCACTCGTGTGTTGGAATTCTTATATACCAATTCAGGGATATGAACAAAAGCTTGCTCCGATTCCAATGATCTACATCATGGAGCCAAGGACAGTGGCACAGAGGATAACACAATAACCTAGCTGGTTTGTTTCTGAGTTATGGAATGAACATGCGATAGAAAACACTGTAAAACATTATGCATTCATAAGATGGAGATAACAGAATAATGCTCTTCTCTTCAAAGGAAATGAACATGTATGGTACATAGGTGTACAACAGCCTACAATGTTGAGAATGGGAATTTCCAAGATCAAAAAATTAGGAAATGCTTCCTAGCACTGGAAAATCAGATGTGTTTGTGTATTTGTATCATCGACCTAAGGGGCCTAGCACAAGTATGTTTACAAATACAAATACAAAAAAGACAGTTACAATCAAGAATGATTACATAGTGGTTCAAATTATACGTTTGCCTTTCTATTGATGTGTATCTTTGTCTCCAAGGTGTATGTTGCACTGACTGATCTACTAACATGGTGCGACTCCTAGAAGTGTAATTTGAAGTGATTTAAAGTTTTGGCACTGAGTCTGACCTATGCAGAAGCCCTTTGCACCATACACCAACTCAGAAAGCACCAATCAATTGGAGTGTTATCTAAGGCGCCAAGTGAGGAACTGACAATCTACTGAGATGATAGTGCTCAGGTTTGGTACTAGGTGGTTTGGCATTGGCACTAGCTACTGTAGCATTGGCTTCTTTGGTGCTGGCACTTTGCAGTGAAGTGCCAAGTCGTATGATACTGCTTGCAAAGCTAAAGTGTGAAAGTAGACAATTATGGGTTGGCTTGGATTTTGTATGGATACAATTTTTTATCCATTTGATTACCAATCGATTGAAACCATAAGCTTCGAGAGTTTGTTCAATTAGATCCTGTTGTGACGTTTTCACACATCGCCCCATCGCAAATGGGGACCCCCTCTTTTTCTCGCTTTCTATCTTAGTTGCTTTAGGATTTTAGTTTTTCTCTGAGTCTGTAGGTTTAGTAGTATAGATTTGCCCGAGTCTCGCCAAATTCTTGCTCAAAATCCATAAAGTGATTGAAGAAATTGACTAAGGAGTGGAAATTTGGCCTAAGGGATTGATATTTAACTAAGGGGTCCATATGCGTTCACCCTGATGCATGTTGTTGAAACCCTGAAAATGACTAAGTCTAATGTCTTGAAACCCTGAAAATGACTAAGTCTAATGTCCAGAAACCCTGAAAAACTGACTAAGTCTGAAATCTAGAGGATCCTCAAAAATCTAGAATGTGCCTGTTATATCCCATGGATCTGGGACCTATCTCAAACATCCTGACAGTATATTTCAAAATATTTAAAGTATATATACTATAAATATTTTGAAATATACATCAAGCAGGGACCTTCAAAATCTTATTCACAAAATCCAAGACCTCATGGAAAGTGCGCCACGGAAAATCTTGTTCGCAAAATCCGGTTCATCAAGGAAAGTGCGACAAGGATAAAAAAATTCCTTGATCTAATGAAAAGTGCGACTTGGAGAGATTTCACAAGGTGAGGTTGGACATGGAATTTATCCAAGACACGAGGAGAAGTGTGAAATTCCACAAGGGAGTGGAATATGTGACAAGGAATTTTTCCATGACTTGCCACAATTTGCGCCTAAGGATAGAATAAATCCATGATTCCAAGGGATTTGCAATAAGGAAGAATCCAAGTCTAGGAGGTGTTAAAAAAATTGGAAAATCCATAAGGCACTAAAATATGCGACCAAGAGTATCCCTAACATCATGAAAAGTGCGCTCCAGGATAAGGAAATCCGTGTAATGTCCCTTTTAGGAACAATACTAATTTTACCCTAAATTATCAATTTCCAAGCAAACAAAGGTTCAAAGAGTACCTTGGTTTGATTTAATTTCTACAAACAAGTTATAAAACACTTACAATATTACATTAGCCTTATGAAGTATACACTTGAACACATAGAGTATATACTCGAATACACATAATCCACAAGGTATACACTTGAATGCACTTAAATACACATAAATCACAAGGAATGAATACATGTAAGTATACCATTAGACAATTGGAAAGGGGATTCGGAGCATCCCATACTACACCATGGACCCGTCCACCAACCCAAGGTCACCAAGTATACACATGAATACACAAAATACTAAAGTATAAACAGCAAAGAAAGATCATATATAGCAATGTAACAAGTCTCTAGGACTATGTGGGTTCAACCATAAAGAGTGGGGGAGTGGAACGTGATGAGGTGTCCCAAGTTTCCTCTACCCTAGGCCCAATGGCAAGACCTTATCCTCCGTTGGCCTCATGTGGTCCTTAACCGATGGTCCTTAACCATCATCATGAGGTGGCGTACCTAGTGAGGGCTTTACGCCGTTCCCCTCCATCACACCATCCTTTCCTCTTATGATTGAAGATCCTCATTTTATTTAATTCAACAATTGATTCAAGTGAGGATAGTTCGGAGGCTGCAATAGGGTGTCCTAGATCCTCCATCCTAGGCCCAACAGCAAGACCTCATCCTCTGTTGGCCTCATGTGGTCCTTAACCGATGGTCCTTAACCATCATCATGAGGTGGCGTGCCTAGCAAGGGATCATTCGTCGTTCCTCCTCCTTGCAGTCCTACCTCAACCTTCCTTGACCAATCATTGCCAAAATCAAATTATTATTATCCATAAGATCAATAGTATTGGCATCAATTATCAATGCTTTTAATTGATATAATTATAATTGCATTTGAACATATTTATTCATTTCTATATTCATTAAATAAGCATAACTACAATTATTCAAAGGGGTAGGTTACATTACCATTCTGCTGTTACCTTTTTAATTATGTATACCACTGCTGTTATATACATACCTGACTGCCTTTATTGCTTGCTCCTGCTGTGTATTTTTCCAATACTAAATATTGCTTGCTTGATGTTGTGTATTTTTCCAATGCTAAAATACTTCTTGCTTGATGCTTTCTATTATGTATTTCAATGGCAGATCTGTAGGTGTGAATCTGATTAATCTTCTTAAACTTATCTTTTTTCCATATATACAAGAGCAGATCTGAATATATCATAAATGCATATATTTCAAACTTAGAATGTATCCTTCTTTTGCCAATCACAAAACAATTATATATCTTCCAAGATCCAATAGACACAACCTTTTTCAAAGAGACAACTCCTCCTAAATCGCAGCCTTTGGTGATTAATCTCTGCCTCTTCATTAGTTACCATCTTTACTAATTCCTACCTTACGTATATATAATAATCTGACTTTTTATTTATCTTTTGTCTTATATGCTGTCAGAATTTTGTCTATCGTATTACAAATGATAATTGCATTATATATCTCAATGTAGGAATAAGGTACTCCATATTAATTATTAAATGTGTTATAAATTATAATTTGTTATTTATATTTATTTTTATATAATATATACTTGGTTTATAATATTATATTTAATAATATTTTATTTAAGTATATTTAATTTATAATAAATATTTATGTATATAAAAATATATCTGATTTATATAATATTTAATTCAAATATATTTAAATATATTTGATTTGTAATATAAATTAAGTATTTTCTATTTAAGCCAAATATAATTATTTTTATCTTATTTTAATTCGAATATATTCAATTTATAATATATTCAATTTACGATTTATAAATAGACTTAAGTGTCATTCATATCTTTAATTTGAATGAATAATACATAATTGATTTAATTATAGGGACATGACAATCCGCGACAAGAGGAAATCCGCGACATCAGGAAATCCGCGACATGGATCCAATCCTTAGCGAGGCAAAAGGTGTGACCTTGGAGAGACTTCACAGGATGAAATAAGGAACATGAAATAATCCAAGGGATTCATCCAAGACTCAAAGTTGGATCAACGAATTAATCCAACACAAGGCGAAATATGTGATGAGGGAAAATCCAAAGGTAAGTGAACTTGCGACAGGAATTTTGTCCAAGAGATGCCAAAATGTCCGAAATTCCGAGTAGTGAAAAACATGACTTGAATTGTCCTTGATCTCAAGAAAAATGTGACTTGGATTTTCCTTGTTCCTCCCAAACATGCGATGTAGAATTTTATCCAAGAGGCACTAAAAGGTGCGAAATTCCTTGATTCACTTGACTTTGAGAAATGAAATTTGTCCACAAGACACTTAAAAATGCGACTAGATTTGTCCCTAGGATAGTAAAACATGCGCTTAGGAATGAATCCATAATATAGCCAAAAGTGCGACTAGGATAAATCAATCCAAGGTGATGTGAAATGTGCGTTGTGGATAAAGAATTCCTTCACACCTTGGAAAAGGCGATTTTCTCCAAGGATAGAATCCAAGACATGCCCAAAAATCCCAGACAACAAGGAATGTGCAACCTGGAATTTTCCATAATCCTCCAAAAGTGCGCCTGGAGTGCCTAGCCAACTTGAACACAAAAATGATGAAATTCAATGAAAATCTAAGGAAAGTGAAGAAAATCTTTTGTTTACTCAGGAATTTGTGAATGGAATTGATCAATCATGCAAGTTTATTTCATGTTTTATCTTAGGATTGCGTTGCATTTAAGGATTTTGTTCATCATGACTACTCGAGGTTTTCTTTATTTTGCAGGAATTGAGGACAAGGATAAGTTCCATGAAGAAGATGTTCAAGGATGATCCAAGACGTTCAAGGTGGATGCAAAGAGTTTCTAATGCCGGAGAAGGAGATTACTTCCAATGACAAGGAGACTTCGCAAAAGATGAAGGAAGTTCAGGACATTTCAACAACACAAGGAATGCTAGCATCAAGGACAACGAGATACATTTCAAGTCCAACATCAAGGATTCCAGTTCCGGAAGAGAAGACCAATCCTTAGAAATCCAAGAGCAAGGATCCAGTACATCATTCATCAAGAGGATCGAGTTCAATATCAAGAATTCAAGAATTGCACCAAGAATCTACGCCAATATCAGGAAATCCAAGTGAAGCACAACACAAGGACGAAATTCCAAGTCCAAAGTACACTCCAGAGACAATTGTTTGGAATATGCTGAGGTGACATCCAATCATCATCAACCAACCAAAGCATGCCAAGTGTACCAACGGACGAGCTAGAGATCAACATGTCCAGATTCATTGAACCTAGCTACAAAAGGACAAGATAAGGGAGGCACCCTAGTACATGTGCCAGCTTCTCATTGGCCATAATGTTGGCAGTTTTGATGGATCTAATCTTGACCTAATCTGGGCCCTTCTTTGTATTTTTGGAGCTCTATATAAAGGCCCATTCGCCCCATTTTTGAGAGAGATAGAATAGGGAGAATAAGAAAAAAGAACAAAGAGTAATAACTGCTGTAGTATTTCTCCATTTGTGAGCAAGAAACTTTGAAGTATTAGCAGAATTGTTGCAAAAGGACATTTCCAAATCAATACATAAGCATTGAAGTTTGGTGTTTGTAGTGTTCTTTGGAATGTTGGCATGGTTCTCTAATTTCCCTAAAGCAAATCAGAAGCTCCATTGTTGCAAATCTGTTTTCTTAATTTCAGTTTCATTTTCAGTTTTCATTAATTAGATTGGTGGAAGATATTGCTATTGATGAATGTTGAAACCCCTTATGTTCATACCATTTGTGATTTGTGACTTGCAAGTTGCAGTGCATGGTTAGTCTGAACACTTTAAAAGCTCAACTTCGATTGCTTGTTGCATAATACATTTCTATGTTCTATGTATGAGTAATCTGAAAATCGTCATAAACTCCTTAGAAGATTGCATCACCTTTTTGTAGTTGTTGTCTCATGGCTAAACAAAGCATGATTTGGTTTCACTCAGTCAATAGCATTCTTTGCATCAAAGTAGATTCCTAAACCCTCATCTTTCTTTTACATTTTGTTTTTATATCTTCACTAGGATTAGTTTTCAAGAGTTTCATTGTCAAAACATACCCCCTTAATAGTAGACCTTGGAAATTCTGAGTGTTGCCCATTTGTGAAGGAGTTCCATTCATTCACACATCCAAGGAGTAATGAATTCCATCCATGTCCATGAAGAAGGAGTAATTTAGCATAAGTCCCTTTGTGATTACCAGCAAGATCACATCATTCCACTGAGTCTATCCATGTGCACGTCAAGACCTAACATTCAAGGAACCTTGGAGTACTCTCACTTGAATTCCATCCATGTCCATGAAGAAGGAGTGATTTAGCGTAAGTCCCTTTGTGATTACCAGCAAGATCACATCATTCCACTGAGTCTATCCATGTGCACGTCAAGACCTAACATTCAAGGAACCTTGGAGTACTCTCACTTGATCAGATAGTTTAGCATTTGAGATACTTTGTTTAAGAGAGGATAGAATACTTAGTGTTTTATTCTAATGTTGTTGTCGTCATAAAAAACACACCAACAAGTCCCACCTACATATATCAAAAGCTTTTAATCTAACCAATTTGATCATGATCCCTGGTCTTCTTTGAATCCAAAAATAAAGAAGCTCCTAGACTGCTATGATATTGTTTGTTATCTATCTACCAGGGACTAAAGGAGATTGAGTGTTTGAAATTAGCTTGACCAAAAGGGGATTGAGGCTAGAGGCAATAAGCTTTAATATGAGTTTGTAATCCATATGTCAAGAACTTTTGATAAGCCAGTCAATCATGATCCCTAATCTCTTTTGAATCTTGAAAGAATGAAGGAGCTCCTTCACTACTATGTTATGTTCTGTTATCTATCTCCCAAAGACAAAACCAGATTGAATGTGAGGAATGAATTACTGATGTGAGGAAAATCAAAGAGAACAGAAACAGAGTCACCTTTGGTTGAAACATCACAACACGTGAGAGAACCTCATGGAAATGATTGTTTCAGTGGCCAAAGGGAGTTGGATCATCATCAGAATTAAATTTTTTCTTCAAATTTTCATCAGTTTGTTCTTAACTAGCTAACATTCCCTAGAAAACATGAGAATATTGATTGCAATGATGTTTCAGTAAAAGAGGCTGCAAAACAAAAACAGCTGGAGACCTCAGACAGCTGAAGATAATCGTAAAACAACCTTCCTCTAGAATTAGTCTGAGATATAGCATTGGTTAGGAAACTTGCTCAAAAAGGATAAAAATGACCTTATAGACTCTAGAGTTAGCATCTGAGGTACAACCACCTGAGTTTTTCTAAAAACAACACAAAAACAAGCTGCACACTTAATATTTTACTGCCTAACATTAGGCTAATTAACTGAACCATGGTGTATGGGATCAAGTTACCAATTATGGAAACCTTTTTGTTGAGACAACTAAAAAGAATTTTAAGAGCATCTATTAATTTGAGTTGCATCTCTATCACTTGAAGCTGATTGCACTTTCAAAAAAATGGTTAGCAGACCTCTGCAATCAAATATCCGAGAAAAATGAGTATTTTAAGTACATCCAGTTGTCAGCGAAAATTCAATGTGCAATCCTAGTGCTATCAGGAATATTAGATGTGCAGTCTTAATGTTGTCAGATAATGTCACACCACAAACAAGGGTACAAATCCAAAGCAGACTATCAAACTTTTTGAGAATTGCATGGACTCTGGTACATTATCTGTATATTGGAGATTTAGATTTAGACTTGGTCAGTCTTTACAAATTTTGAGGGGAGGCAAAGAAATACCGTGTGATCAAGATTAGAGATGGCACTGCTTGATTGAGCTATATGCTTGATATCTTCAACATCAGCTTCTCTGTATGCCTGAAGCAATTTCTCAGCACAATGATTTTGTTCGCTATTTGAAAAGGCATCAATCCTAAGAAACAATAAACAAAATTAATTTTATCCTGATCATTGTTCCAATCTAACCTTCCAAAATCAAATTTTATCCACGAGAAGGGATTCAAAGTAAAAAAATGCAGCATGGTACAGCATAGCATAGAGCATATTATTCTGGAATTCTTTCTGGAGAATAATACATATATTAAACCCCTACAGAAACTAATTAGCATGTCAGTTCAAAATTTAAAAAAAAAGGTTCTTTCTGTTTAAATGCCAATGCATTGCTTTTCTATATACTAGAGACTCCTTGTATATAGCATTCTAAAAGTAGAGAGTACGGAGCACTCACTGGGAACAATCATTATAGCACTGTTCAGCTTGCTTGAAGTCATGCGCATATAGATACACAATGATTGCACTCAAATATGCCTGCATGAAACATTCCAACAATATGTAATCTACTACAACATTACATCTTTTTGAAATTGTATTCAAGATTTATAATTTAGAAAACATAATAAAGCCAGTAAATTTTCATCCATATCATCCTAAACATCTCATAATTTGATGAAAAAAAGTTTTTTTGATACCAAGCATAACTAGACAGCACTTTTGTGTGCTTAGCTGCTTATTCTGTCAATGAAACTGTGGCTCAAAACAGCTGAATGGAAGACACAAGGAGTGGCAATCATGTCAGTGGAGGCAGTGGAATGGGAAATGGAGGTACCATGGCAAGCCCACATGTGTCCCTCAGAAAAAACTGAAGATATATGCAAAGGGACCTTTCAACCCAGAAATAGCCGTTGTTTTATTATTTATGTGACAAATTAACCACCAAAACAAACAAACAAAAGCATACCTCCACATCATTGTCCATGTCACATATGCAATATCATTCTTTGAGACAGCTACAGCAAGGTAAGAGAACACATCCTACGCATTATGGGAATGAAGTTTGAAATTGTAAAAAATAACCCTCAAAGAAAAGGCTGAATGTATCAAGCGGTGATTGGGAATAAATGATAAAGGCACTTGTTTAGTGAACATGTGTCTGCCACCCCTCAATCATTTGTAGATCAATGGAATGAACATAGGACTAAAGTAAAGAGGAGAGGTGTTTTTCAAAATTAAAGTAAGCTTGGAATTTCTATTTCCGAAGTCTATAACAAGAAAATCCCTGAAAAGGCATTTGAAGCAATTCTTCTTTTAAAAGTAGATGTTCAGAAAGGCAGCACTTGCAGCAACCTTATATGTGCTCTAAGAGATGCAAGCACAGAACTGTGCTTCGAAGACACATTGGAATATCCCACCCCTAATAGGATATTTAATTTTCCAGATTTTGTCTGTCTGTTTTAATTTGTTTTTTGGTTTTCTGATATTTTTGCAATGTTTGATACAACAATATAATGCAGAAAAATAGAAGATATCGCAATAATAATTTTCAACTCAAAACTAAACATTATATAGGGAATACATAGCTGAAAATTCCAGATTTTTATATCAGCTTAGATACTCAGTATTTTCACAAAATATTAACAACCCAGTTCATAAAATATCCCCTATTATCTAAAACATCAATACCTAGAAAATATATAGCCAAAGTAGTGAAGTATCTTACATACCCACTTCGCTGTGCCACAAGGTACAGTTCTGAATATGAAAGTACAGCAGTGAATAACAAAGGATCCTCCTCCAAATCACACAAAAATCAAGACGTGATCTTCAATCTCCATAAATAATTATAGAAGCAAATACTTGGAAATATCTTTGTGTTTACTCCTCTGCGACAAGCTCCAAACCCTCGAAACTAAATAGGGATGATATATTTGCAATCTCTGATATTTCATTCAAATAAATCTTTCAAACCCTTAAAAACTTCTGAAATTCTTCTCCAATGAAGCTCAAATATGACCTCCGTGTGAAGCCACCAATTAACTGCAACCCTGGGGTGATCTTTCACACCTGTAGGAAACACAATCAAAGAGAGGCTACGTTCTCCAAGATTGAAATTACAACAAAACCCTAGGTTTCACCTCCAAAGCCAAAGCACAAAGCCAAGTTGAGAGAAAGTGACCAATCATAATGAAATGAATTCCAAAAATGCCCTTTTATAATATTCAATTTGCATTTGACTTCATCTCATTTAATTTACTTTAATTTCATTTTCTTTTCCCTCCTTTTTGGTGCACAACTTATAATATAAAGTATACTTTATTATTCACTTATATCTCCCCTTTATTTAACACTTATTATAAAGTATACTTTTAAAAGCATTTAAATCCCCCTTTTAAATAAAGTCCACTTAATTCATTAATGATATGCACTTAATAATTAATTATTATTAAAGTATAACTTTAATAATAATTATAATATTATAACTCCATCATTAACCATCTAACTTCACCAGAGGGTAGCCCACTGCATTCACTAGTAACTAGGGTGCCTTACTATAAATAGTAAGGTTGGCCTCTATCAACATACTGACTTATTATAAATAGTAAGTATATAAAAAATAGAGCCAAAACACCCTGAATGTCATAACCTCTGAACAAGCTAAGGAACTGGAGATGAAAACACTGCCAACTATCAACTGAGGAGCTGGCTAACTCCAACATTGGGCCCTCTAAACACCATTATTAGCCTACGAGGACCCGATGATAGGCTAAACCACCAACTTTGATGCTTGCTCAAAAAGAGGACATTACACACATTCAAAGTTTAACTTGCAGATTATTACGCCTCGAATACCAACATGTTATTAGCTTCACCGTGTAAGATCAGGTCATCAAGTAGCCAACATGCAGTTTAGATAATCCTCAAGCAATCCTCTAGTAGTTTCTTAGCTTTTCTTGTCGTGTCCAATTTTCAAAAATAAAATAATTGGGAGGCCTATAGCCTATTTCTTTATTTCCCATAAGCTAAGGGACAAAGTTAGGGAAATAATTTAATTATAATGTTTTAAATTCATTTTAATAATATTATTTTAAAACATTGTAAAGGACAACTTAAATATTATTATTTAAATTAGAGAAAGGGGCCGTCTAAATGGGACATAATAAAGCCTTATGTAATATTTTTATTAAAATGTTTTAAGTGAGCACTTTGAAGGGAAACTTTCGAAGGGAAAAGGTTATTCAAAATAAAGGGTACCAAAATGGAATCTATAAAAGAGGCAATCGCTTAAAGAAGATCATCAATTGTTTATTGAAATCAAACCCTTTTTCTCATAGCTTGAGCATTTGTGTTCATCTATTGCACTTGAGAGAGAAAACCCTTGGATTTCGGAAATTCCGAGGACGAAAATCCTCTCAGTTTCCAATCAGGATTTAAGGATGAAAATGCCTTAATATCGGGACATGACAAAATTCCCTCACTCATAGAAGCGACAAGGAAAAAACCATGGTTAATCTCAACCCAACATTGGAGCCATGCTGGATTGCACCAGTCAGTCAGGTAAAACTGTTGACCAGGTTATTCAATCAAAAAATGCAGTTTTTTAAAAAACTGCCAAAACCATGGTTTTTTGGCAGTTTTTTCAAACAAAAAAATTAACCTTACCCTAGAAGTGCATTTTTTGAAGAATTTGGACCTTACATAAAATAGGTAAAATTATGAAAAAATGGCATGTGCCCGCAGACAACTGGGAAGTTGTGCCAGATGGAAAAGTGATCCATAAGGATCTGCGAAGTTATCTAGAATGATAACTTAAGGTTTTCCAAAAAAATCAAATTGTGTAAGTACTCAATGTTTTGTTTCAATCAGAACTGTCGGTTGTGCACAGGTGGTGATTGTGAAACTGCAAATTTGGAAAAATCGGCAATTCCATAGTTGTTGCGGCAAATGCATAATCACACTGCAGTTTCGTAATCACACTAGCAATTACATAACTGGCAGAAAATGGAAACCAGTGGTTTTGTCACAACACAGAAAACAGATACAAGAAACAAACAGTGATGACGTTTAGCGTCCAGATCACAAATGGAGGCTTCCAATATACTGGACAGGCTTCCAACACATCACTTATGGGGATAAGAGTGACATTGACAAGGTTTGGAGGTTTGAGCATTCGATTGTAAGCAATTTCACCAAGGAGAACCCAATTATTTTTCAGAGGAAGCTGGACAGTGAGCTTGGAGCAACAAGATTGTTGTACTCACATTCTGTAACTTGTTTATAACCTAATATATTGAGGTAGATAAACTATCTGGCTGCTACCAGCTGGTTTTTCCTCCATTTGGAGGTTTCCAGGATAAAATTCTAAGTACTATGTATGTGTTTGCTACTTTTATTTCTATTTTGCACAATCAAACTCATTTCTGGGACAATGTTTTAATCCTTCTATTAAACTATTGACGAAATTATGGATCATTTTGGTATCAAAGAAGGTTACTGGCCATGGGGAAATTGACTGGAATTGCATTGTACGACAGTAACAAGGTCTTCGGGGGATCAAAATTTACTTCTTACAATCCAGAGATTGGAACATGTATGTGGAACGAAGAAATAAGGATGGACAGAGATTTGCCTTGGAGAGCCACATGAAACAAGTTATAAAAATCCAGCAATGGATAACTCAATAATAGGAGCACATGACTTGACAACAAGCCCAAATTACTCGAGAACAGTCATCCACAAATGTATCAATGCATGCTCTAGCCAAGAAATTCAATATTGGAGACGATAAAGAAGAGAACAAAGGTGACAAGGAGAATTTTTGAAACAAAAAAGATGTTGAGGAATGAGGTAAAATTCTAAAATTACTCCATTCAAGGCAGAAGCTAAAGTAGAAAATTAGAAATCAAAACTTTTGAGGGTCAAAACTTCTGGGGGTAAAGTGCATGAAGGGATATTATATTCTTGGTTAAAGCAAATGGAAGTATACTTCAGTGCTCATAATACGAGGGGGGAAAGAGAGGATTTCCTTTGCTTGTGGTCATGCTCTTGTATAGTGGGAAAGTTACCTTGCTTCTTGTGAGAAGAAAAGGAAACCAATAATTTGTAGTTGGGAGGGTTTCAAAGATTTGTTGCATGGAAACATCTATCCAGTTGGACACAAAGCTGACCATAAGATTGAGTGACGGTATTACAAACAACGTAGCAGGAAAAGTGTGTGGGACTACACAACCAAATTCCAGAGACAAGCCATGTTGCTTGGCATGGGCTTAGAGGAGGATATTCTCACCAAATATCTTGGTGGGATGCACTAATCTTAGGACAAGACTCAGTGCCACAAAGCCAAAGGACCTAGATGAAGCATGTGTCTTGGCATACTACATAGAAGAAGAAAAAAAGATGGGTAAAGGAGAGTCCTCCAAGAAAGGGAAAAACAATAACAAGCCAAAGAAAGACAAGGTAAAGCACTTCAAGAAGGGAAATTGGAAAGACAGAAGACCAATGCTGCTGTTCTCAATGTAAAGACCCCAAAAATCATTGTTCTCATTGTAATACTAATGGTCATACTACCAATAAGTGTTGGAGGTTGCACCCGAAAAACAAGGCCAAGGAGGACTTCAAAAAGTCCATGACCACCATCCAAGCGGAGGTGGAAATTGAGGACAGCTCAGACATAGATAAAAGATTAGGATGCATAGCCACAAGGACCATCATTTCAGACAAAGAACTAGAAGCAATGAACCAACTATTCACTCTCAAACTTCAGGTGAAGAAAACAAGGGGGTAAGTGCACTAGTAGTTCTTGGTTCCCAGTGCAATTTTATCTCTGCTGATATAGTTAATAAGCTTGGTTTGAAGACATATGATCACCCTCACCCATATCCATTGGATTAGGTGAAAAGGGTGTTGGGATTCAGGTTACAAAGAGATGCAAAATCCAGTTTTATGAGCACATAATCTGTTGATGAAGAAGAGGCTGATGTGATTGTACTTGACACATTTGATATCGTTCTTGGAAGTCCATATTTGTATGTTAGTGATGATGCTATATTGATGAGAAGGCTAACAAGTATAGGTGGGTCAAGGATGGAATCAAATAAATCATCAAAGAACACCAAAGCAAAGCAAAAATTGCCATGTAAGTTCTAAGCAAGCTATCAAGATGAAAAGAAAATTTATGAGGATTCAAAAACTCGCTAACATTTATCAAAAGGAAATTTCGAGAGCTTAGCTGCACTTTTAAAAAATGAGTTTTTTTCTTAAATGTAGTGGGGATGCCTTGTCCTCCCCATGAAAGTTGAGGGGCATCTAGACATCCATCTAGACAGACTCTAACCATCACGGGGATGACCCTTTGCAAGTGGCACCCAAATTGACAGTGAGAGACATTTTGTCCCCATCCCGTCATCCCATAAACATCCCAATTTGAGTGCGGCCAAACTCTATTTTATGCTTTTAGTGTGCCATGTCAATGTCATGTAAATGGAGTACCATTGTGGCCTCACCATTGCCAAGAAGACCTTGATCAAATGGTCAAAGTCCAAAGAGCTCTATGATAAACTAGCTTGCCATTCACCTTTTTTCACAAGTTGGTAGTTCCTCTACTACTAAGAGGAACTCCACTTACAATTTCATCCATTCTATCAAGAGGAACACGCTTACCTTTGGAAGAAAAAATTATTTAATTGCACTACATAGAGGCCTCAATCTTCAACTTTTACAGACACCTGAGTATCAACACACATCAACAATGGGATGTTGAGCCAAAAGATGCAAGCAACATAGGTAGATGAGAAGGGTGCTAAGTTGTAACAAAAATTGGTTGGGGTTGCATTAAGGATATTTCATGCACCGAACAAATAGGCGAGTAATAATGACAACAATCATGAGGCATCGTTACAATGTATGGAACTAGAGGACCAAGCATAAGTTGGTTTGAGGTTGCCTTCTAGTTTGCTCTATATTTTGTTTCATATTAGTGATGTGAAAGATGATATGGATTTTTATGTCTTTCTATATGTTTTCCAGATATTTTAGGGGCTCCACTATGCCCTGATCCACACCATCCCTTGTGTCATCTGTTGAAATGTGGTCTCTTTCTAGCTGATGTAGAAACTTGATCCCTTGTCCTTTGATGCTGCCAACTTCAGAAGTTGGTAAAACATACAAAATAGGAAGATACTAGTGATTTTTGAATATAAATGGACGTACGAAAATGACATAATAATCAAGTCATTGAAATGCAATTAGTAGGAAGATCATTCTTGAAAGAGACAAGTTTAATTTAAAAACAAAAAAATACAATTGTTGCTACCTAGCATTAAGGAGTGCACAAATGAAGATCCTAAAACATAAGTAGAATTCAAATTCAAAAAATTCATTTGGCCAATGCAAAAGTTGAAAAATATCTTCCTAGACAGCTAACCGCTTGGACTTGCATCCTTTAACATGTGGTTAAAGGGTTTATCATCCCCCATTATTAGATAAGTGGTCATATATAGTAGGTTCATATTATTATAAAGAATGGTCTTCTGGATTCGATATTTGGTTAGTGGGTATTGTAGTTCATTAATTGGCTCATCTCTCACAGTAAGAGGTCTATTGGAGTTATCCCTTAACAAGTATTATATGGTGTGACCCTGCATCAAGGATATTCTTCTCTAAGTATAATGAATATTGGGGTACATTAGTACCCACCATATATGTTATGGACTTTTTCCCCAAAATGAAAAAGAAAAAGCTATTTTATGATTAACCCTTTTAAAATTATAAGAGGATATAGTTTATTTATCCCTTTATAATTAAAAGGGAGATGGAAAAATAAAGGATATTATGATCCTTGGATTAAAATGGAGATAAATAAAGAATAGTTATAAAAACCCCTTTTAAAGGGGGTTTTTTTATTATGTTTATTAAATAATCATTAATAACAACCTTTGTGAAAGGGTGTGATGGTTTAGAAACCACCCCTTAAAAGGTTATATAAGGCATTTATGTGAGACTTGGAAAGGGCATGGAGAACACTCAAGGAAGAA
Source organism: Cunninghamia lanceolata (assembly GCA_027924645.1). Lineage (NCBI taxonomy): Eukaryota > Viridiplantae > Streptophyta > Pinopsida > Cupressales > Cupressaceae > Cunninghamia > Cunninghamia lanceolata. Next base: position 6,813,438 of record BSBN01000398.1, on the reverse strand, counting down.
GTAAGTGGTTTGGTGGGCTACGGGCGTTAGGAGAAGGGGCACACAATGTGTGTCCAACTCTGGGTACAGTGTACACCCGAGATTGTCCTAGCCAGGGCTTGTGTGCTTGGGAAGCACATGGTTGGTTCTAAATAAGAACTAGTTGGTTCTGAATAAGAACTGGTTTTGTGTCTTGGGAAGCACATGGTTGGTTAAGAATAAGAATTGGTTCCTCCTGGAATGTGCCATAGCTATGAAGGCCAAGACCGCTGAAATCTTCCTAGGTTGAGAGCGGCCGATCCAAGTGCTCAGTGATTCAGATAAGTACTGAACTTATTATTAATAAAAGATATTGGAGTTATTATATATGTGATTTTTGATGTTAATCTAATTATAGATTGTGTTATTCAATTGACTATGTTAATTATTTACTTTAGAGTTCCTATTAAATTATCACATGTTGCAATTTACATTGGTATTAATAATTTTACATACTTTAAATCATTTAATTCTAGTATTTATTACATTTAAATCCACTGCAATTAATTAAATAACTCTGGGGAAAAGTAGTGTTGCAATATACCTTATGTTGCACATTTTTCATCTGTTTTGGCATAATTATGTACATTGGATGTTTCATTCTTTGCAGGATATCAAATTCTAAAAAAATGGTTAACATCTTCCACCAATAAAAGGACATCTTCCTAGACGGCTTACCACAAGGAATCACCTCAAAAATGTAGACCATCAAATTAAACTTGAATCTAGTACCAAACCAACTTCTAAACTCTTTTATTGGCTAATTATGCTAAACAAGAGGCTGAAATATCAGTTTCAAGAGTTAATTCAGAAAGGATAAATAAAATCATCCAAATCACCATCTCGCACAATCATCCGTTTGGTTAAAAAGAAAGAGAAAACCATAAGGATGTGTTGTCTAGAGATTGCCAAATAACGTTACAATAAAAGAGAGGTACTTTAACCCAAATGAACAACCATTTAGACACCTTGAAAGAAGCCATGGCATTACCCAAGATAGTTGTGAGAAGCAATTATGGCCAGGCTATATTAAAGAAATGAATGTTCCATAAAAAACCTTTAAAACAACTGATAACCATTTTAATTCTTTTACTATGCCTTTCAACCCCATAAATGCAACAGCAACCTTCATGTGAATGATGAACAACATTTTTTCAGTTTCAAGAGTTAATTCAGAAAGGATACATAAAATCATCCAAATCACCATCTCGCACAATCATCCTTTTAGTCAAAAAGAAAGAGAAAACATAAGGATGTGTTGTCTAGAGATTGCCAAATAACGTTACGATGAGAGAGAGGTGCTTTAACCCAAATAAACAACCATTTAGACACCTTGAAAGAAGCCATGGCATTACCCAAGATAGTTGTGAGAAGCAATTATGGCCAGGCTATATTAAAGAAATGAATGTTCCATAAAAAACCTTTAAAACAATTGATAACCATTTTAATTCTTTTACTATGCCTTTCAACCCCATAAATGCAACGGCAACCTGTTAGATTCAAGACAGACAACTGAGAGGGGGGGGTGAATCAATTTTTCAAAACTTTCTTCCTATTAATCGGTTAAATCCTCTTTGTAATTCAGCAACATAATAATAAATCAATCGTGGAGACATAATGCAACAATTCAAGAGCAAAAACACATTAACACATATGACACCAAGTTTTTAACGTGGAAAACCCGGTTATGGGAAAAACCATGGGGTGACTAACCCAAGATTGTATTCTCTGTTAAAAGAATAAGAACAAAATGGCACATGCCAATTAGGGCTCACTGCCCAAGCACACTGCTCACAAGAGGCCCACTGCCTACGGGAGACACACTGTCTACAGAATAATAAATATTACATACTTGAACTGAAGAATAGCATCTTCACCATGCTTGAGTCAGTTCCATTTAAGCCAAATACTTCTGCTCTGCCTTTCGCTTTCCTCCTCTCTACCACACTCTCATCTCCGCCAAGATACTTTTGAAATGACTTCACAACTCTTATTTATACAAGACATTGACTTTGGGATAATCATCCAAGTCGGCACACTTAACAAAACAAATACAACTTGACTAATTACAAAAAACTTCATGCGGATCATCACATTGTCGGCCACATAGATTTGAGACTTCAATATTCTTAGAGGAACACGCCATGCTTCATAGAACATCTTCAAGATCATCCACAAAATGTGTAACTCATCCGGCCGGCCAAACTTAGGAAGAACATCATCATCCGGAAGTAATTCTTCAATTACGAGCTCAATCTTCAATGCGGACCACCAACACGAACTATACACAATCAAAAGACCTTCACAAGCTTGCCTAAATCACCAAGAACATCCACACTACTTCTGCTTACTGAAATCATTCTCTCCTTCATTCGAAACCTCAAGAACACAGTATGACATCACTGTCATATTGGAATAGATGCTTGCAAACATCCAGACCACAAACCAATTGAGTTGTCAATTCTCATTGACTTCCTAAACACTCCACCAAATCCACAGAACAAAATATTGCATTTCCAGATCTCACCGGACCTATCTGTGTCACTATGTCACCTCTGAACATTTGCCAAAACCGGTTTTACTCAAGTGGCCATAACTTCTTCAGATCTTCATGCGGACCTCTCAAATCTTTACTGGATCATCTTAAGACACATATCTACAAACCCTTTGATGCACATCCTCTGATCTTCATCTTAGCTGGGATCTTTACCTTACTGTCTTCATTGTTCTTCTCTGTTCCTGATAAGACTAATTTTCTCAATATCCTCAGCATACAACTCATCCAATCCTTGTTCATCAATGCAACAGGTATATGTTGACATCAATGACAACACCGGTTAGGCCCATAGTTGCAACAATCTCCCCCTTTGTCATTGATGGCAACATATGATGTGAAAAACTGTTTTTAACCATCAAGACAAGAACTTCTCCTCACTGATTGACATAACTCCCCCTATCAACAAAAACCATTCACATGTATTCTCTTCCTTTACTGCTCCCCCTTTGATCAGCAATCACTTTTTGTTTTTCACATGTCTTCTCTCCCCCTTTGATCAGCAATCACTTTTTGTTTTTCACATGTCTTCTCTCCCCCTTTGACATCAATGGCAAAAGGCACATACTTGCATCACTCAGAATCATACCAACTTCTCCCCCTGAGTAGCAGCTTCCCATCATCAATCTGGACCACAAGATATGACTGTGAGATCCACCGGACTGATGCACATCAGTGCACCTTAATTCAGAACCAGAGGTTAACCCCTAACTTCTCCCTGCGATACTCAAAAGAGTCCTTAGGTAGAGGTTTAGTAAAAATGTCTGCAATCTGATCCTTGGAGGGCACAAACTCCAATCTGACTTCATTCGTGTCACTTGCTCTCTCAAAAAATGAAACTTGATGGATATATGTTTTGTCTTTGAATGCAACACCGGATTTTTTGATATATTTATTGCACTTGAATTATCACAGAAGATTGTGATAAGTTCCCCATACTCCACTCTGATGTCTCTTAGCATTTGCTTCATCCACAATACTTGAGTGCAACTACCTGCTGCAGCAATATATTTTGCTTCTGCAGTGGACAGAGATATTGCCTCTTGTTTCTTACTCAGCCAAGAAACCAATCTTTTCCCTAAAAAGAATGCTCCACCACTAGTACTCTTCCGGTCATCCACATCTCATGCCCAATCCGCATCTGTATATGCATGAAGAGAGAAATCATGATCTCTAGGATACCATAAACCATACTCAACTGTCCCTTTTAGATATCTAAGAATCCTCTTGATTGCCATGACATGAGATTCTCTAGGATCAGCTTGGAATCTAGCAACAAGACCAACAGCATTCATAATGTCAGGTCTAGTTTGAGTGAGATACCATAGTCCTCCAATCATTGACCTGTACTTTTTCTGATCAGCCTTAGGAGAGTCATCATCTTTGCTCAATTTACATCCGGTTGCCATGGGAGTACTCATTGGTTTTGAGTCTTCCATCTCAAATTTCTTCAACAATTCTTTCACATATTTGGTCTGTGAAATGAAGATTCCTTTCTTTGTTTGAATGATTTGCAGACCCAAGAAGAAATTCATTTCCCCAAACATAGACATCTCAAATTCACTTTTCATTTGATTTACAAAAGTTTTGCACATACTATCTCTTCCTCCAAAAATGATATTATCAACAAATACTTCAACAATCAGGATATTTTCATGATCAATTTTGAAGTACAAGTTACTGTCAGCAGTACCTTTGTTGAAACCAATCTTCAAAAGATGCTTATCCAATCTTTCATCCCAGGCTCTTGGGGCTTGTTTGAGTCCATACTTTCAACTTGCAGACCATATCACCATGATCAGACAATTGAAATCCATCCGGTTGCTCAATGTATACTTCTTCTTCCAAGTCACCATTCAGGAAGGCAGACTTGACATCCATCTGATATACTTTGAAGTCCTTGAAGGCAGCAAAGGCAAGAAATAATCTGACTACTTCAATTCTTGCCACCGGAGCAAAAGTTTCTTCAAAATCAACTCCTACCTGAGAGTAACCCTTGCAGACCAATTTGGCTTTGTTTCTGACTACTTCACCATCTTCATTCAGTTTATTTCAGAAGATCCATTTAGTTCCAATCACATTCTTGTTTCTAAGTCTGGGAACAAGATCCCAAGTGTGATTTTTCTCAATTTGCATCAGCTATTCCTCCATTGCTTTAGTCCAGCTTTCATCATTACATGCTTCACTCACAGTTTTTGGTTCAAACTTTGAAATCAGACAATACTTTTCTGAGTCTTGGGCAATCTTTCTTTTTGTTTGAGCACCTTTGCTTTTATCACCTATGATCTGATCTTCAGAGTGATTCAGTCTTACATACCTAGGAATTTTGGGACTTTCTTGCACTTCTATTTCTTGCACAGGTTCATTCAAACTTGTCTCTTCTTCCTGATTCTCCGGATCAGTCTGAATCTGAATTTCAGAAGGGGCTTGGACTTCTTGGACCAAAACATCATTCTGATCATTTTCATCATATTCATAAAACCTTGAGGGTTTTTCAATACCTTCATCAACCTTCACATTTGTACTTTCTATAATCTTTCTCAATCTCTTATTATAACACCGGTATGTTTTACTTTGAGTAGAATAACCCAAGAATATTCCTTCATCACTTCTAGCATCAAATTTGCCAAGGTCTTCATCTCTTTTAATATAACATTTGCTACCAAAGACTCTAAAATATTTCACAGTGGGAGTGATGCCAAACTAGAGTTCATAAGGGGTCTTACCAGTATTGCTTCTGATTTGTACTCGATTAAAAGTATAGACTGCAGTGCTTACAACTTCTCTCCAGTAGATCTGAGGAACATTTGCTTCCATCACCATGGTTCTAGATGCTTCCTGGATGGTCTAGTTCTTTCTCTCCACTACTCCATTCTGCTATGGAGTCCTTGGAGCAGAAAACTATTTTTTTATCCCCTGTTTCTCACAAAATTCTATGAACTCACCGGATGTGAATTCTCCACCTCTATCAGACTTCAGACATTTTATGTTTAATCCAGTTTCATTCTCTACTATAGCCTTGAATATTTTGAATTTTTCAAGAGCCTCAAATTTCTCTTTCAGAAAAGTCACCCACATCATCCGGGAGTGGTCATCAATTAATAACATGAAGTATCTATCACCTTGCAAACTCCTGATTCTTGCTAGACCGCATAGATCAGTATGTACTAAGTCCAACAATCCGGTAGAAGACTGTTCCTTACTTTTGAATGTGACTCTGCTCTGCTTACCCAACTGACATTCTTTGCACAAACTATTAGTAGGTTTCACCAGTCTTGGAAGATCTCTTACAGCCTGAGTGTTGCTTATCTTGATGATATTATTAAAATTCACATGACACATTCTCCTATGCCACAACCAACTCTGATCAATTTGAACAAATAAACAACTTTTACCAGTACCAACCAAGTGGAAGATATTACCTTTTGTTTGAGTACCGAATGCAATCTCTATTCGGGAACTTTCAAAGATCTTACATTTTCCATTTTTGAATCGGAGATCATAGCCTTTGTCCACCAACTGTCCAACACTGAGAAGATTGTGCTTCAGACCTTCAACATACAGTACATTACTGGTTTTGTTCTTTCCATCAAAAGAAATAGTTCCTCTACCTCTGATCTTGCCAGCAAAATTATCACCAAATTTTACAACTCCTTCATATCTTTCCAAATCTATGAACTTATTTTTATCACCTGTCATATGGTGGGAGCATCCACTGTCAATGACCCAGTCATCCTTTTCTTCAACTTGGGCAGCCAGAGCTCTTTCTACCATTTTATGATTGACAGATTCAGAGGGCATTGGATCTTCTTCCTTGATGGCAATAAACACCCAGGCACTTTTGAATTTGTTTCCTGTCTCTGATTCATCATCTGTTACTCCTTCATCATCATCATCTTCATGAACATAGTAACATTTCTTTTGGAATCTTGATCTGTTTGGATTTGCTCTTGAAAATCTTTCCGGACACCTTGAGGCAAAATGATCAATCTTATTGCAATTGAAACATTTGAAGGGCAATTTTCCTTCATACTTACCGGATCCTCTTGGCAGTCTTTTTGCAATAAAGGCTTCCAGTTGAGTAGCTTCTGCTTCATCTTCTTCCAGATCTTTTCTTGCTTTTTCATACCATGATAGTTTCTTTAAAGAGTTCTCTCTCGGATCAAACTTTTGCTTGCCTTTTACAGAGGCACTAGCTTTGAATGCAGATTCAGTCTTGGGGGATGCATCTCCAAACTCGGCCAATTCAAATGCAACTAATTTTCCAACCAATTGATCTCTTGTGATATTTGAAAAAGATCTGAATTCTTCAATGGTAGCAACCTTGTATTTGTAAGAAGCAGGTAGGGATCTGAGAACTTTGGCAACAATCTCATCTTCATCCAAGATTCCACTAGCACATCTAATGCCACAAACAAGCTCATTTACTTTTGGCATAAATGTAGTGATATTTTCATCTTCACTCATCTTCAGGTTTTCGAATTTTCCTTTCAAACTCTGTAGCTTGGCACATTTAACATACTTGTCTCCTTCATGCAGAAGTCCCAGTTTTTCTCAAATCTCATATGCAGTTTTTAGATCTATAACATTTGTCAGCTCTAAGTCAAATAAGGCACTTAGTAGAGTTTCTTTCACCTGAAGATTGTTTTTAGCATCTCTGATTCCATCTACGGTTCTCGGACCATTCTATGAACATACTTCTTTGAAGCCATGATCCAATATTGCATTCCCATACATTGCAAGTGACATTCCATGCAGCTTTTCCAAAGAGTGAAATTGGTTCCGTCAAACCTCGGACTATCCTTCTTGTAGGAAGACACCCTGGATCTCCTCAAGCGGTTAAGCTCCTTTTAGAGGAACTTAACTCTGATACCAATTGTTAGATTCAAGACAGACAACTGAGAAGGGGGGGTGAATCAGTTGTTTCAAAACTTTCTTCCTATTAATCAGTTAAATTCTCTTTGTAATTCAAGAGCATAATAATAAATCAATCATGGAGACATAATGCAACAATTCAAGAGTAGAAACACATTAACACATATGACACCAAGTTTTTAACATGGAAAACCCCAGTTAAGGGAAAAACCACGAGATGACTAACCCAAGATTGTATTCTCTGTTAAAAGAATAAGAAGAACAAAATGGCACATGCCAATTAGGGCTCACTGCCCGAGCACACTACTCACAAGAGGCCCACTGCCTACAGGAGACACTGTCTACAGAATAATAAATATTACATACTTGAACTGAAGAATAGCATCTTCACCATGCTTGAGTCAGTTCCATTTAAGCCAAATACTTCTGCTCTGCCTTTCGCTTTCCTCCTCTCTACCACACTCTCATCTCCGCCAAGATACTTTTGAAATGACTTCACAACTCTTATTTATACAAGACATTGACTTTGGGATAATCATCCAAGTCGGCACACTTTACAAAGCAAATACAACTTGACTAATTACAAAAGACTTCATGCGGATCATCACACTATCGGCCACACAGATCTGAGACTTCAATATTCTTAGAGGAACACGCCATGCTTCGTAGAACATCTTCAAGATAATCCGCAAGATGTGTAACTCATCCGGTCGGCCAAACTTAGGAAGAACATCATCATCCGAAAGTAATTCTTCAAGTACAAGCTCAATCTTCAATGCGGACCACCAACACGAATTGGACACAATCAAAAGACCTTCACAAGCTTGCCTGAATCACCAAGAACATCAACACTACTTCTACTTACTGAAATCATTCTCTCCTTCATCCGGAACCTCAAGAACACAGTCTGACATCACTGTCATATTGGAATAGATGCTTGCGGACCTCCAGACCACGAACCAATTGAGTTGTTAATTCTCATTGACTTCCTAAACACTCCACCAAATCCGCAGAACAAGATATTGCATTTCCGAATCTCACCAGACCTATCTGTGTCACTCTGTCACCTCTGAATATCTGCCAGAACCGGTTTTACTCAAGTGGCCATAACTTCTTCAGATCTTCATGCGGACCTCTCAAATCTTTACTGGATCATCTTAAGACACATATCTACAAACCCTTTGATGCACATCCTCTGATTTTCATCTTAGCTGGGATCTTTACCTTACTGTCTTCACTGTTCTTCTCTGTTTCTAATAGGACTAATTTCCTCAATATCCTTAGCATACAACTCATCCAATCCTTGTTCATCAATGCAACAGGAGTATGTTGACATCAATGACAACACCGGTTAGGCCCATCCTTGCAACACAACCTTCATGTGAATGATGAACAACATTTTTTTCAGCCTTCAAAGAAATTTGTTATTTTTATTTCTATTATTTTCTCTCATACCAGATTTTATCATAAATGAGAAAGAATGCAAGACTGCCTATAAATATTATCAAACCTCTTTAGAAAATATAGTCTTCAACCAAGGGCTACCACCATAGTCCACAGTCACACAAAACAAAAACTTAGAATTGTCAACTTAAAAAGATAAGACTTTGAACTTTGAAGTCACTAAGTACAAGTCATTATCGCACTTCCCTCCCAAATGAGAGTTTAGAAAGAAACAATATGTATAGATATACATTCAAAACTCACCTAAAAAATTTAAAAAGAAATGTGGTGACTGATGCATTATTTTGAGGATACTCAATCTCAGAGGTGAAAGGAAACTTAGAAGAGATATTGCTAGAGAGATGTGGTGGCTGATGCATTATTTTGAGTATGCTCAATCTCAGTACTGAAAGGAAACTTAGAAGAGATATTGCTAGGGAACAAGCAAAAAATCAAGAATGTCAGAGAATCTTTAACCTCCTCAAGCAAAATGACTTCATACCAGGACTATATTGCAGGACAAAATTCCCTATAAGAAAAATGCTACTATCAGCAAATCAAAAAAAAAAAAACTTAAATACCAAAATACTACAAACTGCTTCAGAATATCTTTGCAGTAAAAACCTAGGTGGAAATAATGATTATAAAACCATCAAAAAGTGTCATTTAAATTGTATGCTAACTAATATATTTTGATCTCTAATTGTGACCACCTGAAATAAACAACACCCTAAGTTTGTCGCTTTAAAACCTTCTCAGACCTACATAATTTTTAACTAAAGAAGCAAACACACACACCCATCTGCACATCTAGACCTTGATCAAAAATACACCCATGTTGGTAAGAAGATTCCCCAAAGGTAGGCAAGAAGCCTAAAAGACAACCTACTAACTACCTGTTTATTCACTCAAATATTGTCTCGGTCTGCTTTCTAGTGAAATGCAAACACATGAAATCAACGATAAAGGCCTTTACCATTTCATATCTTGTTTGTACAGGATGTTTTCAGGACCATGCATGTCTCTGCATACTTCAGCATGTGTAGTCCCTCATGCCAACCATTTGCATTCAACAGAGACAAATTACTTATTACCAAGTTTTAAGCTATTTCATTTGTGACCAGATTTTTCTACTTATACATGAGTATGTCAATCTGTAGAGAATATGACCTTAGTTAATCTAAATATTTATAGTATGTTTGGATCTAAAAATTTCTAGTATGCTTTAAAGAATCTACTCCATCTTGTCCACTCGGACTTAAAATAATAAGGTCCTCTTTTTGCAACAGCTCTGTGTGTGTTACTTGCATAATCATTTCTACATCAACCTGCCTCACTCCTCTCCCCAGCTTCCTAATTTGTGTCCATGATCACTTTCTTAACAATTTAATAAGGAACTAGCATGATACGAAGAAAGTAACAAAAGTTTTATCAAAAATAATGTAGTAGCGTCCAACCAAACTACAAACTGGATTACAAGAATATCATACAGAATTCCACCTATAGATTTCATGAAGCATCCAAGAAAATTGAAGATCAAATTTATTGCAAGTATTAGATGGATGTACCTTGCACTGACTATAGATGGCTTTGGCTTTATCTGCTGCCAAGCCCCATCTCAAAAGAACTGTTGCCGCATCACTAAATCTGTAATCATCCATACAACAAAGACTACTTTTCAACTGAACCAATCAATAAAATGTAAAGTTGTTCAAAGCAGAGATAATGCAACTAATTGGCAAGGTTTAGAATTCATGTCCTTGACTTAAAGATTACCTGTCGAAACAACATTGACAGGTCACTAACCATTACACATACAGTTAAATCTGAATTTGTTGCTGCATGCTAAAATTTGTCACTTCTCCTCACAGCTGGTCCAGACAAGGAGATACAGTGATTTTCTCTCTGCATAAATTTTGACTGCTACTCAAGACTTTTATGGGCCTGCTGAGTCTCTTTACTAAATTCTCATGCAGACTAATATTGTTAATTACCATTACTGAATCCTGGGTAAGTCAAGTCTGGACAAGAAACTTGTGAGTTCCACAGTTGGACTCAGTGAGTTTCAGGGAAAACTCGGCTGCAGAAAAAAAAAATTATCAGGTGCAGTTTAAAAAAAATGTTGTTTCCTCATTTTCGTCTTCAGCAGGTGTGGTTTAAAGATTTAATCACAGCCCTGTTTTGTCACTATCTGTGTGAGCACAATTGGAGCATATTTGAGAGCATTCACACCAAGATGAGAAACAGATTGACCCAGGTGCACCTCAATGACCTTGGCTTCATCAAATACAACCTTCAGCTTCAAACAAAAAACATAGAGGGTTCTTCTCCCGATGCCATTGACTTGGATGACATTGATCTATATGCAGATTGGATTGTTGAAATGGATTGTTGAAGATGCAGATGTAATGTTCATTGAGGAAGATCTCACTGAATTGGAGAGAGAAGCAGCAGCAGCGGAGACATTGGAGGAAGACATATCTGAGCAATCATTCACTACTCATGGTGATTTTGATTTCCCTTCTAATTTGAAGCTAGATAGTACTAGTACTCAGAGGGGCGGGGCAGAGGAAGCAGTAGATTGATCATTGCAGTTAGATGTACTTCTGAAATTTTGAATTTTGAGTGTGTTCGAAATTCATGTATCATGACACATGTAGTCTTTGAATTATGATAAATTGACAATCAAAATAGACTTGTGTGTTCTCTAAATTCATTTTTTGTGCATCTCATGCATTAATTTAAGTTTTTTTTAATGATTATGTAAAAATTTTTCCCAAAGTTTTGCAGTCCCAAGTCCAGGTCAAAATTTTGGGCTGCCAAGTTTTGGCAACCTAGTTTTGAACTATGGTTCTACCATAGAATTTAATCCAATTATCAGGCAACTGGATTATATTGAAAAAGATGCATTATCTGTTCTTATTTGTTTCTGTATCAGCAAGGTAGATGGATGTGAGGGTTATAGCTTGCACACCAGCTCACTGTCAGATCCCATTTGGAGGTTCCACTCTGAGCTATTGTTGCAGCGGAGAGAAAATAAGGATAAAGCCTTTTAAACTTGAGATAAGGTTCTAAGCTGCAGGTGTGCAGCTCACTCACAAGAAGTCACTAAAGTTAACACCCATTTTGAGTCACCCTCAAAAATGGTGTCTAAATAAAGCAAACAAGATGATGCAAACTTTTGTACAAGAATCAAGCCTACAACATTTAAAGGAAATATCAGTGTTGCTAAATGTAAAATCCCAAGTCATGATATTGTGCATTAAAAGATTGCTTAAGTTACTGTTAGTAGTCCACTTTTGAGAACCACGAGTCAAGCTAGCAAAGCAAGTTCACAGGCATTTAAAAGCTAGAATCTAGTAGCCAGTCTATTTGTCAAGTGGACTCTTAATTCTGTAGGTGGACAATTAAACTATGACCCCACCATTAATACCAAAAGCTACTTCAAATCTAGAGTACATATGTCTGAGTGGTAGTTAGAGCCTACCATTGTTTTAGATCAGTTAAGGTTGAGTTCAAAAATTAATAGTTTATTTACATGTAAAAGTAAAGTGGTCAGGTCTGAGTCCAAGCAATTAAGCCAAGACTGAATTTGTAATCAAATCATGGAGATGCAGTGCTAGCTGGTTAGGCAGTTCAAGTTGGATGAAGCCTAAGTAGTAGTTGTGTTAACTGCAAACTATATTCCCATGTATAAGTATACATTTAGAAGTAATGAAAAAGCAGAGCCTTGAGGGGCAGGCCACCCCTATTTACAAACATGTATTCTTTGGATCATTTATAGTTCTTTCTTTTTGGTGCAATTGGCATTCTTGCAGTTCGATGAATTGTTAATAGAATAATGCTTGGAGCTTTAACCACAACTATAGCATAATTTTATTTGTTTTATAATAACTTATTGCAACTACCTGTTGTTTTTATGTGTCTAGACTCTACATTGCTATAGGGGTGGCTAAAGTGACCAAGAAACACCGATGCATATGTGATGACATTGCACATGGTGAAAGATGAAGAAGGATTTGAGTTTCACAATGTTTTTCTATGCAATTCCTGATTGGACTCACAAACTTGTTCTAGAATTTCTTTTGTACAAACTATTTATTTTGCAAAGAATAAGTTCAAAAGTATGTACCTTTTGCTTCGTTTCAAGAAGTCTATGAATTCTTTGGTCAGAAACATAGTCATCCATCTTCATTACAAACCACATAGGCTGGATGGATAGCCTCTAGATTTGGCACACACTTGTGGTGTATAGCTATATGTTTCACATGACCTTTACATAGATGAACACCTACAGACTCTAGATAGACAAGTGTCATATATCGGCTAGTCCTTGCCATTGCAAAATGTTTGAAAATTAGTTTACTTGGCTAACTAATGTGTTAGTAGTTTACTTAAGCCATACACTTTGAGTACCAAAATATCATGTTTCAAACAAAGCTATATAGAATGCACTTAATATTCTTTTTTTTTTAAATTAGAACAGTGGAAAAAATAGAAGAAAATGGATGTATACTTGTGGGGGTGTGGCATAGTTGAAGTTGGTTGGGCTATCCTTGATTTGCAGTAGCAGCAAAAGTCCGAATTGCAATTTTGTATTTGCTAACAGGGGTTTGCTTTGTTGACTAATACTATGTATTAAAATTAATTTAAAAAACATTATTTCTTTAGTAGTTATCTAATATAATTAAGATATTCATAGCATTAGACTTATTTTTATTGAAATGTTGAACAACATTAAACCTCATATTAATTTTAAAAAATAGAAAATGTTACACTTGCCACTTTTCTCATGCTTTGTAATAAAGTAATAATTAAGATAATCATAGCATTAAATTTATCTTTTATAGCATCAAATTTATTTAATACTGAAATAATGTTGAAAATGACATAAAACTTTATATCAACTTTAAAAAATATAAAAAGTTGTACACTCGTCACTTTTGTCATGCTTTGTAATAAAGTAATAATTATTATTTCCTCGAGCTATGCATACTCTGCATCCGTGTATCCTTGCAAAGAAATTGTGTATTTTGTTTATATTATAGGCCATACTCCATTGTACCATGGATGTATCTCAAAACTTGTTTCGTTGCTTTTCAATGTGAAACCTTAGGTTCCTAAATAAACTCGAAAGATAATTGATAGCATAGCTGATATCTAGCCTAGTGTAGGTTAGGTAAATGAGACTCCCAATCAATTGGCAGTAAAGAATAGCATTCACCTGAGGTGATGGAACATGTCTAGAAAGTTGCAATTCTGTCTCCATTGGTGTCGACATGGGCTTGCAATCTTCCATCCTAAATTTCTCAAGCAATGTCTTGGCATATCTCATTTGAGATACAAAAATTTGATTCTTCCCTTGCCACACTTCAAGTCCAAGGCAATAATGCAAGAGCCCAAGATCTATCATGTCGAATTATCGTTTGAGATCATTCTTTGTTCCTGCAATCATCTACTAAGAACTCCCAGTGATGACTAGATCATTGCCATATAGTATCAAAATCACAATCTCCCCCCCTTGCTCCTTGAGGTAGAGATTGGGATCATAGGGATTCCTAATGAATCTGTGTTTGAGGAAGTGTTCATCGATCTTGATATACCAAGCTCGAGGAGCCTATTTCAGACTATAGAGGGATTTCACAAGTCTACACAATTTTTGTTGCTGCCCAAGTGCAATATACCCCTCAAGTTGAGTCATATAGAGTTCTTTGAGATTCCATTAAGAGAGGCACTCTTGACATCCATCTAATGAACCTACCAACCAAAACTATGCTACCATTGCCAAAACCATTTTAATAGTCTTGACTCTTGAACTTTCCAATGGGGGCAAAGGTTTCTTCATAGTCAATGTCTTCTTTTTGTGCATAGCCTTTAGCCACAAGTCGGGCTTTGTACTTGTCAATGCTACCATTTGCTTTGTATTTGATTCCATTTGCATCCAATAGCCTTCTTCCCTGGTGGAAGATCAACAAATTCCCAAGTGTTATTCCACATCAATGCTTGATATTCTATATCCATGGCATCTTTCCAAGGTTGTGACTCAAGAGCCTATTTCACTGTTTCTAGTTCTAAATGATTGTGCACATAAGAGCCAAATTCACTTTGTCAGGAGACTTGTTGTGAATCACTGGCCCAAAATTAGACATGACTACAACTACATCTAAATTCGCATCCTTCATGGTGATATAATACCACTTAGGTATTTTGTGCAGAGGAGGTGAGGATTGAGATGGAGATAAAGGTGGAAACTGGTCCATCGGAAAAACCTCCTCTTGTGCTTCTTCACTTGATTATATTGCATGGTGAGTGTCTATAAGTTCCTCATCTTCAATCTCAGTAATTTTGGGTGTTTACTGACTTACAAGTAATGGTAAGGGAGATGTGTTGCATAATTTTTCCTCATCAAAAATTACATCCTTGCTAATGTACAATTTCTTTGTAGTTGAATCCAAAAGCCAATATCCCTTCAACTCTGAACTATATCCAAGAAAAATGCATTTCAAGGATTTTTCATCCAAATATTTCCTCTCCACCTTAGGAATGTTGATGCAACAACATCTCGAGTTGTGGTAGCCACAAGAAACAAAGGCTTGAGACCAGATCATTTTGCTAAGTTTCCCACTTGCAACCACTACAAAGGGTGTCACCATGGTGTAGAATGCACTTGCAACAACTGGTGTGAGGATTTGCGACAAAGGAAAAGTGAGTTTAGACTCACTTGTAGCAACATGCAGGTCATGATAATTGATGAGATTACTAGCAACAACTAGGTGGCCACTTGCAACCACTAGCAAAGGGACTTGTAGTAAAGGCAAAGGTGAGTCTTGGTGTTTCGACCGCACTTGCAACAGCCGGAAGGTGTGTCCGAGACAATGGAATCACTTGCAGCAACAAAAAGGTTTGGCCATGTGAGTGGTCTTCCGCTTACAACAACTATGGTAGTTGTCTATGTTCAAGGCAACATTAGAGGTGATGTTGCATGTTGATCAGACCGTGAGGCGAGGTTGCCCATTGCAAGTTTGTACTCCAAAGGAATGTTGCATAGTGGGTTGAGAGCTCATGATGTCCCATACATCATTTTTCATGATGGAGGTGTCCACCATAGCATCCCTCCAAACCTATCAGTCTACTACTTCGTGGAAGCTAGAAGGCTCTAAATCTATGATGTTTCTCATCAATGCTATGTAATTTGGAAACTTCTTCAAAGGTCTACTCTCCCTAAATGTGCTCTTAGGAACTTCAACATGCTCCTGAGCATCCCTCAATGTCTGTGTGAACCATCAAGGTCTTCTAACAAAAGTAGAAGGGGTTAAAGTCTCTTCTGAAGATTGTTGTTCTAAATTGGAAAAAACTAGTATCTTTGGAGACAAAGACTCAACCTTCGGAGCTTCTTGCTCCTCATCCTCTATTATTGGAATGAGTTCATGAGACTTCCTAGATGCAAAGTCCTCAAACTTTACATCCCTATTGATTACAACCTTCCTTTGATTTGGAATATAGACCCTATAGGCCTTAGAAGTCTCACTATAACCCACAAATAAACCTTCCTACTAGAAGGTTCCAATTTGTTCCTCTTCTCTATAGGTATATGAAAAAAAATGGACAACCAAAAATGCAAAAGTGACTCACTTCTGCCTTCACACTAGTGAATGCCTCCTCTAGTGTCTTGACCTCCAAGATATTGTGAGGACACCTGTTCTAGATGTAGATTGTTGTGTTGCATGCTTCTACCCAAAAAAACATTGATAGATCTTAATCATGTATCATGGCCTTAGCAGACCCTATGATAGATCAATTTTTCCGTTTTGCAACCCCATTTTACCATGGGTTGTACGAAACAGTTAGCTCTCTTGATCCTTGCCTCCTTGCAAAAACCCTAACTCCTTGGAGGTATACTCACCCCCATTGTCTGATCTCAAGACTTTGATCTTCTTCCCTGTTTGATTTTCAACTAGAGCTTTGAACTCCTGAAACATGCTAAAGACCTCATCCTTGGTCTTTAAAAAGTAGATCCAAGTCTTGCAAAAGAAGTCATCAATAAAGGAAACATAATACATGCTTCCTAAAATTGATGCTACTGACATCAATCCAAGATCCTAAGGAGACCTGTTCTAGATGTAGATTGTTGTGTTGCATGCTTCTACCTAAAAAAGACATTGATAGATCCTAGTCATGTATTATGGCCTTAGCAAACCCTATGATAGATCAATTTTTCCGTTTTGCAACCCCATTTTACCATGGGTTGTACGAAACAGTTAGCTCTCTCTTAATCCTTGCCTCCTTGCAAAAACCCTCAAACTCCTTGGAGGTATACTCACCCCCATTGTCTAATCTCAAGATTTTGATCTTCTTCCCTGTTTGATTTTTAACTAGAGCTTTGAACTCCTGAAACCTGCTAAAGACCTCATCCTTGGTCTTTAAAAAGTAGATCCAAGTCTTGAAAAAAAAGTCATCAATAAAGGAAACATAATACATGCTTCCTAAAATTGATGCTACTGACATCGGTCCACAAACATCCGAATGCACTAAGTTTAGAATTTCCTTTGATCTAAGCTCATTGCTTGGGGAAACAGCCTTGGCATGCTTGTCAAGTGTGCATCCTCTACATACTCCCTATTGTTCAATACTGAACACTGGAAGACCTATGACAATCTCCCTCAAAATAGGCAACGCTTTGTGATGCAGATGTCCCATCCTCTTGTGTCATAACTCACACAAATTGTCATTGTTTTAAACTAGAGCTAGAACTGGTTCACCCTATAACCTATAAAGATTGCCTTCTGTAACCCCTATTACTTGTGCAGCTTCTAAGCTAGATTCTTTCAGCCTAATAAGGACTTGGTGATTTTTAAATTCTACTACATAGCCTTTATCTTTTATAACTGAAACTGAAAGCAAATTCTTCTTGAGACTAGGAACAAACAAAACATCATCAAAATCTAAAGAGTTGACTAACTCTAGTTGAAATGGAATTGTACCAACTCCTGCTACTGGATACTTGGCATCATCACCAAGCTCAACCTGAACTCCAAAGTTGTGTTCTTCTAGTTTGGTTAAACATTGTCGAGCTTATGTCATGTCTAGATGCCCCACTATCCACATACCAAGCATCCCTTGAAATCATGCTGGTAGAAAGACAAGATACCATTGAGAAATCTTTCTCAAACTTGGCAGCAAACTCATTCATCTGAGTTTCTACAAAGGCTGACACTTGCTTGTGTTGTTGCTTCCCTTTTCCCTTCTTCTTGCCTGGACACTATGATGCATAATGACCAAATCAATGATAAATAAAGCACTTGATTTTACTCAAGTCCTTCTTCCCTAGCTGTAAGGATGAATCCCCATCCTTTCCCTTACCTTTACTGGCCCTTTTCCTTTACTTTTCTTGGTTTGTCCAACAAGAGCTAAATTATCGTCACCACCCTTCTTGTTAGCTTTTAACTCCATTCGAGTTTCCTCCTAGATAGAGACATCCTACAATCTCTCAAAAGAAGAAAGATTCTCACGAGCACAAATACCCTGTACAAATGCTTGCCACAAAGATGTGAAACCATTCAATGCCAAGTTCACTAACTTTGCATCTTCAACCTTCTCCCAACTACTACAAGTTGGTCGTGAAGTTGTGTGACCTTCATCAGGTAAATGATAACTATATCCGATTTAGTTATCTCTATGGATCTAAGTTTGTTTCACAAAATCATTTTCCTATTTATGTTCTCACTCTATTAAAGACTAACCAGAGCATCAAACATCTCTTTGGCTATTTTTTTTTCAGATAAATATGGAATTAAATAATCTTTTCCCACATCCATGATCATCCATTTGGCCTTTACCTCTTTTTTATTATGAGTTGCCGACTGCTACAGATCTATAGGTAGAGAATCTTGATCCTTGACAATATCCCAAAGATCATTTTCTTCCAATAACAAAGTCACCCTAACTTTCCAAGGCAAGACATTTAATGCACCTTCTAATCTATCCTCGAACCTAAGGCTAGCTGGTGCCATTTAAAAAAACAAATGCACAAAACTCCTAGATCTAAAAGTAGAAAATTGCTCAAAAGATTTCTTGAAAAACCTATAATAATTTGCCCTATCCATGGGCTACAAAAAATTGCTCAAAAAAAAATTGGGAAAAATACCTGAAAACTACCTACAAGAATCGACCAAAACCCCAAGCTGCCAAAAATCCACCAAAAAATTTGCCACAAAACCCTAGTCATGGAACTGTATTTTTTTATAATATGGCACAATTTTTCACTTCACGTCCTACTGGTAAACAAATTTGTCACTGCGAATTTTAATGTGACTCGCCCAACAAGCAATGGAAAACATTCCAATAGTTCGAGAAGTTGTTATGGAATAACAGCTTTTCTCTGTGTTTGAGAGGTGCAGCTCCCTCGTATGATGGGGTTTTGGGATTTTGTGGTACTTTTAACTTTAAAATGCCAAAGAAAAAAGGAAACTCAAAAAAAATGTTTTAAAGAAACCCTAACAACGTACTCACGGACACTAATTCAGATTTGTCCAATTTATTATGAATTCGTCACAAGGGTTTCACCATGGAAGGAAGAAACTACGTTCCTAAACTTCTACAATGAGTTTCACAACAAGATATTTTGATACTGTAACAAAATGAAGGAAAGATAACACACAAATCTCAACCCACGAAGAGACAGATTTATATCAGCAGCATTTAACATAGAACCCAGAAATATTACTACATTTCCCTTCAAAGATTGCACAATTTGTTTATAATTTCAATATATGACTGATTGTTTTCACAAGATGACAAAAGGGAATACAAAGCTCATTATCAATTCAGCATACAGAAAAATAATAACAATACACAGAAAAACACCATGGACACTACGATCAGAATGTTTTCTATTACTTTGCAAAAGTTCTACAACTAAAAAACCCTTGTATCAAAACTCCATGGACACTATGATCAGAATGTTTTCTATTACTTTGCAAAAGTTTTACAACTAAAAAAACCTTGTATCAAAACTGTGAGAGCCAAAAAGCCCCCTCTAATACAACATAGCCTTGTATATATAGCCTTTCTTTTTGGAACTGTTTTGTAACTACTTCTTGAAACACAATAATTAAAATAAACTTTATTTGGTTATGTTTTGCTTAACTTTTCCAGAAATAAGGCCTATTTTCTAACTTTAAGTTGCAATAAGTGACTTAAGTCACTTTTTCAAAAAGTAATATAAAACTTAAAACTTTTAAGAAAAAGACCAAGTCATTGGTCTTATTGAGGCAGTATCCTATCTCCTCCCACTTTGTCTTTGCCGCTTTTTGAAGATACTTCTACTGTTGAAGATTGTTGTTGATGTGGAGACGACTTAGCTTTATATGCACGAAACAACTTAACAGCTGGAGCAATATATTTGTTCTTGGGATGGCAACATTAGTCATTAGCAGCCTCGATGCGGATTTAACTGCTTGAATTTCATTTAAATCTCGGTGGAAGTTAGACAAATGATTGGTACAATTGCTGAGGACAGCATGAAAAGCACTGAGCTTTTTCATGGATTCTAAGTTATAAACTTGCTTATTGAATAACTCGTTATCAATCATATCCTTGAAGTTTTTCTTGATGGTATGAATGTCAATAAGTTGAGTTTCATCCTTTGTTAGAATATCGGAATCCATGGATAAAAAATCTACTTGAATCTCAGATTTTACTTGATCATAGGCTTTCAAAAGTTTGTTAAATTCTATTATGGTTTGTCTAATGGTTAATAATTTCCATTCAACACTTCGAAACCAGAAACTAGACTGATTCTCTTCTACCTTTGAAAAGATTTGTTCTGCAACAAGTATATTGACATCAATTTCAGCCATCTCCTTGAGGTCTCTCATTACTCCTTGGCATATTAATTCCTCATTTCTAGCATTTTTCAGTTCATCTTTGACTTCCTTCTTTATAGCTTCCACTTCTTCATACATTTTCTTGGCTTCCTCAATGAATTTTAGCCCATATAGGACAATTTGCTCAACCCGTGCTTCAATTACTTTTCCATATGCCTGATACTTGCTGATCTTTTCAATTGCATCTTTGTCAAAACACTTGCAAGGATAGAATCAGAGGATGTAGTAACGACATCTAGAGGTTGAGACAAAGTGTCAACAATAGAACGAAGATATGAAGTCAAAATCTGTACCTGTTGCTTCAATTGTTCTTTTGTGCGCTTCTATTTTTCTGTCTTTTCTACCAATTTGGCAAATGACTTGGAAGGGGCCAAGATCTACCCGAGTGACATTATAGTCTACCTCTATTATCTCTTCTTTATTCTTTTCTGCGACAGATCTGACAACCTCCACATAAACACTCCAGAAGAAGAATCAGTCATTAGCCATGATGTAGTTTTAGCTATCGTTGATTTAGGAGGCCCTTGAAGCTATTTAGCAACAATATCAAACGAAGGAGTGATCAATTGATTAAATTTTCTCTTCTTTGATAAAGCTTGCTAAAGCCAAGAAGAAGAAGAACCATGGGAGATATCAAAGGTATTATAAGAAGATGGAAGAGGCATAGGAGGTGGAGGAGAAGCAAATGGAGGAATGACGTCTTCAAGAGAATTATCCTCTGGTGAAGAAGGTGGAGGAGAACTTGGTGGAGGTGGAGCCACAGAGGGAGGAAGAGGTGTATCATGAGGATGAGGAGTGGCAGATGAATGAGGTGAGAGGGCGGGAGGAACATTAACCTGTGTGGAGGAACGAGGAGAGGACCATTGTTGTACCTTACCCTGAGAAGAAGCAGTAGAGTCAGTGGAATCTTTTTCTTCATCTTATTTTTGTATAGGATTCAATTGCTTCTTCTTCACCTTTAATTTCTCCCTTTTAGCTGGTGTATCACCTCCGCATGTGTCTTTGGGAGCCTTCTTTTTGGAAGCATCATCATCATCACCTCTCTTTGAAACATTCCCTTGGGACCTTGTAATAACCCCTTCCAGTTTCTATACAATTTTTTCACAAAATCTCTGATTCTACTGTGCAGACATTTCGTCAAACACTTTGCATTTTACTCATAAACTGAAATTTCTGAGTGTACTGAGGTTGGACAGTTTGTTTATGGAGTTTCAATGATATTTCCATTATAAATTGAACACCAAACATAAAGAGATTGCAAAGGTATTTTGTCATACAGTTTGCATGCTTCTGATTATCACTGATTTTCCTGAGTTTGTTGTGTGGACAGCTTGTTTGAATGTTATTGGGTGATGTGTCTCTTGAGGATAATCAGTCTTAGATCGTATATACTTCAATGGACATTTTAACAAACACATTGCATACTTATACCAAGGAAGAACACAGTATTCAAGCTGATGTAGAAAGCATAACATTGCATTTGACAACAGTTTGCACAATGGAAGTTTGATTCAAATTAAAGATTTGAATGCTCATGCTGTTTATAACAGAACTACACAACAATGAAGATGATAACATACCAAACTTGATAGCATATAATATTCATATACTGCTGTAGCTGTATTTATACATAGATACCAATATCCAGGGGATATGAACTCATGCAAGGAAGGAAATTATGGCACTTCAACTTCAGAAATGTATCTCCAGACTTCTTAAACAGCTCACGCACCTCTCAGAAATGTGTGAATAATCCCAAAGAAGGAGCAGCTGGCAGCAAGAATATTAATATCCTCTTAATAGGCAGCGCACCTCTCCTTCCTTCTCACGTACTCCCTTTTTAACATTCCATGAGGCTATTGACATGTCATACGTGGGTCCCATGCTCATCTATCTCTTCAAATATTAGTCTTCAAACTCACGCAGCTCCCAAATATTATCGTGGACTCCTCTTATAGTATACGGCGCTCTTGGTGTCTTCTCACGTGGCCCCTTTAGACAATAAACCAAGCCTTTACAAAGGCGTTATCCTCTATGTTCCACAGTGTTTCGGGGACAAGGACGGGGGGACGGCAGGGGACGCGTTTAGGGGACGACAGTCCGAGGACCATTTTTTGGGGACGGCGGGGGAACGACATTATATACAAATTTTTCAAAATATATATATTTATAGAGAGAGAGAGAGACTCAAATTTCTACAAGTTAATGGACAGCAGTATAAAACTATAAGCTAAATAACAACAATAAATATTAACAACAGCATAACAGCAATAAAATTAGTCATGATAGCAATATAATGGCAGTAACTTTAATCATGACAGTAGTATAACAGCAATAAAATTTAATCATGACAGAAATATAACAGCAATTTAATCATGACAGCAGTATAACAGCAATTTAATCATGACAGCAGTATAACGGCAATATTTCATTGCCAGTTGTGAGTTTTTTTCTCTAAACATTATAAAATGTATGTTTGATTTTGGGGACGGCAACGGGGACGGGGGGACGGGGACAGCGGTCTCAGGGTAGGGGACGCGTCCCCATGGAACACAGGTTATCCTCCATAAGGAAGTGGCTATCTTCCCAAACAAATCTGATGCTAGGATTTAGAAAACAAACTCTCATCCCACAATCACAAATATTCAATGAGTACCTTCAGAAACCTCCATAAAATATCGATAGATACCTTTAAGAAATCTTCATAAATATTCATTCAAATTCCACAAAACTTCAATAAGATCTTCAAGATAATATCCATAAAAAAACCCACAAATTTATATTTGTATACAAATCTTATAAATTTGCAATGAAACTCTCCTGCAACCAAACTGTAGAATGATAAATATTTCCACTCCAACATCGCCAAATCTGAATCAAGTAAATGCACCTGTGAAACCTGAGTGATTCCGCCAAGGATGGTTAAAATGGGTTTTCGTCCAATCAACCAAGAACCCAAGGGTTTTCATCCTAGGGTTTGTTGAACATGCAAGTTTCAGCTCTCAAGGAAAACTCCCGTGAAATATCAAGTCAAGAATGAGCTTCTTCTCCCCGATTTCCCTTTTTATAAGCACTTTTTTGGCACTTCCGGAAAAATATAATTTAAAATCACTTTATAAATAAATAAGCCTTATTGCTCCAAAAAGTGATTTATCTTACTTTTATAACATTTCCGGCACTGAAAGTCACTTTTTAGCGTCTCATCATTTAAATCTTTTCGTTCTCTTTCCAAAGAGCTATAATACTGAGGTGCCCTATTAAATATTTTAATTAAAATGACAACCTTAGTAAAATTAATTAAATATAGCTCAAAAATTACACCCAATTAGCGGAAATGGCCCAAAAGCATTGAAACCGAAAACTGACTGCATAGGAGTGATCCCGATGATGAAAGATGATAAACGGACCCCACTGGGTGACTTACTAAAAATAGACGCTCCCTCCAAGAATCTTGGAGACCACACCGAAAGCCGAAAATCATATCTGAAAGTGGCATATGAGTCCTCCATACCACCTGAGCTCACTGGAAACATCAAATAACTCCTCTGATAACGCTGACACACACCTAGAAGATCAGTGCAAACTGCAATGCAAGAGAACCCAAAAATGGGGACATTACAGACCTCATAAAGTATGGAAGAGGAACCAAGGCGAAAGAAGACCCTACTTGTTTATCACTGCTCTTTTTCTTCTTCGGGGTATCACCTTTGTTGGATGTTTTTCTTGTCGTCATCTTGACAATCTTCTTATTCAACCAACTTTCTGACCTCTTAAGGACATAGGTTGTCTTTTCATCAAGGCTCTTAATTTTTTTATTGGCCCAATTGATGGGCAGAAGAGGTTGTGTTTGAATTGTTGCATAGTATGTAGGATCAATCAAATGTGATTCATCATCCTCTACCCGTTTTGTGTTCCATCCTAACCTAAAGTCTTCTATTTGCTTGAGAGTAAGTCTCATCCAATCCCTTTTCTGAACTTCAAAGTCATCTTCACAATCTTACCAAAAATCCTCTAATTTAGGAAAATGGTAGTATCCAACCCCGAGGTTTATATTGTCCTTGATATAATCTTTGTTGTCAAAAAGGAACCTCATAGTATAGAAGTACATAGTTATTTTAGCCAATGATCGCTTGATGTTTTGAGTGTTTGATTAAGTCTTGCACAAGTAATAGCCAAGACCAATAGGATAAGGAATCCCCGCTTTCTTTCCTTACATCTCTTGTTAACTTCCCCAATTTGTCGACAAACCTCTATCGGAACAAGTTTATCACTCACAAGCCTTGAGAGCTTATACGGGTAACCATAAAATCCTCCTATTCGAATGTAAGTGAACCTTGGAAATTGGATGTAATAACTCCCATAGGTAGTGATGAGAGCTACTACTTTGGGAGATAACCTAAGTCCAATGTTGTCTCGGAGCTTTTACTATCAGCATTGTAAATGCATCGTACACTCTCCTAAAGCTCTTATTGCTATGTTCAAGCTGCAGTTGTGGATAGTGGTCATAAATTTGTGTTACATTGTCATACACTCCTCAAGTGACGCCCTAGCCAAATCTTCATGCTTGCAATAGCGTAGAAGAGATAGAAAGACATAAAAATATTGATTCATTTTGAAATTCACCAATTGTTCATGTAAGTCATCACTGATGATACTTGCCCAATTGATAAATTGTTCTCCGGTATATATGACAATGATGAAAAAATACATCCATTTTTCAAAATCATTGGAATCTTCATTTCCAATTAGTCTATGAAGCAAAATGATTATGTTTGAAATGTCTTCCACAAAAAGAGACTTATGAAGTTTCTTGGACAATTGAGATTTCCCTTTCTTAAGTACTAGCAGCCAACTTCGTGCTAGACACGTGCTTTTCTTTTCATTGAAAAATTGGTATCCAAATGTTGTAGTTATATCTGCAAATTGATTCCTGATGGGTAACCTAAATGTGACTCCAAGTGAAGTACCATCAAGCCAGGCTACCAACTTGTCATCTACTATTCTAATTTCTCTAGTCACTCGATTGTAATGTTTGATGCATTCCAGGACTAGGTCTGTGCATTAAACTACTATGGGGAAGCCAACGGCATGAGCTAATCCATTGTTAAATGTTTTCTATGGAATTGGAGATCTCTTGCCCTCTTCCATCTTCTTCCAAAAATCTTTGAGACTAATATGCCCTTAGTGTCCCCAACCTCTAGGAGTGTGGTCTCCAAGATTGACATGAAGTCATAACCCTGATATAAATGCACCTCATGATTGTTGTGTAAACAAGTGAATATGGTGAATGAACTAGGGTTTGCAGTATTGTTAGGTCAAATGGATCAAGGGGTGTCCTAGGATTTAACAGCGTATAGCGATAAAAGGTGGATTTCATAGAACTGGTGAAGAAAAGGCAGATTTTATCTCTTGTCGTGGAGGGCTTCTTTTCCTCTTATTCAAAATCTTTTGCTTCAAAACACAGGGAAAACCAACTAGGGCTTGTGAGACAATGAAAATGTTTAGCTCGATTTGATGTTGGGAAAACTAGAGTTTGACAATGGGAAGTTTTTTTTTGTTTGTGATCAAAGATGAGAATGTGGGAAGAATAATCACGTTTCAAACAACCAATGAAATGGAAGCGACGTGAAGATACCTTTTGCTCAATGTATTTGAACTTCAATGAATGGTGGAGAGGGTCTGGCACAACTCTAGAAAGATCTTTGATTGCAATGGTTCCTTAGGGCATGAAGAAAGGTTTTCTTCTTCTGGCTGGACATTGTCAGCAATTTTGAGTTCGAAAAGAACCTTAAAATTTGTCTTTATAACACCCAAGTGCACTTTAGGGTTTTCTTTTGATTATCGGCACTTTCATAGGTTGTGGAAACCTTATTTTCTCCCAATAGTTTGTAAGGATTCTCAAAGTAGCCACAACAAGGACTCGTGTCCTTATCTCTTTCTTTCATTGGTAGTTAAGATGGTTATAAAACTTCGTCGGCTTCCAATGAAAAACTCACAACCTTTCATGCTTTGTGTATGGATCTTTTTGATGGTTGTGACAACCTATATAATTGTTGAAATGCTATTGTTTCTTGATTTCATCGGCTCTAGGATCAATTTCGGTAACCTTATTGGATCTCGACAGCGGTTTCAAAACCTTAACTATTCGCCAACGCCCTATATTTACCAAGTGTATGTCAGGGCAATATCAAGTTTTGGCAACCTCTTTGGGCCTCGATATTGGTTTCAAAACCCTACAAAAGTGTCAATGAACACTTTGAAGATTCAACACTTAAGAACTTTTAATCGAACATTTACCTTTAATTGCAAAGAAGTGTCAGGTTCCGATGGAGTTTTGAGAACCTTGTCGGGCTCCAATGCAGGGTATGAAACTTGTTTTGAGTCTAACAAAGACTATAAAGTATAACACTTAGACATTTTATGATTTTGCATTGGTTCTAAAAGTGGTATTGGGTGCCAACCAGGCTGTGACAACCTTGTCGGGCTCCGACAAAAGTTCTAAAACCACTCCCAAGTGCCCACAGAGATTGAAAACTATCCTTAAACACTTTACAAAGGAAAAATTAAAGACTTGGGGAGCTTAAAATTGCTAAGTACGAGTCTTCAAAATGATTTCAACTATGGATAACATGGAGGCACCATAAAACCATGGGATTTCGAAAATGAACCAAAAATTCTGACATGACCTAGAATAGGGGGCAACACGTCCGCGATTTCTTTCTACAAATTTCTGTGCGATTTTTTTTAATGAAAGAATCAATGATTTCTCTTTCCTAGCCGCAATTTTTCAACAAAAAAGTCGCACTTTTCACATAAACCCTTGCACAATTTCTCTTTTCTTTTCCCAACGAAATTTTCTAGAGAAAAAAAAAAGACATCACGATTTTCACAACAAAAGACAGCACAATTTAATGAATAAACCAATCGCGATTTACACCAATAAATGAAGAAATTTCAATGTACATAATCGATGTCCTAATGTTCTTCGAACAAGAATTACTTCTTAAACATTGCATCAATTGCACAGTAGTTAAAACTCCAAATAGTGAAAGCAAAAACACATACATTGATAATTACACCTTCAAATCAGCTTTTCATTCCTTCGAAAAACTTACAAGGAAACCTCTACAAACTGTTCTCAATAAACAATTGCACGATATTTTATCATTGTATTATCTTTCTTCTATATTGCACTTATCTTTATACTATTCAACTAATTCCAATCTTCAAAAAGCTCCTTATCTCTTATAGGAGATGAGTTAGAACATAAGTCTAAATCATTAATGTATATCTACCCTTTATTACACTTAATTAGCTAAATAAAAGACTTTCACTTTTTCACTTAAGTGAAATGCAAAATAGAATAACTCAAACCACTTCCAACATGTTCACAGTGAATTTGTGTAGAAATTCCTATCCGAGCTAAAAAAACTCAACATTTGGGACCTTCTAGGGCTTTGTTTGGGCTCATATGGGTTTTTTTTGTGCAATTTTTTTTGAAATTGCATTTCTTTTTGAGCTCTATGCAATGGTGATGTTGGTTCATTCTAATTTTGCTCCTAATCTATATTTATTATTTTCAGTTTTGAGCCTCTTTGTAAAAGCATTGGGATCAAGTCTGCTTGGTGACATTTGCTAGTGGCAATTGTACTTGCACTAGATATAAAGTGCCTAGATCATATTGTGCTGGGAGGATCATTGATTGAGTGAATTTGGGGGGTCTTCTTGTGGTTGTGCTTGCATTCCTCTTGATTTGTGTTCTATCCTCCTCGATTCATCACGGAGACTGATTCTATTCCACTTCTAACACCCTACAACTAATCTGCATGGAAATCTGAAATTAACAAATTACTAAGATTTATGAGGTTGTATAGGATAGTTCATGGGCTTGACGAAGAACCAAAAGATGAGCATGCAAAGACCAAGTGGTTGAATAGTTGTGAAGAAGCCATTGGCTATTTGTCCTTGTATGTCTCTCCTAAGTTGTTTCACATTGAGAGCCTTTCTAGACCTATGGCTATGGACTTCAGTGTCAAACTTGTTTGGGCGAATAGATGAAATCCAAGGGCATTAGTTGGAAAATGAACTAATAAGTCTCAATCCATGCAATTTTGACAACATACAAGACTTCATTACCAAATTCAAGTCACTAAGAGCACATTTAAAGGATTATAAAATTGAAAAATCAGAAACACAATTGATACTAAGTGTTCTCTTAAGCTAGGACCCGACTATTTAGTTTTTGTGTCTACCTTCTATGCTACAAAGAGTGTTTTGGGAAGTCAATTTAAAATGCCAGCCATTGAGGATTTTGCTATGTCACTCACTAGGGAGCAAGATAAGCTTATTCAAATGGGCACCTTGAAATCTTCGAAACCAAAAGCATTGCTTGCAAAAGACAAGAAGGCTACTAGTGGCAAAGAGAAGAAAATGAACAAGCCTAAGAAGAACACACAACAATTAACATCCACATCTACAAAAAAACATAACAATCCTCTTCCAAAGGGGAATCATCTAAGAAGGAGAAGCCCAACTGTGCATATTGCAAGAAACTTGGGCATAATGAACATCAATGTTATTCAAAATAGATTGATGAATTGAAGCATCTTCTAATGAAGAACCAAATCAAATTGCCTTCAACTATGTCAAAAGGTTCATCATCTTCTTCTTATACACAGAAGAAGAGAAACGGAAGGGCAATGCACTTGTTGCAGTTGCAGATTCTGAGTCAAGGAGACAAATACTTGATTCTAGAGCTTCACATCATCTGGGTTCATCACCGAATATGTTTTCTTCATTCGAGACTTGTTCTACACCACATATCTTGATGGGTAACAACACATATGTGTGTTTGTAGGAGAGGGTCTATTGACATGGGCAAAGGATCATTCAATGATGTCCTTTGCATACCTTCATTGTCAATTAATCTCCTTTCTACCTATCACATCACACATAATGAGACCAGGGAGAGTGTTGAGTTCACACCAATTTTGTGGTCATTCGGGATTTGCAAAGCAATGATATTGTTGCAGTCAAGGAGGCAGATGATCAGTCTAGATTGTACACCTCACATTTTGCACTTAATGTTCCTTCAACTAATGTTCATGTTTAGGCATCTAGAGTGAACACTTTTAAGGAGATACAGTATGGTCATTTGAACCTCGGTATCCTTTCATTGACTAAGGTTCTAGAGACATGTTGACATTCCATCTCCTTCATCTCCTAGTTCTTCAGAGTTCAACATAGCTTCTGACGGGGCTTCCAGTGATTTAGTTCAACAAGATCATATTCATCGTCTTCTAGATATAACTTATTGAGATCAGTATTTGATAGATCTTGCAGGTTTCTTTTGTGAGTCCCTTCTTGCAAATTTGGAGGACACCCTTGAGGACATTCATATCCTCTTTGATGACAATTCCATCTCAATTGTTGTCTCATCTTGACTCTTTGGATTTTGGTCTACATCTATTTCCACCATAGTTCCGAGATGCGGACTCCGTGAGGGTGACTCGGCTCGAGACTCGGGACTCGGCACCCAGACTCAGCACAGACTTGGCAAAGTGAAAAACCCAAGAAATTTAGAGATTTTTAAGGATTTAAAACTTGTTTCATGCACCCTTTATTAAATAAACCTTAAAGACACAATAACATCATCAAATAGAAGCTAATTTGATCACATACACAAGTATACATCGATCACTGTCTTTGAAAGGACTCTATTTGGAAGAGGCTCCCACCAAAACCAAAGTTAAATTTTCATCCTCAAGATTTTTTTGTTTGTCATCATTAGGATTACAGGGAGCTACCTTGATCCATTTCCACATTTTTTGAGGAGGCTTGTATAGACAATCTTTTCTTAGATGATTTCTCAATTTGCAATTAGCACAATACAGACTTTTACCTGCCAATTCAACTGATTGCTTCCACACTCCAAATTCAGATTCGAAAAGGATGTAACTCGGTAATGAAACAGAGAATTTTTTCTTGATGCAAAGAAGGACGTAACCCCTAGATTCTCCATTCCATAGTTGGAAAACTCAACTTGCCAAAAAACTCGCCAAGCCCAAAATTGATGAGTCAACAAAAACTCAAAGAAAACTTTTCAAAAACTCGGCAAATCAATAGGATCTATCTCATCCAAATCAATAGGATCCAGTGATTTGTCCTCTACTCTTTTTCTGCACAACCGAAACCCTGAATTTGGCTAAGTTTGAAACCCCGTAACTCTGAAAATTTGGTGAAGTCGGAAATCTGATGGATCCTCCAAAATCTAGAATCTGCATGTTAAATCCCACGGATCCGGAACCTATCTCAAACATCCTCACAGTATATTTAAAAATATTTAAAGTATAAGAAATTCAATATACAAACTTATACTTTAAATATTTTTAAATATACTAACCAAGCGTGTTCCTAATTTTTTAAGAGATTGAAATGCCCCAATATACTTCTAGCAAATTATATACTTAATGGTCGAGTCCGAGTCTGAGCCCCCTGGACTCGGCAAGGGTGACCGACCCGGGACTCGCCGAGTCCGAGCGAGTGTGGGCGAGTCTCGGAACTATGATTTCCACAAGGTTTTGGGTTGTCACATTCTTCAATTAGGCCTAGGACTCCTGATTTGATTGTGGCACCTCTCCGCACCAGCCTAGCAACACCTAAGTAGCTTCTAGAGACATCACACATTCCAAGTTTTCTTCCCTCATATTCCTTTCACAAATGGGAAAATATCCTACATACACCTTTGTGTTTGTTTCTTCCTAAGGAGAGAAACGTTGTTCGGCGTTCATGAATCATCTTTAGCATTCAATGTCGAGCATCTACCATCAGCACAAAAGACTACACCTTGAGGGGGGCTGCATGGTCTCTCTTCTTTTCCTCACTTTGGTGGGGGAGTTTTCTCCTACGGTTTTCTCCTTCTCATCTTCTGAGGGGCATCATTTTATACATGGGCACCTAACATGACTACACATTTGTTGGAACCTGTCCATCTATCTTTCCTACCCACCTAAGCTATGCCTATGAGGGGATGTTGGTGCATATTTATTTTCTTGCTCTAGTTAATTACTTTATTGCATGTTTGCACCTAGGATAGGATAAGCTTGCTTAGGTAGGTATCTACTTAGGTAGGTTGCATTTGCACGTGACTTGTACTTGCCTTGTTTGGTGGAGTTGTACTACACACATAAGTACATCTCCTTTATCCCACATTGGTTGTACATTCACATCTCTTGGTGGTGTATCCTATATATATCCACCTCATGTCCTCTTGTAAAAAATCTCATTTGTATATTTGCATCCTTTGATAGAATAGAATTATTCTCTCATTTTGGGTCTCTTTGTGCTTTCACTGAACCTCTTTGATCTTGGTTGGCTATCTCCGTAGCCAAATCTTACAAATATAAAATGCATTTCTTTTAAACAAGAAAAGAAAATGTCTGTGCTTTCCTTGCAGCAACTTTTGCTTCCTAAATCAAACCCATGACAAATCGTTATCTTATCTAATTACAACACGTGATTTTCGTTGGTGTATAGCTGTAGTTCATATATGCAATATGTAGATTGAGCTTTTGTCTAAGTCAAATCATGTATAAATTTCATGCAGAAAAGCAAACGATGAAATCTAATGCTAGCTTTAGTCACATCATACATGAAATCATACTTACTAGCCTGAGGAAAAGAGGTGATCAAGATCCCTGAATTGAAAAAAAACCATATGGAGTTTGAAAAGAACAAATGCTACAAAAGTGAGGAGTGAGGAGACATTTGAAACATACACACTTTAATATCTCTAAGAACCCTCTCAGAACACTCAAAAAGGAATCCTAAATCTGGCAAAAATATTCGTCAAGAATGCAAAAACTTGAGTTACAAATGCAAATAGGGATAGGATTCCAAGATCAGAAAACAGACCCCTATAATAGCTGACCAGGATTACTTCTGGCCAGTTTTTAACTACATTTTCCTTTACCATGAGATCCCATGATCAATTCGCATATACATGTAAACAGTAAAATTGTAAATAATCATGTTAATGTTAACAAAAATGTCTTGTACCTTTCCAACTTCAGATAGAGGTTAGTTGCATCACGATAGGTATCAAAGGCCATATGCTCCTTGCCTTCATCTTCAAGTATACTACAAGAATCAATATACATTCGCACTGCCTCATCTGGTACAGCATCCTCCAGGGCACTGAAGCATAAATGTCATTTCTCAAATAAACCCTAAACCCAACCCTAAAATGGCAAGCTTATTACAAACATTTTACAAGCAAACAGTACTCTGTTATTTTGAATGTTCTATTACCGTGCCCCCCTTGCAAGAGCATCTGAAGCAGGTTGTGGTTTCCCACATTCTGTATACAACTCACAAGCTCTCCTATAATAATCTGCAACTTCATTCCAGTTTTCAAGTTCCTTGGCTAAGGCTCCAGCTGACTCCAAATGCTTGGCAGCCTGCCACGGTCTGTAACGATTCTGTTAAGGATGTCAACTTCAAACCAAATAATATTGTTACATAATGCAAATAAAATTGCAGAACAAGGCTGGCAATGCCTTTATGGTTTAATTCTTCCAGTTGTGACCTCTGAAAAACACATAAGGATACGATGAGAGCCTCTCTTGACCCGTTGAAGCCTTTTCAAACGCTTCTTTTGCTTTTGCATTTTCTTTGGCAAATCTGAATGCAATAGCTTCATACAAACAACCAAACACAGTCAACTAAGAACAGAAAAACCACTATAGCATGGTCAAAACAATTAAATATTATTAACAAAAAGACATGGTTGGAATCCTTCTTAATAGGATATGCCTACCTGCCTGCTCATACAAAAGAGTAGCACTATTCCAGTCAGCACTCCACCTTGTAAAACTTAACTTTGTTCTGCACGTGTCACAGTTTCGTAGCTTAAGATGAATATGCATGAACAATAGCAAATAAAATTATAAATGTTGAAGATTGTTGTCAGCATTCCTTCTATTTATAGTTTAAAATCAATACTTTAAACAAATCAACTTAAAATTACGTCACCTGGAAACAGGAAACGGGTACTGAGATGGGGACTTACTTTCAATAATGGTACCAAAGTAAATGAATAAGGGCACAACTATATCATATATAAATATAGTCATCGGGAGATCTGTAGGGAGGGAAAGAGAGGGGAAGGGGGGCAGAGGGAAGGAGAGGGGCAGAGCCCTTGTTCTTCAACTGGAGTTTCCAGGTGACTATTTTGATAGGGACAAGAGCTTCTAACAAATACAACAATTAGAAATCCAAACAACAAGAAAGTTCTTACAAATGATAACCAAATCCAAATCAATTAAGAATCAAAAGCACTCCAGATGTGAAACTAAATTTTGATGGGACTTTCAGGAATAATCCAACTACCATAGGCTACAGTAGGATTCTAAGAGAAACCTAGGGGGGGAGATAAAATTTGGTTTTGAACCAAATATGGGCTTTGATAGGTACCAAATTTGCCTTGAAAGTGGACTACCTCAGTCTTATTTTGAAGGTGATTCTTAGTTCTAAAAAAATCGTTATTGATTTATTGAGCAAATAACAGTAAGGTAAAACTAGAAACCTGGTTGTTAAAATCAAGAGCCAAGGAGGCTTGCCAGTTAGCTTAAGTTTTATATTCAGCTATGTTTAATCATATAAGGAGAGGATCAACTCATCTGTCAGACCTCTCTCAGTGGAGTGCTGATTCCAGGTTTAAGTGAAATCTACTATGACTTGAATGGGGAAAGTAGAAACCTGATTTGGAATAATGGTGGTTACTGCAGCATGTAGCAACAGATAATAGCAACCTGATTTGGAATAATAGGGACAAGGGCGTCTAACAAATACAATAATTAGAAATCCAAACAACAAGAAAGTTCTTACAAATGATAACCAAATCCAAATCAATTAAGAATCAAAAGCACTCCAGATGTGAAACTAAATTTTGATGGGACTTTCAGGAATAATCCAACTACCATAGGCTACAGTAGGATTCCAAGAGATACCTAGCGGGGGAGATAAAATTTGGTTTTGAACCAAATATGGGCTTTGATAGGTACCAAATTTGCCTTGAAAGTGGACTACCTCAGTCTTATTTTGAAGGTGATTCTTAGTTCTAAAAAAATCGTTATTGATTTATTGAGCAAATAACAGTAAGGTAAAACTAGAAACCTAGTTGTTAAAATCAAGAGCCAAGGAGGCTTGCCAGTTAGCTTAAGTTTTATATTCAACTATGCTTAATCATATAAGGAGAGGGTCAACTCATCTGCCAGACCTCTCTCAGTGGAGTGTTGATTCCAGGTTTAAGTGAAATCTACTATGACTTGAATGGGGAAAGTAGAAAACCTGATTTGGAATAATGGTGGTTACTGCAGCATGTAGCAACAGATAAATAGGCAATCATCGGCCATATTGCCCCGCCTTATCGTATTTTAAACAGTTTCTCATACAAAAGTCTCCAACTATTTTATACTCTTGTTTGGAGGGCAGGGATGAAAACTGTGTAAACTAATTGAGTTTGTTTGTTTTTGCTTTTTAGAGCTGCAGGTTACTGCAGTCATGGTTGAAAAAGATAGAGGCAACCAAAGGAAGAGTTGTGATGAAATGTGACCATCAAAGACACAAATGCAGGAAAGTTACTTATAAACCTATGGCCTAAATTTTAAGTCTACAAAGAAATGGAGCTGCTTGTCGAAGAAATATATACAGAAGGGGCATGCCAAAAGGGAGGTTGCTCAAAGTAAAAAGGAAGCTGAGGATGGCGACAAAAATAACAAAGAAAACGTGCAAACCTTCCAGATCCTGGTAAAATGAGAGGGCAGAAGAACAATTTTACCTTAAAAGTAAAGCAATATTTAGTTATGTAAGATCCTTTGAAACGGTTTGCATTGTGATTCTAAAAAAACATGCAAGAATCTAGAGAGATTATGGCTGCAATAGGAGACAGACAAATACAAACTTTTGACAATCTCTGGTGGCTCAGATCAATCTACTCAAGCCAATAACAAGGTCCCGATGCTGAAGAAAAATGTCTAATGCTTGAGAATCAATTGAAAGGGACTCACAAAGCTACCAACTGGGAGTTCCAAGAGATAAAATTGAAGATCACTTTGGAGCAGAAGAAAGAAACCAAAATGAATGTTGAGGCCATTATTAGATAGATCGGTAACATGCCTGGTAATGTGTATCCAGAGATGACAGCAATCAAAATTATCCAGTCTATAAATGATCAAGAACCCCCTTGAATGACAATGATAGTGTTATAGTTATATGTCTGGTCACCAGATTAGATTCTCCATACATACTCTATGCTTCTATAGATACACAGCTTAGAAAGTGTTAAGTTAAAAGGCCATATTATGGCTGGCCATTTTTCAACTTGGTTCCCTCGGGTGATTATATTTTAGTCCTTAATCGGATTCTGATACCGAGCCTACGCATCTCACAGCAATATATCTTGTTATATGTACTCCTCGTGTTTATGCCCTTGCCTGCCACGATGTGTCTTTGTTTATATGTAATATAAGTTACTCTTCTTACTACCAAAACAATGGGACAAATGATTGCCATGGCCATATTTTGACTGCTTATATCATTCTAGGAATATTTATCGTGCCATGATTTTTTGTCTGGTCTTTTATCAATATCTTAATACCCACAGAATTTTCTTTTGCATATGGGATTTAACTTTAAAATAAAAAATAGAAATTTTATCAGCCATTAAACAAAGACCCGTGTCAAATATTAACCAGTTTCACTAACAATGAAAAGAACTCTTATCTGATCAATAATTAAGTTCTCATTGCTGTTACATATCAAACTTGCCATAAAGCATTGTATGCACAAACTACAGATTTAACTCAGGATTTTACACTAGAAAATACAACTTGCGAAGAGAATAATTTCAGACCAAGCTGCTCTAAATATAACCCCAGCTCTAAGTGAGAAATGCCCTAACCATAATCGATAAATAATACTCGCTAGAAAGAACCCCACTCATGTTTTGCAATAATTGTACTCACTAATAGCTATGGTTGGAGATTATATATCCAGTTAATTCATAAGCAAGCTTTGTATTGAGGAAGAACATAAATCATTGTGCTTCTAATATCTTGACCTTCTTTGTTTGCTGGATAAGGAGAAACAAAACAGAAGGCTGTATACAAGAAAACAAAATGGATGCCTGAAATATCCTCCATTTTTAGACATGTTCTCCTCCTTCAAAACAAAATATATCCCATAGTCTAAAGAGACTTAAGCATCCGCAATCCCTCTGATACTTCCTCCCCATTTCACAAGACCTACCTCCAGAGGCACCATCTGTACAATTTTGAATGTCAACGTTGTCTGGGTTTGATTTCCCATCTGAACTCATAGAGTGTATAAATGGTGGATTGTTTAGAAAACGTATTCGACCTATCATAACCACTAGAAGAAAT
Source organism: Cunninghamia lanceolata (assembly GCA_027924645.1). Lineage (NCBI taxonomy): Eukaryota > Viridiplantae > Streptophyta > Pinopsida > Cupressales > Cupressaceae > Cunninghamia > Cunninghamia lanceolata. The sequence continues at coordinate 6,776,221 of BSBN01000398.1, read as the reverse complement.
GGGATATGGGATGAGGAAATCATTTTGAAATTGGGTACATGAATATATGATCACGGATACAACTTTATTACAAATAAATATAGTCACCAGGAGTTGGGGGTACAGGGACAGGGATGAGGATCGGGATGGCTCCGTCCCTGAACTCTAGTTCATAGGCAATTTTCCAGCATTGGTCACAAATTGCTTTAAATAGAAGTCAAAAACTTTCAATGAAAGTTTAAGTGTTAATTCATAAATCAAATACATTGATTGCATCGACAACAACAAGTCATAACTGAGTTTAACTAAATAGGCCAAGGATGAAAGAGTATCAAAATACAAATATAAGCTACTATACAAACAAGCATTGAAATAATAAACAGAAAAGAAACCCCACAATGGAAAATCAGACAAACAAGTGAAAAATGTTCAACACTTGAGTACCACGGCAGAAAGATAACTGTATGTCAACAACATGTGTCAATTTACAGAAGGCCTTTCTACTTTCAGATGATTAGCTTCAAACGAATACAGGTCTATAGTCAAAAACATAAAAAATTGTCAAGCGGTCCTTGGTCTGTTGGTGAAGTTGAATAGCTCACAAAAAGCCCACCAAGGATCAATTCTAACTGATCCCAAGGCCTGACACATAAGGGATGAGGTCAGGATCCTGCCCCAGGTAAATTTGGCAGTATGGAAATCCCTCAGTCCTTAACTCTTAGCCAATTGTTCACATGCTGCTAAAAGTTTATCAAAATGTTTATCCTCTCAATAAAAAAAAAACATAAAAAATTCAATACATAGGAAAAACCGAGAATGATCTCTGAATGGGATTCCAAAACAAAGGCAAACTTCAAATACATACTAAACTGTAGGTAATGCAATACACTTTTAGGTAGATCTGCAAGCTCCGGTTTATGCCCAAGCTTGGTTTTGAGGCTGAAACCTAGAGGTACGAAATTTGCACAGCATACAAGATAAAAGGGAGATCCGCCAAATCATCTGGCTTTGCTGTGACCTCAAAAAACAAACCCTTGTAGGCTTTCACAAGAGAGGCCTCATCCGTCAAATTGACATCTGGCCTAGCCGTGACCTCAAAAAACAATCTTGAGCTCTACAATTTTAAAAAGGGAACTGCATAGACGCAAAATTCTTTCAACCAAGCAATTCAAGTTGAGGTTTTAATGGCGATAGCAACTACTTTAATTCCAATAGAACAGTAAGGAATTGGCCATCTGTTTACATTCTTGAAATGACCGGCTAACAACGGCCCACAACATACTGCAACAATCCAAGATTTCAATGAATTGGGAAATCTATTAGCAAAGATCGTAGATCATAAAGTGAAATTGTCAAAAACAACTAAAACTAAGTAGCTGTCAATCGCAATGCGGTAATGGTGTGGGAATGGACAAAAGATACAAATCAAATAGTTTAAGTTTACATTCCAAATCAAGTTTCAATAATCAATATCAGGGGCAATTTGAAGCAGCACGTTTGAGTATTATAGTGATCGTTAACATGGGGTGATTGAAGACATACAATTTATCTGCTTTCTTCATCATCTTCTGGGCTTCTTCTATGCTGGGCTTTGTCTGAGCCATGGCTATGCAGCGCGGATGAATTCAGTGTGTGAATGTTTACAAGCAATAGCACTTGATTTCAAAAGCCGGGCATCTCATGAAATTTGGGATCTTTGTAACTCCTCTTTTTTTCAATAAATGTAATCTGTCTGGTCTTTTTTATATGGCTAAAAGTAAAGGTATTTATTAATAAAAATAAAATAACATAACTTAAGAATATAATTTGGCCCATAAAAGTTTACAGTACAAATTCTCTAAGTTTGTTATTCCATATAAGTGGTTATTGTATGAATTTCTTTGTAACTTTTTTTTTCCACCCGTACAATTTTATTTTATTTTTTTTAAATAAAAAATACATATTTTTATATAAAAACATTTAGGCTAATTAAATAATGCAATTATTTATACACAAAATTAATCTAGATAAATGAGTTGGGATTGTTAATAATAAATGTTAAATTAAATGTACAAATTAAATGAATTTATGTATGATATTTAGCTAGATTTCAATAGTGGGAAAATGATGTAGAAGATGTTAGATCGGATTCGCCATAAATGTTGGATTCTTAAGGCTTGATCAAATGATTGTCTCAAAATCTTCAAATTTATTGTGTTTCACTCTAGTTTAGATCTATGCCTATAAAATAGATCTCCACAAGTGCAAAAATGATTCAGCATGTGGACCTAAGCCTATATCCATAGGAATTAACAAGCGAAAAATTGATTATTAGAATTCGCATGCCTCGATGTTCTAATATTTGAATTTTGGAAAGGATTGGCGATGTTTACAAACACCTTCAAGGAATCTACTGAATCGTGAGGGTCATGTTCTCCTCAATCAAAACCTTGGTTGGACTGATTCAACGGCTTCAAAACAAGGATTGAGGATGACAAGCATGCAACGGATCTAGGATGATGTATGCTAATGTAATGCTCTTATAATACTTGCTATGATAGTCTCATAATTACTCTTTGATAAATGTTCTTCAATAATTCCTAGGTTGTCATTAGTGATTCAAATGAATGAATGAATGTCTTTAAAAACAATAATATAACACACATAAATCAACATAATTGTGTGTTAGGTAGATGTTGAAAATATTGTACATAATCTTAGTATTATACGTTAATAAATAAGAGTTAGGTAAATAAACTAACATTATAAATGTTAGCAGATTAAATAAATAGTTGTCGGGTATGTTAGATGTCGAGTGGTTTGGGTGGTTAAACTTTACAATGGCTTTATATAAAACAATATTGTAATCAATGTACAATCAATTGCATCATCTTGAATAATATTGCATTGTTATTGTTATCTTTGTAGCCATGGTGTAAATTGCAATTTCATGTAGGCTCTCACCATTTCAATTTGGTATTAGAGCAAAGTGAGAATAATGGAGGAAGGTCAAAAAAATTGTTGTGTTGATTCCATATGTTGCAATAAGTACTATGGAAATTGAAGAGAGAAGAAGCAAATGCCCAAGAGATGATGTAAAGTTAGATTACATATTCTCATATCATTTGATCACTAAATGAAATGTTCTCTAGTGACATACAAAACACTACAACCTACAATAGGATATTGATTTGATCACAAACTAGCCTAATGGACATGATATGCACATAGCTTTGTAGCTTCATGGTGTAATCATGGAAGGAGGGTCTAGAGAATGGACTGTCCAACCATGCAGCTAGAGTAAACACAACAGAAACAATACAATAACATAATGCAATGGAAGATTTATGTGCTCAATATATCAGTCAATTACAATGCTTATATGCCGACAATATGCGGGATACAATCATGGGCTCACAAGCTTGCTTTTTAGGTTACAACATATCTGAAAGATATGGCATTGAAGTGCCTCCAGAAAAGAATTATCTCCTATTCTATCATATCAACTAACTAACTAATTGCCTTCATAATGCATCTAAGAGATGTATATATATCATTCTTCAGCTCAAAGAATCCTCTGCGTCGACCTTAAGAGATCTAAAACTCCAATGAATGATGAAACATATAGGAAACATGTAGAAATGTGTAGGTCAGCCTACAACTCTTTGTAACACTCCACAAATGCATGAAACTAGATGTGGTTCTCAATGAAGGTCTATCCAGTCCTTTTTTGCCTTGTGTGATGTTTCATTTGGCTCTGCAAGTCACGGAAGTGCTCCACAAACCTTGTATGCTAATGCTGACTAAAGAATGCTCTATTCTGTGAAAGCTGATGATTTTCTGATAGTGATAACTTTCCACAAACAAGTCCAAATCTCATGAAATCTGAGTATGATGTAGTTGACATGGCATAGAAACTAAATGTTGCTCTGCGAGATCTGAAATGAAGATGCAGTAGAATGCGGTAGAAAATGTTGAACTACAAATGACTAAATTGTAAATAAAATGCAAGAAAAGAAATGAAAGTTAATATTTTTGGTTGATGCAAGATTGCTCTGTAGCCTGGGATGCTCCTACATCACTTCACCAGGTAGCAGCTTCATATAGAGGTTTTTTAGAGGTTTTTGCTATTGTGTTGTTATCACTCCTGATTACACCCTTTGGAGAATGTTAATTTGCTCTCTACTCAGTTGATAAGCATGGAAACATCCTAAGGCATGTGGGTTGCCTATAGGTTAGGATGAGTCTCCATAGAGGGTTGGTTCCCTTGGATTTATCACCTAAAACTAATGTACTATTGTTGTTTTATCAAGAAAAGGGAGCAAAAGGACTTAAAGTGACCCTAATCTAGCTAGGAAGGTGATGCACCAAACTAAGGTGACTTATCTTGTTGTTTAGACACACATTCTTTCAATAAAATGACTAGTTTTTCACAACTCTAAGTTCTATACCTTACGTTTGATATTTTGCAAGGAGGATGATTAAAACTTTTGTTTTGCTGAGGAAAATAATGAGTTTTCACACAATAAACAACTGTTTATATGTTTTCACAACTCACAATATGCTAGGTAGAGTGTTTACAATGTTTCTGTTTTCCTTTTGATGCTTGCATAAAAGAAGGTTTTGATCAAACACAACTAAATATACATCAATTTCTGAACCACATTCATCGTAGAGAGCAAAATAGAGAAGGTAAATTGAAATATTTATTGAAATAGAAAGGCTGCTTACACAAAATGAGTCTAGAATTGTATCTTTTGCTTGAAGAGTGTTACAAAAATATTGTCACACAGCTGAAACTGATTACAATGTCTGGTTTTTTGAGTTACAATACTATTTCTTGCTGATACAATGCAAAAAAGAAGAGAAAACTAGTGAAAAAACTAAGTCTAACCCTTTGATATCCTCAATCCAACATGGGGAGACCAAGAGAGTGAAAAAGGGAAGAAAATTGATGACCAAAACTAGGTCAAACTTCCTTTAGGTGCCCATGGAGTCTCCTAGTCTAATTTGACTTCATGCATGAGTTGGTTGACCCCTTCAAGCTCCTAAAATCATGCTCCAATTGTTCCTTGATGCTAGGGAAGTCTTCAAACTACCCCTAGATACCCAAAGAGTGGTCAAAACTGCCCCTAGATGCCCTCAATTGCCCATAAATCACTCCAACTACTGTCCTTGTCACCCATCTTCCCACTAAGGACCTGAAACTGCCTTAGCTTCCACTTTGCCCAATAATAAGGCATATGGAAAGAGTTAGGCAACTGTTGGGGTCCTTAAACTACCCAAAACTACATCATAAACGCTTCAAAATACCTGTCACTTGACCCACTACCCCTATTGGATCTTCTTGAGGGTTAAAACTACCCTTTGTATTCTCAAACTGAGTTTTGTAATAGCTCCATGGTTGCATGTATGCTTGATAGTTACTTTGAAAACTTCTGTATACACTTACTTATCAACATCTCTCCTTACGACTACTCTAATCACATTATTGCAGTAGTTCACTGTCAAAGTTTCCTCCATACTTTTATAGGATTTCTTGGTCAATCTCACTAACAGTGCCACTGTCCTATTGTCTTATGACTGTCATCCTTCTATGAACTTACATGATTGCTCACTTTCTGGTTGTCCTTGTATCTCGTTTCATATCATCTTTGTTTACACAATGACATTGTCTTATGAATATGCTCATATACTTGGTGATAGACTGTCATTAATTCCTAACACTTTAGTTGAAAATATGTCAATTATGTTGACCAGGTAGTGTCCAAGGTTGTCTACAATAGGGAATGGATTCGGACATCTCAACTTAGCAATGGTTTTCTAAATTTTTGAGAAAGCCTTTAACTGAATAAATCTAAACTAGAAAGCATACAATTCTTAATCTAGAAAGCATTTGGATTTTAATCTAGAAAGCATATAAATTCTAAACTAAGAATCAATACATCAACTTCTGCCTAAGGATTCGAAATAAACAGGTTAATCTAAGAAAACATGAAATTTCTTTAAATATGAACATGCACTATCAACTATAATGAATTTTAGTATGAGTAGGAGCTCCAGAAACTATATCATAACACACATAACTTAACAAAGTTTAACAAAAATAATCTAAGACACAATATCCTGCAGGAATCACACAATACTTATTCTATCATAGCACCATTCAACAAAAGTCTAAACTAATGTAAAACATTCACATAATAGAGTTTAAACAATTCAGATTCACAACATTTAAAATACTTATCTATTCCTATATCCTTTGAGTGGCCAGCTCTCGAGAGATCTTCTACTAATTCAAATCACATGCATCATTTCAATAACTCTGAAATAATTCCATTCGCATTCCCATTATTTAGAATATATTGACTCAGAATAAAGCTTGATTGTATTCATTCATAGCATAAAATCATATCACAAAACATAACTACTAAACAACACCTCCACACTGTATATCAAAACATAACATATTATAACATAACTATTGTTTTTAGGAATCATCCCATAATCTATACTACCAAAATCCTAGATTTCAAGTGGCGCATTAATGCCACTGATGAAGTCTTCAACAGAAAATAGACTTTTAACTAAACTAGATGTCTATTAAATTTAACATATTAAAGGCTTCGAGTGGAGCCATGAAATGTCTTAAGTGTTTTCAACAAAAAATAAAAGAAATTGCCAATAAAGTTCACGATCATGTATTCCTAAATTTCTGGCGCCCTAAGATTTCGGCGCTGCTGACTTCAATTACTTTTGAGTCTATTCCTTCCACTAGGCTCTACATAAAAACCTACATAAATACACAGACCTTTACACACAATCATGTCAACATTAGTGGAAAACTTTAATCAATTGGAAAATAAAAATTTATACATCATTCTATCAAAAATAAACAAATATTACTTATAAATTAATAAATTGGCATGGTTTGGGTGGTTAGGCAACGCAGAAAGGGTTATATTGTTTATTATAGAAATGAGGTTATTTATACCTCATCACCCTCCCCTCTTTAAGGTTGAGCAGGTCCTCCTGCTCTCTGCTAACAATGGGCCCTCTACCTCTCTACATCCCTCTTCCTATTTAGTTCATCATACATTGAGTTGAGGTCATAGATGTCCCTTGCTTCCTCATCTTGATGATCAGGATATTTGAGAAAGCCCTTATGTAATTTTATCCTCATCTTCCATGCATGCAGATCTCTAGGGTCCTGCTCTATAGTTACCAAAATTGCAGGCAGGGGCTGAAGGAGCAAGGGAGGTCTATACTTCATGCCTACCCACTTGGTCTTAATATGTTGTAGAATTTCTGTCAGGGCCTCTGCTCTCCTATAGGACCATATGAGATTGGTTGGAGAAATCATCTCCCTTCTCTTTAGGTACATTGACAAGGGGGTATATCACTCCTCACAAGCATTCCATGCCCTTTCTATCAAATTTGGCCCATTATTCCTAAAATCATCAAAACAAATTCTTAAACTTTCATTATATTTCTCTTTCATAACTTCATACTTTTTAGTCCTTCTTAATTGAGCTTTGAAGGCAAAGGGCATATGGTGTGGATGTCTCATATGGAGTCCCACAGTTCTGTCTGCCTAGAGATATTCTCTGGTTCTATCCTTCCAATTGAGATGATTTTACATATTAGACATGAAAGATCTGTGTTACATCCCCAACTTACAACTAGACTTGATCATTAACTTGGCATGATAATCAGGACGATTAATCATAGTTAATTGATTTGATATTGTGGAAATATCTGATTTAACTCTTGGTTATGGAGTAGTTACTGATGTTAATTAGTTTTGTAAATTAAATGATTTATATTACGAGATATGTTAATGATGCACTGATCATAATCCCATGGTCCTGAGTGTGAACAGGAAAATGAACGTCCTTCGAAGAAGGAAGGAGAGATCATCCTAGAGGAATGGTTAGATGTTGCAAAAGAAAAAGGTTGATTAGCCATCTGAGTATCGACTTTTATGTCCTAAACTCCTTTCGTAAGTTGACATGTGTCTTGTCTCTTTTCTTTAGCTTCCATGTTCTTTGTAAGTTATTATGTCATTGGAGTTATCATGACAACTTGTGATGACCAAATGATGTTCTTGGAGCATCATCCCTAGTCAAGAGAATAGTTCTAATAGACGAGGAGGTCTCTCGTTATCCTTTTGTTCTCAGGGATTATTATTTCCCTAATCATTTGACTAATGGGGATAGTCAATTTCAGGGGAGTATTACTCGACCCCAATAATCAACGATCTTGTTGTGACACAATTTGTGTTTTCCATTATATAGTGATAACCCCTAAGTAAGGATGATAACTGTTTTATAGGTTGAATTGCAATAATATATATTTTATTATTTTACTTAGCATAGGATTCGATTACTATCAAATGCTATTATTTTGTTTTGGTCAGCCTTGAGAAATGATGGAGAGCTTTGAGCTCATCCCATCTTGCACGATGCCTGGATCGAGCCACTATTTGTGGAACAAATTAAGTGGAAAGGTAGTTACCTTCCAAAACGACATGCCAAGAGTTGTTCGGGATTACCAAGCTTGGATTACTCATTTTTTTTAGTAGTAGATTTTTGGTTGGGTAGTGTGTCTTGGGGGTTTTTATGAGCAGGGTGGCAAAAGCTACAGAGAGATAGCTCTGGTAGATTTGAAGCTGTGTGCATCTTGTAGGAGACTAGGACTGGACTAGAACGATGTTCCCATCGAAAGTATTGTAGAGGTATTATGGTGGACAAAGTCCTATTTACCTTCGATATATTGAACCTAGACTGTATTTAATCCCTATCTGAGATAGTGTGATGTTATTTGTTATATCATATGTTTAACTCTGAGGCACGAGGCCTATGAGGCTATGCCATGATATATGTAAATATTTTCATAGTTGTGGTTCAAGGTTGTTACAGCTAAGCTATTAATGTTTCAAAGTCGTATTTTATATTATGGCTCAAGGCCTTAAGGCTGAGCTTACCATGTTATCTTTATGATGAGAATAGGCTCGAAGCAATAATTGTTGAGCTAACAACACAAGTAAACTTCCATATGAATGAACTCATGACTATAAAGTTGAGATTTGAAACACACTGTAATCCTTTTGAAACTACACTTTAGGCCATATGGCCGAATGTTGATACATTCAAAACTTATCTAAGACTGCACTCTAGGTTGTGAGGTCAAGGTAGTAAAATATGGTATTCCTACTGGTGGCTAAGCTCGAGGCTTAGAAGTTGAGCAGCAACTGCACCATGCTTTATTTGTGACACTTGCTCGAGGCCACGAGGCCGAGCCTTTAGAAATGAATTCTTTTCTTCATCTGAGTTAGGATCTTACAACCTAGCTATAATACATTATGCATTTTACAGTGCTCGAAGCCGTTATGGATGAGCTTGTTATCAAACATGATAAACACACGTCATGTAATGACGTATATAGAGCTTAAGAGCTCTCGAATGGATTAAATAATAACTCCAGAATGATGATTGTTACAAATGAATAATACAGTCATTTGACTATGGTAACAACTGAGAAGGCATTAATAACCACAATACAGTCATTCGACTATGGTGACAGTCAGGAAGGCAAATAAATGTCAGAGTGTTTACAACACCTAAACTAAAACCACGTCAGGCTTGTATGGAAAGCCGACTATGAATCTTTTATAGGGTTACTTAAACTGTCAAAGACTATATATTTAAACCCTTGATTATGGAGGTGGTGCGACCATTTGAAAACATGGTCTCATCTCGAAACAGTTGGAATGTGCTTATAAAAGAACACAAACTTGTTCTTTATGTGTCTGAATTAAGACTTATCGTTAAATGTTATGAGTTATAATTCTTTTACTTACTTAAGAGTAAACTAATAGGATTGGTGGCTAACACCTAAAGCTTATAAGAATAATAAGAGCTATTAATCATAATGAAACTAATATACTCTACTATGGCATGGTGTGCCTAGAGTACCATGGAATTGACTTCATCATACGTGATGATTTATTATCAAAAATGTAAACTATTGGAGACCAAGGTGGTCAAAATGGTCAAATTTGATATGAAATGAAAACAAACAAGGTGACGAGGAGTCGCTAGTTCCTCGTTACGAGGATAACTTATTTAATCGTAACCAACCTATGATGGGAGTCGAATGTCCAAGTATGGACAATGAATCAAATGGATCCCACTCATACTAGACCTAAAGAACAAGGTCGTTAAGAAATTATTGTAGGACGTGACAGCTTATAAGTCGAGTTAGGGTGGTGGACATACGACAACATTCATTGTGCAATGTGTATGTATGTAAAACTTTGGCCAAAGTAATGCATCCATCTATGCATGCATTATTGGTCCATAGTGCTCCAAATGGCCTAGTGTCTCCAGTAGTGTCATACAAGTTAGAGTGGATCTATAGTGTGTGACCGTGAGACATTAGAAAGAACACAACACTAGATAGTCAGATGGCTATCCAAATGGTTTCTAATGTCTAACCTTTCTGAGAATGGTAGGGCCTCTTCCAGTTAGGAAGTTGAGCAGGGGACAACAGGTTTGTGGTTGGAGGAAAAGCACCAGGATGATGCTCTCCTTCCCAAGCATGAGACAAGCCAAGGCTTATGAAGACATATGTCATTAGTTCCAAATACAGTGATTACATTTTATGACCAGTTGGTCTATTGTAATATATAACTTGATTATGATGCCTAGAGCATATATTGGATTTGATTAGTGATGGTTACTCACTAAAAATTGTAAATGTTTACTAGATTGTAAGCTTTGTTATATCTTGATTTGATTAACATGCTTAATTTATGAAAACGATTATGAATATTTTGGTTCAAATTTGATTATCTCTATCAATTTGTTAACTAATGGTTTGATTAAGATACATGTTTACGTTAAATCTTGAGCATTATGGATAGTGATGTTACATGTGGTATTAGAGCTACCAGGTTCAATACATGGACCTAATGAGCTCACTACTTGATGATTATTATATCCAACATTAAGTATGCTAATGATTGGATGTTCTATGCCAGAATGGTAGAAATTAGAACTACACCTCAAAAGAAGGTAATGGAATATGGACGTTACCTATGCCAACAAAAGATCTTGAAGGCACAAGCCTCCATGAAGGAGAAACTTGAACAGATTGGATGCTTGGTAGGTGCATGGTTATCTGATGAGGAAAGTTTTGTTGATGTCGTGAAACACATCAAGCGGGAGTTATGGAAAGCTAAAAGGTTGGCTTCCCCTAACTCTACTAATGCATCAGAAACACCCTCTGCCCCTAAAGCACCAACTGAGGGAAATAACCCTAAGGATTGTAAAGTACCTAAGGAAGATGTGAATGAATACCAATGTGTAGATCCTCACTTCCTGAGATTGTAAAGAAAACATGATTATGGGAAGTTATCCCAAATTGTAAATGACTTGTAGAAGCAAGTTGTAAATACAATTTTGTAATTTTGTGGATTATATGTAATCCAATGGAAACTGTAATGCAATGGAAAATTTTGACAATCTCTCCTTTCTTATTAAAGATTACATGAATGTGAATAGATTTGTAAAATGAACAAATTGCATAGCATGGAAAACTAATCTGTGATTAATCTGCAAACTTTAGGAAGAAGTAGATTGCAGTAAAGGTTTGAGTTAGAACCAGAATTGAGGATAGCCAAGATGAAGGAGCACCTTCAGGGCAATCCGAGTCTAAATTAGACCAAATCTTGACTTTGCTGAAAGAAACAAGGGCGATGGTGGAAACTCTCGAACACAAAGTGGGAGGCCAATTAGAAGACAAGCGAGATGATTATGATGGGGGTGATGGCAAGGAACGCCATAATGACACCACCCAAACCCAGCACGGAAAAAAAAACTCTGTGGCTAGACAGGAAGGGGATAAGAGGAGCCTTATGGCTATGGAATTGTCTCATGACATGAAAAGGTCATGCCACCTAAATTTGATGGATCTGTAAGTGGAGATGCCGTGGAGGCATGGCTTACGGAGATGGAGAAATAATTTTAAATTAGAAATTATAATGAGGTTACCAAAGCTATCTGGGGAGCATTTCAACTAGCAGGTGAAGCATCCACGTGGTGGATGAACAAAAAGATGGAATTAGGCTTGAGGTCTACAAGCCTTACTTGGGACAGGTTCGTAGAACTGTTTAGGCAAAGATGGTTGCCTCAACTATTTTATGATAAAAAACTTATAGACTTTCAAAACTTGAAACAAGTTGATATGACTGTAAATGAGTATTGGGAAAAATTCACCCGACTGTTGAAGTATGTGCCACAGTATCAGCAAGATGAGAAATTTCGCGTCCAAAATGTTTTATTTCTCCCAGAATTGTAAGTAAGATACCTAGAAAAGCAAGATTCATGGCAAACACTTGGTCTATAGAATATGCAAATCACACCAAGGATCAGGTAGAGCAATGCTTGTTTGAGGCTCGGATTGAACTTCCAAGCTTTTCCATGGAAGTAAATCTATATGTAGCCCCACTTGGCTTGTATGATGTTATCCTAGGGATAAATTGGCTATGAAGACATTGAGCCAAAGTTGATTGTTATACCAAGACAGTAGAATGTTTGGATGATTTAGGAAACCAAGTCTTTCTCCAAGGAAAACCTAGGGAATTAAACTAAGGCAAATTTACGCCTTACAAATGAAAATGGCACAGAGAAAAGGATGCCAACTTTTTGCTGTCTAGATGGACAAAATAGACAAAACAAAGGAACCTACTTCCAAGATGACTTGATGTTTTATGAATCCCAAAAACGTAATGAAGTAGGGATGAATGAGTCCATAGGTCAAAAAGGATCAGATATGGACAAGTATCCCTTCCTCAGAGATTTTGAGGATGTTTTTCCAAATGAACTACCAGGGTTACTCCCTAAGAGAGCCTTTGATTTTTCCATTGATATTATTCTTGGGTCAGAATCTATTTCTAAATCCCCCTATAGAATGACCACAATAGAACTAATGGATTGAAAGGCTCAACTGCAAGAGCTGCTAGATAAAGGGTTGATTAGACCCAGTGTGTCGCCATGGGGAGCACTTGTCATTTTTGTGAAAAAGAAAGATGGCACTTTGTGGTTGTGCATAGATTACCGCATGTTAAATAAAGCAACCATTAAGAACAAATATCCTCTACCTCGCATCGATGATCTTTTTGATCAGATGAGGGGTGCAACAGTATTTTCCAATGTTGAGCTTCGATATGGATATCACCAATTGAGGTTGAAGGATTAAGACATCCATAAGACAACAGTTAGAACCAGATATGGACATTATGAAATCACTATCCTACCATTTGGGTTGACAAATGCGCCAGCAGCATTTATGAATCTCATGAACAATGTGTTCAAAGATTGTCTAACCAAGTTTGTCTTGGTATTTCTAGATGACATTTTGATCTATTCTAAGAATGACGAAGAACATATGCAGCATTTGAAAATTGTTCTTCAAAGATTAAGAGAGCATAAGTTATATGGCAAGCTCTCTAAGTGTACTTTCTTTCAAAAAGAAGTACAATATTTGGGTCATATAATTTTGGCTAAGGGAATAGCTGTGGACCCAACTAAGATTAAGGCTATTTCTGAATGGCCAAAATCAATAAATGTTCATGAGGTCTAAAGTTTCATGGGCCTTGCTGGTTATTATAGGAAGTTTGTGAAAAAATTCTCTAAAATTGCACATCCTATAACTTCTTTGCAAAGAAAGGGCAAGAAGTTTGAATGGTCAAAAAAGTGCCAGGAGGCCTTTGACCTACTGAAGGAAAAATTGACTTCAGCCCTGATATTAAAAGTACCTGACCTGGAAGGTCAATTTGTAGTCATTACCGATGCCTAAGGGGAAGGCTTAGATGGTGTACTAGTCCAGGATGGACATGTCATTGCATATGAATCGCACAAACTGAAAAACTATGAACAAAACTATGCCCCACATGATTTAGAACTGGTAGTAATCATTCACGTACTTCAAATGTAGAGACACTACCTACTTGGAAAACCATTTGAGTTGAAAACAGATCACCAGGGACTTAAATATATGTTCACTCAACCCCATCTTAATGCTCGTCAAAGAAGATGGTTAAAATTTATCTTGGAAAAGAAAATCGAGTGGCATATGCTTTAAGTAGGAGAAGGCATATCTCCTCTATGATCTTTATGCATTCTAATTTTAGAAATTAGGTGTTACAAAATCTAAGGGAGATGAGTTTTATGAGCAGGTAAAACAGGCCCTTGAGAAAGATCCACAAAATCCGAAATATGAGGGATTCAACCTTGAACCAGATGGGTTATTAAGGTTTAAAGGAAGGATGTATGTACCTAACTCAGTAGAGTTAAGGAATATGGTTTGGAAAGAGGTTCATTCTGCACCATATTCTGGGCATCCTAGAGTAACCAAGTTACTCACTGATGTGAAACCTTTATATTTTTGGAAAGGAATGAAGAGGGATGCTACAAATTTTGTAGCTACTTATATTGAATGCCAAAGGGTGAAGGCGGAACACCAACACCCAGCAGAATTATTATACCCTCATGAAATTCTTGAGTGGAAATGGCAGATTATAAGCATGGACTTTGTGCAAGGGCTTCCTATGTCAAGGAACAGGCACAATGCTATATTGGTTGTGGTGGATAGACTCACCAAAGTAGCCCATTTTATACCTAGAAACTTGGTGGATGGGGCACCCATCATTGCTCAAAAATTTGTTCAAGAGATTTTTAGACTGCATGGCATTCCTGAGAAGATTATCTCAAATAGGGATGCACGGATGACATTGAGGTTTTGGAAAACCCTGCTCTTTTCACTTGGTACACAGTTGATCATAAGCTTTGCTTATCATCATGAAACGGATGGACAAACTGAAAGGTTGAACCAAGTGTTGGAGGACTTATTAAGGATGTATTGCATGGATCAACAATACAAATGGGAGGATTACCTTCCTCTAGTGGAATTTGCCTAAAATAACTCTTATCGCTCAGCTATTAGGATGGCACCATTTGAGGCATTATATGGACGGAAGTGTTGAACCCCTATAAGCTAGGATAAACTAGAAGATAGGGTAAGCCTTGGTCTAGAAATGTTGTCTGAGATGGAAGAACAAGTCCATCTGATTAAAAGGAGGCTAGCGGAAGCCAATGATAGGAAAAAGAGTTATGTAGATGCAAAGCGTATTGAAAGGTAGTTCACTGTGGGAGATAAAGTTCTTTTAAGGGTAAAACCTCGGAAGAGCTCCATCAAATTTGGAAAAATGTCCAAACTGGCACAAAGATATGTGGGCCCATTTGAAGTTCTAAAAGAAGTCAACCCAGTGGCATACAGAATTGCTCTACCACCAACACTTGCCAAGATGCATAATCTGTTTCATGTTTCATATTTGAAAAAGTTTAATTCTGCTGATAATCAAATTCCTATGCTTGATTGGAATATTCTACAGGTGAAAGACCCAAGAGTGGTGGTGATTGAGCCCATCAAGGTGCTCAAAACGTGTAAGCTATGCTTACGTAACAAGGAAATAACACAATACAAGGTCCAGTGGGACCAATATTCGGTGGAAAACACCACGTAGGAAAATTATGATGACTTCAATGCTAGATTTTCCTCATCTTTTCTAAGACATTTGATCTTATGCTTTTGAAAACATTTTTATATTATGTTGGTTTATCTTAAAGACAAGTAATCACCGGGGATGATGATTCTTATGGGGGGAGATATGTTACATCCCCAACTGACAATTAGACTTAATCATTAACTTGGCATGATAATCAGGGGGATTAGTCATAGTTAATTGATTTGATATTGTGGAAATATCTGATTTAACTCTTGATTATGGAGTAATTACTGATGTTAATTAGTTTTGTAAATTAAATGATTTATGTTATGAGATATGTTAATGATGTACTGATCATAATCCTGTGGTCCTAAGTGTGAATAGGAAAAGAAACATCCTTCAAAGAAGGAAGGAGAGTATTATCCTGGAGGAATGGTTAGATGTTGGGAAAGCAAAAGGTTGATTAGCCATCTGAGTATTGACTTTCATGTCCTTCTAAACTCCTTTCCTAAGTTGGCACATGTCTTGTCTCTTTTATTTAGCCTCCATGTTCTTTGTAAGTCGTTATGTCGTTGGAGTTATCACGACAAGTTGTGATGACCAAATGATGTTCTTGGAGCATCATCCCTAGTCGAGAGACAATAGTGCTAAGAGATGAGGAGGTCTCTCATTATCCTTTTGTTCTCAAGGATTATTATTTCTCTAATCATTCGACTAATGGCATAGTCAATTTCGAGGGAGTATTATGCGACCCTGATAATCGACGATCTTGTTGTGACAAAATTTGTGTTTTCCATTATATAGTGATAACCCCTAAGGATGAAAACCTTTTTATAGGTTGAATTGCAATAATATATATTTTATTATTTTACTTAGCATAGGATTTGATTACTATCGAATGTTATTATTTTGTTTTGGTCAGCCTTGAGAAATGATGAAGAGCTTTGAGCTCATCCCATCTTGCATGATGCCTGGATCAAGCCACTATTTGTGGAACAAATCAAGTGGAAAGGTAATTACCTTCCAAAATGGCATGCCAAGAGTCAGCCAGGATTACCAAGCTTGGATTATTCATTTTTTTAGTAGTAGATTTTTGGTTGGGTAGTGTGTCTTGGGGGTTTTTATGAGCAGGGTGGTGAAAGCTACAAAGAGATAGCTCTAGTAGATTTGAAGCTGTGTGCAACTCGTAGGAGACTAGGACTAGATTGGAATGACATTCCCATTGAAAGTATCATACATGTATTATGGTGGACAAAGTCCTATTTACCTTCAATATATTGAACCTAGACTGTATTTAATCTCTATCTGAGATAGTGTGATGTTATTTGTTATATCATATGTTTAACTCTAAGGCACAAGGCATATGAGGTCGTGCCATGATATATGTAAATCTTTTCATAGTTGTGGCTTGAGGTTGTTACAGTTGAGCTATTAATGTTTCAAAGTTGTATTTCATATTATGGCTCAAGGCCTTAAGGCCGAGCTTACCATGTTATCTTTATGATGAGAATAGGCTCAAAGCAATAATTGTTGAGCTAACAACACAAGTAAACTTCCATATGAATGAACTCATAGCTATAAAGCCGATCTTTGAAACCCACTGTAATCCTTCTAAAACTACACTTTAGGTCATATGGCTGAATGTCAAGATACATTGAAAACTTATCTGAGACTGCACTCTAGGCCGTGAGGCCGAGGCAGTAAAATATGGTATTCCTACTGGTGGCTAAGCTTGAGGCTTAGAGGTTGATCAATGACTGCACCATGCTTTATTTGTGACACTTGCTCGAGGCCACGAGGCTGAGCCTTTAGAAATGAGTTTTCTTCTTTATCTGAGTTAGGGTCTTATGACCCAACTATAATACATTATACATTTTACAGTGCTCAAAACCGTTATGGCTGAGCTTGTTATCAAGCATGATAAACACACATCATATAATGATGTAGATAGAGCTTAGGAGCTCTCGAATGGAATAAAGAATAACTCTAGAATGATGATTGTTACAAATGAATAATACAGTCATTCGACTGTGGTAACAATCGAGAAGGCATTAATACCCACAATATAGTCATTCGACTGTGGTAACAACTGAGAAGGAAAATAAATGTCTGAGTGTTTAAAACACCTAAACTAAAACCACATCGAGCTTGTATGGAAAGCCGACTATGAATCTTTTATAGGGTTGCTTAAACTGTCAAAGACTATATATTTAAACCCTCGATTATGGAGGTGGTGCAACCATTTGAAAACATGGTCTCATCTTGAAATAGTTGGAATGTGCTTATAAAAGAACACAAACTTGTTCTTTATGTTATGAGTTATCGTTAAATGTTATGAGTTATAATTATTTTACTTACTTAAGAATAAACTAATAGGATTGGTGGCTAACACCTAAAGCTCATAAGGATAATAAGAGCTATTAATCCTAATGAAACTAATATACTCTACTATGGCATGGTGTGCCTAGAGTACCATGGAATTGACTTCATCATACGTGATGATTTATTATCAAAAATGTAAACTATGGGAGACCAAGGTGGTCAAAATGGTCGAATTTGATATGAAATGAAAACAAACAAGGTAACGAGGAGTCACTAGTTCCTCGTTACTAGGATAACCTATTTAATCATAACCAACCTATGATGGGAGTCAAATTTTCAAGTATGGATAATGAATCAAATGGATCCCACTCATACTAGACCTAAAGAACAAGGTCGTTAAGAACTTACTGTAGGATGTGACAGCTCATAAGTCGAGTTAGGGTGGTGGACATATTGTGCAATGTGTATGTATGTAAAACTTTGGCCAAAGTAATGCATCCATCTCTGCATGCATTGTCAGTCCACAGTGCTCCAGATGGCCTAGCGTCTCCAGTAGTGTCATACAAATTAGAGTGGATCTATAGTGTGTGACTGTGAGACATTAGGAAGGACACAACACTAGATACTCAGATGGCTATCCAAATGGTTTCTAATGTCTAACCTTTCCGAGAAGGCTAGGGCCTCTTCCAGTTAGGAAGTTGAGAGGGGGACTGCAGGTCTGTGGTTGGAGGAAAAGCACCAGGATGATGCTCTCCTTCCCAAGCATGAGACAAGCCTAGGATTATGAAGACAAATGTCATTGGTTCCAGATACAGTGTTTGCATTTTATGACCAGTTGGTCTATTGTAATATATAACTTGATTATGATGCCTAGAGCATATATTGTATTTGATTAGTGATGTTTACTCAATATAGATTGTAAATGTTTGCTGGATTGTAAGCTTTGTTATATCTTGATTTGATTAACATGCTTAATTGATGAAAAAGAAACATAATCTTTTTGGTTCAAATTCAATTATCTCTATCAATTTGTTAACTAATGGTTTGATTAAGATACATGTTTAAGTTAAATCGTGAGCATTATGGATAGTGATGTTACACTCTAAGTTGTACTTCTCCTACAAAGAGATTAATGAAGAAATCATTGTATTTTTCCAACAACAAATTATGCACAAAAAATTCACATAGCAAATTCTCCTGAGTAGGGGGTGATCCTTTGAATGTTTCTAGGAACTGTTTGTCATCTGGATCATGGGGTAAATTGTAAGAAATATGAAGGAGTTTCCATCTTAGTAACTGCTCATTAAGGAACATAGAATACAACCTGGATGGTTTCCAACAAGCTAGCAACAATTCTCCTATATTACATGCATCTATCTTAGCTTGATATAGTCTGTCATAGGATTCCTTTAGCAATACTAATTCCTTCTTAAGTATGGCATTTTCTGCTCCAGCTTGTCTTAGAAAATAACATCTTTCCATCCATTTTTTTAGCATGGGAGGAATGTGTACCTGGAACCATTCCATTTTGGTTGGTTCAGTCTGTATTTATTTTAACTCCATGATTGGTTTAGCCTTTGTTTCTTGTAATTCTTATTCCAATTCTACAGTTTGACTAAGAGCTGCATTAAGTTCCTATCTCAACTTTTCCTGTCTTTCCATAAAAGTATGAAGAAACACTACAAAATTATCAGACATATTCTTGATTTGTTCATCCCTTGTAGACATGTTAGTTAAATGTTCTTGGTTTCTTTTCTCAAAAAGCTTTAACTGGGACTGCAATTTTTCAATGAGCTCATCTTTCTATTTTAGTTTGGTCCCAAGATTTTCAATTTCACGATCCCTCTACTGTTGGAGTTATGTTTGGGTATCAATTTCTTGCTTTTGTACATTAATTTGTTTATCATTATGTTGCAGTTTATCCTATAGTTGAACAATTTCCTCCCTCAACTCTTTTAACTCTGTTTCTATTTGATCATGTTTCTTATTTTCCACATCTGTTGAAATGGGTGAGTTAAGAATCTCTGGATTGTGATCAGATACATAGTCTTCTTCATTTTCCTCCACAGGGCCTTGTTCTATGTTATCTACATTACCTAGTGAGGGTGATTGTACATTTGGTAGGGTCATTGCAGGCTCATTTTCATCTAATGACTGTTTAGTCATTGAACATATGTCCACATAATCCTGTTCTTCAGTTTCTTCAATAAGTATAAAGTATAGATTTTGTTCATCTCTCTTATCCTGTTCCTTCTTAGACGAGCAAGTTTCTTTTTCAGTATTATGAATATCATGTTTTTCTAGAGTTTCATTTTCACTTGGCTGCTTACTCTGCCTCTTCTTTTTCGGAATAGGCAGTTGATCACATGCGGTAGAATAACTAAAATCCACAACTAATCTTTTGCTCCTTCTTGGAGGAGGGGGTCTTTGTAGTTTCTCTTTTGGCATCTATTCCCTTTTTTTGGGTAAGCTTTTTGGTTCATTCTTGGAAGCAACATATTCCACATTTTCTTGTTTTTCTAGAGTCTCCAGAATATTATGTGGCCTAGGGTGTTCATTAATATCTGAAGGGTTCTATACAAATTTTGGTGCTTCACCTTTGAGGTCCCCTCTGCGAGGCTAAGGTTTAGGGGAAGGGTCCCTAGGGTTTTCTGCTACTACTCCTGACGATTCTCCCTTTTCAAAGTACCCTATGGGTGCTGGGGTTTCAAAATTTCTAAGAAATCTTTGCCATTTCTCATTTGTTTTTCTCTTTTTCAACAGTTGGACTTTTCAAATTAATGAGATGAGGCCATGATGTTTTAATGACCCAAACCCAATTTTATATCTCTCAATCATGTGAACTAGGGAATCATGCAGGAAAGTAGGAAGATTAATTCTTAACTCGGGGTTTTCAACACCATAGTGCAGATGAGTGAGCAAGTGGAAAGGAGGACCCACGACAGTAGCACATTGGTCATCATAGGTAAAATACTTAATAATCCATGCTACTTCCATTCTCCATGGTTCTGCTAATGGCATTCTTTGAAAACCTTTATTCTGCCCTCTAGAATTTACAACTAATAGTGGTTGAGGGTCCCCTTCCTTTAAGAAAAATTCTAGCATCTTTTAGTAGGAAATGTTGGTAGTTTCTGCTAGATTTAGCCCTTCATTTTTAATACCCAATAAATTGGAAATGGTTCAAGCACTTACCTTGAATTTCTTCTCACGTACAATAGACTGCGCATTTGAGAAATTCTCCACAAACTCCTTAACCAGCTGTGCATTGTTCCCTTCAAACTTCTTTATAAAGTCCAACCACCCCACTTTTTGAAATAATTCTAAAATGTTGTGCAGTGCCAATAACGTTTCTATAGAAGTCATATCTGACTTTCATTTTGCCCCTCCCATACTAGCCAGCTGGTAGTTTATGCTAATTTCTTTACTGACTATCGTGGCAATCAAAGGTGATTAACTATTTTAAGCAGACTAATATGCAGACTAAATAAAACCCAAATTTTATGGCTACCTACATTAAAACAATGGTGATGCGATATTCATCAACTCATTGTATTAAGCTGGATCGTGGCTCATCATTACCGTGAATAGCGTGGAATGAATGTGTCGTCATATCTCTCCAGTTGAAGTACAGTTCTCACGAATTTGCTAAATTTGGAAAAAGGGAAAAGTGTGCCAATTTATTAATTTTATTCACAACATATTGCTTAATTAAGAAAGAATGTGTACATTACTGATGTCCCGAATTGATTTGAAATTCACCTTACTTTTGTTGATGTAATGACTTCATAGATGATTATTTATGCAAAACTTGGATGAGATGGCAAAAGGTTCAGGTGAATTTATTAATGATAATGATGGAGTGGCTAGAGTGTTTTATTTATCATGATGGTAAATGGTAATAATAATTTTATTGATTATGATAGGGGGTGGTGACATAAGGAATGAGTCTTTAATGAATGCTTTGGTACGGAAGAGTTTGGTGGTAGAAATGGGTATGCTTTTGGAAATTCTAGAGTATTTGCAAGGAAGGAGTCACAAGTTTTAGAGCATTGAAAGTAGATGCTTATGGAATGAGTATAACAAAAATAGGGAAACTAAATTTTGGAGTATTACAATTGGGTACTGCTAGAATGAGGATACAAGGTTTCGAAGCATCACTGAAAGATGCCACCGGGACGCGCGAACAAAGTTCCGGAGCATCGTTGAAAGATGCCGTCGAAATGTAGGAACAAAGTTCCAAAGCATCGTTGAAAGATGCCGTCGGAATGCAGGAACAAAGTTTTGAAGCATCCCTAAAAGATGCCGTCGGAATGCAAGAACAAAGTTCTAGAGCGTCGCTAAAAAATGTCACCAGAATGCAGGAACAAAGTTTTGGAGCATCACTGAAAGATGCCGCCATAATGCAGGAACAAGGTTCCAGAGCATCACTAAAAGATGCCATTGG
Source organism: Cunninghamia lanceolata (assembly GCA_027924645.1). NCBI lineage: Eukaryota > Viridiplantae > Streptophyta > Pinopsida > Cupressales > Cupressaceae > Cunninghamia > Cunninghamia lanceolata. Next base: position 6,753,926 of record BSBN01000398.1, on the reverse strand, counting down.
AATGCAGGAACAAAGTTTTGGAGCATCGCTAAAAGATGCTGCTGGAAAGCAGGAACAAAGCAAAAACAAAGTTCTCGAGCACTAGTGAAGATGCTAGCGAAACTCTGTACAGGCAGGAACGAAGTTTTGGAGCACCGGTGAAGATGCTAACGAAACTCTACACTATCCAAAGATAAATTCCCACAAAATAATAACAAAATCTAGACAAGTAACTAAGATAGATACACAATAACTTGGACAAAATGCTCTGAAATGCACACATGTATTCACACGTTTTTTGTTTTTTGTTTTTTTAAACAAAGAAATTTGTATTTTTGCTCTGCCAAGGTAGATTCGATACATTGGTTCTCTCCTTGCATCTCTACCATTCTTGTAAATTCTTCTTTGTTAATAGGTTAGTGGTAGATCCACAATCGATGACCATTGACTAGGAGTGTTCGAGTGTCACCATTGATGGGTTTAAGTTGCACTGCTCCATTTGGGAATACTTCAAAAATCTCATATGGACCCAGCCAATGGGTTCTTAGTTTACCTTTTTTATCTTTATATATGGAGTCAAATAGCAGTGCCCAATCACCATTATGGAACTCTCTTTCTTTTATATGTTTGTCATGCCAAGCCTTTCATTGTTGTTGGACCAACTTAGTTTGGTGAATGGATTCTAGACAGATTCATCCAATTCACTAAGTTGTAGGACTCTTTCAACCTAGGCTCGATCAAGGTCCAAGCCTAGTTCCATTGTTGTTTTGAGCATTTGTAATTTGAATTCAATGGGTAGAAGAGGTTTCTTCCCAAAGACTAATTCATAAGGAGTGAGACCGGTGGTTGATTTCTAGGTTGTGTTATAGGCCCAGACTGCCTCATGCAATTTCCTAGTCCAATCCTTCCTCCCTAACAAAACTATTTTTATCAAGATGTTTTCAAGCTCTCTATTAGTGACTTCAACTTGACCATTTGCTTGTGGGTGATAAGGAGATGACTTATTATGGCTTACTTGGAAATGGTCAGTTATTGCTAATAGAACTTTAGACATAAACTGGGGTCCCTAATCTGTGACAATTGATCTAGGGACTCCAAATTTGAGGAAGATCTTGTTATAAAGAAAATCTGCAACTTGTTCTTCCCTATCAACTTTCAGTGCTTGGACTTCTGCCCATTTAGTTAAGTAGTCAATATAAACTAGAATGTATTATTTACAATGTGAAGGAGGATCTATGGGACATATGAAGTCTAGCCCCTATTTTTCAAAAGGTTCAAAAACCACCTATGGCTGTAGAGTCATCTCACTAGATGCAGTAGGTATCCCTACTCATTGGCATTCATCACAATGGCAAACATATTTTTTTACACCTTTATGTATGGAGGGCCAATAATATCTGCACCTAAGATTTTGTGAGACATCCTTTTTGCTGAATAATGACCACCAGAGGGATCATCATGGCAGGCTCTGAGTATGTTGTATGTTTCATTTGATCTGACGCAATGGCTTAAAACTAGATCAGGTCCACTTCTGAATAGCATACCGTTGACCCATTTGAACTGAACTTTCCCTAATGAGGCATTTCTTTTGTTTTGACGTAAAATCTAGTGGAAATTTAGAGGTGGCTAGATAATTGGCAATGTCTGCAAACCAGGGTGTTTTAGTGGATATGGAGAATAAGTTTTTGTTTGGAAATTCATCTTGAACAAGGGGCATAGTCTCCATTGTCCTGTTTGATTCAGGATAAAAAGTCTACGACTACATTAAACTTTCTAGGTTTATCAATGATGGTTACATTAAATTCTTGGAGGACTAATAACCATATGATTATTCTCCCATTCACTACAGGTTTGTTCATTAGGTACTTAATGGTTGAATGGTTTGTGAGCATAGTTACCTTATACCCTATAATGTAATGTTGAAATTTATTGATTGTGTGAACTATAGCTAGGATTTCTTTCTCCATAGTGGTGTAATTTCGTTCAGTAGGAATCAAATCTTTACAGATGAAATATATGGCATACTTCCCTCTATTCTCATCTTCCTAACCCAAGACTGCTCCAATAACATCATTGGAAGCATCTGCATAAATATGGAAGGGAAGGTTCCAGTTAGGTCCATGTAGAACTGGAGCAAAAATGAGTTTTTCTTTAATGATATCAAACGATGTTTGACATTCTATTGTCTAGACAAAATCCACGTCCTTTTGAAGAAGGGAGAACATAGGGGCTGCAATTTTATTGAAGTTTTCTATGAACCTTCAATAATATCCAGTATGTCCTAAGAAACTTCTGACATCAGTTTGGTTCTTTGGAGTCTCTAGTTGTTGTATCACTTCAATTTTCTTAGGATCTACCTTTATCCCTTCAGTTGAGATGTGGTGTCCCAACACTATCCCTTGTTCTACCATTATTAGACATTTTTCATGACTCAAGGATAACTGATGTTCTTCACATCAATGCAATACTCTGTCCAAGTTTTTAAGAGCTTCATCAAAAGTGGAACCATATACCGTGAAGTCGTCCATATAAACTTCCACACAATCATTTACAAGCTCAACAAAGATAGCTAGAACAACTCTCTAAAATGTCACAGGAGCATTACATAGCATGAAGGGAAGAACTGGATATACGAATGTTTCCCAAGGACAAGTAAAAGTTGTTTTTTCCTAGTCCTTTGTTGCTACTTGTATTTGGTTATATCCACTGAATCCATCTAGGAATGAGAAATACTTTCTCCCTGCTAAATTATCCAAGATCTGGTCTATGAAGGGTAGTGGAAATTAGTCTCTATAGGTTGCTTTATTGAGTTCTATGTAATCAACGCACACTCTCAATTTCCCATTTTCTTTGGCACTACTACCAAAGGTGAAACCCATTTGTTGTCAGAGATGGGATAGATGAACCCTACTTGTACAAGTTTTCAATTTTGTTTTGACAATATCTTTGAGAGCAGGATTGAGTCTATGTTGTGGTTGACGAATAGGTCTAACATCTTCAATATAGATGTGGATGTATCCCTCTCATTTATGTGTAATCCCAAGCAAAATCTTTGGATCTGTTCACCAAAACATCAAATAACTTGATTTTGTCTATTTCTGTTAATCAACTATTAATATTTAAGGTTTTCCCTGGTAGTAACATGATGGTTTTGGTCCCTGGGTAGTTAGAGGTGACAGTATGAACTTTTCTTGTTAATGTATTGAGAGGAAAACTATGCAGTATAATTTTGTGGAATCTGGCAATATCTTCAAAGAGGTGATCAATTTTTGGGATGATATTAGCCAAAGGACAAGGTAATGTTATGAAGGAGGTGTAATTGTTGTCATAACTATGTTCGATATCATCAATGTGGATCAGATGTCCAAAAATCTCCACAACTTCTAAGATTTCTTCATCACCTGAATCTATGGCAATACTTTGCATGTTGTTTTCCAATTCATCTTCCAATTCCTCACCATCTTGTTTGATGACTACCATAGCAAGTGAGGCTAGATTTTCTTGTTTGTCAAAACAATTTGATACATCAACCCAAACTTGTTTATGCGCAGTAGGTTGAGCAAGGGGATACAGGGATAAGTGTTTGCTATTAGGGCCATTTGAAATGGTCATTCCTCCTAATTTGCAGTCAATCTTGGCTACAACGGTTGCCAACCAAGGTCTGCCTAGTATTGATGGATAACTGTCCTTAGGTGTGAGAGACTAGATTACTTGGAAATCCATTGGATATTCCAAATTGTCAACCTTGACAGGGACATTTTCCAAGACACCTTTGGGAATAGCTATAGACTAGTTTGCCATTTACAATATGGTGGTTGTAGGAAGTAAGTCAGTGAGCCCCAACTTTTCCATAACGTCCACAGTCGTGATGTTAATGGCTACCCCTAAGTCCATGAGTGCATTGGGTATTGCTACATCATTGATTGTCACCGTTATGAATGGGCTACCTGGGTCACCATATTTTGGGGTTGAGATTTCTCCAGTCAGAAGGTTGGCTAAATATCCATTGATGTACATAGTGTTAATTTGTTTCTTTTTACTTCCTTGTATTTTTATGCACAATTGTTTGACTAATTTGTTATGTTCAGGAATTTTTTAAATTGCTTGTAATAATGGAATCTCGATATGGAGTCATTTAATTTCCTGTATTAATGCAGTCTCAGTTAGCAGGGTCATTTCCAGAGTGTTTTTTAGGGGAGTCTCCTTAAGGCACTTTGGAAAAGGTGGTTGAGGTCTCTTTTTCAAGGTGGTGTCCTTCTCCAGAAGGTCTAATGAATGTTTGACAACTTCTTCTTGAGGTAAATTTGAAGCTTTAGGTGAGGATTGTTGAGGAAGCTTCTCTTGGTTACTTCTAAGGTTTTTATCTAAAGGTATGGAAGGTGTCTTTGTTCCTTCAACAGGTTCTTCATTTTGGTCTTCAAGGATCACAACAATGGTAGGTCGCTGGAGTGTTTTTCTGAACCTCAACTGTAGGCTTCCACAATAGATACTATTAACTCCAACCATGTTTTCCTGCTTAGTGGAATACATTGGTGCAGTTTGATAGTTATTCTTTGGATTACCGATAGGTTGTGCTGGTAGTTGAGGATGATTGACTTGCTCATTTTGTTGAGTGTTTTGCGTAGCTGGCAAGAGGTTTTGTTGTTGATTGGGCATCCTCCTTGGTCCATGATAGAATTGATTTGGAGACTGATTCCATTATGGGGTAGGATTCTGAGGATACCATTGTTATTGAGCCTAATTTATCCATTGAAGGTTTCCCCAAGACTGATTTGCCCATTTAGGTGGTCCCCAAGGATAAGGTCCCCAATTAGGCGACGTTGGAGGCCAAGGTGCTGCCCATTGATTATTATTCCAATTATTTGGAGGGCACCAAGATGAGTTTGAATTCTAACCATAGGATAAATTCCCTCCAGGTCTTTGGCCCACATAATTGACCTCTTCCTCAGTGTGAGATGACTTTTTCTTAGAATTTTTAATTGCATTCAGGATCTCACATTGGTCAGTGGCATGACTCTTCTCGCAAATTTGACAACTGTCAGCTTTGTCTAAAGGACATTCTCTGAACAGATGTTTGTTTCGACACCTAGGGCAGTAGATGGATAAGGTTTCAGGATTACATGTTTTGGCCTGTATTCCATCCAAGGTGGTGTTTAACTAACAAGGATATCAGTTTTCAAATTTGCTATTTCCTCTCGCAGTTCACCAATTTCATTTGAGCCTCTCAATAGACTAGACTTATAGATTCCTCCGCGAGTCTAGGAAAAAATTCTACATAACTCAGCAATATCATCGAGTTCAAGTTGGGACACATCTCATTTTCCCATCAAGTCTAGGTTTCTCCTAGCGTCCTCATCAAATCCCTTGAGAAATATAGTCTTCAGAATTTTTGGGTTCATCATCTCTTCTCCACATCATTTGGTTAGAAAGATAAACCTATCCAAGTAATCTTCTAGGATCTCATCTTCTTTTTACCTTAGCTTGAAGAATTCTTCTTTCCTATCGTTGACCCTGCAGTAACTCTGGTATTTGTCTAAAAAGACAATTTCCATTTCATCCCACGTGGTTATTGATCCTGAAACCAAACCCATTAACCATCACATTGTAGAATCTCTCAAAGTAGAGGGAAAAAGTTTTAGTTTCTAATTATTCATTTTGTAGTCAAATGTCTGACACAGAACTTTAAACTCAAAAAGGAAGTGGTTTGGGTCTTCAAAAGATAGTCCTCTAAAGGTTGGTAATATGGAAGCTGAAATGTTTTTCATAGGTGAATCATCATTTGCATTGAGAGCAATAGGATAGGTAAATGTTCAGGCTGCTCTCTGTGGGTTATCACCATCTCCATGGTTTGCTCTCCTCCCATTGAAAGGGTCATCATTGTTATTAGCCATGATGTTGAAAGGAATGCTTTCCTCCTCGAAGGTTTGGTTTGATGGTTGAGTATCTGAGGTATGCTGGGAAGTCTTAGGTTGATCCTGATTGATCAATTTGTAAAAAAGTTCTTCAGCTAAGACTTCTACCTCTATATTTATGATTGGAACCACTACTGGGGGGTTTTGGTATGAATCTTCTGTGTGGACCTCGTTTCCTGACCATGTAGAAAAGGAAGTTTGACAACTATTTTGTTCTTACTAACAAGAGGTATCCAAGTATTCTCCTATTAACACTAGAAAAGAGTTCCCCTGCAACGGCGCAAAAAAGTGACAAGTTGTTGTTAAGTCCTAACACTTTAGTTGAAAATATGTCAATTATGTCAACTAGGTAGTGTCCAACGCTGTCTGCAATAGGGAATGGATTAGGACATCTCAACTTAGCAATGGTTTTCTAAATTTTTTAGAAAGCCTTTAACTAAATGAATTTAAACTAGAAAGCATACAATTCTTAATCTAGAAAGCATATAAATTCTAAACTAAGAATCAATACATCAACTTCTACCTAACAATTCAAAAGAAATAGGTTAATCTAAGAAAATAAGAAATTTCTTTAAATGTGAACATGCAATATCAACTATAATGAATTTTGGTATGAGCAGGAGCTTCGAAAACTATATCATAACACGTAGAACTTAACAGAGTTTAACAGAAATAATCTAAGACACAATATCCTACAGGAGTCACCCAATACTTATTCTATCATAGCACCATTCATCAAAAGTCTAAACTAATGTAGAACATTCATAGAACAAAGTTTAAACAATACAAATTCACAACATTTAAAATACTTATCTATTCCTATATCCTTCGAGTGGCCAACTCTCAGGAGATCTTCTACCGATTCAAATCACATGCATCATTTTAACAACTCTAAAATAATTCCATTCGCATTCCCATTATTCAGAATATATTGACTCAGAACAAAGCTTTATTTTATTCATTCATAGCATAAAATCATATCACAGAACATAACTATTGAACAACACCTCCACACTATATATTAGAACATAACATACTATAACATAACTACTGTTTTTAGGAATCATCCCATAATCTATACTACCTAAATCCTAGATTTTAGGTGGCGCATTAATGCCACTGAAGAAGTCTTCAACAAAAAATATACTTTTAAGTAAACTAGATGTCTATTAAATTTAACATATTAAAGGCTCCGAGTGGAGCCATGAAATGTCTTAAGTGTTTTCAACAGAAAATAAAAGAAACTGCCAATAAAGTCCACAACCATGTATTTCTAGATTTCTGGCGCCCCAAGATTTCGGTGCTGCTGACTTCAGTTGCTTTTAACTTTATTTCTTCCACTAGGCTCTACATAAAACCTACATAAATACACAGACCTTTACACATGATCATGTCAACATTAGTGGAAAACTTCAATCAATTGGAAAACAAAGATTTGTACATCATTCTATCAAAAATAAACAAATATTGCTTATAAAATTAATAAATTGGCATGGTTTGGGTGGTTAGGCAACACAAAAAGAGTTATATGGTTTATTATGGAAATGAGGTTATTTATACCTCATCACATGGCATTATGATTACATTACATTTGTAAGGTCTGCTCAACTAACAGGATTCCTTCTAGACTGTTGTAGATGTCTCTCTGTTATGGATTTGCATCTTAAGGATACCTCATACTGATGATTGTTCTTTGCAACAACATAAGACTCCTTGTAGATGTACTCTACTTAGCAACATGACCCCATACTTCTCAGTCATACCCTTGAATGAGACTCTAATCTGCTAGCTTTTCAACTAAGGCTTGATTGTTATCTAATTTAGATCATTGTCCCTTTGATGCTCTGTATTTTTAGTGTTTGATTGTTATAGTTTTCTAAACTATCTCAAACCTTTGAGTTGATATACATTCATGTATCTATTCAGGTCTACAAGGTCATACATCTGTTCATCATTTGTTTTTGTACTATGCATTCTTTATACCAGCCTCCAGACCAAGCCTTATAGTCTTCCTTGTAGATGTGCATAGAAACTCATATGGTCGCAAATTATAGTAACCCTTCCACTGTTCACTATCAAGATTCACTGTCCAGGTCCTTGCACATGACCTGGGTATTTTGGATCGTACATGCATCTTTGATGCCTTGAAGTTTTTCAAACATTAACTACTAGATTTCTAGATACTTATAAGGGGTTGACTGTCTTTTCAAAGTGTATAACAGAGATTTGAAGACCATAGTGCCCTGCCTCCATGGATTGTTCCTTGACAGTCCTTTTTCAACTGTCAAAAGTGTGCACATCTTCTTACAATCTACTACTGACTATTCCATATGGAGGTCTGTAGCCCTTTATCCCTAAATGTGCACAAGACTATGCCCTCTGTGTATGATCTTTTTGCTTCAAAGGGGCCTAAGATGCTAAAGGTGTCATTGTTTATAAAGCATGTGCCTTGTATGTTTGTTCTATCCATATACACACTTGGTTTAGGGTTTGAAACTCATAGTATAGCTTCTAACTATTCTCAGGAGTCTCTTCAAGGGTAACTTTCACTCTATATGTCTTGAAATTGCATAAACCTTGTAACTACTGATTCTCAGTGATATGACTACTCTAACTATTCTAAGAAGCCTTAATGTTCCCATCAGACAATTGAAAGCTACTCAAGAAGGTGCATGATCCTTGTTTTGATTGCTTCTCTAGGTGACCTTTCTAACCTTTGACAACCCTCTCTGTATGCTAACTATCTCTTCTACATTGAGACATGACTATCACTCTTTATGACATCAGTGACTATTATGACAGTCATCTTATGCTTTAGATAGTCATCTCATGATTGCTCCTTCACCTTTGAAAACTCTAAAAAGTGATGATTGTCCCTAACTCTTTCACAGTCATTCTATGACTATTTCATTGGCCATTTACGATCCCTTGGTGTTGTTCTGCTAACCCCTATTGCTGCTACTGTGAATGGATGATTGTCTTTTGATCACTGTATATTGTAGTTGTTCAAATGGTATTCTTTGTCTTGTTGTCTCTGTCCAAGACCTCTCACAAATGTTGACTTAACCCTTTGTTAGGGTTTACTTGTTGCCTTAGATGAGTGTCAATCTTGTTTCAACCCCTATTAAGTCATAAGAGACCTTGGAGATATTTTAGACCCTTTGGAAACTCTGCATCCTTATCTTCCTTTGCACACAGTCCCTTGGCTATCACAAACCTTCTCATCTCCTTTGCACATCCTAACCCTATGTTAGGGTTCACCGACCTATGTGTTATCTCATATACTTCTACATAGTATAAGCAAGCAACAATTTGAATACTCAAACTCAACACAAAACCCCTTTACAAGTTAGGGCTATTATGCCTTCATGAAGCTGTTTCATACCTTTGTTAATGATTAAACTTGTAGGCTTTTATAAGAAACCCTACACTTGTTCTTCCTCTTAAGATCTCTTCACATTATGTCACAGAGATCAAAATTGTCCCTCACTATTCCATACTTGTGGAAGCCATATCATATCCTTGTCTCTTTTTGTTGTCTTCTTCTGTACACTTTATCCTTATCTAGGGTTATGCAAGAGAGTGCAGAGTATGAGATCTTATGACAAGATACCTTCTAAAACTGCTACTATTTGGTCTCAACAAAAGAAGACTACAACCCAATGTATCATCCTCACCCTATGATCAATTTTTGTGGTCTCCTTTGAATGATAAATGAAGACCTATGAAATTACTCAACTCAACTTTGCTCTAATATGAAACCTTTTGCAAAAAAAAAAAAGATAAACCAATGTACCTCCTCTTAGCTTGAAGAGGTCTGAACACACTAGGGAGGTGTATATGAAGCCTTGAAACCACTCCTTAGTCTTTAGATGTGCCATGCACCAGAGAAACAACACTACCTCCCCTTTGCATTCTAAACCTTCAACAAAACTTGGCCTGCCTCATTCGTGAGGGAAAAGAAAGCATGAAGCTCAAAATGAAACCTAAAATATGGGACCAAACAAAACCTAACTAAACTCAGAGAAAGTAACATGAGGGTAGATTCAACTTAGGATTGTTTTGACTCAAACTCCATCTAAACCTTGAGAGAAAATTCCCTCCAAAACCAAGTATGGGCCTTTTTGAAGATATTAGGGTATTCTTAATCTTTGACTCTCCACATGCAATGTGGAAACCTTGATTTTGGACGTGAAAAATGCTCTTAACCCTTGATATAACTCATAACATAGACATGCATCATCTATGAAGTGACTTCTCTTTTCTTTAATATCATAAGGTGTTTTTTAGAAAACTCAAACATCCATGCTATGATTTCCCATATACAACATATGAATTGCATAATTTAACTCTTTTTAATACATGGAAGCAAGCTCAAACTCATGTCCATTTTTATAAGCAAACCAAAGATCAAAAACTTAAATGTTGAGATGCTGAGATGCTTCAAGATATAGTTTACCATCTAGTAGTGACTTGACATAACATGAGACTTCACAACCCGTGACATGGGCTCAACATAAATTAACACCAATGCTTTTTCCCTATTTGGAGTAACGAGTACAAATGGGTAACATTTTTGGTGACTTCTACTAAATGCTTGCCTGTTAAACATAAAGAACCAGTAGCCTTGAAGTTTCCTTGGGCAATAGAGTCACTAGAACTTGAACACAACTCCTCCGAACATGGACCATCGAGAACTATGTGACCTCTTATTGCATGCCCTTAACAATGACATGAGAGAAGATGTCCAGAAACTACCATACAGGTCCTATGAAGAAGCATTAGAAAGTGCTTTAAGAATTGACCAAGCTACTATCAACAATGGACGAAAAGTTTATGGTTCAAATGAAAAATCAATGAAGGAAGACATGGGAAACAATACCTCTGTTGTTAAAATCCTCAAAAACAATAGGAATACAACCACAGACGGGGTGACAGATCGAGCCCTAGTCAAAATATTCATCTATCTCAGCTGCTAACACCTTCAAAATGGCAAGACATAAACTAAAACACACTCAAAACTACCCAAAACACGATTGAAAAATGTGCATCAATACTTGGAGGAATTGAAAGACTCCTAAAACCTATGTGCAAAAACACTTATTGATTCAAAAATCTACTAAAGTACTATGTACAAAAGTACCTCATACCTCAAAAACAAAATTTGAGGTGCATCCCATTGACTAGGATAGGTAGAACTTCACCTTTCATGTTAGACAACTAAAAAGCATTGTGCCATTTGCACTCAGAAGTTATGAATGGACCACCCCACACGGCATCAAACTTGGTATGTTTCCCAGGTCTGCTCTTGAATTCAACCCATTTGAGGACAATGTCACCTTCTTTGGAGTTCCTAGGTGATGCACCTTTGTCAAAAGTCTTTTTCATTTGCATTTGATGCACTTCCAACTGTTGCATTGCTTGCACCCTAGTTTCTTCTAGCTCTAATAACTCAGCAAGTCTTACCTCCATGGAACCTTCCTCCATTATTTCCAACTCCTTCATGAGAGCCAAAGCTGGTAGCTCAACTAAAATGGGGAGCCTTGCTTCCCTTCCATGCACAAGCATGAAAAGGGACTATCCTGTGGACCTTTTAGGAGTAATCCTATCATCCCATAAGGTAGATTTCAATTTGGAATGTCAAGACCTTTGGTTGTCTTCAATGGTTCTCTTAATGATCCTAATTAAATTCTTATTTGTGGACTCAGCTTGTTCATTTCCTTGAGGATAGTAATTAGAGGAGGTACTCAAATGGATACCATGCTTGAGAGTCCAATCAGTTAGTTTCATTCCAACAGAAGCTAAATTATTATTTGAAACAATGGAATTTGGTATACCAAACCTTGCTATCAAGTCCTCATAAAAATTTAGGATAGCACCCTCATTTGCTTCTTTCAAGGCCACAACTTCCATCCATTTGGTGAAATAGTCTATAGCTGTTAGCACCCATTTATGACCAGAACTGGATGGTGGGTTAATGAATCCAATGAAGTCAAGGCCCCACTTAACAAAAGGCTGATCTACTAATATTGGATTCAAAGGCAAGGCTGCCAATTTCTGTTTACCTGCAAACATGGCACATTTGACACATTTCCTTACCCATCCATGCACATCTTTGAAAAGAGAAGGCTAATAATACCCAACCCTCATGATTTTCAAAGCTATTGTCCTTGGTGCAAAATGACCACCAACTGGTCCATCATGAAACTCATGCAAAACTTTGTCAATCTGATCTGATTCTATGCATCTCAAATGAACACCATTATAATCTTTTCTAAACAAAACACCATTTATAAGGACATAAGGAATAGCTTGAAGTCTGAAATACCTTCTCTTGGCACTGTTTAGCTCTCTTGGTCACTCACCAATTTGTAAATAATGGACCATTTCTTGTGTCCAACTAGTGCCTATAGTTGGGACAACAGTTTGTGACTCACTAATAGCCATGAGGACAATTTCCTCTTGATTTTCTTTATCTTTTCCTAGACCATCAACTAGCTATTCACACAACCCTTTACCTCTTATTAGCTTTATGACTTTGATTTCTATGTCATACTACATTAGCTTAGTGCTCCATCTAGCGCTTTTGTCAGTTAAATCCTTGTTTAACAAGAATTCCTTAATACTAGGGTGGGCAACCATTAGTTGAATCATATTGTTAGAGACCAAATATCTAAACTTCTTAAGACTTCGAATAACAAAAAGCACATGCCTTTCAACAAAAGAATACATTTGCTCATAACCTTCTAGGCCTTGGCTATAAAAGGCTATTGGTTGTTCCAAATCATCCTTATTCTGTTGTATCAACATAGCTAAAAGAGTGTCAGTATTTCCATAAGCATATAAGATGAAATCCTTTGAAAAAATAGGATTAATAAGGGTGGGTGTTGCTGCTAAGGCTTCCTTAATAGCCCCAAAATTGTCTTTTGCTTCTTTTGACCAGGTAAAAGTGACATTTTTCTTCAACATGACAGTCAAAGGTTTTAAAAGATTTGCAACATTCAGTATAAACCTTCTAGCAAAATTAATTCTGCCAAGAAAACTTTGCATTCCTTTCATGTGGCTAGGCAAAGGTAAAGAAAGAATAGCACTTACTCTTTCCAGATCAATGGTAACTCCATGTTTTGAAACTACATGTCGAAGGAGTTTGCCTTCATGGACAACAAAGATACAATTTTTGGATCGAGGGATATTCCATACTCCCTACACCTGTCAAACACTTGTCTTAAATGTGAAAAGTGCTCATTAGCATCCTTTGAGAAAATAGTAATGTCATCAAGATAAACAAGAACTATTTTATTGATTAAACCTTGGAATGCCAAGTCCATTGCCCTTTGGAAAGTTGCGTCAATATTGGACAACCCAAAAAGCATTTTCTTGTAAGCCATGGTCCCCCACTTGGTAGTGAAGGCTGTTTTGAACTAATCTTCTTCTTTTAGCAGCACTTGGTTATATCCAAAATAACCATCAAGAAGAGAGAACCTCTCAAAACCTACAACTTGCAAAATCTGCTCCATAGAGGGTAGCAGGTAATGATCCTTAAGTGAGGCCCTGTTTAAATCTTAGAATTCAACACAAAGTTTGATTTCCCCACTCTTTTTCCTAATAGGAACAAGGTTGGAAACCCATGAGATGTGCTTGATTGTAAAAATAATACCACCCTCAATCAATTTGCTTAGTTATGCTTTCATGAGTGGCTCTAGCTTAGGGTTCAAGGGCCTTTGCTTTTGCCTTATAGGTTTTGCATTTGGCTCAAGTTCAATGGTATGTTGGGCTATTTTGGGGTCAAAACATTTTAAATTAGAATACTCCCAAGCAAATATATCATGAAATTCTTGGCAAAGTGAAACAAAAGCTTCTTTATCTTCTTTAGAACAAAGTCTACCAATCTTAAAAAGCTTACATTTGAAAATTTCCATTTCCTCATAGTGGTCTTGCTTGACATGCATGTTGGTTTTCCCTCTTTTTAACTGATCATCTGAACTTAAAATGGATTCCAAAGTCACCAAACCTTTTGGTAACTTATTTGTTCTTGGCTGTATTATCTGATCACCATACTGCTGTTATAATTTTTCTTGGTTTCCAGCTGAAAACCCAGCTTCCTCAAGTAGAAAACTAAGCACCTATTCATCAATTTCAAAAACTTACCAATGAACATTACTATCAGGTATAGATGGCCTAACCACTATGTTTACAAGCCGTTGTACCTTACCATTTCTGATTTCATTTGGGATATCAAATTGAGCCCCTATGGTAGCCAACCTATCAACATGTTGTTTTTGATTTCTAGGTATAGATATCAAGTTGAAAGCATCAAAATCCTCTAAAATATTCCACACCCTATGCTTGTATGACTTTAAAAGATCATTTTTTGTTACATGCAAGCCTCTTACCTAGTTTACAACTAGCTCATTGTCACCAAAAACTTGTAGGCAGCCTATTTTCTTTTTCCTTGTCCACTCCAAACCCTGTATAAGAGCCTCGTGTTCACCCGTGTTAGTATAACTAAAAGCAAAATGAAAAGATGAATAATACTTTTCATCCTGTGGGGATACAAGCATAGCACCCCCACCAACTCCATTTCTACTTTTTGAACCATCAAAAAATATATTCCAAACCTCATTTTTATGTTGTTCTAGCCACTATTCATCCTCTTTTTCCATGTTAGGAATGATGGGATCTTGCTCATGAGTCACATAGGCACCTAGGCCCACCATTTCCAATTTTTTTCTTGGGTCAACCTCAATGTCTTCATCTACCCACTCATCTAAAAGATTATCTGGAATGTTCTCAATTTGGGTACTTGGCTCTTGAGCAACAACATGTTCTCCTTGGTCAAAAATGGCACAGTTAGCATTGGAAACACAAGGTACATATGGTTCTACATGGTTCTTTTCTATGGGTTTAGATTTTATAGTCACCTTGGTTCCATACCTTGTCCTAAAGAGCATGTGTGACCAATCTGAAGACAAGTAGCTGCCTATCTTTATTGTGACGTCTCTTGAAAGGTATAGAGTGAAGTAAGGTGGCAAATCAATCACATAGATGTCTTGGGGAATGGAAAAATTAGGACATGCATGTAAGGTGAGACTCAAGTTCTGGATAACCCCTACAGTATTAATAGCTGTGCCATCAAGCTGGACTACCCCTTTTATAAATGAATGGCACTTCAAACCTAACTTATCTTCAATTTGTTTGGGCATAACAGAACTGCCAGCTCCTGAATCAATCATACAATTATGAACAAAACTATCTCCTATGATCAAAGACACATAGAAAGGTGGTGGTTTGACTTCCTTACTTGGTTGTCCACTATTATTTTGAGGGGTATTGGTAAGCACAATCCTATCTTGAGAACTTAGCTGTCCATTTGACACAATTACATTTAATAGGGCAGCTTGTAACGAGTCTCTTTGTCCTGGGATAGACAAAGAATCCCAAATAGATATGATAACATTAGATTTCTTCATGTGTTCAAGTATGTTGAAAGGAGTGACACTTACCTTTTGGTGGGATTTTACAACGGTAGTATCTCCTGCACTTGTGCTGGTTGAGACTGGTTCACAAGCTGTTCTTTGGCTGTCATATGTTGGTCCCTTTGTAGGACTTTTGCCACATTGGATGTGGATGGACTAGCAACACCTTGGTTGCCTCTAGGAGCTTGATAAGGCTTTTTATTTGCTAGCTTTCCCATTTCAATAGCTCTCTTTTTGCCTCTTGTTTTGGCTACTATACAGGAATGGTCTTGGTTAACCCCACAAAACTCCTCTCCTTGCCAATTTAGCAATGTAGTGTCACTTGGAGGGGTATCTTGTTGCTATGTGGGTGTTTCAAATGATGCATTTGGCTGAAAGTTAGGTATATTTTGCACCATTAAGGCTTGGTTAATCACCCCATTGGAACAAGTAGACTAGTTATGGGGCTGATTACAAGGGAAACACCACTCATAAACTTGAGCAAGATTGTTTTAGATAGGTATCAACTCTCTAGAGATACTTTCCACAGCTGGGTTATATGCTTGGAAAGGCCTTGGGTTAAGTGCTTGCCTTTGGCCTTGGATATTTGCTTGGTAGGGCAACCTATTTTCTTGATTTGGCTGGCCTTGTGCTTGATTAGGGGCTTGGTAAGGTCTGTAATTTTGTAATTGCTTCTTCTTGAGGTTTACTAACTCATTACCAAACATTTGAAGGACTTTAATTTCTTGCAGCTTGAAAGAATGGGTTGGGATAGCCTTTTCGTGGGCTAGGACATCTGGTAAAGGGGATATTTGTGGCATTTGCATGGGCACAATAGGCTGTACTTTAGCAAAGATAGGCATTGGAGGTATTGGGGCAATTTTCCCAGCTTGTATGAGACTATTTTCAACCCTTATAGCTATTTCATAAGCACCAGCGAGTGTGTTTGCACCCATAGATTGTATCATTACTGCAATGTCACTATTAAAAGCCCTCAAAAAACATAGAAAAGCATGTTGTGTTGAGGGTCTTACCAGTTGTGGGATTCTATCCCAAGTCCTTTGGAAATGAAAGTTAAAGTTCATCATGTGCTCATGAGGAGCTCTCTTGATGGTGCTCAATTATTCTACCAAAGACAAATGGTCTGATTTGTCTTCAAACTGCTTGCAAAGAAGCTCTCCAAGCTGATCCCATGACTTTATTTAGTTCACTACCAAATCTCTAAACCACTGCAATGCCTTTCCTTTGAAAGAGGCTTCTAGTAATCTAAGAGCTACATTTTCTTCAGTGATGTGATGCACAACACATAAGTTTATGGTGCAATCACGGTTAGGAGGGTCCTGTTGGTTATTTTCCCAGATTGGATGCTTACTCCTAGTTATCCCTACAAGGTAGCCATCATTGATCAACAGGATTCCCGGGCTAGGGGCCAACAGTATAGGAGATAGACTTTATAAATATCTCCTCTTCTTCTTTAGGCTCTGCAGAACCAAGGGGGGTATTCCCTACTCAACATCTATGAAATGTGCTTGTGGGTTAGCTTGAGATGCTGATACAAAGTAGATAAATCCTCCTGTAAGTAGACCAAAACTGTGGGATAAGTGCAAAGGGGCTAGCTTTGGGCTTATGTTCAGTTGTGAATCAGAGGATCTTGGTTCTAAACTACTTCTAAGGTCCTAATGGTTGTTTTGGAGTTTGATTTTGATTTTGTGCTTGGATGCAGAGCTGGACCTGGTGTATAACCTCAACACAGAACTAGATTGGTGCCTATCCAGGGCTTGGAGTCAGTAGCCATACACCTGTGAATGGTCAGCATGAACAATTAAAACTGGATTTCAAGGGGATTTATGTGATATCTGCCTTACAAATATCTCCCAATACAGAGTGTTAAGCTATCTATACTTATGGCATCCCTATTGCAGTATACCCTTCCCAATATTCAATCTGAAAATAATTTAATCTAACCCTTTGAGCAAAAGTTAAAAGATCAAACATTGAATACAGGAACTCTGTTTTCTAGAAAACCAGACACCCCTTAGATATCTAGACTCAGAAGAAGGACACATGCAACACTGGAGACAGAATTAACAAAACATATGCAAAACAACATTACTCATATAAGATTAATCATGAAATCAGTAGATTCATGCAAGAAACATACAACAGGAGATACATAAACTCACAAGGCTTCCTGCACAGAGCAAACCAAAACCAGTCGTATTGTATTACAGAGCCAAAAATGTCCAACTTTCAACAACCTTAAATGAGTGACACAGTTTGCCTTTTATAGAAAAACTGTGTACTCAACATTAATTACAAGGGAGGCCAAAAATCCTGCCAGATACACAGTATCAGAAAAATGGCGCTAAAAAATAAACAATGCTGCAGAGGGACAAGGAGGAGGGACAAGAAGTAACATCGAGCCCCACACCGCTGCCCAGGGACATTCCTCATAAATCAAGTAGTTGAACTAGTCAACTCGACCCATGCCTTCTGCAAAAATCACCATTACTGCCTCACCTACCCGCAGCCAATGGACAACGCAAGAACTGCGCCCTCAACACCTTCCCGCCAAAACATATTTCATTGAAAATTCAAAATATGCAGGAAGAATAGTCCCACATGCATCCCACAGAGACCACTTTATCAATTTAAAAGCAGGGTCGCATGTAAACTAAGTGTCGAGCGCTTTTGCCCCACTCGACCCATAAGCCTTCGCCCAAAGCCCATCGCCATGACTCCTACTGATACCACCTCTTTCGGCCAGAGATAGACCATCGGGCTAGCATGAAACTCCTTTGCTGACACCTTCGGTCACACCGATGAACACTTGAGAAACATTAGAAACACTTTGGGATTCTCGTGGATACCGAGCTGTGGCGGGTTCCGTGCTCCTGCTAAGGAACATAGAAGAGACTTGTTGAAGCTTCCGTGGGAATCGATACTTGGCACTTTCTGCGCCCCTCTCGAGAAACAACGGAGACACAGTTGGGACTCACACAGATGCCAACACTTGGCATCATCCACAACGCTCCAGAAACATTAGAGACCCTTTCTGAAACTCCTGCAGAAGCAGCCACGTGGCGCCTTTCGCGGCCTCTTGAAACTCAAAGAAACCTTCTTGAAACTTCACGGACTGCGACACTTGGCGCCTTCTGTGCTCCACTTGATACTCAAACTAGGTCCCACCTCCAGCCTCGCCAAACCAAGAAATAAATAGAAGCAACGCAGAGTCCGACACGTGTCGGCTTCCGTAGCAGCTACAAAAGACACGTGGCACGCTCCGCCCCTGCTCAGAAACTTTTTAGAAACTTTAATGGGGAGTGACACGTGGCACTTTCCGTGGGGCTCTGAGTTACTTTTCGAAACTGCAGCGGACAGCGACACTTGGCAAGCTCTGCATCACTTGAGAAACATTAAGGGTCTTTTGGAAACTTGGCAGAGATTGACACTTGGCATCGTCCGCGAGGCCTTTGATTTGCTTTCTTTGTGTCTCTCGAGTGCTTCCACGTGGTGCTTCCCGCTTACCCTTGAAACATGTATTGAAACTTTGGCAAAACTCTGTCGGAAGCTGACACATGGCATGCTCCATGGGAAGCATTCAAAAGCGAAGGCGTGGGAAAAAACTGGGGCAAAAGCAAAGACACGGCACTGATATCGGGGTTCAACACTGGCGAATCCATAGCACATGCACAATTTTAACCCTCCAGTCATTCACAGAAACAATTAGAGACTGAAACTGTGACTCGATAAGCATCTAGAATACAAGTGACCCATTTTTTAACATTTTCAGGGGCCGATGGAGATTTCTGACCCGCCACTGCATATTTTGACTTGCATCAATCTGATTTTTGGCATTTTTAGCACTGCAGAGGCCGAAAGACACATAAATTTTAGATTTTTAGGGAAGAGGCCTGACCTAAAACCCCAAACATAAATTATTACTAACATAGGCTCCGATTGGGGATGTGCAGACGCAAGACTGCAGCGAGAACCTCAGATCTCTGGGATGCAGACTAGTCCCTTATCCATTGGGCACAAAGTCAAATAATGCACTGACCTGCATCACCAAACACATTATTTCAAAATAAACATGGTGGCCCAGGGCCACCAAAAAGGAAAAACCAAAGTTTTCCTTTGTCAAACACCTGATTTTCTTTTGATTTCTTCAAATGAAGCCTAAAAGCATTTAACCACTTGCAACAACCTTCTTTGCAATTATTTGTGATGTTGCTCATTTCTTTTTCTTCAACAAATCTACAACTAGCTTCATCAGCATACATTATTATCAGTTGTAGAATGTCATCATCATATGAGTCACTGATGTTGCTTGGAAAAATAACAGACTCACATGAAACAAATGAATCCACATCAGAATTTTGCCCTTCTTCAAAAAATAAGAGCTCCTCTGTATCAAACACACAATATTCAGGCACAAGCAACATCTCATAATCAAATTTATCTTCATAAGCATACAGATATCCATCATCATCATGCTCAGCAGTTTTGTCACTAAGATCCACATGAAATGTCTCAAGAGAAGGCATAAAAAGCTCAGAGTGCAACCCTATTTTGAAAGCATCATAGTTACCACTACAACCAACACTATCCCCAACTATAAGAGCACACACATCTGCAACCTCTCCATTCACCTCTGAATAGTGACCCTGTTCCTCTTCACCACTGCACTGATAATCAAAAGCAAATTTTTCAACCTCTGCACTGTGAAGGTAGTCAAAATCTTCAAGGAAACACTCATATTCAACATCCATATATATTTCATCATCTGAAAGGCTCATATATGTATCTGAATGCTGATAGTCACTAACATATTCACTATCATCCCTTGAATCAATGTTTTCTATATTCAGAGTGAAGCTCTGCATATCCACTTCATATAAATAATCAGGCATAACTGGGATATGCACACTGTTGCAAGACACAACTTCATGTATGTCTCTCATTTGATCAATTGGAGGGCATCTTGTGTCTGCAGGCTTGTCTTCTAGAGGCTGATAACAATCTTTGTTTTCATTATTACAAGATGTGCTTACATTTTCTACAACATTTTCTTCATGCATCACATCATGGCTGCACACATTATTCTGAAATATATTTCCCTCTACACAATCATTTATCAATGAACATACTGGAATAGCAGAAACATATTCACTTTGATAACCGTTTTGACAACTTGCAGCCATGAAACCTACTGGCATTCCATATTTCTCATTGTTTTCTATATCCATAGCAAATTGGAAAGCCTGGTGAAGGGTAGCTAGTTCTTTATCTCTTAATAAATAACTCATTTCTTCATCAAATGTAGCCAAATAAATTGTCAAACATAATGCATTATTGGGTCTCATATATTCAGGAATTTGCCTGAGCAACTTAATAAATCTAAGATTAAAGGCTAGAACCAATTCCTCATCTTCCTTTTGGATATTCATAAAATGTATAATCAATGAGGCCACATCAAACCTTTCACCAAACTACCCTAGGAATGCAACTTCTAAATCCTTCCATGAAGAAACTGAACAAACAGGCAGGTCTGAAAACCATATCCTAGCATCATCTTCTAATGACTGAACAAAGAGTCTCATTACTACATCTTCATCCTCTACCTCATAATCTTCTATCAAATTACAAAATTTTTGCAGATGTTTGTTTGCCGATTCAAAATCTGATCCACTATATTTTGGCAAACATTTTCTAATTTTATTGGGAATAACATTTGGGTAACCACCTATTCCTATGAAATTTAGGGCTTTATACCTTTCAATAAAAAATGGTCTTCTTTGAGAGCACAACCAGGCCTGTTGTTCTAAACTCATTATTTTTGAATCAAAGATGAATACCTGGATATACGTTGCAGCACTAATAGGTTCTTTCAACAGAGTCACCACCTCTCACAGAGAGGACAATATATCAACAAGGCCATTGTATTTTCTGGATTCACCACGCCAGCAGAGCACCACATGGTTTCTATTTTTGGATCCTGCAGCAACAACTTTACTGGAAACTAGATTTAGCAACCTTCAAATCACTTGACTCTCTCTTTCCCCAGCAGAGTCGCCAATTTCTGTTGGTTATTTTCCCAGACTGGATGCTTACTCCCAATTATCCCTACAAGGTAGCTATCATTGATCAATAGGATTCCTAGGCCAGGGGCCAACAGTATAGGAGATAGACTCTATAAATATCTCCTCTTCTTCTTTAGGCTCTACAGAACCAAGGGGGGTATTCCCTACTCAACATCTATGAAATGTGCTTGTTGGTTAGCTTGAGATGCTGATACAAAGTAGATAAATCCTCCTGTAAGTAGACCAAAACTGTGGGATAAGTGCAAAGGGGCTAGCTTTGGGCTTATGTTCAGTTGCGAATCAGAGGATCTTGGTCCTAAACTACTTCTAAGGTCCTAATGGTTGTTTTGGAGTTTGATTTTGATTTTGTGCTTGGATGCAGAGCTGGACCTGGTGTATAACCTCAACACAGAACTAGATTGGTGCCTATCCAGGGCTTGGAGTCAGTAGCCATACACCTGTGAATGGTCAGCATGAACAACTAAAATTGGATTTCAAGGGGATTTATGTGATATCTACCTTACAAATATCTCCCAATACAGAGTGTTAAGCTATCTATACTTATGGCATCCCTATTGCAGTATACCCTTCCCAATATTCAATCTGAAAATAATTTAATCTACCCCTTTGAGCAGAAGTTAAAAGATCAAACATTTAATATAGGAACTCTGTATTTTAGAAAACCAAACACCCCTTAGATATCTAGACTCAGAAGGACACATGTAACAATGGAGACAGAATTAACAAAACACATGCAAAACAACATTACTCATATAAGATTAATCATGAAATCAGTAGATTCATGCAAGAAACATACAACAGGAGATACATAAACTCACAAGGCTTCCTGCACAGAGCAAACCAAAACCAGTCGTATTGTATTACAGAGCCAAAAATGTCCAACTTTCAACAACCTTAAATGAGTGACACAATCTGCCTTTTATAGCAAAACTGTGTACTCAGCATTAATTACAAGGGAGGCCAAAAATCCCGCCAGATACACAGTATTAGAAAAATGGCACTCAAAAATAAACAATGCTGCAGAGGGACAAGGAGGAGGGACAAGAAGTAACATCGAGCCCCACACCGCCGCCCAGGGACATTCCTCATAAATCAGGAAGTTGAACTAGTCAACTCGACCCATGCCTTCTGCAAAAATCGCTATTACTGCCTCACCTACCCGCAGCCAACAGACAACGCAGGAACTGCGCCCTCAACACCTTCCTGCCAAAAAATTCAAAATATGCAGGAAGAATATTCCCACATGCATCCCACAGAGACCACTTTATCAATTTAAAAGCAGGGTCACATGTAAACTAAGTGTCGAGCGCTTTTGCCCCGCTCAACCCATAAGCCTTTGCCCAAAGCCCATCGCCATGACTCCTGCCGATACCACCTCCTTCGCCCAGAGATAGACCATCGGGCTAGCATGAAACTCCTTCTCCAACACCTTCGGTCACACCGATGAACACTTGAGAAACATTAGAAACACTTTGGGATTCTCGCAGATGCCGACACATGGCAGGTTCCGCGCTCCTGCTGAGGAACATAGAAGAGACTTGTTGAAGCTTCCGCAGGAATCGACACTTGGTGCTTTTTGCACCCCTCTCGAGAAACAACAGAGACACAGTTGGGACTCACATGGATGCCGACACTTGGCATCATCCGCAATGCTCCAGAAACATTAGAGACCCTTTCTGAAACTCCCGTGGAAGCAGCCACGTGGCGCCTTCCGCGGCCTCTTGAAATTCAAAGAAACCTCCTTGAAACTTCACGGACTGCGACACTTGGTGCCTTCCGCGCTCCACTTGATACTCAAACCAGGTCCCACCTCCAGCCTCGCCAAACCAAGAAACAATGCGGAGTTCGACACGTGTCAGCTTCCGCAGCAGCTACAAAAGACACGTGGCACACTCCACCCCTGTTCGAAAACTTTTTAGAAACTTTAACAGGGAGTGACACGTGGCACTTTCCACAGGGCTCTGAGTTACTTTTCGAAACTGCAGCGGACAGCGACACTTGGCAAGCTCCGCATCACTTGAGAAACATTAAGGGTCTTTTGGCAACTTGGCAGAGATTGACACTTGGCATCATCCGCGAGGCCTTTGAGTTGCTTTCTCTGTGTCTCTCAGGTGCTTCCACGTGGTGCTTCCTGCTTACCCTTGAAACATGTATTGAAACTGTATTGAAACTTTGGCGAAACTCTGTCGGAAGCTAATACGTGGCATGCTCCGCGGGAAGCATTCAAAAGCGAAGGCGCAAGAAAAAACTGGGGCAAAAGCAAAGACACGACACTGATATCAGGGTTCAACACTAGTGAATCCGCAGCACAGACACAATTTTGACTCTCCAGTCACTCACAGAAATAATTAGAGACTAAAACTGTGACCCGATAAGCATCTAGAATACAGGTGACCCATTTTTTAACATTTTTAGGGGCCGATGGAGATTTTTGACCCGCCACTGCATATTTTGATTTGCATCAATATGATTTTTGGCATTTTTAGCACTGCAGAGGCCGAAAGACACAGAAATTTTGGATTTTTAGGGAAGAGGCCTGACCTGAAACCCCAAACATAAATTATTACTAACAAGTCCATAGAGTGATCAATCTAGACCGTGCAACAAGAGTAAACACAATGGAAACAACTCAAAGATAATAGGCAAATGCATATTTAGTCATTTAGTATATAATTTATTCAAAATACAAACTAGCCGACAACATACGGGCTTACAATTAAGGCTCACAAACCTGATTCCTTAGTTACAAAATGATATAGCTTTGAGGCTCATTCACAAAGAATTTAACTATCAAACTATCTCTATATAATTCACTACTTTCCTAGACATCTATTACATGATTATATATCATCTCCGGAACATAAGATTCCTCTGCGTCAACCAAGGAAGATCACAAACTCCAATGAAGAGTTGAAATGTGTGTACATGGATAGGTCAGACCTAATCATATAGAACTCCTTCGCAAATGAATGGAATAGCATACAGATCTTAGAGAAGGTTGGCCACAATCCAAATAACATTGAATGATGTGTCATTTATCTCCACAAGTCTTCTCCTTTAGCTAATTGTTTGAGGCTGTCAGGATGCTCTATTATGAGAAATTAATCGATCTTCTGATAGCGATATCTTTCTGATACCTGATCCAAATGATCTAAAGTTTGGATATGATGTGCATGAATGTGTCTAGATGCTAAGTCCAGCTCTGCAAGGTCTAAAATGATACTGCGGTAGAATGTGAACCAAAATACTAAAACTGCTATTGACTGAACTGGCTGTACTGAATTGGAAAATGAAAGAAAACAAACTGAAATGCAAATATTTTTTTTGGTTGATGCAAGATTGCTCTTGAACTAGGGATGCTCCTACATCAGACATCTAGGGTTGTTGAAGAAAAAAGTCAGTCCCTCACTTTGTTGGGGCTGGAGGAAAACTAAGATGGTCTACCTCAGCCTGAGAAATTCAAGATGTGTCTTCTTCTGGTCTGCCTTTCCACTTCACAAGATATTCTTTGTATTGTCTTCCTCTAGTGTTGCATCCAACTCTATTGTCCAAGATGTCTTCAATCTGCTTTGGTGCTTGTTGTGGTAACTACTTCCTCAAGTCTTCTTCAAGGTTGTCACTAAACTTTGCTTCATGATACTGATATAGGTCTGCACTGTTGAAAATAGGTGATATACCCAATGTCTCTGGTAACTCCACTTCATATGCATTTCCTAAATCAATTTTTTTGAGTATCCTACATGGTCCAAATTTCTTCATCTTCAACTTGTTATATGTCCCAACTAGAAATCTTTCTTTTCTCAGATATACGATCACCTCATCTCCCACTAAAAATTCTTTGTGTCTTGTCTTCTCATCTGCTTACTCTTTGTACTTACTGTTCATCTCCTCCAAATACTTCTTAACCTGATTATGCACTGTCTTGATATGTCCTGCAAATTCTTCTACTTCTGTACTCCTCTTATCTTCCATGTTGATGTCTCTCAACTATGCAACTCCTCTAAGGGTAGTTCCTATCACAATCTCAAATGGTGTTCTTCCAATATTCCTATTCACTAAATTATTAAATGCAAACTTTGCTTGTGATTGAATCAAATCCCAATTTCTTGCCTTTTCTCCAACCAAACATCTCAACAAGTTTCCCAAACTCCTATTTACTACCTCTATCTATCCATCAGTCTGTGGATGAAATGTTGAACTGAACTTCAAGTATATCTTCATCTTATTCCAAAAGGTCTTCCAGAAGTATCCAAGAAATGTTGTATCTCTGTCTGAAATTATTCTCTTAGGTAATCCATGCAATCTCACAATCTCCTTGAAAAATAGGTCAGCTACATGCACTACGTTAGTTGTCTTCTTACAAGGTATGAAATGTGTCATCTTTGAAAATCTATCCACCACTACAAATATTGAATCATGTCCTCTTTGTGTCTTTGGTAATCCCATTATGAAATCCATGCTTACGTCTTCCCAAGGTCTCTCCGGTACTGTCAAAGATTTGTACAAATTAGTATTCTAACTACTCCCTTTTGCAACTTGATAAACTCTACAACTCTACACAAATTTCCTAACATCCTTATGTATCTGAGGCCAAAAGTAATTTTCACTTATCAAAGCCATTTCCTTATCAATGCCAAAATGTCTTGCCAATCCACCACTGTGTTTTTCCTTGATCAAATTGTCTCTCATTGAACTCCTAGGTATACATGACTAGTTTCCTTTGAACAACATATCTTCCTTAATGAAATAATCCAACCACTTACTCCTATCTATCATAATAGGTTCCTTACATGCTTTCCAAGGTTCTACAAAATCAAGATCTTCCTCATACATGTTCATCACCTCTTCAAATCCTAACACTTCAACTCTCATTTTTGTCAACAAGTTCCTTCTCCTACTTAATGCATCTACAAATTTGTTTGATTTTCCACTCCTATGCTTCAGTACAAAAGTATAACTCTACATGAACTCTACCCATCTCATGTGTCTCTGATTCAACTTTCCTTGACTGTTCAGATACTGCAAAGGTTGATGATCTGTATACAACACAAACTCCTTAAACATCAAGTAATGTCTCCACTTCTTCAAGGCTTGAATTATGGCATAGAACTCTTGATCATAAACTGAATATCTTCTCCTTGCATCATTCAACTTCTCACTGAAATATGCTACAGGTATTCCTTCTTGACTTAACATTGCTCCTATTGCATTTCCACTTGCATCACAATCTAATTGAAATACCTTATTGAAATCTGGTAGTGCCAATACAGGTTGCTCTGTCACTTTCTGCTTCAACAATTCAAAACTTCTATCTACTCCTAATGTCCACTTAAAGTCTTTTTTGTCACCTCTCATTGTATTTGTCATAGGATTACATACTGAACTGAAATTTCTGTTCAACTTCCGGTAGAAACTAGCTAATCCATGAAATGATCTAACTTCTCCAATGCTTTCCGATGTAGGCCATTCAACAATTGCTCTAACTTTCTTAGGGTCCATCTTCAACCCTTCCATATAAATCACAAATCCCAAGTATACCAATTCTTCCTTCATGAAACTACACTTCTTGATGTTTATCAGCAATTTATCTTATCTCAACCTCTACAGTACTTGTCTTAGGTGCCACAAATATTCTTCCTTTGTCTTATTGAAAATTAGAATATCATCCAAATATACAATAACAAACTTACCTAAGAATTTCTTCAAAACTTCATTCATCAACCTTGTGAAAGTACTTGATGCATTTGTCAATCCAAAAGGCATCACTAACCACTCATACAATCCTTCATTTGTCTTAAAAGTAGTCTTCCATTCATCTCCTTCTCTGATTCTGATATAATGGTATCCACTCTTCAAGTCTATCTTTGTAAAATACTTTTCTCTACTCAAACAATCCATAATATCATCCATCCTAGGTAAAGGGAATCTATACTTAACTATGATCTTGTTTATTGCTCAAGTCTGTACACATTCTCCATTCTCCATCCTTCTTCGGTGCTAACATTGCAGGTATTACATAAGGGCTCAAACTTTCTCTGATCAAACCTTTCCTCAACAACTCTTGTATCTGTCTATTCAATTCTTCATTCTCTGCCAGTGTCATTCTATGTGCTGCTTTGTTAGGCAAACTAGCTCCAGGTATAAGATCCATGTGATGACAGATACTCCTGATTGTTGGCAATCCTTCAAGTACATTATCTGATATGATGTCTTCATAGTCTATCGACAATTGAATTATCTCCTCTGGTTGTGATTCTTCAGTCCTTAGGTTTTTAGGATTCTTAGGAATCAAAGCATAACACATATTCTCATGTCTCAAACCATCCAAAAATTTCCTTCCATTTACCAAACAGATTCTAGAATTTCCACATACTTCACTCTTAGGATCATCTTTCAAAGGGATCAAAGTAATTCTCTTTCCATTTGATGTTATAGTGTATGTATTCTTTCTCCCATCATGTATAGCTTTTCTATCATACTACCATGGTCTACCCAACAATATATGACAAACATCCATAGGCATAATATCACACAATACTTCATCAAGATAAGATCCAATATGAAATTTCACCAAACATTGCTCACTCACTAGTACCTTATGATCATCCTGAATCCATGCTATCTGATATGGATTAGGGGTTTTCAATCTTTCCAACGTCATCTTAGTCACCATCTCCTCTGAAACCAAATTATCAAAACTACCACTATCAATTACAACTTTGCAACATTTACCTCCTGATTTGCATCTAGTTCTGAACAAGCTTTCCTCTGCGGTGGTTCCTCATTTGTCTCTACTTGAAATAATGCTCTCCTCATGACAAGTGATTCTCCTTTCTTAGGTTTACCAACTGAACAAGGTGATCCAATAGGTTCTTCTTCCACATAGGCTGCTCTTCAACTGTTCTCTGTCCTCTTGCTTGTACTCCCTTGAGTACATTCAAATGCTCTATGTCCACCTCCACATTTAAAATAGGTTCCTCTGAATGTTCTCCTATCAGGTCCTCTTCCTTCTCTTTTGTATCCTTCACTTTGGTATGAACTAGGGCTTCCTTTGTGGTAGAAAGTTATGTCATCTCTCTGGTATGCATTGTTATCTCTATCCTCCTTGAATGTGCTCTCTTGTCTGTTCTGCTTCGCATATGATCTCTCTCTCTTTTAGAAAATGTTGTACCTTTCTAAAATTTACCTCCTCTACCTCTTTGTCTCTGATCATGCCTCTTGTTCAACTTTTCTTCAACTTTTAGGGCAAACTGATATGCTTCTTCCAATGTTGTCATCCTCACCAAACTTAGTTCTTCTTGAATGTTCAATCTCAGTCGATTGATGTATCTAGCCACTTTCTCCTTGCTTGCTTCACTATGTCCTATCCTTATGATCATCTTATGAAATTCTTCAGTGTACTCCTTCATAGATTTCTCCTTTTGTCTCAGGTTTTGCAATCTCTTGAACAACTCCAACTCATAGTCAGCAAGTATAAACTGATTCTTCAATTTTGTCACCATTCTATCCCACTTTGTAATCTTTTCTTTTCCTCTTCTGTTTCTATCCAACTGAACTTCTTTCCACCAAATAGCAACATGTCTTTTCAACTTTGTCTTTGCAAATTTCACCTTCTCTGGATCTTCAATTTCTTCATAGTCAAAGTATTCTTCTAGGTCATTTATCCAATCAATTAGTTCCTCAAGGTTCAAATTTCCAGTATAGTTCGGTACATCAACTCTAGGTCTTTTCCCAATCTTTGAAATAGCTTACAACATCTTGACTTGATATGATTCTTCTTCTTGATCTCTTAGGGTTACTTCATTTTGATCAGCGGATTGCAATTCTTCATCATCATCACTTTCAACATTAGGTCAAGGTGTCAATCCTCTTATCCGATCTTCTTCAATAGCATCCAAGTGAACTCACATTTTTTTCATCATCTCCATCATCTCATCCATTCTTCCATCCATAGTACCAATAGCAGGTATTCTCCTTAGCGGCATCTGTTCCTAGGATCAAGTGTAACTACATCAAATTCGGCGATTGGGCTACAAGGTGACAATTGCCTTACAGTCAACGATTTGTTGACAACACAGGTAGTCTGCCTCGGATCCAGCGATTTATTCACAACAAGATCTTATGAAATTCCTTCACAAGCTTCACTCCCAAAGGATTCAAACTTTGCTTTGATACCACTTGGTACATTCATGGTTAGGAGGGTCCACAGAGTGTATAGTCTAGATCATGCAGCAAAAGTAAACACAATAGAAACAACTCAAAGATAATAGGCAAATACAAATTTAGTCATTCAGTATATCATTGATTCAAAATACAAAATGGTCGACAACATGCGGGCTTACAATTAGTGCTCACAGGCTTGATTCCTCAATTACAAAATATGCACAAGATATGGCTTTAAGGCTCCTTCGCAAAGAATTCAACTATCAAACTAGCTATATGTAATTCACTACTTTCCTAGGCATCTATTACATGATTATATATCATCTCTGGAACATAAGATTCCTCCACATTAGCCAAGGAAGATCACAAGCTCCAATGAAGAGCTGAAATGTGTGTACATGGATAGGTTGGACCTAATCATATAGAACTCCTCCAAAAATGAATGGAATAGCGTGTGAATCTCAGGGAAGGTTAGCCACGATCCAAACAATATTGAATGATGTGTCATTTAGCTCCACAAGTCATGAAATGCTCTACAAGTCTTCCCCTTTAGCTAATTGTCTGAGATTGTCAGGATGCTCTAATCTAAGAAAATAGTCAATCTTCTGATAGCGATAACTTTCAGATACCTGATCCAAATGATATGAATTTTGGTTATGATGTGCATGAATGTGTCTAGATGCTAAGTCCAACTCCACAAGGTCTAAAATGAAACTGCGATAGAATGCAGACCAAAATACTTGAACTGCTACTAACTAAACTGACTGTACTGAACTGGAAAATGAAAGAAAATAGACTGAAATACATAAATGTTTTTTTTTGGTTGATGTAAGATTGCCCTTGAACCAGGCATGCTCTTGTATCAGTTTGCCACATCCTTAATGTGCTCAATGGGTGTAGTTTGGTCTTCTCTTGCGAAAAAGGTATGCTTTTGAGGGCTGCCATTGGAATGTCATCATGTTGTTCTGAGTTCAAGGGGCTACCTTGATCAAAAGGCATAAAAACCTAGTTTCTAGGTAGAGCCATAGGCCACAAAGGTGTTTGATTCCTTGGAGTATGAGGATATACCCTTACTGAGGGTGGTGTAGACTGTACTCTTCTTGTGAAATCTGGATTCCTTTACAAAAGTCTGCCTCTCCCTCTAGGTGGAGATAGTAGTAAATATTCAAAAGTAGATGATCCTCCTCTCATTTGTATCCTTCTCATACATTGTTCTTGCGGTGATTTCTTCAAAACTAGCCAATAGAGTTGCCAGATATGTTAGAAAACTTCAAAAAGCTTGAAATCAACTAGTCACATATCAATACCAACAATGATAAGATTATATTATGACTATTTATATTTTAAACAATCCCACCAGGCATGCCAAAAACTATTCACTCCTGGGTGCACCCTTTGGAGAATATTAATTTGCTCTCTACTTAGTTGATAAGCATGGACACATCCTAAGGCCTGTGGGTTGCCTATAGGTTAGGATGAGTCTCCAGAGAGGTTGGTTCCCTTGGATTTATTACCTAAAACTAATGTAATACTACTGTTTTATCGAGAAAAGGGAGAAAAAGGACTTAAAGTGACCCTAATCTAGCTAGGAAGGTGATGCAACAAAACTAAGGTGATTTATCTTGCTGTTTAGACACACATTCTTTTAGTAACATGACTATTTTTTCACAACTCTAAGTTATATACCTTAGGTTTGATATTTTGCAAGGAGGATGATTAAAACCTGTTGTTTTGCCAAGGAAAATAATGAGTTTTCACACAATAAATAACTACTTATATTTTTTCACATCTCACAATATACTAGGTAGAGTGTTTACAATGTTTGTGTTTTCCTTTTGATGCTTGTATAAAAGAAGGTTTTGATCAACACAACTAAATATACATCAATTTCTGAACCACATTCATCATAGAGAGCAAAATAGAGAAGGTAAACTAAAATCTTTATTGAAATAGAAATGAGTCTGAAACTGTATCTTTTGCTTGAAGAGTGTTACAAAAATGTTGTCATACAGTTGAAACTGATTACAATGTCTGATTTTCTAAGTTACAATACTATTTCTTGTTGATACAATACAAAAAACAAGAGAGAACTAGTGAAAAAACTAAGTCGAAGTCTTTGATATCCTCAACCCAACATGGGGAGACCAAGAGAGTGAAAAAAGGAAGAAAATTGATAACCAAAACTAGGTCAAACCTCCTTTAGGTGCCCACGAAGTCTCCTATTCTGATTTGACTTCATGCATGAGTTGGTTAACCCCTTCAAGCTCCTAAAATCATGCTCCAGTTGTTCCTTGATGCTTGGGAAGTCTTCAAACTGCCCCTAGATACTTGGAGAGTGGTCAAAACTGCCCCTAGATGCCCTCAACTACCCACAAATTGCTCTAGCTGCTGTCCTTGTCACCCATCTTCCCATTAAGAACATCAAACTACCTTAGTTTCCACTTTACCCAATAATAGGGCGTATGGAAAGAGTTAGGTAACTTTTGGGGTCCTTAAACTACCCAAAACTGCATCATAAACACTTTAAAACACCTGTCACTTGACCCACTACCCCTAATGGATCTTCTCGAGGATTAAAACTACCCTTTCTATTCTCAAACTAAGTTTTGTAGCAGCTCCATGGTTGCATGTATAGTTACTTTGAAAACTTCTGTATACACTTACTTATCAAGATCTCTCCTTAGGACTACTCTAATCACATTATTGTAGTAGTTCACTGTCAAAGTTTCATCCATGCTTTTATAGGCTTTCTTGGTCAATCTCACTAACAGTGCCACTATCCTATTGTCTTATGACTAACATCATTCTCTAAACTTACATGACTGCTCCCTTTCTGGTTGTCCTTGTATCTCATTTCATATCATCTCTGTTCACAAAGTGACACTGTCTAATGAATCTACTCATATACTTGGCACTATGATTACATTACATTTGTAAGGTCTGCTTAACTAACATGATTCCTTCTAGATTGTTGTAGATGTCTCTCTATTATGGATTTGCATCTTAAGGATACCTCATACTGATGATTAGATCACCATCCCTTTGATGCTCTATATTTTTAGTGTTTAATTGTTATAGTTTTCTAAATTATCTTAGACCTTTAAGTTGATGTACCTTTGCATATCTATTAAGGTCTACAGGGTCATACATTTGTTCACCATTTGTTTTTGTACTATGCATTCTTTATACCAACCTCCAGACCAAGCCTTATAGTCTTCCTTGTAAATGTGCATAGGAACTCACATGGTCACAAATCATAGTAACCCTTCTACTATTCACTATCAAGATTCACTATCCAGGTCCTTGAACATGCACATAGGGTATTCTGGATTGTACATGCCTCTTTGATGCCTTGAATTTTTTCAAACATTAACTACTAGGTTCCTAGATACCTATAAGGGTTTGAGTGTCTTTTCAATGTGTATAAGAGAGATTTGAAGACCATACTGCTTTACCTCCATCTCCATGGACTGTTCCTTGATTGTCCTCTCTTAACTATCAAAAGTGTGCACATCTTCTTACAGTCTATATGGAGTGTAGGAGACAAGGAGAGAAAGCTATCATTAATTTGTTAAACACATATGCACATGACTGAGAATAAAGAAGGATAACAAAACCTCATGAGCAAAGTATACACACATACAGATGAAAACAATATAAGACATAACACAGATTTGCATGAGTGGAAAACCCTCCAGGGGTAGAAAAACCACTCCAAAATTGCCTCACTGGCTCTATCAAGAATCTCACTGATTAAGGAGCACCAACCCCTAATACAGAACAACAAAGTGTGCAAGAAGTGATTGCTGCTCAATCTGATTTGCACCATTCAAATCAAGTCATCTGCAACATATATTCCACCTCTGATATTTTATCCTTTTATAATCTAATTCACCTGATTAGGAAAATATCATAATTTTCATAAAATTGTCTTCATCATTGATCTGCATTACCGGTCCTTACTCAAAACTTACCATTTCAATGCACCTGAAAAACCATTATATGTAAATTGAATGTCTTTTCATCTTTCACATTCATCTTCATAAGAAAAATTTAATTCTCCTGCAAAGATACTTTTCAATCTTTCATCTTCCCTTCAATCTCTTCAATTTTGATTCATATTCCTGCAAAAACACGTTCTCTGATTGCAAACAAAAACAATGAATAAATCTTCAATATTTTATTTATTTTCTTCTTCTCCCTAATTCATATTTTCTTTCTCATAAAATAAAATCCTTTATTTTCTCACAAGGCAAATCTTCTCCATTAAACATCAGTCAATCTTCCTCACAAAATTGTCTTCATGAAAACCTTTCATATTCTAAGATCAACCTTTGATATTCTTCTGTGTGCAAAATTTACCTTCATCTGTAGAAATGACTCTTCAATCTGCATAAATAATTTCTTCAAAAAAATCTTTCAATAATTTAATCATTCTACCCTGATAACAACTCTCTAGTATTCTGATCTTCTTCATGAAAAAAAAATCATCTAAAATAGGACCAAGAAGAAACTATAATGACTCACAAAGGAAATCTATTCACAAATAAATGTCTATGTTAGATTCCATCTTTTATCTTCATATCCACGAGAGGAGTTAGATTTAGAATTAAATCCTCTTAAGAAAGTTGCTTTTTCCTTAAAAAAAAATCACCACCTTTTAATCGAGCTAAAGAATAGCCTACTAAACATAGAACTTCACTCAACTCATTCAGACAGCCCATAACACGTCAATAGTGATGCTTGGAGAAAAAGTTCAAACTTTAAAAGGCAGCCACTGTCGATAGACTTTTTTGCGCTCCTCAAAGATTCAAGGAATACCATTGATTTTGATTTTGGCGCTCATGCACTCAAGATAAGAGCGGTTCCACCGGTGATAAGGAGAGGAGGGGCCAGTGGTTCACGTTGCCCATACCCTTCAAGACATAACTTAAGTTATGTCTAACCCGATACACAGGTCATCTTCTAAATAGAAGATAAAGTAGCATAAGATATGACAGTCTATAATGTTTAGAGAGGATTTAATATCTAGAGTTTAGCAAGGGTTTTTAGGATAGTCTAATGTTTTTAGAAATTTGTCACCTAACATAACTTCTCAAAACATGAGCTCTTCAAGACCCAATGATGTAATATCAGGATGACTCCAGATGTCATGACATCATTTGTGGTTGGAGAACAAACTTTACATAGTAGACAATTCCTAATATGATTAATCATATGATCATCACCTTGCATGGCATATCTGCATTAATACACACTGCAATCTGCATTAGTACACACCACTATCAACAAACTATGTGTAAAACATCAGTAACTCTATCACTTTATGGCATGATCATCAAGGCAGACAGAGAACATTGCAAATCCCATTTCCTTCCAACTGTGATAAATGAAGAATAACCATTGTCATGTACACCATTGTCCATTTGATCATCATGTGTTAAAACAACTTTGTAACTTATCCATCCCTGATGTTATTGCTATGTCTTGAGACAACCTGTTCTGAGACAAAATGAAGCACCTTGTTGAATATTTGTTAGGTGTTAAGCTCATTGCCATTTTACCTCCTTGTCATGTGATTCAAACAAGAACCTTGCCCTGATTTGAAACTGCTTGCATAGTATATAGTGAATGTCACTAATGAACTAAGCACAGAATGCCACTTCCATTTATGAACCAAGAATGATATGCCATTACCACATGAAGTATAAGGCATAAGCCAACTGAGATCTTCTTTGAACAACAACTATGGCAACTCTTGTATTGCACCAAGCAATGAACAACTATCTCCTCCTGATATCCTGCAACAACTATGGCAACTTTGCAACATCAACTGAACACACTTTTGACATCAATGACAACCTGTCACCATCATGGAGGACTGTATCCCTTTATCCCTATATGTGCATAGGACTATGCCCTCTGTGTATGATCTTTTTTCTTCAAAGGGGCCTAAGATGCTAAAGGTATCATTATTTATAGAGCATGTGCCTTGTATGTTTGTTCTATTCATCTTCACGCTTGGTTTAGGGTTTTAAACTTATAGTATAGCTTCTAACTATTCTCAGAAGTCTCTTCAAGGGTAACTTTCACTCTATATGTCTTGAAATTGCATAAATCTTGTAACTACTAACTCTCAATGATATGACTGCTCTAATTATTCTAAGAAGCCTTAATGTTCCCATAGGACAATGGAAAGCTACTCAAGAAGGTGCAGGCTCCTTGTTTTGATTGCTTCTCTAGGTGACCTTTCTAACCTTTGACAACCCTCTCTGCATGCTAACTGTCTCTTCTTCTTTGATACATGACTGTTACTCTTGATGACACCAGTGACTGTTATGACAGTCATCTTATGCTTTAGACAGTCATCTCATGATTGCTCCTTCACCTTGGAAAACTCTAAAACATGATAATTGTCCCTAACTCTTTCACAATCATTCTATGACTGTTTCATCAGTCATTTACTATCCCTTAATGTTGTTCTGCTAACCCCTATTGCTGCTACTATGAATGGATGATTGTCTTTTGATCACTATATATTGTAGTTGTTCACATGGTATTCTTTGTCTTGTTGTCTCTGTCCAAGACCTCTCACAAATGTTGACTTAAACCTCTGTCAGGGTTTACTTGTTGCCTTAGATGAGTGTCAAGCTTGTGAAGACCCCTGTTAAGTCATAAGAGACCTTGGAGATATTTTAGACCCTTTGGAAACTTTGTATCCTTATCTTCCTTTGCACACAGTCCCTTGACTATCATAGTATTTCTCATCTCCTTTGCACATCCTAACCCTCTGTTAGGGTTCACTGACCTCTGTGTTATCTCATATATTTTTGCATACTATAAGCAAGCAAAAATCTGAATACTCAAACTCAACACAAAACCCCTTTACAAGCTAGGGTTATTATGCCTTCATGACACTGTTTCAGACCTTTGTTAATGATTAAACTTGTAGGATTTTATAAGAAACCCTACACTTGTTCTTCCTCTTGAGATCTCTTCATATTATGTCATAGAGAACAAAATTGTCCCTCACTATTCCATACTTGTGCAAGCCATCTCATATCCTTGTCTCTTTTTTTTGTCTTCTTCTGCACATTGTATCCTTATCTAGGGTTATGTAAGAGAGTGCAGAGTATGAGGTTTTATGACAAGATACCTTCTAAAACTGCTACTATTTGGTCTCAACAAAAGAAGACTACAACCCAATGTACCATCCTCACCCTATCATCAGTTTTTCTAGTCTCCTTTGAATGATAAATAAAGACTTATGTGTTTAC
This sequence comes from Cunninghamia lanceolata, assembly GCA_027924645.1. NCBI lineage: Eukaryota > Viridiplantae > Streptophyta > Pinopsida > Cupressales > Cupressaceae > Cunninghamia > Cunninghamia lanceolata. The sequence goes on along the minus strand of BSBN01000398.1, from coordinate 6,717,036 downwards.
TCAACTTAGCTTTGCTCTCATATGAAACCTTTTTCAAAAAAAGGATAAACCAACGTACCTCCTCTCATCTTGAAGAGGTCTAAACACACCAGGGAGGTGTATATGAAGCCTTGAAACTACTCCATGGTCTTTAGATGTGCTATACACTAGAGAAACAACACTGCCTCTCTCTGCATTCTAAACCTTTAGCAAAACTTAGCTTGCCTCATTCGTTAGGGAAAATAAAGCATGAAGCTCAGAAGGAAACCTAAAAGATGGGACCAAACAAAACCTAACTAAACTCAGAGAAAGTAACACAAGGGTAGATTCAACTCGGGATTGTTTTGACTCAAACTCCACGTAAACCTTGAGAGAAAACTCCCTTCAAAACCAAGTATGGGCCTTTTTGAAGATATTATGGTATTCTTAACCTTTGACTCTCCACATGCAATGTGGAAACCTTGATTTTAGACGTGAGAAATGCTCTTAACCCTTGATATAAATCATAACATAGACATGCATCATATATGAAGTGACTTCTCTTTTCTTTAATAACATAAGGTTTTTTTTTTTAGAAAACTCAAACCTCCGTACCATGATATCCCATCTACAACATATGAATTGCATAATTTAAATCTCTTTTTAATACATGGAAGCAAGCTCAAACTCATGTTCATTGTTATAAGCAAACCAAAGATAAAAAACTTAAATGCTGAGATGTTGATATGCTTTAGGATATAGTTTACCATCCAATAGTGACTTGACATAACTTGAGACTCCACAACCGATGACATGGGCTCAACGTAACTTAACACCTATGCTTTTTCCCTATTTGGAGTAATGAGTACAAATGGGTAACATGTATGTGGAGTCTATTTTTTATTGATGGTACAATGCTTGGGGTTCATCAAAACTACAAAGATGCTACCACTAGAGACTTGTGTGGAGTTTTTGTTGATTTTTCAAAAGTCTCGAACAAAGAGCGATTAAAAAAGAGATTATTTCCCCCTTCAGGTTTGCTTTCAAGTTAATTATTTTTCACAATCTATGAGTTATTTTGTCTATCTAAAGATGTAACTATTGTTAATTTTACATGAGTACAACCACATACATTTTTAGTTAAATATAAAATTAGATCATTTTTTGTGAAGTGGTAGAAAGCTAGAGTGGGGTGATAAAATTAAAGTTCCTTTGTGAAGTGAAAAATCTTAAAAGTATAATATGCATGAAAATAAGAGTTGTAGTGCAATCAAGTTCTTGCCAAAGATTGCAAGGGCAATTTTGTTTTATTCATAATCTTTGTTTATCTTTTTATTCTGGCCATAGAAAGCTCTCTTTGGTTACATTAAGAATTATTCAATTCCATTGTTGGTTTAAGTTCATTGGCTTTCTCTTTATTTGTGGAACAATCTCCATGCTCTCTATTATACATGTAGTCATGGAAACATAATATTCAACTTTATTTTGAGTAGCTTTAGTAAGGTATGGGGCCTTATCCTTCAAATCATGTTAAATGTACAAATAATTAGTTGGCAATATAGATTTGCAGTCTTTAATAGATTGAAAATATAGGTTTATCCTATTTACCAGACCTACAAATAATTACCATAAACCAAATCCTATTATTTGACTTCTATATCAAGTATTTTTTGAACATTATATATTGTCTTATTCTTATGCACCTATTCTACATCACATATGACATGTCTTTCAATCATCGAAGACCATTTATTGAAAACACTTACTCCATTAAAACATTTTTATATATATTTGTTTGCAAAATGTAGTCTTATTTTGCTTTGAAATTCAAGACCAAAAACATTTCAGTACAATTAGAATGTACTAAAATCCTTTTTCATTGTTATTTATTAAAAAATTTACACTTCCATATTACAAACATTGCAGTAGAATTTGATATAGGAAAATCATGAATTCTAATTGGTTGGAAATATAACAATTCATCACCAATTAAAAATCAAGTAGTTGTAAAAATCATGAATTGTAATTGGTTGGAAATATAATAATTCGTCACCCATTAAAAATCAAGTAGTTGCAATGTTGTGCTAATAGAATTTAGCTTGCACATTGTATTTTGTATTATTTACAACATGTTGATCCACCTCTATTCTCCTAAAACAAATATTTGTAAAAGTACTTTAATTGACTAAGTATTTTCAACAAATAGTCCTAAATGATTGAAAAGCATGTCATACGAGATGTAGAGTACTTATACACAAGAATAACACAAGATATAATGCTCAAAAAATGTTTGATATTAAAGTCAAAATTAGTATTATGTATGGTAATTGTCGGTCCCTGCTAAATCAAGATTTGTTTGTTTGCAAGCTATTCAAAGAACATAATCTTTTTTTGATAGTTTAGTTGTTTATTATATGGTCCATAATGTGGCCCATGAACTTCTTGTCCATGGGTAGCATCAACACTTCATCACGTGCATTTTTCCTACAAATGATTTATTTAAAAAGGTTACACATTTGCATAGAACCAACTTCATAGGTTTGTGTTGCCTATTCCCATGATTAACCTATACTAGTTATAATAAGAGGTAAAGTTATGTTAATACCACATAAGTATTGCAAGCTTTAGTCCTACGAACGTTTAAAAAATTAAACAAAACCCTAGTCAACAGTGTAAAATGACAAACAACAAAAAATAAATAAAATAAAATTTGAATTATAATACCATAAAACATTAAGAATCTAACTCAAGATTTTCAACCATTTTTTATTTTCTAACATTTAAAGTGAAAATTCATTTGAATGAGCTAGGAGTGTTGATTTGCATGCCCATAGAATATAGTTGACAAAAAAAATTGAAACAAAGATAGTGTTCACTAAAGAGCTCAAATTCATAAACATGCAATGTGTAGTTTCATTCTAAAAAAGCTTTGAGTGTATTCAATAAAGTTCCAGTCATGCAAAATAACATTGTAATATAAAAGACATTGATGCCATTTTTCAAGAAAAAATATTCAAAATTTTATGCTCAAATTTTTTGGGTTCATTTGAGTAAATTTGAACATGTGAGGCATGCTAGCTCAATCCTAACAAGAGGGATGACAAGCCATGAGACCCAAGCCTTTGACAAATGGGATTTGGGTTTCATGAAGTCATTCAAGCATATTTGCTTGTAGTTGTGGTGTATATAACCAATTGGGTAGAAGCTAAGATTTTGATTGAAGAAAATTATCACATAAATTAGGTTCCCACTTCCATTAAGAAATGACAAAAGGAAGTTACAATTAGCCACATCTTGTAAACATTTATAAAAAAATTAACCAAATTGACAAGTTCTTGCTTGAAAAATACAAAATTTATTAAGGAAACAAAATTAAAACTACACCAACCTAGTTAATCAATCCTACACATAACTGGTGAAGAAGTCAACAAGCCCAGCAACAAAGTGATACAAATAATTGGCCTCCTAACTATTATAAGATGGAAAAGAATCTCTTTTTGTTGGTTGCTCAATATCTTATGGCCTTACTACTTGTGTGTGATGTGAAATGAGTCTCTAATGTCAAGTCATGCCACCACCTTACACTTGTCCAAAACAACTCAAACATGTTTAAAGCATGGCCTACAAATAGAAACACCACATGATGTATCATGCATCAAAACATAGTCCCATTATAGTTATCAAATAGGGTAGTTGTCAACACATTTTGTCTTATTGTGCTTGGAAATTTAGGTCCACAAATATTCCAACCTATTAGAATGAAATAAAATCCTTTTTCATGATTATTTATTAAAATTTGGCATTTTCATATTTCAAACATTGCACTACAATTTGATACAGGAAACAATGAATCATAATTGATTGGAAATGCCAAAAGTATTCACCCCTTAAAAACAACATAGTTGCAATTGTACCCTACCATAGGCAAGATCTAGTAATGGATAAAGAAAAGGAGTGTTTGTCTTAAGAGGAGGGATTTGCCTAATAATTAAAAAGAAAAAGAGTTCATTTTTAAAAAGGTGGTGACATTTAAAGGCAAATTATGGTGCATAGTACAAATGGTGGGAGGAATCGTTAAGGTGTTCACAAAGACTAAGATCTCAAGTTCAAGTCCCACCAAGGTTCCTTTTATTCACATTATATTAAATATGCATGTGTGCTCTATGTAACAAGAGTGTTGATATTTTTTAAGTAAACACAAGCTTATGACCAATTCATTTAGAGGTTTTGGCAACCTTCAAATCCATTAGTGATGTTATTTTTTAACTTTTGGAGACATTGTATCACTTTTTTGGAAATTTTATTTGTAATGGGTGCATTATCTATTGAAATTGACACCCATTTTTGTACATGGACACTTACATATATACATTGCATCCTTTCCTCGTGCTCTTGAGATATCTTCATGCATGTATTGCATTGATTGAGATTTTACAGACTCTCATGGTGTATTCGATGAATAAAATCTAACATGGTCAAAGAGGAAAATGGAGGCATATTTCCATCTTGAGTTAGCTTCTCACTTAGAGATGGTACATTGTTTGAGAGGAATATGATCTTCTTGTTTGGATCAAGGGGAATTTTTTGTACTTGTGGATAGTGTGTTTATCCATAATCATACGAAGAGTGGTGTGGTTAGTGTGTGGTCCCTATCTACATTTGTAAGTTCATTGTTGTTTACAATGTGTGTAACAACTTTTGATGAAGGGTAGCATGTGTGTCCCTGTCTACCATGGTTCATTGTTGTTGACAATGTGTGTGTCCAAATAAAAACTTTGATGAATAATAATATATTCCATTGGTTTGTTGTGTGATATTTGGAATGTTGTTTCCCATACCAATGTTCCTACCTTTGCTCAAAGTGATATGATAAGAAGTGAATGTTGGAAATAGTACATCATGTTAGTATTATAGGTCAATAAATCATTGTTAGGTAAATAAACTAACATTAGGAATGGTAGTAGATTAAATGACTAATTATCAAGTATGTTAGTTTTTGGGTGGTTAAATTTTGCACTAGCATTATAGAGCTATATTGTAATGAATTATCAATCAATTGCATCATCCCAAATAACATTGCATTATTAATGTTATCTCTACAGTCACAGAGGAAACTATAATTTCTTATAGGTTCCTTCTGTTGACTTTTTCCCAGACTGGATGCTTATTCCTAGATTTCCCTACAAGGTAGCCATCAGTGATCAACAGGATCTCTGGGCCAGGGGCCAACAGTGTAGGAGATAGACTCTATATTTTATCTCCTCTTCTTCTTCAGGCTCTGCAAAACCTAGGGGGGTATTCCCTACTCAACATCCATGAGGATATGCATACAAAGGCTGGGATGCTGACAGAAAGCAGATAAGTCCTCTTGTAAGTAGACCAAAACTGAAAGATAAGAGCAAAGGGGCTAGCTTTGGGCCTATTTGCAGTTGTAGACAGAGGACTGAGGATCCTAAAACTAATTCTAATGTCCTAATGGTTGTTTTAGATTTTGATTTGGATTTTAAGTTTGGATGCAAAGCTAGACATGGTTGTAACACAAACACAAAGCAAGATTGGTGCCTATCCAGGGCCTGGAGTCAGTAGACATACACCTGTGAATGATCAACATGAACAGCTAAAACTGGATTTCAAGGGGATATATGTGATACCTGCCTTACAGATATCTCCCAATATAGAGTGTTAAGTTATCTCTACTTATGGCATCCCTACTGCAGTATACCCTTCCCAATGTTCAACCTGAAAACAGTTTAATCTACCCCTTGAGCAGAAGTTAAAAGATCAGACATTCAACATAGGAATTCTATGCTCTAGAATTTAAACATTACCCAAATATCCAGATTCAGAAGAAGAATACATGCAATACTGGAGACAGAATTAACAAAACACATGCTAAGATAGCATTTCTCATATAAGATTAATCATGAAATCAGTGGGTTCATGCCAAAACATACAACAAGAGATACATAGACTCACAGCTTTAGCTGTACAGAGCAACCAGATCAGCTTGTTTTGAATTACAGAGCCAAAAATCTTCAACTTTCAACAACCAAAAATGAGTAACACTTCCTGCTTATAACAGCCAGGTAGTGCACCACAGCAATTAATTACATGGTTGACCAAAAATCCCGCCAGATACACAGTATCAGAAAAATGGCGCTCAACGCATTACCAGATTGGCGCCCAAACATGAATGCAGCAGGTAGGGGAGGAGACAGGAAGAAATCTCGAGCCCTGCGCCACTGTCCGTCGATGTACACCTTCAATCGGGTACCAGATCCGTCCATACCTCTGCAACCTTCGCCATTAATGGCGCACCAACCCGCGGCCTCGGGAAAACGTCAAACTGTGCATCGCAACCATTTCCCGCCAAGATCCATCGTCATGATATTTCAAATATGCAGGATATCAATTATCCCACATGCACCCCGCGGCGACCTTTTCAACACTTTATATACTAGGCCACGAGCATATATAATGTCGGTGCTTTTGCTCCTGATGACACTAGTATAAGACTTCATCATCATCCTCCAACAACATGATATCCTATCGCTTGAAATATCACCCTGACGTCAGCATCATATCGCAATATAACCTGCATGATAATCACCTTCATCCGCACAACCTGATCCATCGGAGGAACATCCTCCTGCTTAGCCGATACCAAAAGTCTGGCTGATGAACATCCTGATGACGTCACCGTCATATCCTACTGACGTCATCAGCATATCTGCCTACTGCGCACCTCCTCATATCCGGATGACGTCATCATCATGTTTGCAAATATCGGGGGATCTCCACAAGATGATCAGTGCTAGAAATATGACCCCCCCGGACCTTGATGACGTCATCATCATATCGACATCAGGATGATATTTGGAAGATAACCGGATATTTGGAAATATCATCCTGATGCACAAATATCATGCTGCACTGTAGCTCCACTATAAGATCGGGGTGATAGATGAATATGCCAGATATTTGAAAAGATCACCCCCACTAGATAATGCACGAAGCCGACAGGCGGATATCTCCCTTCGGAAATATCATGATGCAGATAGGCAGAGAAATAGATATCACCCTGACATAAGAATGACGTCAGCATCATCAGGATGATAAAACAACGAACATGAAGTGATACAACAACATCAGGATGATATTGACTAAGATCATCCTGACGTTCAAAATATGATGGCCCCAGTGAATATCGGGTCATACTTAGAACTCTTCAACAACATCATCAGGATGATCATAACCAAGATCACCCGATGATAAAAATATCACCCCGGTGAAATATCATGCAGGCAGAAAATATGATGACCCTCGCAAGCAACACGGCGATAACTGGAAATATGATGATGATGATGACGACCCTTAAGAAAAAACAAGTCAGGTCGAACAACTCAGAGAATAACCCCTTTAGAAGATCGGGGTGACATCATCATCATAAAAGGGCAAGGTGATAATTGGAAGATCACCGGATACTTGAAAAATCACCCCCACAAGCAAATCAGGGCACACTGTAGCTCATCAGCAGGATCAGGATGATATGCAAACATCACCCGATAATAAAAATATGATGATCCTGATGAAAAACAAGTCGACAGAAAACATGATGATGCGGACCATCATCGAAGGCAAGATGATGATGATGATCTCCTCCTCAAAGAAAATATGATGCTGCAGCTGAAAAATGCCGAGGAGGTCCAACACTTAGGAAAATGGGCAAGAAGACATAGGGTTCAAATGAAGAAACCCCCTAAACATGAAAAAACAACCCCCAGGTCAAAATGAGTGCTAACACTGGCTCCGAATGGGGACGTGCAGGTGAAAACCTGCAGCGAGAACCAGATCTCCGGGCAGACCAGACAAAAAGCCAAAAAGCACGAGCTGTACAAGGCATTTACACTACATACATGTTTTTACAAATGTGCACAGCAACAAGTCATTTATGCAAAATAGAACTTAAGGAATTGGCCATGCACAGGCAATTCCAGAACTTCACCATCTAGGGCCTGGAGGAAATAAGAATCCTCCCCATGAGCACTGCAAATCTGATATGGGCCCATCCATAAGGGTTCAAATTTACCATGTTTACCCTTTTCTTGACCTTTTGCATTCTAAATGAGCACCAGATCATTGACTTGAAACTTCCTTTTTGTAGTTCTCCTGTCAAACTGATATTTCACATCTTGTTGTCTTTTGAGATTGATTTGGTGGGCTTTCCTTCTGTTTTCATCCAATGCAACCAGCTGATTCACTCTTTTTGTCATGGAATCTTCAATCTCCTCATCATTTTCCTGAATGAATCTGTAAACTGGTAGGAGATTGTTTATGGGCAATCTAGCTGATGCACCATATATTAGCTCAAAGGGTGACATCCCAATAGCCCTTTTTACTGTCACTCTGTCAGCCCATATTGCTAAGTTCAATTTTGAGTCCCAAGCTCTCTTATTCTTGTCCAATATCCTCTTGATAATTTTCATGATGCTTTTATTGCTTGATTCTACTTGACCATTCCCTTGTGGGTGATATGGTGATGTATATGATAGATTTATCCCATACCTGTTGCAAAAATCAACAAATTCACCTGATCTGAAGCACATAGCATTATCAGTGACTATCTTGAATGGTACTCCAAACCTGATGATAATATTTTCTAGCATGAAATCTGTCACCACCTTACTTGTAGCTCTCTTAGTTGGAATGGCCTCAACCCATTTGGTAAAGTAATCAGTTGCCACCAAAATCCAACTGTGTCCCCCACTTGATTTGTCTGCAATTTCTCCTATGAAGTCAATTCCCCATTGCTGAAATGGAGCATCCACAGTTACAGTTCTGAGGGGTAAAGCACCATCATATTTCAGCTTTCCTGAAAATCTTTGGCAAGGGTCACACTTCCTCACTAACTTTTGTGCATCTGAAAAGAGAGTGGGCCACCAATATCCTGCCCTGAGAATTTTATGAGCTGTTGTTTGGGCAGTATAATGTCCACCACACAATCCTTTATGCATATCAATCAAAACATTGTTAGCCATATCCTCATCCACACATCTCAGCAGCACACCATCAGGGTTTTTCCAGTATAGCTCACCTTGAACAATAACATACCTGATTGCATGTAACTTTAAAGTCCTCTTTTGACTGTCACTGAAATGGGAAGGACAATTTAGATTTTGCAAGTAGTAGATAATATCCTTGTACCATTCAGATCCTGATACATTTACACTCTCATCTTGGACTGCATTAACTTGGCATGCTTCCAAGTTTGACTGTGCCATCATCTTGGCTAATCCTTGTCCTCTTATCAACTTAGTAACTTGTATGTCTATGTTGAACTCTTGCAGTTTGTTTATCCATCTGCACCTTCTTCCAGTCACCTCCTGCTGAGTGAATATGTCTTTGACTGCTACATGGGGTACATATGCAATTATATATGATCCTACCAAGTATGGTCTGAAACTTTTGATGGCTCTGACTAGTGCATATGCCTGTTTTTCCATAATATCATACTTCAACTCAGAGGCCTGCAAGGACATACTGAAGAAAGCGATGGGCTGTTCAAAACCATCTTCGTTTTTCTATAGCAAACATGCAGCAACAGTATGAAAGGAAGCAAATGAAAATACTTGGAATGGCCTAGAAAAATCAGGAGATTTAAGAACAGGGGCCATCTTGATTGCCTCTTTGATACTCTGAAATGATTCTATTGCTTCACTTTCCCAGTGGACAGTTGCATCCTTCTTCATCATCTTGGAAATGTTCCTTGTGGTTTCTGCAAAGTTGGGAACAAATCTCCTAACAAAATTTATCTGTCCAAAGAAGGACTGAACTCCTTTTACAGTTTTTGGCATTTGAATTCTGTCAATAGCAGCCACTCTCTCTGGATCTATCCTGACTCCATCCTTGGAAACAATATGTCCCAGGAGCTTTCCTTCAACTACCCCAAAGGCACACTTCTTTGGATTTAAAGAAATACCATACTCTAGTGCTCTTATGAAAATCTGCTCCAGATGCAAACAATGCTGCTCTTCTTTCTTTGAGTAAGCAGTCAAGTCATCCTGATATACAGCCAGAATTGAATCAATTAGTCCTGCAAAAGCAACATCCATTGCTCTTTGAAATGTAGCACCTGCATTGGTTAGTCCAAATGGCATTCTAACATACACATAAGTTCCCCATGGAGTGGTAAAGGCGGTCTTATACTGTTCTGATTCCTTTACCTTCACCTGATTATAACCTGAAAATCCATCCATCATGGATAAGAGTTCACAACCAGTCACTCTCTGCAACATAGCTTCCATATTAGGCAGTGGATAGTTATCCTTTAAAGAGGATACATTTAAGTTCCTGAAGTCAACACAAAGCCTAATATCACCATTCTTTTTTCTGACTGGGACAAGGTTAGACACCCAAGTTGAATGCCTGATTGGCACAATTATTCCAGCTTCCCTGAGCCTTTTGAGTTCTTCTTGCATCTTGGGAGCTAAGGTAGGATTAATAGGTCTTTGCTTTTGTCTAAATGGCTTAGCTCAAGGCTTCAATGGGATCTCATGCTGGAATAAATCTTCCCTATAGGCTTTTAGGTCCTCATATGACCAAGCAAAAACATGTTTATACTTTTTCAGTAATGCAATCAGCATACTCCTAATGTGTGGTTTGAGCTGTTTACCAATGTATACCTTCTGAGGGGCCTGAGATGTCCCCAAATTTATCTCTTCTAAATCTTCCTTATTTGTGGGAGATGTCCTTGTGACCAATTTATCTCTACTGTCAAAAGCTCTTTCCAAAGCTACCAACCCTCTAGGGATTTTATTAGTCTTCAATTGAATTATCTCTTTTCCCACAAGAGTTTCTTTTCCATTTATAGTCTCTACAAAAGCTTGGAAATCAATTTCTTGATTCTCATATTCATCTATGCAGTGCAAAAATTTCAACAAATCCCTATCATCATTAAACACTTGCCAACTGCATATATTTTCTGGTACTGCAGGCCTAATTTTAACTTCTACATTTGTAACACCTGACAGAGTGATGTCATCTGGCCTTATTGCAACATTGGCTAAGAAATCAGCCATAACATTCTTTGACCTCTCTACCCAGCCTATTGAAAATGCATCAAATAGTTCAATGGTATCCCAAACATCATGCTTGTATTGTTTCAATCTTTTATTTTTTGAAGCATACTTATCTCTAATTTGGGATACAATCAGCTCAGAATCCCCAAATACTCTTAACATCTTAATTCCATGTTTGAGAGCAATATTTAGGCCTAAGAGTAAAGCCTCATATTCTGCAATGTTGTTTGTGCAATCAAACTTCAGCAAGAAAGAGAATTTGAGGAGCTTACCAGTTGGAGACAGGAAAATAACTCCAGCTCCAGAGCCTTCTTTTGCACAAGCTCCATCAAAAAACATGGTCCATAAGCCTTGCTGATCCAGCTCTTCAATGCAGACATTTTTTTCTTTATCTTCTGTATCATCTGAGACAACCCTGAAGTTATCACAGTCAGTGTCTACAAAGCATACCTGTTCCTCTGCTTCTTGGTCTTCCACTGTCTCTGATGATCTTTGTTCTCTGATTAGCTTAACATCCCTGCCATTCATTAGAATCATGGCATATGACAGGTCCAGCTGCATACTTCCACCAATTAGTGCTGCCCATCTTCTTGACAACAGCATACCATACTGTGGCTTGATGTCAACCACTGTTATATTCATTTTATATCTCTTTTCAGGAAATGCTGCCAGTTTGAAATCTACATCCTTCATGATTCCAATAACTGGTACCTCTCTGGCATCCATAGCATAACATTTTCCACATGCCTTGTCAATTTTCAATCCAGTTTGTTGCATGATGGCCAAAGGCATGACATTTGTAGATGCTCCAGAGTCAAGCATACAATTTCTAATTATTTTTCCATTTATAACCAGGGAAACATAAAATGGTTCCACTTGTGAAGGACACTTTGTCATAGTCACTCCTAAATAGACTTCAGGAGTCTCATCTTCTTCATTACACATGACATGTTTCTCACCCTGGGTCTGAACGTTTTGTTTAGCTTGAAAAGGTACCCCTGAGATTAGGGATATTGTCCTATTCTTGATCTCTTCCACTTTCATGAGTTCCATAAGTGGAACAGAGACTTTTACCTGAGAGAGGATCTGAGCTATATCAAATGGAGCATAATTTTGTATAACAGTTGTAGCTTGCTCCACAATCTTGTTTTTATCCTGAACTGATTTAGCTTTTACTTTCATAGTTCCCTGATCATCATTCTTGTCTTGGGAACCTTTACTTTGATCTTCAGCCTGAGGGATTTTGTTTTCTGGTCCTTGAGATTCATGACCTGTTCTATGTCTAAAATTCTGTTTATTATTTACCCACTGCCTTTTTTGTGGTTCAATTCCTTTATGACCATGCACTAGTTGACCTGCAGAAATATCTTCTGGCTGATGTGGGCTGCCTACTTGATTTTTACCTCTGAGATTGTAGTTGCTTTTGACTTGAGCAACTGCTGCAGCTGTGAAGGCTCTAATTTCCTCATCAGAAGGTCGTTGTAAGTTACTCAGAAAATTGTGTGAGTTCTGAGCATACACATAGTTATCTTCATTATCTTCATCATATGGGAACTGTTGGCAGGCCTGAATTTGATGATCTGTATTCTCATCAGCATCATAAAAAGTGTATCCATTACCTATGGACATCATATTAACATCATCATCTTGCACATGATGTGGCTCATTGCATTCATTACAAGATGTAGCATTATCATACAAGGATTGAGCAATCATACACTGTGACTGTGAATGTGGCATCTGACAAATTATACACCATGGAGCATCATCAACAATATTTATAGCTTTCTTTAGAGGATCAGGAGTTTCTTTGACATGTTGAGCCCTCTGATTTGTGTTGTTACGTGGGAATACAGGCTTACCATCATGCCAATTGGTGTTATAAGGCATATCATGCAATGATGGCCTCTTTTCCTGCCTTTGATAGACTTGCCTATCAGGACCCATCCCTTTTTCACTTCTAGCTAATCTATAGCTTAGGTCCTTAACAACATTTGCCAATTTGTCTATCTTATCTTCAGGGGCAGATGTATTACCTTGAGTGTTCTGAGGCTTGTTTGGATTTTGCAGAATTTTTACATCATCCCTTCTATTTGTCTTGCCTGATGCTTTCCTGTTGTTTTTAATATTCACTGCAATTCTGAAAGCATCCCTGAGAGTAGCAGGACCTTTATCTCTTAATCCATATGCAGTTTTTGCATCAAAGGCATTGATATATAATATTATGCACATTGGTTCATTTGGCCTCATGTGATGTGGCAATTTGTTCAACACTTTAGTAAATCTTGCATTAAAATCTGCAACCTGCTCATTTGACCCTTTAGTGGTACTGGTGAACTCATTTACAAAAAAGCTAGGGTCAGTTTTGTCACCATATTGCTCCTTGAATATCCTCTTAAAATCATCCCATGATGAAATACTCCGGTCAGGCAGATTCTTGTACCATTCTCTTGCCTCATCTATTAAGGATTGCATGAATGACTTCATGAAAACATCCTCATGTTCAACCTCAAAGTTATCCATGACATTTTGAAAGGCTTTTAGATGATCTTCTCCTGACACTGTGTTGTTTCCTAAAAATTTAGGCACTTGCAGCCTCAGATGCTTATCAATGGGGTTAGGATACCCAGGAATACCATCAAACACCAGCTGCCTGAATCTATCTAACTGCATGGGCTGTCTGTTTAACTGATTAACATTAACATTTCTGTTTGCATTCTGGTTTCTTACATTGTTCAGTGGTATCCTAGCATCATTCACATTTTGTCTCTCATCATTATGCTGATGTTGCACTTCATTTCTTTGCTGATATCTCTGCACATTTGCATTCTCTAGGGTAGGAACTGAATCATTTTGGGCAGTTCTTAAGGCTTACACTTTCTGCTTCATATCATCTCTGATTTTCATGGCTTGTAGATATTCTAGTTCTCCTCTTAAACTTCTGATTTCTTCAGCTAACTGTTCATCCTTAGGCCTGGAGGTAGATGGTCTCATACCATTCTGGTCATCATCTTCATCATCCCTTAGAGACTCTGCCTCTTCAAACCTTTCACTAGGGTCTAGAAATGGGCGTTCTTGGAACACCTCTGACCTCATTCTCATGCTACCACACTGTTGCCTCTCATATGCACCTTGAATATCAGCTTCTGCATTTGAAAAGTAAGGCACATGCTGTCCTGATGGCCTAGGGTTATCTTGTACATCATCATTTTTTCTGGGGGAACCCTCATGACTAACTGAGACAGCTCCCTTTCTTCTGTACATCATTCTTCTTGTTACTGGTAACTCTTCAAATAAAGGATTTTGTTGGGATCTTCTCCCCTGCATATAAATTTTACTTTGACCGGTTGGGAGATTACTTCGGAGTCGCCACCTATTACTAGGACCTGTTTTCTTTTGAAAACCAGGGTTCTTTCACAAACTCCCCAGCGGAGTCGCCAATTTCTGTTGACTTTTTCCCAGACTGGATGCTTATTCCCAGATTTCCCTACAAGGTAGCCATCAGTGATCAACAGGATCTCTGGGCTAGGGGCCAACAGTGTAGGAGATAGACTCTATATTTTATCTCCTCTTCTTCTTCAGGCTCTGCAAAACCTAGGGGGGTATTCCCTACTCAACATCCATGAGGATATGCATACAAAGGCTGGGATGCTGACAGAAAGCAGATAAGTCCTCCTGTAAGTAGACCAAAACTGAAAGATAAGAGCAAAGGGGCTAGCTTTGGGCCTATTTGCAGTTGTAGACAGAGGACTGAGGATCCTAAAACTAATTCTAATGTCCTAATGGTTGTTTTAGATTTTGATTTGGATTTTAAGTTTGGATGCAAAGCTGGACATGGTTGTAACACAAACACAAAGCAAGATTGGTGCCTATCCAGGGCCTGGAGTCAGTAGACATACACCTGTGAATGATCAACATGAACAGCTAAAACTAGATTTCAAGGGGATATATGTGATACCTGCCTTACAGATATCTCCCAATATAGAGTGTTAAGTTATCTCTACTTATGGCATCCCTACTACAGTATACCCTTCCCAATGTTCAACCTGAAAACAGTTTAATCTACCCCTTGAGCAGAAGTTAAAAGATTAGACATTCAACATAGGAATTCTATGCTCTAGAATTTAAACATTACCCAAATATCCAGATTCAGAAGAAGAATACATGCAATACTGGAGACAGAATTAACAAAACACATGCTAAGATAGCATCTCTCATATAAGATTAATCATGAAATCAGTGGGTTCGTGCCAAAACATACAACAAGAGATACATAGACTCACAGCTTTAGCTGTACAGAGCAACCAGATCAGCTTGTTTTGAATTACAGAGCCAAAAATCTTCAACTTTCAACAACCAAAAATGAGTAACACTTCCTGCTTATAACAGCCAGGTAGTGCACCACAGCAATTAATTACATGGTTGACCAAAAATCCCGCCAGATACACAGTATCAGAAAAATGGTGCTCAACGCATTACCAGATTGGCGCCCAAACATGAATGCAGCAGGTAGGGGAGGAGACAGGAAGAAATCTCGAGCCCTGCGCCACTGTCCGTTGATGTACACCTTCAATCAGGTACCAGATCCGTCCATACCTTTGCAACCTTCGCCATTAATGGCGCACCAACCCGCGGCCTCGGGAAAACGTCAAACTGTGCATCGCAACCATTTCCCGCCAAGATCCATCGTCATGATATTTCAAATATGCAGGATATCAATTATCCCACATGCACCCCGCGGCGACCTTTTCAACACTTTATATACTAGGCCACGAGCATATATAATGTCGGTGCTTTTGCTCCTAACGACACTAGTATAAGACTTCATCATCATCCTCCAACAGCATGATATCCTGTCGCTTGAAATATCACCCTGACGTCAGCATCATATCGCAATATAACCTGCATGATAATCTCCTTCATCCGCACAACCTGATCCATCGGAGGAACATCCTCCTGCTTAGCCGATACCAAAAGTCTGGCTGATGAACATCCTGCTGACGTCACCGTCATATCCTGCTGACGTCATCAGCATATCTGCCTACTGCGCACCTCCTCATATCCGGATGACGTCATCATCATATTTGCAAATATCAGGGGATCTCCACAAGATGATCAGTGCTAGAAATATGACCCCCCCGGACCTTGATGACGTCATCATCATATCGACATCAGGATGATATTCGGAAGATAACCGGATATTTGGAAATATCATCCTGATGCACAAATATCATGCTGCACTGTAGCTCCACTATAAGATCGGGGTGATAGATGAATATGCCAGATATTTGAAAAGATCACCCCCACTAGATAATGCACGAAGCCGACAGGCGGATATCTCCCTTCAGAAATATCATGATGCAGATAGGCAGAGAAATAGATATCACCCTGACATAAGAATGACGTCAGCATCATCAGGATGATAAAACAACGAACATGAAGTGATACAACAACATCAGGATGATATTGACTAAGATCATCCTGACGTTCAAAATATGATGACCCCAGTGAATATCGGGTCATACTTAGAACTCTTCAACAACATCATCAGGATGATCATAACCAAGATCACCCGATGATAAAAATATCACCCCGGTGAAATATCATGTAGGCAGAAAATATGATGACCCTCGCAAGCAACACGGCGATAACTGGAAATATGATGATGATGATGACGACCCTTAAGAAAAAACAAGTCAGGTCGAACAACTCAGAGAATAACCCCTTTAGAAGATCGGGGTGACATCATCATCATAAAAGGGCAAGGTGATAATTGGAAGATCACCGGATACTTGAAAAATCACCCCCGCAAGCAAATCAGGGCACACTGTAGCTCATCAGCAGGATCAGGATGATATGCAAACATCACCCGATAATAAAAATATGATGATCCTGATGAAAAACAAGTCGACAGAAAACATGATGATGCGGACCATCATCGAAGACAAGATGATGATGATGATCTCCTCCTCAAAGAAAATAGGATGCTGCAGCTGAAAAATGCCGAGGAGGTCCAACACTTAGGAAAATGGGCAAGAAGACATAGGGTTCAAATGAAGAAACCCCCTAAACATGAAAAAACAACCCCCAGGTCAAAATGAGTGCTAACACCTACCATTTCAATTGGTGACTCACAACAACTAATAGAAGGAAATCAATAGGATTTATTTTGAATTTGAATATTATAAGTTTAGAGTTTATATCTATGACTACAAAAAATGACCTAGGTCAAGTCTACATTCACATATTTGATCTAGGGTGATACCTAGAGGATCTAGATATCAAGGCCAATCTTTGGGGATTCGTGACAATGGGATCAAGATATAGCAATATCATGAGTTGAATTCAAGAAAGAATATGCCACCTATAGACTAGTCATTTTATTAAGGATACTCTAGTTAAAATGGGCCTAAATCATAAGTGAAAAGGATATGGGTTTACAATTTTCACCATTATATTTTGCCTCACTTTAAAGTGCATGTGAACTACTAGGCAAATGCATGATTAAGTAAAATAAGTAGCCAACACAAAAATTAAATATTTTCAAACACTCAAAATTGGATATAGATCTATGTAGAGTATGTAGATAATTCTTGAGTTCTTCTCATAATGATTGTTCAATAAAAAACGTCCAAAACAAAAAAGTACATGCAATGAGTATCATTTGTCACACATTTAAATAAGCACTAACTTCAACTTTCTTAAAAAATAACTATCCTTGACAAATAAAAGTAAAAAAATGAGAAGAGTATGAGATTCTAGTTGATATAGAAAGTGGTAAAGCTTTGACTACACAAAAATGTAAAAGGATTGTAACCAAGTGGATAAGATTAGCAAAGCCCCTTAGAGATGAGAATGACTGCGAGCCTTTCATTGCAAAACATAACTCACAAAAAGAAACATTAGTGATATATATGCCCCCTTCAATTAGTTGCATACAAAAAATGCATGAAATTGAAGGAAAAAAGAATAGGATATAATCATTATAAAAGTATGTAAACATGGTAGGAGATATCGCATGTGAGAAGATAGACAAGACATGATCATGAAAGCACATATAACAAGAGAAATACAAGATTCCACCTAATGTTGACCTTAATGAAGAAAAATAATAGTAGCTATAAAAATTAGATAAGGATCATATAACTACAAGTAAGATGTAATACATTATAATGATAAGAATCATAAACATGTAATCATAAGATAGAAGCACGATACGGATCATAAGCACATAAGTATGATAAGGATCATAAACATATAAGCATGACAAGGATGATAAACCTATAACATGTGAGCATAAGAGAGACATGCAAGCATAAACATGATATCATAAATATGAAACATAAGAAACATAGGAACATCATGAATCATGTAATTTTAATGGTGAAAATTACATAACTATGCCCTTTTCCCCTATATTTTGGGCCCACTTTTATTAGAGTGTTGTAAATGCAATAATTAGCTAACAATTGGTATAATTGTGTATAAATTGGCTCATGACATCACCACATCTCAATCCCCTTATCATCGATCCCTAGATTTACATTCCTAATCCCTGGACCTATTGTTCATCACCCTGAATAAAAAATGTGGGTGTGGACTTGACTCAAGTCACTTTCATAGTCATAGATCTAATCCTTAAACTTTTAAAATTCAAAATTCAAATTCCTACCTTGCCCACCACTTCACTGGTCATTATCAATTGACTTAGCACACATTATGTTGATTTGTGTGTCTAGTTGTATTTAAGCACACTTGTTCATTCATTTGAAAACATGTTAGAATGTGAGAAGAGCATTTAGATCAAAAATCTTAAAAGGAGAATCTATTCTACATTTTTAATTATTGTGACATCATCTTAGGATCATTACATGCTTGTTTGTTGTCCTTAATCATTTTTCTTAGTTGTAAATCCAATTTGTTAGGGGTTTGACTAAGAAAACTTGATCCTTGCAATCTAGTAGATTCCCTTAAGGCATTCCTAAACGTTGCCTATCTCCTTACTTATATTTAGATAATTGAAATCAAGGTAAGTGAATCCTAATGGTCTACATTCTACCATAATAGATTTGTGAGTTTGAGATAGGTCCACATGCAAGTTTAAATTTGCACTCATGGAGATTAGTTCTGCACTCACGTAGGTGATCCAAAGTAAAAAAAAATAGTTAATTTGCAAGGTCTAAGATATTCATACGAGTTAACCCTAAAATTCATAAGCATTGTTGAATTAACTTCTAATATGTATGTCACATCAACTCTCCATCATCATCTTTCAAGCTAAGTATTGTATTTAATTTATTTCAATTTTTGTATTTAATTTAGCAATTATTTTAGTTATCAATCCCAAGTCATTACCCTAGGACAAGTTTATTTATCATTATGATTTAATTAATTGTCCTAGGATAATTTATGTAAAGGGGTACATGTATTCCTATACATTATTTGGTGAAGTTCTACATTATCTTACACCCCTATGGTTTGAGTATTGTCCTCCTTCCATTAGGGTTTTCAAATCTTTATTTATTTATTATTATATCAAATCACATTAGGATTTTATTTTATTTTCCTATTGTTGCTTCATAGATTTATCCTTCGGTTTGTGATTCATTGTGTGATATTTTTTCACCCACCCTTGTTTTTGCCTCTAAGGCTTTATTTTTAGATCTAATTACTTATTTTTCATGATTTTTGAAATTTGAGAGATATTTATAGTGTTTCATCCTTTTATTTATTGTAGACATATTAATTTGTTTGTGCCAAAAGCTAACAGGGACCCTAATCTTCCTTTTCAAAGGAGTTCTCATCTAAACCTTGACATACCAAATCTAATGACAATGAGGTATTTTTAAATGCTAATATTGAGAACCATTTAGAGAATCATGAAGAATAATGTGATTATGACCATGCCACATATGTATCTTGGGAAGAGCATGCTCTTATTAGGCATTCATGCTTATTGATACACTAACTCATGCTCAATCCACTTAACAATTAACTACTCTTAAATACGACATTAGCAAGTGCTCCATTTTGCATGGATATTCTTTGTGGTATTGTTACTTTGTTGGCTTCTTCCAATGGTGTATCATCTCATCCTTCATCCTCTTTGGAGCCTTCTCCTTCCACAATTTCCTCCTCTATGGCCATTACCTCAATATTGTAACCCTTAGTGTGAGTCCTATATCTTCCATTCCTACCTTTAGTGTTGCATCCACTTTCACCTCATCATTGTTCCACTCGCATCCCATCATTCTGCACATATACCTACTAGTCTTATTCTCCATATATCTGGTGCTCATACTATTCCTCCCCTCACCCTATGTCCACTCCACTTTATAATGTGATTCCTCCTTACATGGCCATCACATTGCCTCTTATAAAACATTCTCCTTATACTTCATCCATTATTTCCCTTGCTCCTCATAACACTATTATTCCTACCTCTACCTTGGGTACACTATTGCAAGACTGCCAACTTTAATAAAAAGGTGGATGATATGTCTAATAGTAAAGATTCAATCACATAAAATCCTCCACATCATACACCACTTGCCTTTGAGGTTGTCATGTATCCATTGTATCCTAATTTTGTGGTGCCTAGATTTGAGATATATAATAGGAAAGGAGACCCTAATGCTCATTTACAAGCTTTCAATGTTGTATGTTTAGATTTTTTGTGTGAGGATAAGATCTTAGCCAACTTGTATCCAAGAACCTTGAGGGATGTTATTCAAGCTTTTATTATTTGACTCCTAGTTCTATACATTCTTTAATGAGATGCCTATTTCCTTCTTGAAACATTTTCATACAAATATGGTCTTGAAAATCTTGAAAATGATCCCAATAAAACCAATAATTGATCACTACATAACCTTATGACTATGTAATTCAAATGATAATTATATTATTACAATTCAATTAGAAAATATTATGGAAAGAACATGAAATCATACACAATCCACCTAGACATGAGACACAAGGATTTACATGGAAAAGGCTTTTGAGAAAATACCCACCAACAAAGAGAGTTAGCAATTGTATTAATTTGTGAAACAAACTTCAAATACAATAAGTCTTCTTGCATCTTACTCAATATGCAAACTATAGTGTACAACCTCAAAAATATCCTCACAAAATCATCACATCATCAAGAACAACCTCTGCATCAACCTATTCCATTTGCATCACATACTAGATGCACCCAGAATTGTTAGTCTAGAATCCTAGTTGAATCAACACTTCTTCTACTAATGAAATGATAAACATCACACAACCATAACATGATCATACCATGATGTCATCATGCCACATGTCACTCCAATTGGACATCTCCAAATGAACAATGAATTCATTTTTTTAGTTAAATAGCTGCTAAGGGGCAACACCCTTTATATTGATCAGCAAAAAAAATTATATTGGAGTTTTTAAATTGATCAACCCAGTAACAAGCTTTCCTAGATACCTTATCTTCCCTGGCTAATCTCTTCCCACCCAACCTACCACTATACCTGTCCTGTTGATATGCGCCGGACAATTGAGAGGGGGGGTGAATTGGTTGTCCCAAAAACTTAAACACTTTCTGCAATTAAACATCCATTACTTATCCACAATTATTATGATTTAACAATGAGTGCATGAAATCAGAAACTTAACCGCAGATACAACATCAAACACAAGAGACACCAAATTTTATGTGGAAAACCCCAAGGTGGGGAAAAATCATGGAGAGGATTAGCTCTCAATATATATTGCAATCTTGAAATAATGATGTTTAGGCTTGGTCACTCCATAGGCCTAAACATACTGGCTCACTGCCATGAAGAACAACTAGGTCTAGCAGGCTCACTGCCTCAACCCGAAATCTAGTAAGATTACAATAAGGGTTGTTAAACCTTGAGGGCTATTAAACCCTACTGGTGGCTCACTGCCAGACTTTCTGCCATGATCAACACCTTCTTATGTCTGTGATTGAAGTACAATAATTCCTCTGCTCTTCTCTGCCTCTCTTATGCTCTTCCTCTTCTTTCTTTTGCCTCTTCTCTGCTTTGCCTTTTGGACCTTTCTTAATATCTTTCCATTTTCGCTTAAGGACACCTTTTCCATGACTCAACTACAAGTATTTATACACTTCATCAACCTTGGAATGATCATCAAGGTTGGCCATCACAATTATCAACCATTGGAACAATCTCCAAGGTCGGCATTACAAACATTTACAAAATAGGTCCTGGCCTATTACAACATTATGCAAAGGAAATGAAATGTGGATTATGCCATGTCTTAGCTGAGACTCAAACACAATCTTCCATGCCACAACACGCTTCCACAATCTTCCAGAGATCTCCGCAATCACTGGGATTAACTAGGTCGGCCAAAACTGGTTACACGTTACACTATCTGGGAACGATCTCAGAACACGATCTCAACTCCTTAACGCGGACCAATATAAAGATAGGAACATGATTAGGAGACATCCACAAGCATGCTAAAATCATTAGGAGCAACTACACGAACCTTAACCACTTTATCCATAGGAATCTTCTCACCAGAACACATGAACGTCACTGTCTTCAACTGTCATAAAAGAAAGATAGCTTGTGGACCACCAAACCATGAACCATTGCAACTGTAGGCACTTACCATCATCCCAGATTTCCTTCTAGAACCGCAGAGCAAAATACTTTATTGCAGAGAAATGCGAAGCATAATACTTTCTTCCTATCCCAACTAAATTTACAGAGAAAGTAGGTTTCACTCTGGTGAACACAACTCACTTAGATCTTCATGCAGAGGGCTCAAACCTAGAATGTAGCATCCTTAGTAATACCTCTAACTTACTTCCAATCCGCAGACCATGATCTTCAAGCAGGAATAAATGCAAAGCAGTTTATTAGACTATTCTTCAATGTACAACTCACTGTCTATATTGTACTTCTCTGTAACTCACTTGTTTCTTCCAGAGAGGCTAATTTTCTCAATATCCTCAACAGACAAGTCTTCTAAACAAGTACTAGAATAAGATACAGTTGACATCAATGACAACAAGGATATGTTGACATCAATGACAACACCGATTAGGTACATACTTGCAACAAGTCCTTGATACATTAAAGGCCTTCTATATGCAAAATGGCCCAAAACAGAAATAGAGCATAGTATAGAGAGTCTATGGACAAAGTATTATAACCCAAAACCTATAAGATAAAACAACTTCCCTTGCTTAGTCATCTTCTTCCTCACAAGCTAGTCTTGCCGCCATCGCTCTGGCAATCACCAAACACTCGAAACCATAAGCATGATGCGCTGAATTATCTGCTGCTTCCTCAGGGGTCCATCCATCATTTTCCACCCAGTCTGCCCCTTTGCCCAAACCCCAATTTTGATTATCCCTAGTGTCTCCATCTAGTGCCAAACCTTCAAATTCCATGTACCTCCTGACCCAGCCTGCTCCTGGGACCCGCTCAATTCCAGCCATCTTCCCCAGACAATTGCCATTTCTTTCAATTTCCTCCCACTGCTTCTCTAGCTCTCCTGGTCTCAGTGTTTGCATGACATGAGACTTCCTCACCTTCACACCTTGAGCCTTTGACATATAGTAATTTTGCACCAGAGGAGAAAGGAGGTTGGTGTCCACATTATCTAGGGCCGCATCAATCTCCCCCAGAAGAGAGTGCAAGAAAAGCTTCTGGCACAAGAGTTTTGCCTTGGCTTTACCGACTCCCATATATAATAGCAGTGCCAAGAACATCGCAGTGACATCCGTGTTGACTCTATAGTGATGAAAAGTATGGAGAAATTCACCCCCCAGCACCTTCTTTACCACCCAGAGCATAAGAGGATGGTCAGACACGAGAATTGCTTTTATCCTTTTGTCTGAAACCTCCCCACAGAATGACATATGTTGCTTCATTGATTCCAAACATATTAGTGTGTCCATGGCTTCGTACTCCTCCAGCTCGAAGAACCAAAATGAGAGAGATGTTGTTATCTCACTACCCCAAGCCATATTTGTAATCCCCTACAAAGTGTCATGATGATTATTCTGGAAGGGGTGTACCTTCCACATGAGATAAAAAATATTCAGATCTTGTAGCTATCAATATTCTGAGTTTTAACATCCCAGCTTCGTGCCTTGCTGCTAATAGTGACGTAACTTGAGTACTTTCATCACTTATCAAATTATTCCCCAACAAGCTATATTGCTCTCACACTTGCCAAAATCAAATTTACCAACTCAATTAATGAGCACGTGATGTCACCAATTGGTGATTTAATTATGGGGATTCTCTACTGCCACCTTTGCCAACTCATCATCTATTATGTTGCCTTCTCTATACACGTGGCTCAATTGAAAGTCTTCGAACCCATCCAACAACTGTCTGATGGGGTGCAACCATTGGCCTAGGTTCTAATTCAGAGTGAAATTTACCCTGATTGCATTTATTGTGATAAGTGAGTCTCCTTCAAGATGGATGCACTTGACTCCTAATTCATTCCCCAATTGTAAACCAATCAAAGCCGCTCTAAATTCTACTAGATTGTTTGTCGCCTCACCCAATATGAGGGTCTTCTTTGCAAAAATGATACCATGCTCATTCCGAGCCACATAGCCTACACCACTCAACCCTGGATTGCCTTTCGAGGCTCCATCAAAATTTGTCTTTATCCAACCCAGTTCTGGTGGCTCCCAATTCACCTCTAGTCTCTTCGCCCTTCCTGCTTCCCCTTCTCCACTCATAGTGGGAATTTTAAGGCCAGGAAAGACTTTAGTGATTCCATCATCCTAGCATGAGAAGTTCTTCTTCTTGTTCAATCCCCTACGTGTGGCTTCATTGACTAGCTCTGTAATGAGGTCTTCCATTTTCTTACATAGGTTCTCAGAGTTCATTTCCTTGTCTTGGAAGATGCATTTGTTTTGCTCTTTCCAAATTTCCCAAATGAGGGATGAAGGTATGATGTTCCAAATACTCCCACAAACTGCCTTTCAGTGGATATCTAGCCACATATTAAACCACATTTCAATATCCTGAGGTAGAGGGCTCTGAAAGTTTACCTTTTTCATGAAGAACTGCCAGCAATCTATCGCAGAGGGACAAGTCAGGAGGATATGGTTAGCACTTTCACTATTGTTTTTACAAAGAACACATCTTCTCGGCCTATCTATACCAAAGCTTGCCATTCTATCCTCAGTAAGGATCCTCTTCTGCATCGCCAACCAAGAAAAAACCCCAGCTTTCAGAAGACTATTCTTGTTCCATATCAACCTTATAGGCTAATTTTGCTTGGTTATTATAGCTTCCTTGACTTTGTATCCACACTTAACCTTGTAGGACCCTGTGGTTTGATTGTATCCATTTGAACTGAAGGGGCAAATGATCTGTTCTTCAGAATCATGGCTAGTTCTCTTTTCTGCTCTTGGGGAGCCTCGATCTCTTCCAAGGACCTCCACTCCCAAGTAGGAACCCCATCTGAACCTTTATTCTTCCATAGTTACAAACCTTACTATCCCAAACTCTCAGGGTTTCATTCTTTATTTCCACAAGATTGGGGTAATTGGCCAAAGTTTCACCACCATCCTAGGAGTCACTCCAAAATGCCACTCTTTGGCCATTTCTGACCTCCCAGGAGACATGTTTTGAGATTATGTCCCTGCATTCTAGTATATAATTCCAGATTGTGGATCCCCTTGGTAGGTCTACAACGGTTAGAATTCTTGTGGCCTCATCTAAGTCTAAATAGTTCCTTCTGAGAATTCTTACCCATTTATGATCTCCTTTGTCATAGAGGTTCCATACAAGTTTGGCTCCCATGGCTAGGTTCATTACTACAAGCTATCTTATACCTATTCCACATACCTCCTTTGGGGTGTAGACTTTATTCTAGGATACCAATGGGAGCTTCTGATGATCCCCAGACCCACTCCAGAAAAATTGGCTAAGGATCTGAGTGATGGCTTCTTCCACCGCTTTGGGGATTTTCAAGAATGCCATCTAATAAACTGGGATGGATGACAAAACTGATTTCACCATTAAGAGCCTACCCACAAAGGATGGCCACTTTCTAATCCAAGTTCCCATATTGTTCTTGCAAATATTTACCAGGTTCTCCCAATAGCTCTTTTTGTTGACTCCTGCATAAAGAGGAGTTCCTAAGTAGCGCCCAGGGAAGTTAGCTACCCGTAGGTTTAGGATTCTTTCTAGATCCCTTTGGAGACTGGGTTGCGTATTAAGAAAAAAGACCTCTGATTTCCTCCAATTGACACCTTGTCTAGAAGCCAGACAATACTCATCCAGAAATGTTTTTATGGTTCTTTCTTCTCTTCTACAAGCCTCGCCAAAGAGGATGGTATCATATGCAAATTGCTGATGAGTCACATTTTCTAATCCATTTGCTACTGAGACTCATTTCCATTTCCCTTCTCTTCTGAGAGCATTTATCCCTCTCCCTAGAGCCTTTTCCATAATGATGAATAGGAAGGGGGAAAGAGCATCTCCCTATCTTAGGTCTCTTGTGGAGGCGAAGAAGCCATGTGTTGCACCATTGACCAGGATTGAAAATTTTGGTGTCGAGATGTAGTTGTTGACCCACTCCCTCCTATTACTACTGAATCCAAATCTCTCCAAAACTTCCATTAAGAAATGCCTATCCACTAGGTCATAGGCTTTTAGAATGTCTAGCTTGAGAATCATGCAAGCCTCCTGGGATTTTCTGGCTGAATGAATTGCTTCATGGGAAATAATAATTCCTTCCACAATTGATTTCCTTGGGGTGAAGTCACTCTATTGTTTCGAGATGACTGAGCCCAAAACCTCTCTAAGTCTATTAGCTATGATTCTGGTTACTATCTTGTATATTGTGTTGCATAGTGCTATCGGTCTGAAATCCCCAATTTCTTGGGGATTTTTTTTCTTAGGGATCAAAGCTAGGAATGTGTGGTTGATGGACCCTAGCATAGTCATCTTCTTCCCAGATTCCTCTATTGCATTAGTGAGATCATCCCCTACAATCTTCCATAATTTTTGGAAGAAGTTGGCCGTAAATCCATCTGGGCTTGGAGCCTTGTCTGGGTTGATAAGAAAGGTGGTAGTTCTCACTTCCTCTTTCCCAATTTTCTTGAAAAGAGTCTGATTCTGTTCTTTAGAGACCAGAGAGGGAATTGAGGCTAGAATTTTGTCCCTTGTTGCTCTTTGACTTGGGACTTCCTTGTTCAAAATTGTCTCAAAGAAAGTTGTTGCCTCCTGGTTTAACTCATCTAAAGATTGTGTCATGCTTCCGTCCATCCTCTAGCAATGACTCGGTCAATGGTTGTTGATAAAACACACTTGGTAGTGAACATGTCTTCCTATAGTACCATGAAGACTAAACCATGACTTGCAATAACAAAGATAACACTTTTGATAACTTGCAGTAATCTAAAGTATCTCCCAGAACATATACATGTCCTCTATTATCACTACATGTACTCTAATAATGTCACATGTGCACATTCACTACCACACATATTCAAACAACTTACTCTATTCACGATGTGATAGCTATTTTTTAACTAGACCTCATGTGATTGCTACCATGGCAACATTGGGCTATAAGACATGTCCATACCAAACTATAGAGTCTAACTCCACCACATTCCTACCACACAAGCTTCTAGCATTGTTTTACTAGTCTACATGATCAAACTTGTTAACAGGAATTAGCAAGGCCCAAATCTTCTCTCACTAAGGAACTCTCTGCAAGTCAATAGCACACCAAAGTTCCTAACAAAAATAACTATGAATGATTTGACTAAATGTGCCCAAATGAGTAATGAGCCTATATTAATGATTTTATTATTTTATTTCAATCATTGCGTGGTAAAATCAAGCATCAATTTGATGACAAAGAAAAATAATTTATCTTGCATGAGGGACTCCTTACAACTATTAAGAACAATGTACACTTGAGTAATTTTTTATTTTATTTTATGGAAATATGTACTCACCTCAAGAATCTTGAGATCAAATTGCTTTCATCAAATACCCTTAAGTATGGATCATCCTCTTCTACACCCTTTAACTCTTTAAATTTCCAAAAGTCTAATACTTTTTCAAAGCCCGATAATGATTCTAAGGAAACAAAGGAAAATGTGCATCAAGTGGCTAATACTTCCAACATGCCTTATTTTAAGTCTCGTACCTTTAGGAAGTTTACTAAGTTACAAGAACCCCTAGACATTATGCATAAAATTTTATTGAGCTCTAATTTGATTACTATTCCACCTATACATCCTTTAGATCCAACTAGCTCAAGTTACCCAAGAATTGCAATGAATTCATTTTCCAACCTCCATTGAGTTAATAAAAATCACACATAGGGTTGTATGACATTGAAACATAAATTGTAATATTTTATTGAAAATGATATGGTTCATATTAAAGGTGTTAATGATGGATGCAATCATTATGTTTCTCCCCCTAATCCAATTTTGATGGATGCAATTATTATGTTTCTCCCCCTAATCCAATTTTGAAGATTTATACTAATTCATTTCCTAATCCATGTAATAGCATCAATACATCTCATGAATAGAATCCTATTTCTATGGATAATATACATGTTGATAGACCTACTATAAATGATTATCATATTGATTCTCATTCTCATTCACATATGGATACTTCTATGGGCATAGCACATTACATGGATACATCTTCTTCCTCCCATGTTACTCTATTGATCACATTATATGATGAGGAGTTATGGTTTATTATATATCCCTGGCAATATTAGAGGCACTTCATAAACTCAATTTCTCATTGATATTGCATGTCAATATAACATGTGCACTAAAGAGCACTTATTTAAAAGTCATATTAAGCATCAAGAATATATGAATTCAGGGATATCATTGAAGATGACTAATGGTATTTCAATTGAATCCTTGGATTGCATTATTTTGTATTTGAGATTTGGTCCTCAAGAGATACCAATGTTATGTCATGCAATTCCACCTTCACATATATTTGTTGTCTTACATGGTAGACCAAGGATTGAGCAATGCAAATCATTTTCTTTAGCTTTGCATCAATGTGTTAATTTTCACAAGAAAGCAATGTAGTCAAAATTGATAGAGCTCATTATAAACCATAATAAAAATTAAGTCATTTTCATTGGAAACATTTATGAAGACACTTAAGGAATTACTACATGAGCGCAAAGATGATATACATCATCTATACAAGTTTCATATATAAGAGTAAAAAAGATAAAATATGGGCAAGACTCAAGTATCTACTTATGCATCCTCTCATACTATAGCTTATGAAGATAAAAGAGTACCAAAGTATAAATGTTTTGATGTATGTGTTTCTTACAATGCTCCTTACAAAGAACAAATTGCTCATGTGCTAAGGAAGCATGGGATAAGAACAATATTTTTTAAAAATGCACATTTCATGCCAATGGTAGTACTTGTACATGGATTCCAAAGACATATTGTGGTGTAACAAATGTAAAGTTTTTCTATGAATTCTCCAAAGAAACAAGGAAAATAGGTAAATAAAGAATCCCTTAGAGTTCCACCTATTGACAATATGTTCACCAAAAGTGCCAATTCTTATTGGGAGAAAACACATATAATTGAAGAAAATTATGATGTTAATTTTTGGGAAGAGGATGACCTATTGGAGGATGATATCAATAAATATGTTTCATGAGACATTGTGAATTTATTAGATTCTATTTTGTATTTTATACATATCCTTATTTTTAGCCTTTTTCTTTGTGCAATGTTTGTTGTGTTTCTCCTATTCTCATTTCACCTTCTATATTATGCTTTACGATTCATTTTCTCCACTTGGGGGGAATCTTACCTATATTACCCTTTACTGCATGTGCTTACATGCCTTGTTAAATTTATGTTTGCTCATGTTCCATGTCTACCACTTTGGTTTTCACATGTGTCTTTTCTACATGATTTTATAATTTTATGTCACATGATTCATGATTTTTCTATGTTCCTATATACCATAATCTATATGTTTATTATGTTTACATGTTCCATCACCCTATGCCTACAATCCTTATCATGTCTACATCTTATGACCCTATTATCCTTATCATGCTTGGATCCTATGACTACATGTTATGACCTTTGTTGTGCCCATATCCTTTTATCTATGATTATGATCCTTTTCATGCCTTTATCCTTATGACTGTTGGCATGCCCACATCCTTTACATTCTATTGATGCTCACAATATCCTTATCTATCCTCTGGGCCATCATTATCTTCTAATTTTCCTATATTGGGGGTAAACTCATCACACATGCCTTCACTGTTATCTCTTATTTATGTGCTTACATGATGATTATATGATGATATATTTTACCACTTTACATGGTTTGTCATGCTTATATTATTGTTCGCCTATATTAGGTACAACCTTATTACAAATGCATAGATTCTTTTTCTTATTTATTTAATCACATCGTTTACCATGCTTATGTATTTTTCTCCTCTCCTCTAGTTCCTTGAATCCTTTATATGCAATTGATTGTAGGGGAAGCATATATGCCACTAATATTTTTTTGCAAGTTATGTTTTGTAGTGATAGGCTCACATTCATTCCCATGCACAGGAGAGCTTTATCAATTCATCTACATTCTAATAGTCCTCTTACATTCTTGTGCTTGGTTAGAGCCCCTTTTCATTGAGCTATTTGGAGAGTTAAATCCTTATTCATATAGATAGAGCATTACATCACTTTTTTTGTGAACAGGTGGAATCTCTAACCCTCCTCTCTTTACTTTTACATTTTTTAAGGATGGTTCCTTTTCAAACAAGTTGTAATTTGTGTTTTTATCAAAACAGGTGATAGACACTAAAGACAAGGAGAATCCAAGAATGATCTATTACTTTATACCAATCCATATTATTTTGAGTCCTTGAAAAATGTTTAATTTGCATGCTGACTACTTATTTTACTTTGACATGCATCCGCTTAGTAGTTTGCATGCACATCAAAGTGGAGGAAAATGTAATGGTCCAAATTACATACTCATGCTCTTTTCCTGAATGTTTTGGGAACATTTTGATTAGAGCATTATAAATACAATAATTAGCTACCAAGTGGCATAATCTTGAGTGAAATTAGCTCATGACATCACCATATCTCAACTCCCTCATCATTGATCTTAATATTTGCATTCTTGATACCTAGACCTATTATTCATCACCCTAGAAAAAATTAGTGGGCATGGACTTGACCCAAGTCACTCCCATAGTCCTAGAAATGATCACTAAACTTTTAAGATTCAAAATTTGAATTATCACCTTGCCCACCACTTCACTAGTCATTATGAACCAACTTAGTAGATATTCTTTTAATTTGTGCTTGGTTGTTATGTTTAAGGACATTCTTTCATTTATTTAAAATCATGTTGGAATGTGAGGAGAACATTTGTTGAGAAAGGTATGTTGTACACCTTACATAATGCTTATAATGTAAAATGTAATACTTAATTGTGGTGCATTTAATAAATCTAGGGATGCGTGTATCACATGGGATGGACCATAGTTTACATACTCAATGAGTACTTGCTGAGTCAGTGAGTACTCGTTATGTTTTTACGTTGGCGAGTTACTCACGAGTAAAACTCAGTTTAGTCCGAGCAAAAAACTTGCTAGATGCGGCAAAATGCAGTAGAGGTTAAACTGCACCAAAAATGTCATAAAAACACAAGTTTTTTGCTTATAAAAATAATGACTCCCCTCTCACTTGTTCACATAGCAATTTTATCTCAACCTTGTAGCACTTCTGGTTATGCATGCAATTGGAGTTTGTTTGACTCCATTGACATGAAGAAGAAAAATAAGTTAACTCAAAAATGCCTCAATGACCTGGTCTTTGTACAATATAACCTTTAGCTTCACATAATAAAGGTGGAGGATGAATCAGAGGAGGTCATTGATTTGGATGACATTGATTCTTATAGTGATTGGGTAGGGCAAGATTAGGAGACCCCATTGTTTACTACAAATGAGATTCTTAATTTTGATAGGAAATGGAGGATATGGATACAGCAGAAGCAAGAGCTATTGGATTGTCATTGGATGACATTGATGAGGCAAATGAGTCATTGCCATCTAGCAATAGGATGGAGGTGGAGATAAAGCCACAAGCGCAACCTTCTATGCTGAGTGAGGAGCCACAACTGAGTACAAGGATTAGATCCTCTCCCTAATTTTTCACTAATTATAGAAAGGAAGATGTAAAAAGTTGTAATATGTAATTTATGAATTATGATGATGATTTTTGAAGGCAATCATCATAAAATCATAATAGTTGGTAGCTAATTATTATATTAGGATTCTAGATGATGATGCAATTTTGTACTCAATTTGCATTCAAATGAATCAAATCTAATAGAAAACACTTTTGTACTCATTTATGGACTCAATAGATACATTTTGTCATTGAATTTTAAAAAAGAAATATGTTTATAAAGAAATTTAAGTAATTTTTTAAGTTGCTGAGTTTTTGCCAAGTTGCAAATTTTGGGTTTGTCAAGTTTTTGTTGAGTTTGAGTATGCAAACTATGGGTTAGACATTCTTGGAGACACTTTGTATGTTGTATGTAACATTGGGATACATATTTAATGTGAGTTGCACATTGGGAAAATATTTAATATGGGAAAACTTAGTACCAAAAAGTAAATGAGGGGGAATGGTTTATGTAATACCACTTAGTGGTTGTTTGCAAGCTTGTCTTTATAAAAGCAAGCACAT
This sequence comes from Cunninghamia lanceolata, assembly GCA_027924645.1. NCBI lineage: Eukaryota > Viridiplantae > Streptophyta > Pinopsida > Cupressales > Cupressaceae > Cunninghamia > Cunninghamia lanceolata. Next base: position 6,684,231 of record BSBN01000398.1, on the reverse strand, counting down.
AAGTAGTTGTTCAAGTTGGCTTGTGTAGTCTCTAGCTTGTTGGCTACATGTGTGGAAGCATGGATTGGGATGTGTGGCTACATGGTTCTCATTTCCTTGTTCACATGGAGGAATGCAACTAGGTTGCTTGGTGCTTTAGAAGCATTGCATGGAGACTCTATAAGTGTATTGTAATATTTTTCTTAGAGATAATTCATTGAGTGTGTAAGTGCTTTTGGAGGTTGAATTTTTCTCTTAAGAGGGTTTTCCCAGGGCACATATGATGTTCTTGATGGTATGCTTTGTTATTCTTTTGCAAATGTGTGGTTTCTAAATACTTGTTTGAATATTTTTATCTTGGGGTTATGTGGAAACAGTTTATATGGCTATAAATTTCCTTTCATTTGGTATCAGAGCCTAGTTGTCAGGTTGTAAGAGGAGATCTCCCTAGTTTTGGTAACCCTTGGTATAAGTAGATTCTTATGTATAGCTAAATCCATGACCTTACGAGAAAAGAATGAAGGCATTTTCAAGGTTACATGTGTGTTTGTAGACTTGAGTTGTTGCAAATTTGGGGTTTGATAGAGATTTGACAAAAAAGTTTTTTGTTTGGGCTCTTTTTGTGAGGGTTTTAGTGGTGAGATTTTATTGGAGACGTCCTAGACAAAAATGAACCTCACCATTGAGTAACTTAGAAGGCCCAAAAACCTATATTTTGATATAAAACACAACTATGCTTATAGAAAAAATTTAGGCCATTTTGAAGGGATTGGAGAAATCTTTGTAGTGAATATTACATACGGTTATAGGTCATACATGCAATCAAAGTCTATGATATAGAGAATATTTTTTTACATATTTAGTCTAGATCAACTCTACATCAGTATGGTATGGTTGAAAATTTTAAAAAAAATCATGTTGTACAGGTGGCAGTAGGAGGTATGACAGTTACATAATTATAAAAAAAATAGTGGTTCAAACCCTTGGTCCCAAGGGTGGCCCAATGGTTGGTCACAGCTAGTTGTGTGGGATAAAACCTCAGCAATTATGTTGGGGCCACACTGTTGGTAGGCCACTAGTCAGCACCACCTTTGCTCGTTCTCCACCTCACCACCACCAAGGTGACGCCACGTCCATGTCGACCATCACCTAGAGTGTCACCTTGCGACCACCAATGTTTGGTTTTGAAGACATAATAAAGAATAATTTTTCTAAGAAGCATAACTTTCGCACAAGGAGTCATATTTTCATGTTCTTATAGTTTACAGAAAGCTCTTTTCAAAAGAGTATTGCACATTATATTAGTGGTTTTTCTAGATTTTGTTGTTTTAGATAGAAAGTTTTAGTTAGAAGCTATTTTTGCTTTCATTTATTCGATATGCCATATCTTGTGCCCATGGTGTCCAATTTTGGACTTCTTATAGGTGAGAGAGCATTTTCTAAGCATTTCATAGTGGATCAGGTTTGGAGATGTTGATCTATAATTTGTTCACTTACATTTATGTTTGAGTTATTTGTTGGTTCCTTTAATTGTGGTGCTTTGTGAGTTTGTAGTAAATTGAATCTAGAGGTGATTTGGTGTTTGAGTCATGGAAAAATTACATGTTTATCTCTAGTTTTTATTTTTGACATGGTTACTAATGTGATGTTGAATTTGTATTTTGCATTGTGAGATCTATGTGCTGTTTAGTTTTGTAGGTTGTCTATACTTACAAGTTGCATAGATAACTCAGATGTGGGTTGTTTATACCCATAGATACTAACATGGATGCATATTCTATTTAGTTGGCTTAGTTTGGTCACCTGGTTCTGGATGTTATTATGAGATAGAGAGATGGTGTTACTTGAGATAGTTATATTGTGGGATCTATAGTTGTTGACTATATGGTACAGAAGTGTGAGACTCAACAAGAGTTTATGCAAGTATATTGGGTGGTGATCATGGTGTAATGGAGGTTCTTTGTATGCTTGGAACTTTTGCACAACATGGTTGCTTATGTGAGTACATGGGGTGGTGATCATGGTGTCATGGAGGTTCCTTATATGCTTGGAGCTTTTTCATGACATGGTTGTTTATGTGGATTCATTATTGGTGGTGTTGGATTGATTCTTGATTGCAAGTGGTGGTTTATCTTCTTAGTTTGGAGATCTTGGTTTTGATTTGAAAGTTCTCTCTAGATGGTCTTGTGTTTTTTCTTGGAGGTTTGTGTTCACAACATTAGAGTTGAGGTTTTCATGGATCCATTGTGATCACTATGTTTGTGGTCATTTACTATTATTGTACTTCATAATTTTTTAGTGATAGTATGGAGGCTCTTTAATATCCTTCTCTTATAATGTTGAGAACTTGGGAGAGCTATGGATACTAGCGGTGAGAGAGTTGCATTGTAGTGGTTTAGTGTGTAGGTTTGTATATTATTGTGGATGTTCCTTGGTATTAGATGATATTGATGACATTTGATACACCTTCTATATGAGTGTTATTCGTGGACTTTTGGATGCCTTAATTGATTTCAGATTTGACATTACCCATGTAGTCGGATTTCTAGGTTGTATGTGTGTCCTATTGGATGTTCTCATTATACTGCATCATTGAGGGTCTTGAGATTTTTTATCTCATGTTTATGTGTTGTTACCTTGGAGGACTTATTTATGCAAGATAGTGTATATATAAGGACTTGTGATCATGTATTGGGTTGGATATGTTGGTAGCATAAAGCTTACTTGTTATGATGAGTATACCTTAGTTTTGAGGTATAGTTAGTTGGATGTGTTAGCAACTAGCTATAGTTGCTATTCCAACTATGGTGATTATATCTTGGCAACTACTTAGGCCTATTTGTTACCATTATATTTGTCATTTATGTTTGGATATCAAGTTGACGTAGGATTCATGCTTCTATGTGAGAGTTAGTGTGATATCTCTTTGGATTGGACCTTATCTTTTGTGTATTGGCATGATGGAGGATTAGAGGATTCACATTTGATATGGTGGTCACCTTGGTTATCATTGTAGGTATCTTGATGGGGCGCATGGAACACTTGGATGTTTTGATGGTTGTTGGCTATAGGGATTATTCCCTTGATGATTGAGTTTACTTTTGACCCTTTATGCAATGTATACAACAAATGGGATAATGTTGGGAAAGGTGTGTTTTACACCTTGCATAATGCTTATAATATAAAATGTAATATTTATTAAAATTGAGACACAAAGAGCCAAAGGCTCTCACACAACAATCAATCATTCATTTTCAACACAAAAATGATTACATTATATGGCTTTATAAAACTATTCAACTTACTAACTACCCAAAGCACTAACTAACAACTAACACATAACTAATAACTAACTAAAAACTAAAATCTATTTATAATATTATTCTATGTCATGCAACAATATTTCCTAGCACCCTCCTTTAGTGCTGACGTAGGGACTTTATTTTGGTGATGTAGTATCAACAATTGGCTTGTCTCATATTTGCCCCCTTGAATGAATTTTTTTCTTTTGATGTCAGTTTCTACTAATAATGCATCTAATTGCAATGTGCAAATACAAAATCTCTTACACCCTTATGGCTCCAAAATCCTTATTTCTCCATTTAGATAATGTTGAAAAAATAATACAATTTCACCTCTACCTTCTACATCAAATTTCTTAATAAATATTAACAAAATTCTCAAATTATTTTTGGGTTTTGTTCTCCTCTTTATCATCTTTCTAGAACATTTTAAATTTCTCAATTTTGCTACCAAATGAGAAAGACATCACAATTTTAGTTAGAATTATATAAAAAACTTTATGCAACACCAAAGATTTCTACAACTTTGACTATAGATTTGAATGTATATATATATATTGATATGAAAATGAACAAAATTGAGTGAAAACTGTGAAAAGAATAATATGGAGAGAGAGGAGAGAAATCAAATGAAGGAACAAGATGGAGACATAAGAGAAACCAAATGCAGATGGATGATGAATGTCACAGATTTGCACGTAGTCTGTACTGTGCCTCTGTTAACAAAATGCAAGAATGAAATGTAAATCGATGATGAAACCAACATATTTCCATGTGGCCTATGTTGGAAATTAAGGTGTCTCAACCTTGGTAATTCCTTGTATTATTTCATTGTATTTATTTATTTATTGCCTACTGTGTAATTAGGATGCAAATCCTATGTTGTCATCTTGTGGGAGTTGGCACGATGATGTGTCATCCTACATGGAAGATGACCAAATGTAAATTTGTCCTCACATGAGGAGATAGGCATCCCACTTAGTGGTAGTAATATTTTTCCATGTGTCGGCATCTTGTATAGTGTGTAAGGGAATATTGACCGAAACAGTTATGACATATTCCTATGACAAATCTATGACATGTATGAGTCAAAAATGGAAGATTTGACAGGTGAAGACATGTGTGGAGAAACATCTTTCAAAAAGGCATCTTTGGGTGCCCCAAGGAGGTTTATGACATGTTGTAAGAGGATATGCTATTTATAGCCTGTTTATGATTAATTCTCTTATAGCTGTAAGATATGTCAGTATGACAGATTCTATGACGGTCGTAAGAGTCGTAAGAGCATCTGTCATTACCCAAATTGGGAATAGGTGACCTCTTTGGGATGGGGTGAATTACAAGTGTCAAGAACATCTTACAATGTTGGACAAGTGTCCATAGGCGTGGGTTTTGGGCCATGAGGCCATGTTGGATGTCCATCCCAAGATAGAGCCATTTTTGCCTTGTATTTTCTATATAAACAGGTGCTTTGGAGAGGAGATGTATTATGTGATTGACAGGTACTATTATGTTGCCAGATTGTCTCCAGATACGAGTGTTAAAGACTCCTGCAAGAGCATTGGCTCTGTGACTGTATTGTAACCTTCATTGCTTACAAAATACATTTGAGCTATGTTTTGGAGTGTGGGGTTTTTCACCCGTAAGAGTTTTCCCCACGTATATCTTGTCTCTCTCTCTCTCTTCTTCTATCTTACATTCTTGTGTATGTGTTTGCTGCAATATCTCTGTTAGTGGGTTAACATTGTTGTAACTGTAAATATTAAAACAAATTTGCACTCTTCTCTCCTCATTAGATTAGTGTAGGAAGTGATTTCCGCACACCTAGCTTCCTTTCAGGCTGCACTGCTCCTCTATAGATAAAATGCAAGAATGTTCTATGGATAATAATTACTTTTACGTGTAGTCCTCACTGCATTATCATTGAGCATCACTTTGGAGAAGGAAAGACAAATGAATGGAGGGCAACCAGAGAGATCCAAGACACTTGCTTTGATACCATATTGAAAATGTGACACAAAAGAAGAGCCAAAGGCTTCAACACAACAGTCAATCATTCATCTTTAACACAAAAATGATTACATTCTATGGATTTATAAATCCATTCAACTTACTAACTACGCAAACCACTAACTAGCAACTAACACATAACTAATAACTAACTAAAAACTAACATATAATAAATTAACATTAACATGTTAATTTATTATTTATTATATTATTTTATGTCATGCACTAATATTTTCTAACAATATTTAATTGTGGGAAATCTAGGGATGTATGTGTCACATGTGTTAGACATTCTTGGAGACACTTTGTATGTTGTATGTAACATTTGGATAAATATTTAATGTGGGTTGCATATTGAGAAAACTTAAAGTACCAAAAAAGTAAATGACAGGGGCATGGTTTTTTATGCTCATGGTTTTGAGGCACATGGTTTATGTAATACCACTTAGTGGTTTTGTGTAAGCTTGTTTTTATAAAAGTAAGCACATGAGTAGTTATTGAGGTTGGCTTGTGTAACCTTTGCTTTGTTGGCTAAGGTTGGATTAAGCATCACTTGTAAGTTACATGTATAGAAGCATGGATTGGGATGTGTGGCTACATGGTTCTCATTCAATCTTGTTCATGTGGAGGAATGCAACTAGGGTGCTTGATGTTTCCAAGGCCTTGAATGGAGACTTTGTATGTGTATTCTTATCTTTTCCATGGAGATAATACATTAAGTGTTGTGAGTGTTTTGGAGGCTAAATTTTTTCCTTGGGAGGGTTTTCCTAGGGTACATCTAGTGTTCTTGATGGTATGTTTTGTTATTCTTTTGCATTGTGGTCTCTAAATACTTGTTTTCATATTTTCTCTCTCAGGGTTATGTGGAAATAGTTTATATGGCTACAAATTTCCTTTCAACATCTAGATAAAATATATTAAAAGGAGAATCTATTATGTATTTATTTAATTGTGATATCATCTTAGGGCCATTACTAATTGCTTATTGTTCTCAATCATTTTGATCAAAGTTTTAAAGTTGATTTATTATGGATCTAATTGAGGAGAACTTGACCCTTGCAATCTAGCAAATTCCCCAAAGGTGTTTCTAGACATCACCTGTCCTTATGCACAATCAGATAGCAGAAATCAAGGTAAGTGAATCCTAATGGTCTACATTCTTCTATACCAAATCCATGAGTTTTAAATTATGTCCATGCAAAGGTTCAAATATGCACTCATAAAGACTAGTTCTTCACTTGCATAGGTGATCTAGAGTGAAAATGGTTAACTTGTAGGGTTTTGGATATTTATCTGAGTCAATCCTAAAATTCCAAAGCATTAGTGAATCAACTTTTGATGCTTCTTATAACACTTCTCCATCATTAGATTTCAACCTAAGTATTTTATTTAATTTATTTCAATTTTCATTTCATTTAGCATTTATTTTAGTTATCAATCCCAACTCATTACCCTAGGACATATTTCTTATTATTGTGATTTAATTAATTATCCTAGGATAATTTATGTAAATGATTACATTTATTCCTATATAGTAACATAGGAACATATGATCTAACAAGGAACATGGAAAAACAAAAGTGACAAACATATAACATAGAAGGAAGTAACTCAGGGATGCTAAACAAGCAACATAGGAAAGCACATGGTAGCTAAACAAGTAAATAAGAAAAGGTGCTTCCAAGTGGAGGAAACAAATCATAAAGCATAATATAGAAGGTGAGATGAGAAAAGGAAAAACATAACAAACATGACATAAACAAAGAGGCCAAAGTATCCATACACATAAGAAAAGACAAAACAAATGCCAATGTAAGTGTATAAATAAAACACAGAAATGCTAGAAGGTCTAAAAACATTAGCGAGATCCTCATCCAAGAGGTCATCCTTGTCCCAAAAAGTAACATCAAAATCTCCATCCTCAATTACATAACTCTCATATTTAATTATATGGCTTTCCTCTTGATAATAATTAGTAGTCTTAGTAAAAACATTAACAATGGGTGGAACTATGGAAACATCCTTCTATACCCATTTTTCTTGTTTCAGCTTCACAGATAGATTTTGCATTTGTTGAACCATAACATTTTTCTTTGGTACCCATGAATAATCAGTGCCTTTTGAATGAAATATGGATTTTTGAAACATAGTGCCCTTATCCTTGTTAGCTATAATAGGAGCTAAAGAATACTTAATATGATATAGTCTCATCTTTTTTTATTACTTTTTACCTTTAATTACCTTCCACACATGTTATAATGAGCATCTTCACTTACATATGGTGATTCTTTAGGGGTATGTATATAAGTATTCAAAGAAATGACTCATCTCTAAAATAGGCTCATATGGATATTTTGTAACCTTTACAACTCTTCCCTCATGTACATACTTAATAAAATGATGCACAATATAAGAAACAACCCTCAAGTTCTCAAGCCATGGTCTTGTGTTTCTCCAAATCTACTCACCACTATTGTGGATGAATTATGTAAGAGTTGGTATAGAATGCTCTATAACATGCAAGATTTGGCTATGGAGGTAGCCACCCAAGATCTAGGATCTTCAATGAAAGCACAAGAGAGATCCAACATGAAAGAATAATACTATTCTATCAAAGGAGATGATATGCATACATTATGTACAAAAAAATGATTGAGATTAATATTACAATGAGAAGCTCTTGATTATGTAGGCCAAGGTGAAACATAAGATTATGACAAGTGTCTTAATCTTATGACTTGAGACACAAAAATATAACTATCCTAAGTGTTTCCTAAGTATATCCTAAGTAAATTTAAATAGATAAGTGTGAATATGACCTAATGTGGAACCAATTAGGTAATATACCTTGTTCACACCAACCCCCCTTGAGTGCAACTTAGGGAGAATGTGAAAATATGCAAAGATGCAAAGATGAGTCTCAGCTACAAGGCCATGTTAGGTACCCCATGTACAAACCATCTCTCACAAACAGAGAAAAGGAGAAAAAACCCTCTCCAAAAGAGAGAAAACACAAAATGATCTCCAAAAGTATGAGAAGGATAAAACCCTATGTGAGACAAAAGTACCCCCCATAAGAGAGAAGAAGAGAGACCATGTACCCCCCAATGTAGTATCTCTTGCATTGATGGTAGATTCTATAAAATGTATGCTGAAGATGATCTAAAATTGTTGAACATTCCTCCCCTTCAGAAGAAATAAAACCAAGGATGTATGCAGGATGTCTTCCCATTCTTGAGAGGAATATGAGGCAAGACAAATCAAGATGTATGATGTCTCCAGAAGCTTCTTAGGTGTCGCCATGTCAGTGTTGAAAGGTGCCATAATCAAATCAGGAGTCCCATGCCTAACTAAAGAGTGTGATAATCCATAGCCTAGTGGAAATGGATATAGAACATGGTCCAAAGATGATGAAGAATCCTCCAAATGTTACTTAAGAATCCCAACCCAATGCCAAAATGTGACAGATGAATAGGCAGAGAAAGAAGAAGAGCGTTTGAATGTGCCCTCATCACATCCAAAGAATATGATGCAACTCCATAAGAGATAACATCAAAGAGGAGATGAATGTCTTCAACGATGTCCTCCAAATCTAAAAGATAGGACCCACAAAGCAAACCTGTAATGTATGTCAAGTACTCATCCCAAGTAGCTATATCTGGAAGATGATGTTGTACCTACTACCCTAAATCATTGGAAGCCCCATTCGAAGCAACACTAAATTCTAAAGGAGTAATAGGAGATAGAATGTCAGCACATGTCTCTATAACCTCAGTCGATGAAAGAACACCAAGATTCAAATGACCATACTATGTCCCCTCAAAAGTGTCCATACTAGATGCCTAAGTGTGTACATCAATTGAAGGAATACTAGAAGCAAAATGTGAGATTGTGTATACTCAAGATTGATGATCTACCTTCCCAACTGCAACAATATCTCTACTATTTATATCTTAAATAACAAAAGAATATGGTGTGAACTCATCACTCTTCCCTACCCCACCATGTGTGATTTGATAGATAGAAAGGATATTAGTTGGTAATGAAGGCACAAAAAGGAAATTATTAAATGATCATTCATTCGTGTCAATAGATCCTTCATTCATGTCAATAGACCCTTTCTCACAAACACACATATATGTGTTGTTAGCCATTAGGATGTGTGGTGATGAACAAGTATCAAATGAAGAGACCATACTCTATGATGAAGCCATATGATATTAAGCTCCTGAATCAAGGACCCATCTCCCTGACTCAGAATCTACAACTACAATAAGTATTTTTCCCTTTATCTTTTCTATCCCATTAGCCAATCCAGTTGTCCCTGACTGTGATGAAGAAGAAGATGAACCATCTGACATAGTTGAAGGCAAATTGATATGATTCTTCTTTAGAAGATGCTTCAACTCATCAATTTGTTTTGAATACCACTAATGTATATCTTGCCATGATTTCTTGCAATATGCACATTTCTCTGTCTTGGGTGATTCCCCTTTGGACGAGGAAATTTAATGTTCTTTTGTGGATTATTATTGTGTGTTCTTCTTAGGCTTGTTCTTTTTCTTCTCTTTTCCACTAGAATCCTTCTCATCCTTTTCACAAAAGGCTTGTGATTTGAAAGAGTTCAAGATGCCCATTTGAATAATCTTATCTTGCTCCCTAGTGAGTGACAACAAAATTCTCAAAGGAAGGCATCTTAAACTCACTCCCCAAAGCACTCTTTGTAGCATAGAAAGCAGACACAAACACTGAATAATTAAGTCCTATCTTAGAGAGAACACTTAATATCAATTGTCTAACCAATTTTTCAATCTTACAATCCTTCAATTGTGCTCTTAATGACTTTGATTTGGTGATGAAGTCTTGTGTGTTGTCAAAATTACATAGATTGAGACTTGTTAGTTCATTTTCCAATAAATGTCCTTAGATTTCATCTGTTTGCCCAAACAATTTGGACAATATAGTCCACATAGCCATAGGTGTATCTAGGTGCTTAATGTGAAACAATAACTTAGGAGAGACATACGAGCACAAATAGCCAATGGCTTCTTCACAACTATTCAACCACTTATTCTTTTTAACTTCATCATTAGTTGGTTCACCATCAAGTCCATGAACTATCCTATACAACCTCTTAACTCTTAACAATTTGTTCATTTTAGATTTCCATTTAGGATAGTTGTAAGGTGTTAGAAGTGGAACTAAAGATTACATGATGAAGAACAAAAGTCAAGAAGATTGCAAGTACAACCACAAGAAGACCCCCCCAAATTCACTCACTCAATTATCCCCCTAGCAATACATGATCTTGGTACTTTATAGTTCGTGCAATTATAGCTACCACTTGCTAAATTAGCAAAGTGGTCTTGATCTTAGTACATTGAAAATACCAACTTAGGCCACAAAGCTAAAAGTACAATTTTTATGCAGAATCAAATCAATATGAATACAACACTGCAAAGTACACAAAAAATTATACATTTTTAAAAAAATGCTATTGTAGGAGCCCAAACAGAGCCTTGGAATTTCCCAAAATGAGAACTTCATAGCAACATGTGTGAAAATCTGTAATTTCTTAAAAAATAGACACCAAAATAAAAAATTGTCTACACCATTGTGAATCCTATGATATTCTATCCCAAATAAAAAAATGTTCACAAAAAGAAGCCAGTATGACTGAGAATGAGGTCTTTGAAGTTGAGAACCAAAAATCCAAACTCCAACCATGAGGGGGCTGGCTGGGAAGAGGAGGATGACATCATGCTAATGTCATGATGACATCAACACATTGCCAAACTAAATATTCACCTATTTCCAAAATATCCTTTGTAGATTCTAAAACTACCCTCTTATTTTTGTAAAATTATCAATTTCTATATTTTAAAAACTATATATTGAAGGTGGGTAACCACTTATAGGTGAGTTGAGGTTGTTTCACAATTTATTGAGCTAGTTTTGAGGTTGGTGTTAGGGAATATTCCATAGAATCAAAGGAGATGCTACCATTGAGGGTCATCGGTGGATAGTATCCGTTGGTTAGAGCTGACACACCTTGTGCAAGGGGTTCCACACCCTACGATACCTGTGTTAGTAGGTATGATATGCAAAATAAACACAAAACTTTAAAAAATGTAGATAATTTAATACTCAGCAGACAATTTTTTTTAACTAGTAGATAAAAGTAGAGTGCCCAAATTTTACCAATGCCAACATACACAAGAAAGATTCATTTGACTGTATGACTATATGACAATTGTCTGATCCATACAACTGGGAGGGTAAGAAATTCTCTGATTCCCTATGGCAAAAGTTTCCAATATTGATGAATTGATAGTCAATCCTTAAGTTCTTGGGCATTTTGGACACAATGGCAAGGTCTAATTTGATCTACTATCTCCCAAATTTGGCAACCACCTCACAACTTCAAACCTTTGTAGATCTTGCCTCCAATGTCCAATTTAGACAAATAAAAATGCTAAACTAAATTTCTTAGACACATTGAATTCAATGGTGAGCTCATATTTGCACCAACATGTTCCAAAATGAACCTATAATGAAAAGCCACAAAGATAAAACCCTCCCAATTCTGGTATTTCTATCAAGTTTTTTTAATTCTCTAGGTCATCATTCGATGTAAGAGAAGACCATATTTAACTTTTCAAGAGCAACCAAGATTTGCAATCTAGATCTCTCAAAATACTAACATAAAGCAATACTACATGCTTTGATACCATGTAAGAGTTGGTTTAAAATTCTCTATACAATGCAAGATTTGGCTATAGAGGTAGCCACCCAAAATCTAAGAGCTTTAATGAAAGAAAAAGAGAGATCCAACATGAAAGAATAATACTATTCTATCAAAGGATGCAATATGCATACATTATGTACATGAATTGATTGATATTAATATCACATTGAGAAGCCCTTGGTTATATAGGCCAAGGTGAAACATAGTACAACACAAGATTATGACAAGTGTTTTAATCTTATGAATTGAGACACAAAAAGATACCTATCCTAAGTGTGCCCTAAGTATGCCCTAAGTAAACTTAACTAGACAAGTGCGAATAGGACCTAACATGGAACAAGTTAGATAATATACCTTGTTCACACCAACAAGTTGTAATTGGGACAATACATCCATTGCACTTGTGTAACTTGCGTATGGATATATCACTTCTGCTCACATGGGAAAATCCAACAATGTTTGTGCATGGGGTAGTTGTTGTGCCAACTTGATCAATCACTTCACAAGGAAGGAGTGCTTGATGGTGGATGTTTGTGTTGATGCGTGAAGTTGTGGTTGGAATGTGTGGGTGTTCTCTACCAAACCTTTGAAGAGGTGTTTTTATGACAATTCTTGTGTGGTTAGATGCATAGTTAGCACTAATTAAGTTTAGCTCTTTCTAATCATTAGTGAGAAAGGCATTTAGTCATTAGCTTTCTACTTCAATAAACTCTTGAAGATGAGCTAATTCTCTCTTTGCCTAATGTTTTCTTCTTGTACCTATTGTAGGATGAGAGTTTTCTCTTGAACTTGTTATTGATCGATTACCTCCGAGTTTGGAAGAGTTGCTTGAAGTTCAATAAGGATGAATTAGACCCAATATTCTCTAACCCTAGAACACATGAACCTAATAATGGGAGAAAAAAGAAATGAGTATGTCCAATCCTATTTTGTTAAGTGCATTTGACTCGTTTAGTGTTTGTTCAGTTGCTTGATTTAGTTTGCTTTGTTCTCTTATTTGGTTGATGTCCTTGGAATTGTTAGAAAGGACTTTGATTCCTTGATATTTTCAAATGAGAATGAACTAAATGAATGCTTAATCTAAATGTGAGAAATAAACAACTATCCTATATTTTATATTTTATGAAGTCAAAATGTGATCTAATTACTTAATTAAATGTAATAAAATGATTCTAGGTAATTTTAAGTGCAAGATGATATGAGAAAATATTTTAATTTGTTGATTGATTTGTTGATTATCTTGGACTTTTTAGCAAGGGCTTTATCACTTATTGTATTTTCTTGTTAGTAACGACTTCATAAAATGGATTGGAATGATTATGCTAAATTAAAACTAAATCTACAATCTAACCTAAACAAATCCAATGTAATAAAAAAGTAAATTATACCTAACTACTTCTAATCTATGATATAATAAAAAAATGTCAAGAATCTAAGCAAGGTGAAGATAGCTAAATCTATTGTTCTTTCTACTTTAATTCAAACTTTTGAAGATAAACTACTCAACAACTTGAAAGCAAATAAACTAAAACCTCACACTTAGAGATAAACAAATGAGATGCTTGGTGAAGATGCTCATGGCATGTAAGTCCTCAATGGCTCACTTTTTGTATTCTCCTCTCTCCTCTCCAACCTAGGGTTTTCCAATTGATAGAAAAATGATAGGAAGACATGAAACTAAGAAAAGGGAAATGATGAAGTACTATGCTGCTATGATGGAAGCTTTGAGTCTTCAAAATAAGAAAAATCCTTGAGGCTTGTATGAAGCATGGATGCTACAAATAAAACTTTAGAATTTATCTTTGATACCATAAAATTGACTTTTTAGCATACTCAAATAACTATGAAAAGAGGGGCAACAAAATCACAATTCTCACATGAGTCTTCTAATGATGAACTAAAGAGCATTTGGAATCCAACTGAGAGTGCCTAAATGGGCTTGACAACTCAATCAGATTCACAATTGGGGGGAACTTTGTTGGAGTACGAGAGACATTGAGAGGGGGGGGGTGAATCAGTGTCTCATAAAATAGACTTGTTTTTGGCAACAGTTAATAAACATTACCAACCATAAACTTTAACTCTTGTATGATGAAAGCAAAAAATTCATTTATGAACTGTAATGCATTGACAGATCAACATGAATGAACAAAAAAACTATTGATGAACTATGACAAATAGTAGGGTAGTTTCATTTCCTTATTGGATATGTTATGCATTTGCACTAACCCATAATGAGTATCATGTCACACATGCAACAGTTAAATTATGAAACACTAAATAATGAATGTAATGGAAAGTTTAGACACAAGACATCAATGGATCACACAGAGAGAGAACATAACACAAAAAATTGCATGAGTGAAAAACCCTCTTGGGGAATAAAAACCACTCAGGAAAGATGCCTCACTAGCTTAATATCAAAATCCCAATCATACAATTTGACTGACTTCTTTTGTCTCACTGACAATTTTTCTTGCCTCACTGGCTTTATACAACTTTGCCTCACTGGCTTTTTATACAACTTTGCCTCACTGGCAACAATGTTTAGAAGCACCAACTTCAAGGAGCATCAACCCCTAATACATTTAGAAGCACCAACTTCAAGGAGAACCAACCCCTAGCCCATAAAGATAGTTACAAATTACAGAGGGTTACTCTGTTTCTCTTAAAGTCCTGTTCTTGGATATCTCATTGAATATTTGAGACTTCAAGAATTACATCAACTTGTGCACATCTACAACTGATTATAGAATGATATTAAATCATAATCTATTACTTTTGTTTGATTTTACAATAACTACAAAAACCTAGCAAACACAATAGAGTATAATATCTCTTTTATACTTTCTCAAAACAATGTCTTTCTTTCTTTCACTAAACAGTTTGAAGGCATAAATATTTTGTTGTAACTGTTTGAAATAGTTTAGGTACCTTTTCATGGTTAGGATTGAACCCCAAATTGTAAGATAAAGTGCTTAACTAGAGTTAAAATCTTTTTATAGCTGCTTCATAATGATATACAAAAAATTGCCACCTGAATGTGCATTTGAAGATAGTTATAACTGTTCATATCCATAACGAGACCTTGAAACCTCTTTTTAAATCACACTTAACAACCTATGTTAATAGAATTTTAAAACTTGAATGAAGAAGCATTGATTTTGTTTTTAAAACCCTAATCACCATCGTTATGGGTGATAGAGAAAAGAATTATTTTTCAAATATATGAAACCCCATAACAGAAAATCAATACCCATAATTGTCATTGCCCAAGTTCAAACAACATAAAAAACTGAATGAAAGATTGTAATAACAAAATCACTTGGCGTCGGCCAAAAGAAATATCATAGTTGAAGATGAAATAAAAAAATCTACTAACACTGTCGCATGACCCGACAATGTCTTTTCCAAAAGATTCTACCAAGTTTGTTGTTCATTCCATATGTTTTCATGATGAAAATGAAATGGTCAAACCCTAGCTCGAGAGGAGCTCTAAGCCAAGCTTTTCCTTGCATAATAAAAAAATAGACTATCATAAATGGCTCGACCGATACGGCTGGTATGCCCTAGATGGGCTAGTCACAAAGAGTGACTTATTCAAGCTTATCACCTGCACTTTTCTTTAGAAACCTTCTCAGCCAGTTAACCCTTTAAGACCCGATGACCTTTGTAATATTTCAAACACAAGTACTTCCTAGGACTTAAGTCATATGAAGAGATGACCTTGTAACAATGTATGGAAAGAATAAATAAAAGATCAAAACAAATATCTAGGGTCCTCAAGGTAAGAGAAATATGACCTCCATTGTTTTATAAAACAAATATAACATATATCATCTGCCAAAACAAGAAGCATAGCATAACTGTCATCAAGTCTGAGATAAATGCCATTGCCACTTAATAGAAACATGTATGTCACTGCCACTAAAGAATACCATTAATTATGCTAGGAGAGCATGTCACCACTTGGCCAACCAAACATATATCAACTGCATCATTACTAAATTGAGCATAGGCAAGAGAATATAGTACAATGTCAACATTACAAATGTCTACATCAATAAAATACCTTACACCATGGTGTCAAACTCATAAAGCCATCATATATGTCAGCTAAAAGAATCAACCTGAGTATCAATGCGAAGTGAAACGAAGCTAGCAACATGATGAAACAACTGAACCCAAGCTAGCAACATAATGAAACAACTGAACTAGAGTGATATGAGAAACCTTTACAAAGCACTGAAGCATATGTGCCACATACTGGCAACAATGTAAAACCATTATAGATCACTGAAGCATAGCAACATTTACCATTGGTAATCAAGGTAATCTCAAGATAAGCAATGTAACCAAAATGCAAACCACTGAAATAGGGAAACATGTGAAACATCCAGGTAATCAATGTAACCAAATCAATATCATGAACCACACAACCATATCAGTCATGAATATTGTGGCTTTGTCATCAGGGACAACAACTAAGGGTATCAACAAACTCCCCCTTTGTCCATGATGGAAAAACACAACTTCCTCTCTCCCCCTTTTTGACATCAAGGCAAAGGAAGAGGAAGGTATGCAAATGCCTCCAAATAAGTGACAAAGAGTAATATGAACCTGAAAATGTGAAAGAAGATCGGAAACCATACCAAGATAATTTTATGATGGAAGCAACTGAAACAGTGACTGAAATGTCAGCAGAATAAGCATAAAGGGAATATAATAGAGAAAGACAACAACTGAGAATGCTATTATGAATAATGCCAATCATCAAGTAGAAATTAAGCCAACTATCATAAGATACTAAAAACCATTAGGAATCAAAAATATGCAAGAAACTCCCCCTGAGTCCAACAACTGAAAATGCTACAAGAGAATCAAAATGCATTATAGTATCACTGAAGCAATGCCAATAATGTTGAAATGGAGGTATAGAATATTCATGGAAAGCTCCCCCTAAAGATGATTTCTTAATGCTCCCCTTGTAGATAAGCTCCATAGAAAGACAACAACCATGAGCAAAGCACTTGTATTAGACTCACTGAAGATAAATTCCATTACTACAACTGGAAATATGTCACTGTTTGTTCATTGTGATATAACACTGTCTCCAATACTCATGATCACCATACCACACTATATTAATCTGATCCTTTATCCTAACACCTCATAGATCTAATCAAACCATAGTCTTCATTAGCCTTTTATCTGACTAAATTCATGAAGATCCTTCATCTACACTGTATTGTCAAATATCTCTGCATTGAAGTGTTGAATATGTTCATATGCTTAGTTTATCCTTTACCATGTCTTTGAGGTCTCCGCCAATCATGATATAAGAAGGCATATTAAACTCATGGAACATAAGCAACATTGTGACTGATGGTCTTAGCAATAAACTATCACGGAAGTCTTCTATTCAATATTTCAAATTGTCATAAAATACTGATATACAACAATACTGCAACATCAACATGCTAACCTTGAACAAACTCCTATCAATTTATTCATGATCAAATTGCAACAAAGTTTCCAAACTATTGACCTGTCAGTCAGACATAGATAACTAATTTCCTCTTTGATATATTAAATACATATATTTTATGGACTTTGTTCTTGCAAGAAGGTGCACTGATATTATTGTTAATCATTGCAAAAGACAAAGGCCTTTGAAAGATCACTTCACAGTCCAAAAGAATCAAGAGAGCAGAGTTGAAGATGTCATTTACTAATACAAGCAGTAGACATCATGATTGAACATGGAAGCACATTTATCAAAGAGATTATCATGGTCAAGTAAAATTTGCCACTGTCCAAACAAAGATTGAAACATATTTTCTAAACACTGTCAGAGATCAAACAATCAAAACCTTTCTCTGTCACTATATTTTCACCACAATATGTATTGATCCTATGAAACATACTTGGCATCAAACATGAAAGGACACTAGTATCGGTTTTCATTCATCAGACACTATCTTTAAAACATTCCTTGACACCAACAGTCTACACAACAAGTCTACTAAAAACTATCATTTCAACTACCATTTCAAGTCTCAAAAAAAAAACTTACTACCATCTGCAAGTCTTTGTGAATCCAATTCTTGATGACATGAAGACCAAGATAACCCTCTTGAAGAAGACACCATCTATTTGATGAAAACACAAGAAAGCATATCAAGCAACTAAAGCACATCAACCATTCCAAATAAGATCAAGCATGAATGGGCATCAAATCTGCTTTACTTTGCAAGCATGTTCATCAGAGCACTAGAAACTGCAACATATGACAACAAGTACATGAACATCCATCATCAATTCACTACAACAAGTCATTTCCAATACTGACAAGAACACAACATGGAGCACATGTAACCTCCTAAACCAAGCAGTAAATGAAGATCATGACAACTTTGTGCCTTAACACCATGACTAACATCTAGACATGAGAATCATGATGAACATATCATGAAGCAACTAAATGCAACTCTTGATGATCATATAACCAAAGAACTTCAACTGAAACAATTCAAACTTCCAATAGAGGATGATAACCTAACAAGATGAACATTGAAGACAATCTGAGATTCAAGTAGCCTCCTGAAGATGACAGTCTAATGAATTAAGCTGTAAATGTCACTAAGAGCAAACCATGGAAGATAGAACAACTGATACAACCATAACCTTTACAACCTTCTTGATTGATGTCTATGGGGTTTGAAAGATAAAACTATAAACACTCCCCCTATCTTTATGCTTCTCTATTAAGTTGTTATGCATGTTTCTTGTGTAGCATGCACAAGATTAGGCTCAATCTTTTCTTTCACTTGTTTTCTTCTCCAAACTAGGATTGTTTCTTTCTTCTTGCTTAAGGTACTATCTTGCTTCTGTTTGGTCATATTATTTTTGGATGGTTTTATCAGATTGTTCTTACACCACCTTGCTTTGTGTCCATAACTACTACACCTATAACATATCATATTGTTGTATTGACCAAAAGAAAAGTAACTTCTTCTAGGTAATCTTAGAAAGTTTCTATAATCATATCTTTCATGGACCCAACAGTTTCTTGCTAGATGCCCAACTTTATTGCAGTTGTAACACACAACACTATAATCCTGATTTGATAAATTATTAAAGCTTTTCTTCTTGTTCCAACCAAAGACATTTCTTTCACAATTTCTAGTTCTATGACCATAAACATGGCACGAATAGTAGTAACCATGGAGTTGAGAATAGCTATACCTGACTGAATTATATTACCTGGTAGATGAAGGTCTTGAGTGCCTATTTGTACTACTTATATCAACAACTTCCTTCTTGGCTTCATTCTCAGGGATAGTAGAGTAAGTATTCAGGTCTATCTTCTTCCTAGGAGCATCTCTTGACTTGGAACATTCTCCTTTTTAATAACCCAAGCCAGTAGTGTCTCTATAATATCTTTGCTTACTCAACATATCATTCAGGCAATCAGTACTCTTTTCAAATTGAATATTCTTATGCAGCTTTGAAGAAGCTTTTCCCAAATCCTTTCTTAAAGAGACTATTTCTTTCTCTAACTTCAAACATTCTATTCTTTTTACCTCAAGGTTAGATTTTGTAAGGTCAACTATTCTTTTAACTTCTTCAATTTCTATTTTTTGGCTGATAATTAATTTATTAGATTCATTAACATGACTCTTTAATTCTGCAATCTGATTTCTTGCATTTCCAAACTCTAAAGAAACTTTTTCAAAATCTGAACATACCTTGTCCTTGGATTCTTTCTCTTGTTGAAGCTGGTCTTTTAAACTCCTGTTTTCTTCACTAAGTTGATTGATTGTATCTAGGGCACATAGAAGTTCTCCTTCAACATCAACTTCACAATCATCTTCGTCAAACTCCTGCCCATCTTCATCCTCAAAGAAATCTTCTTCTGCATCATCAATTTTAACTACAAAATCATCAAGTTCTTGTCTACTAACTTTCACATTGTCAGGACTCTTAACTGCAAGACTGATTTCTTTATGACATTTTGTATCTAGATTCATGGTAGACTCATGTAACGACTCATTGTTGGACTTAATTGAGGCTTGCTTTTCAACTTTTTGATCAGCATTTTTCTTTTCTCTATTTGAGGCCTTAATTCTTCTACCCTTTCCCATGGTACTCTGCTATCAGGACCCACCCAAGTCAATTAGACTTTAAATAGGGAACCTATGCTCTGATACCACTTGTTGGAGTACGAGAGACACTGAGAGGGGAGGGGTGAATCAGTGTCTCATAAAACAAACTTGTTTTTGGAAACAATTAATAAACTTTACCAACCATAAACTTCAACTCTTGTATGATGAAAGCAAAACATTCATTTATGAACTGTAATGCATTGACAGATCAACATGAATGAACAAAACAACTATTGATGAACTATGACAAATAGTAGGGCAGTTTCATTTCTTTATTGGATATGTTATGCATTTGCACTAACCCATAATGAGTATCACGTCACACATGCAACAATTAAATTATGAAACACTAAACAATGAATGTAATGGAAAGTTTAGACACAAGACATCAATGGATCACACACAGAGAGACCATAACACAGAAAATTGCATGAGTGGAAAACCCTCTTGGGGAATAAAAACCACTCAAGAAAGATGCCTCACTGACTTAATATCAAAATCCCAATCATACAGTCTCACTGATAATTTTTCTTGCCTCACTGGCTTTATACAACTTTGCCTCACTGGCTTTTTATACAACTTTGCCTCACTGGAAACAATGTTTAGAAGCACCAACCCCTAATACATTTAGAAGCACCAACTTCAAGGAGCACCAACCCTTACCCAGAAAGATAATTATAAATTACAGAGGGTTACTCTGTTTCTCTTAAATCCCTGTTCTTGGATATCTCATTGAATATTTGAGACTTCAAGAATTACATCAACTTGTGCACATCTACAATTGATTATAGAATGATATTCAATCATAATCTATTACTTTTGTATGATTTTACAATAATTGCAAAAACCCAGCAAACACAATAGAGTATAATCTCTCTTTTATACTTTCTCAAAACAATGTCTTTCTTTCTTTCTTTCTTTCATTGAATAGTTTGAAGGCATAACTATTTTGCTGTAACTGTTTGAAATAGTTTAGGTACCTTTTCATGGTTAGGATCGAACCCTAAATTGTAAGATAAAGTGCTTAACCAGAGTTAAGTCATTTTACAGTTGCTTCATAATGATATACAAAAAAATGCCACCCGAATGTGCATTTGAAGACAGTTATAACTGTTCATATCCATAACAAGAGCTTGAAACCTCTTTTCAAATCACAGTTAACAACCTTTGGTAATAGCATTTTAAAACTTGAATGAAGAAGCATTGATTTTGTTTTTAAAACCCTAATCACCATCATTATGGGTGATATAGAAAAGAATTATTTTTCAAATATATGAAACCTCATAACATAAAATCAATACCCATAACTGTCGCTGCCCAAGTTCAAACAACATAAAAAACTGAATGAAAGATTGTAATAACAAAATAACCTGGTGTCGGCCAAAAGAAATATCATAGCTGAAGATGAAATAAAAAAATCTACTACCACTATCGCATGACCTAGCACTGTCTTTTCCAGAAGATCCTACCAAGTTTGTTGTTCATTCCATATGTTTTCATGATAAAATGAAATGGTCAAACCCTAGCTTGAGAGGAGCTCTAAGCCAAGCTTTTCCTTGCATAATTAAAAAAAATAGACTATCATATATGCCTCGACCGGTGCGCCCAGTATGCCCTAGATGGGCCAATCACAAAGAGTAAATTATTCAAGCTTATCACCTACACTTTTCTTTAGAAACCTTCTCAGCCAGTTAACCCTTTAAGACCTGATGACCTTTGTAATATTTCAAACACAAGTCCTTCCTAGGACTTAAGTCACATGAAGAGATTACCTTGTAACAATGTATGTAAAGAATAAATAAAAGATCGAAACAAATATCTAGGGTCCTCAAGGTAAGAGAAATATGACCTCCATTATTTTATAAAACAAATATAACATATATCATCTGTCGAAACAAGAAGCATAGCACAACTGTCATCAAGTCTGAGATAAATGCCATTGCCACTGAATAGAAACATGTTTGTCACTGCCACTGAAGAATACCATTAATTATGCTAGGAGAGCATGTCACCACTTGGCCAACCAAACATATATCAACTGCATCATTACTAAACTGAGCATAGGCAAGTGAATATAGTACAATGTCAACATTACAAATGTCTACATCAATAAAATGGTTTACACCATGGTGTCAAACTCATAAAGCCATCATATATGTCAGCTAAAAGAATCAACCTGAGTATCAATGCCAAGTGAAACCAAGCTAGAAACATGATGAAACAACTGAACCCAACCTAGCAACATGATGAAACAACTAAACTAGAGTGATATGAGAAACCTTTACAAAGCATTGAAGCATATGTGCCACATACTGGCAACAATGTAAAACCATTACAAATCACTGAAGCATAGCAACATTTACCACTGGTAATCAAGGTAATCTCAAGATAAGCAATGTAACCAAAATGCAAACCACTGAAATAGGGAAACATGTGAAACATCAAGGTAATCAATGTAACCAAATCAATATCATGAACCACACAACCATATTAGTCATTAATATTGTGGCTTTGGCATTAGGGACAATAACTGAGGGTATCAACAAACTTAAGATCTAAAAGAAGTAGGTAGAGTTAGGACTCCACTGGGCTTGAGATTAGGTGCAAAAATGACAGAGAAATGGCAGGAATTATCAATTTTCATGTGTTAATCTAGAATGTCGAGGTCACCCATTTTACCAAGCAGGGTAGCTCCTTTTACTAAGGTAGGTTACTCAGGCAACCTTAAGGATGCTTAAGCAACCCCAATAATGCTCAGGTGACCCTAAGAATGCTCAGGAGACCCCACCATTCAATGGATGAAAAAGTAGTTTTCGATAAGCATGAGGTATGTGAGCAAGGCAAAAGGTTGGGAAGGACAAGAAAAAAGTGAGGGAGGGTCCTAAAGGTTGAGTAGACACTTCCATCAAGGTCAAAAAGGCTAAGAGAGATGTTTATTCATTCCATGTGGTCCATCAGTTGAACCACCAAATCACATTAGCCTATCATGTATGCCCATGCAATTTTGGGCACCTACATCATATTTGTCCCCTCAAGTATGATAGTCCACATAGAAGGTAGGTGCCATTTTCTAATATAGGCATGTGGGACACTATACTTACCTTTGTCATTATCTTGCATCTAAACCTACAAAATGAAAAACAAAGGTCATGCATAATATATGGTAACCTCAAAAATATGACTAAGATTGACAAGAGTGCTCACCATTGATGTAGATTTGAAAGAGATATTACCTTCATTGTTCACTCTCATCACCTATTTGAAACCAACAAGGTGGAGAATGAAAAGTTACTCAAGTGCATGTAATTGAAATATTATCTCAAATTATGTAGAAAATAGACAAGAGGATGTACCATGATGGTGAGGTGTGAGGTATACCTCTCACTTCATTTTACGTGAATGACCCACCAAAAACTACCCATGTATGTCAAGTTGGTTCATTTTGAGACTTAATTTGCACTCATGGTGAGGGAGAAAATTGGCCTCTAGATCAACAGTGATGGAATTGGGTAAAATTATAGTCAATAAAAAGCTTACGACAAGGGGATTGTGAATATGGTTGTGACTCATCCTTAGGCAGACCCACAAGTACAAAAATGAGAAAAACCCCTCTCTACCCTAGTTTCAATTTTTTATTGTTTTGTGTCAAAATGACCATAAAATTTAGGGTTGCTAGTTGCAAAGAGTAGGTGTCTAGGTGGGAAACATGCTTTTGTTTTTTCCATTTTCATGTCTAAGTTTGAAAAGTGCTTTTTGGGTTACCTTTGGGTTGTGTGTTTTGGCAGGTTAAGTCACCTAAGTGACCCCTGAGATGCTTGAGTGACCCTAGGGTCACCCCTTTTTCCACGGGCCAATTTCACAACTTGTGTTTTTTATTTTTTAGACTTTTTAGTCATTTAGATTTGGGTTTTTCTTTTTTTTTTTTTACATTTTTAACTTTTTCAACTTTTTTGGGTTTTGTGTTTTTATCATTTTTTAAGGTTTTCTAATTTTCAAAGTGACACGTGTGGTTGTGTTAACAAGACATGTACATTTTCTAGAATGCAATTAGATAATAGGCCTGATTTGTTAGCATCAATTTTTTAGTGTCAATTCTTCACCAATTGATGAAAAGTTCATATCTGCCAATTCAAATTTGGCAAATATATTGCAACCAGTGAGGGCCAAATCACCTGGATTTTATGAATTTTTGGTCAAATGCATTTTAATTCGTCACCAATTTATTTATGAGACAATTATAATTAATATTTTTGCCACTTTCACCTACGTGTTTCCAATGGGGAATCATTTGGAATTTCGGAGGCATGTTTTGATTTACTGACATATTTGCCAATAGCGGTATAAGTTCAACATGTATGAGGACCAATTTTTCCAATACCAATATAAATCCATGCTAATCCTAGAGCCATAATTGCCTTAAAAATTACAACGTATATTTTTTTTTATCATGGTTCAGTTTGCCCAACATTTATATGGACCATTTTACAATCATGAAGGATTCACCAAATTTTTGCTCTGCCATATTACAATCCCATGGGATTTGCCAAATATGGATTGATATAAATACAATTGACACTCTGAATTAATCTTTTATACATTTTATTCTACTTTGAGCTCTCAATTCATATGATAAACAAGTTAAAACTACAAGAATTAGCAAGTCACTGAAAGGCAAGTGATAATTTATTATTTGATTTATAAAATAAGATTCCTCTTGTTTATTTATCTCTCTGCCAATTTGGTTTCATTGTTATAAATGATATTGAATAGGGAGACATCTAGGCCCCAGGGATCTATATTCTATGATTCCTTCTTATTCATTTTGTTTGTTTACTATTTAGTTTTATTGTTACATAATATAGATGATATAAAAATTGACAAAATCTTTATAGTGACATTATTGAATTTCATACTTATTCACTCATCATCCCATATATTTGTGCCATCACTATATATGATCTCTTCCATAAACGGGCTAAAAAATATTTTTTCTATTCAAAAGCATTGTACTGAGTTTATCTATTGCATTATGTGTTGAGTCATTTTACTCAAATTGCATAAATCCAAATCCTTTAGATTAGTGTTGAGTCTTTGAAGGTGAGTTGTGAGCTTAAGTAAAAGGACATTTTTTTTGCAACTTTTAATTCATGAGCGAGGTTGAGTAGGAACAAGTTTCCTGAAAGTGGTAAAGGGAGCTCATCAAAATGTAAAACACACAATGTTATACTTTAGCAATGTTTACAATCCATTAGATCAAGCTACAACATCATGACTTGTACCATCTATTAATGAGCAAGGAAATACCTCAAAGGAATATTGGAATTAGTTGGATGACAATGCCATAGATGATGTTCTAGAAGATACCCAGGGTAGTGGGAATGATAATATTAATAAATTGACCTCAACAAGTGATAATGAAGAAGTAGATCATGCATGAAAGGGAAAAAGAAAAGCCAAATAAAAAATAGGGCATGAGTAGGATTTGACAAGAAATTTTTAGATTGATTGGGTGTCAAAGTACCTATTCATTAAACTAGTGGATAATGTAAACAAAGATTAACCTCCCATAAAATGCAGGTGTAAGTTTGTAGTTGGAAATATGGTAGGGATAAGAAGTTGCAGCTAAACATATTGGTAAAGTTTTTAAAAAATAAATCATAGATGGAAAAAAAAAATCAGTGATAAGATAGAAAATGAAGGAAGAATGTTTTCATGTTAAGCATGTCATAGAATATAATGGGCATATGGAAAGAAAGGTGAAGCTTGCTACATGTGGAGGTTCAGTTGAAGCTCAATTTACAAAGATGATGGGAGAAGCACAAATGGTAAAAACTATTTAGTTGAGTGTTGTTTTTCATATTTTGACTAGAGGTTGTCTTATTATAGACTACCTATAATATAATAGTTTATTATCTTTTATGAGCGTTCCTAACTTTCCTAACACACATTGGTCAATAACTAGTGGATGGGAATGGACAAAAATAAAAGAGTCAACTTTTATTGCATTATCTCTATATGAAGTTACAACAATAGATAATATTTCTTGGGTATGTATGCATGTGTATACTATATAAAATCATGTCCATCAACCTCATCTACTCTCTATTCATAAAATGAAGGAGAATGAAATATTGCAAAATCTATTTGAATTAGTTAATAAATCTTTGAATGAAATTGGAGGTATGGATGACTACACAATTACCAAAAAGTTGGTGTGTAAGGGCGGATGGAGCTATAGTAAGGTCAGGTCATAGAAATAGTCTTTGTGTAAAGATACAAACTTCTTGTTCACCATACATGATTGCCATTCACTAAATGGCCTGCATAATGAATTTAGCTTTTTAAATTGTGAGAAAGTTTTTAGCAATATCAAAAGTTGAAGATCTAGTCTACGATCTCCACTCATACTTCTACTAAAGTCCCAAATGATTTTTGGAATTTTAACATTTTTCTGAGGGAATATATGTAGGAAACAAGCTTCTTAAGGATGTTGATATCAAACGGATCTGCTTGCATGGCCCAATGCAAAGAGTTTTTTAAGAATATCAATCCTTGATTGGAGTAATGTATGAACATCATCTCATAGTAGATAGAGATCCTAACCTCTTACATAGTTTAAGTGACATAGAGACACTTCTAACTTTATCTAGTATTCTTCCCATGCTAGAGGAAATGAACATTCTTGTGGAAAAATCCCAAGAAAAAACTATGTATATTTCAAAATATACTAAGCTACGTAAAATGATATATACATGTGTAGACACCCAAAATTGTCCCAACTTTGTCCATGTCTAGCAACACCTTGTAAACATTATCCTAGACATCTTGTAGCATTTTGTCCTAATTTCCCTAATCCATTAAGCCAATTAATTAAATAAATTTTATTTATTTAATTAAAATCCCATTCAATCCCATCCTCATCCTACTTAGCCAATTAATTAAATAAATTTTATTTATTTAATTAATTTCACATGCATAATCCCATTTATCTTATCCCCATCCCAATTAATTAAATAAATTTTATTTATTTAATTAATTTTCACATCATATCTTATCTCATCCTATTCAACTTCTCAATTAATTAAATAAATTTTATTTATTTAATTAATATCCAACTCATATCCCAACTAATTCAAATATTTTATTTGAATTAAACACTCATCTTTCATCACATTCCAACACTTGTCTAGTCAATCATGTGTTACAACTTTTATCTTTCACATGCACAACTAATGGGACCTAATTTTAGTATTTATCTACACAAGCACACCTAAGCCTCATCCTCCTTTGCCACATGTCATATGACTACAATTTCTTGATGTGCAAGGAAACCTAACTTAATCCTATCCATCCATTTCACCTAAAGCCCTAATTGATCCTAGCCATCCATTGGAACCAAGCTTTTCCTATAAATCAACCCCCTCACAAGCCATTAGCATGCATTGAGCCTTAAGCACCCTTATTCTGTCAAATTTTCTAAAAGGGCATTGATCCTCAAGTATCCACATGCTGTTGAAATATCATTAGAGCCTTTGCATCCATCATCTATCTCCTTATCAACGTTATGCTGCGGAATCGAGCAATCAACACAACAAATTGATCAATCAATCGAGCTCATTTTGCATCTTCGAGGTATTGAATTATTTGGGTTTAGGTTATGCATTTCAATTGTTTGATCATTTCCATTTACAAATCCAAATTTTTCGATATACAACATGACTTGATAATTTATATCTATCAAAGTAGTCATTCATAAGTCCACAATTTAGTGGTTGACACTTGATGATAAATGTGGACAATATTTCTATTTATTTTACAATTTAATGCAAGTGGGGAGTTATGCATCTTTGTACGGGGATATGAGATACCAATGCACTATTTTTCCAAGAATAAACACACTTTTAAAGAAGAACCTATTACAAGGGAAGATTTTGACAAGATTATTAAATTTGTAAGTATTACTTTAAAGGATATTGTTGAGACCTTGTCCTTGCAGCTACAGGTTCCTCTTTCTGGCCTCTTTTCATTTTTTCCTGTATTTTCTGTCATTTCTGTTGATGTAGTGTCATTTCTATTTTTTTCTAGTTTTTCCCCTCATTGTTAATCACCCATTCGGGTTGCATTACTTTATGTGGGACTCATAGTGGTTCTGTAGTGATCTAGGATAGGTTAACTTCACATTCGACACCTCAAATAGCAGAACTAAGTATAGTCGTAGTGGAGAGTTCACTCAATCAAAGCTAGTAGATTAAGAAGTAACTTTCCCACGCTACAACAATGAATAACACATGTAGTGGCAATGATGAGATGCACTTAAGTGGACGTATGTAGATAGAATAAAATGAAGACTAGGATTAGGATGGTCCTCAATCTCATGGTCAAAGTTAGGAGATGATTTGACAATAGGAAGAGGTTTAGCACTTACTAGGTATTTATATTGTATCTGATAATCCAAACTATTGTTGATGATAATTTATTTGTCTATCACTAATACACATTTTTAATTTTTGTTTAAAAACTGATAAATTAACATATTATTATTTTCCAATGTTCCATTTTAGAATCTATATTTTAACCATTGTTATCAATTTTTTTTTAATTTAGAATCTAATTTTTCCACATTTTTCAATTTCTATTTAACAAATAACATATTATTAATAATTTCATATTATTATTGCATGATATTGATAAGTTTTATAGGCATTCAACTAAATGCATATTAATCAATAACAGTAGCCTATACAACAAATGTTTAATGTGTATCTAGAAACCAGAGCTTTCTTGAAGTAAGGAATCAAATAATACAGATAATTTAAACACATAAATGAATTTGAGTCTTATATTGATTTTCAAACGAAGGAATACATAGAAGTGTTACAATATCTTGCTCAAAAATAACTCTACACAATGCTCAATTAGAAACTCAATGACTCTTATTATCAAATCATTCTATTAGCTTCTATAGCATGCTCCACTATTCATCTGATGGAACTACAATTTTCTATAACTCATAGTAACTAACTTGTAAATTTGTTAACAATTCGTAACTGACACTAGATCTTTCCTTGAATGTATCAATCAAAGTTGGTTTCAAGGTTATCAATGGTTTGATAGAATTCAAAAAGTTTGCGTCATTTAGCTTCTAAGGAAACTATTCCTTATCCAACTTCATTGTATCCTCCATCTTCTTTTTCAAAGCACCCTTTCCAATGTATCAATCTAATTTGTCAAAAGCCACTAGAAAACAAAGCTCTTTGAAGTATTCTACCTTTTTATATATCTTCCACATCATTATTGCAGCTTGATCTAGAAATTCCTATGCTTCACCTAGCTTCATACACTTTTGAATGATAGATGGTGTTTTATTGAGGCATCAATTTGGTCTTGAATTCCTTTGGATGCTAATTAATTGTCACTAATTTTGTAGATTATTTGCAAAATTTTCTTTGCTAAATTGTCTCTCTTAAAGTCATCATGTTTCTATTTTCAAAAATATATTTTTTGATCTTATTATTCTATATTAGTGCCTCAGATCATCAATGAGTTCAAACAATTTAGACAAATCATTAGTCCTCTGCATTATTTCCTCCCAAATGTTATGTTTTATATGAATCATTGTTTCTCTATAAAATTCAAATACTTTGTTTTGAGAAGAATTTATTTCATTTTTTGCTTTCCTCAGCTGCAGCTGTAATTTTTCACTATCTGCTCTCTTCCTCTACTTTTTGTTTCCATAATTGTGCACTTTTTTCTCTTTGTCTAGTTTGACATTGACTTCCTTTAGGTTTTGTTGTAATTTTTCTGAATTGGCTCTTTCATTATCATAATTCTTTGTGCTTTCATCTAATTTTTGCTTTATTTCATTGATTTCCACCTTTGTTTGTTCATTGACATTGCTTGTAGATGTAGAGGCATATTTTTTTTATCCTTTTCTCTAATTCATTGCTCTTGTTATCTGCTGCTTTCCTCCTTGTTTTGTCATTTTCTAGGTCTACATGTAACTTTTCTATTTGATTATGCAACCTATTTCTATCTCTCTCTCACTTTAGCAATGATGTGTATACCACTTCATTGTTCCTTTTTGATACATTAATTCTGTCACAAATTTACATTCTAGAAAAAACCACTTGGATGGTGCTCACCTCATACTCAAAGTGATGCATCTGATCCTCTGGTTTATTTTGAAATCTGGGCACAACAATCATGTACTTCATGGTTTTTGTATCTTGGTCATACATAAGCAATACCTTGGTTGTTGCAATCTCTAAAGTTATAGTAGCTTTGTTAGTGCCCCAATTTTTTGACCCTAAATTTACAAAAAAATCTAAGTTTGGACCCCCCTTGTGCTCAAAATGTACCCTTGGTGTCTATTTATTTCCCCCTTTTCATTTTGGTGCCTTACCCAAGTTGAATAAATGTCAAAATTTGTCTAAGTTTTAACCTTTCATTAGGTTCATAGGTTCGTGAACCTATTGAAAACCTGAAAGCCTTATGTTGCGACAATTTGGCAAGTTCATGAATTTACAAACCTACCGAAAAGGTTCTCAAGTTGGGAGTTAGCCCAAAATGCTAAAATGGAAGAAGAGAATGAAATGAAATGGTTTTGGGGATTTGAGAGGTTCACAAACATGGGAACCTTTCGAAAAGGTTCATTAGTTAGTCAATTTGTCGAAAGGATGAAATGGTTCTTAAGTTTGCCAAATGTCCAAATGATCGAAAGAAGAGAAAGGAAGTGAACAAAGAAGAGTATTTTTGGTATTTGGTAGGGTCGTAAACTTGATGAAAGGTCAAAAAGGTTCAGGAATTCATGGTTTTGTCAAAAGACGAAGGAAGACAAAGAAAAGAGAGATGATTTCAGGAAGTTTGTTGGTTCACGAACTCACCGAAATGCCGAAAAGGTTTTAAAGTGAAAGTTTAAAAGGTTGGCATGGTAAATAAAAGTAAGATTTAAAATTAAAATCCTACCAAGAATATAAAAGGTAGCCCAACTGAAGGGAAAAGGGTAGTTGTAAAAGTGTTAACAGGCATTCATGCTTCCATCTACCCTAGTATGCTTCAACTACTTTCAGAAATTGCCATTAGTAAATCCTTAGGGGTCGTAGACATGGTAGGTAAGTTTCATAAACCCCAAGACTCATGTAGGTCCACTTTGATGAATTCCTTGTACCAAGGCATGGGTGAACACTCTAAGTGAGTATAGTTTCAAGTGCAACCCTTGTAAAGATGTTGCGACAAGC
Source organism: Cunninghamia lanceolata (assembly GCA_027924645.1). NCBI lineage: Eukaryota > Viridiplantae > Streptophyta > Pinopsida > Cupressales > Cupressaceae > Cunninghamia > Cunninghamia lanceolata. The sequence continues at coordinate 6,652,787 of BSBN01000398.1, read as the reverse complement.
GTGGGTGACCTATGGATGTGTTTCCCACTTAAAATCCACATTCAAACAATAGGAATGAATGTAATGCTATATATACATGTTTGTAAGATGTAATAGAGGGGGGTTATTGGACCAATTCATGACTTTATGTGCTTAGTAGGTTCTAGGGTAACAAATGATGTAATAACTAGCTCTATAAATGATGCTACAAACTTGTAAATCGGGGGAAAGGGTAGTCTAGTGGGTTTTACTTGTAAATGGTATGTATCCATGGTAGGCATGTAATATATTAGGATGGATTTCAAACCTAGTTGATGTCTCTCACTTGCCACATTTACTGGCATGATTGTAACAGAGGTTGAGTAATGTTGACATGCATTCTAATGCATTGCAAAGCTTTTGAAATGGTCTTCTTTTATTACATGTGGGGTGTTATTGATCAGTTCTGAATAATTAAGAATGTATATCTATAAGTTTCCTTATTCCATGAGTTTGTTTGAATATGCAAGCATGAGTCCATTTCTAATTTACAGACTTGTTCTTCATCCTCTTTGCAAGTTTGGACTCTATTTACCAATGTAGTAGGCACCAATATGATTGGTGAAGGGACAACACTTTTTAAATCATAAATCTTTCTCTTTTTTAGCTATAGGAGTAGGTTTAGGTTACACCATGCTTGCATGATTCAGTATTGTAAACTCAGTCATATCTTATGCAATATTGAAATTGGACATCATTAGAGAATCATGCTAGTGTGTTTCTCCTTCTTACCCATGTGTATACAATGTTAAGTGGATTCATCTATTGGGGAAAATATAGTGTAAATGTCATCTTTTTGGTGTAGGGTAAGAGTGGAATTGTATTTGTTTATCAAAGGTTTGATTGGTCTATATGTAGCTAGTGTTAACATGAACTTAGTGACAATTATAGGGGTTCATAGCACATTGGGTATAGATGTTTAAGAACCTACTTTTTAAGCTGTTATTTATGGTGTTGAGATCTCAGGGAATACCCCCCTTGGCCTTGTAGAGCCTAAAGTCAAAGGTGAGTTTACCCACTCACAACAATTATTCCATTCATGTAACTATTTGAGGATAAGTTTTACCCATCACCTCTGGTGACACATCCCTGGCCTTAGGTATTGGTGTAATTCTTTAGGATATGTGGACATGCATGTTTGAGAACCAATAAAAATGGCATCATTATCGAGGACAAAATTGAGGGTTCTAAATTGATATGAAGACTCTAATAGTAATTAAACTCAGAAATGTTTTAGCCATGGTGGTTTTGTCTATTCCACGGATTTCCTCATTCCATTGAGGTGGTGACTCTGCGATTATATTTCAAAATTTCTACTGTTGATTGATGTTTGCTAGTGGCACAACAAATTTTAATCCACATTGGTGCAACAACAGGTTGAGTTACTTACAGTGTTTTCTCTTTTCCTCTCCTAAAGAAAGATTTATTATGTAGAGAATGTAATTTTTTTGTACCATGTATGTTGTATAGTCATGGATCACTAGTTTAAGATATATGTAAAATCTAAGCATGAATTGATTAGATTCATGCTAGATCAAAGGCCCAATATATGATATTGGTGAATACAATCTTGACTAATATAGTGACACTTCATCTAAATGCACAAACAATTGTGCATATGTAATTCAAAATAATAAACTAGTTGTGAATTCCTAAAACCCATTTGAATGAGAGCTTATTGACTTGGTAAGCGACATAAGCATGCTTGACTTGGACACATAGTAGTTCCAAAATCAATTTGCATCTACAAGTACACAATAGATTACAACAACAGTGTGTGATGATGAGAAAGATGATTTTATTACTAATTCTAATGAGTTAGATGCACACGTCTATGACCTTGGTTCACTTGCCCAATATTTGCAAAGCCTTAGGAGGTAGGGTGATGAATCATTGCCACACTTTCATAATAGGTTTGTTTCTACAATCAACAATCTCCCAAATGAACTTATACTTGATGAAATTATGCACATAGATTTGTATTGTGAAACTTTTCACTCTAGTGCAAGTTAGCTACCCCTTGGATATAAACCAAAAAATTTAAAGATGGATTTTGAGTGGGCTGATGCTACTAAGTCAAAACTTGATGCTAACATTCCTTCTTAAGATGCTAAAGGGGTTAAGGTTGCAACTCCTATTGTTTAGAATGGTGGGTCAAATCAAGTAGATGGTGGTGTTGGCAAAATGGATACAACATGGGATCAATTTGATACTGTGGTAAAAAAGATAGAAATTGATGATAGTGCAACACTGTATGATAGCGATGCAGATGAAGAGGCTAGCGTTTGTACTAATTTTTTCTTAGATAGGTTATTTTGTGATTTTGAAAATGATGGTAACTATTTATTTGAGGAACTCCCATGCTTTGTTCCTCTTGGCGGTGATCTCAATGTTACTATTGCAAGTAAGGAAGTTGAAGTGCAAGATTTTTGTTATTCAATTGATGTGCTTCATTTCTTTATTGATTTAGATGATGATGCTCACACCTTCTCTGTTGCGAATGAGAATGAAGAGTTTGAAGGTGTGCATGATCTTATTGTTCTGGATCATGAAGTTTTTAATATTGGTAAATTTTTAGAACTTAGTTTGGAGCAGCTTTCATATGTTGATGTGAACTACATCGAGTACACCTTTCTGGGCTCATTGGTTGAGCATGCTAATAATAGTGTTGTGTGTTGTCATTATGATAAAATTGCTTCTCTAGTGGAAGGTGAAGAGGAAAAAATTATTGGTCTATTTATTTGTGGGATAGTTGGGCTGCAAGATGGATTTGAGCAGTCACATGACATAGCCCAACTTGAGGTTGCACTTGAACTGGATCCATTTCAGCTAGATGTTCAAGAAAAAATTTATATTCATGCTAATTTATGTGTAGGTCTAGATATAAATCATGCTACTAAGGAGTTTGGAGGAGAATTTTGCTATGTGGGTCAGCATGATGAGTGTTCCTACTACTTATGGTTGCCATGTCTAGATGGCAGTCACTTCATCTTCCATCATGATGATCTAAAGAGTTACACTTTGCTTGCACATGTTTAGATGAAGCTCAATTTGTTACTACTCGATGATCAATGCAATTTCAGCTTGAGGATGATCAATTTCTTCTTCAAGCTTGTCTTTGACAGAGATAAGTAATATGCAGTAGTTTTTTCATGGCCTTGTGCCATGGATCATATTTGTAGGGTCTAACCTACAAATGTGTGTAAATTTTGTTTACAACCATAGTCTATCCTCTGTACTTCCTTTTCCATTGGTTGCAAGTGTTCTTTTACATAGCTTGTTGTGTTTTTCCTTGTACATAGTAGCTTGTCTTTTGTTTCCCCTCCCTCCTCGTCCCCTTTTGGATTTTGCTCTACTCCCAAAGATAGTTGGATCCTTGTTGTTCCTATAAGAGGCACATGTCCCCAATCAAAGCTAGTGTTAGTGCCCTAATTTTGTAAAAAAAATCTAATTTAGGACCCCCTTATGCTCAAAATGTACCCTTGGTGTCTGCTTATTTACCCCTTTTCATTTTGGGGTCTTGCCCAAGTTGAATAAATGTCAAAATTTGTTTAAGTGTTAATCCTTTCGGTAGGTTCATAGGCTCATGAACCTGCCAAAAACTTGAAAGCCTTGTGTTTCAGTGATTCAACAGATTTGCAAACTTGCCAAAAAGGTTCTTAAGTTGGGAGTTGGCCCAAAATTACAAAAAGGTTCTTAAGTTGGGAGTTGAATAAATGTCAAAATTTGTTTAAGTGTTAATCCTTTCGGTAGGTTCATAGGCTCATGAACCTGCCAAAAACTTGAAAGCCTTGTGTTTCAGTGATTCAACAGATTTGCGAACTTGCCAAAAAGGTTCTTAAGTTGGGAGTTGGCCCAAAATTACAAAATGGAAGAAGAGAAAGAAATGAAGAAGAATGTTTTTTGGTGATTCAAAAGGTTCATGAAACTACAAACCTTCTGAAAAGCTTTGTCAGTTTTCCATAAATCTGAAACGATTCTTAAGTTTTCCAAATGTCCAAATTCCTGAAAGAAGAGAAAGGAAGAGAATAAAGAAGAGTGTTTTTCAACATTTTGGTAGGTTGCAAACTTGTCAAAAGGCCAAAAAGGTTTGAGGGTTTGTTGTTTTGCTGAAACACTGGAAGATAAAGAAAGACAAAGAAACAAGAGAAGATTTCAGAAAGTTTGTTGGTTTGTGAACTCACTGAAATGTCGAAAAGGTTTTAAATTGAGAGTTTAAAAGCTTGGTGTGGTAAAGAAAAGTAAGATTTTAAAATTAAAAGCATGCTAAGGATATAAAAGACAACCTAACTAAATGGAAAAGGGTAGTTGTAATAGTGTCAACAGGCATTCATGCTTCCATCCACTCCAGTACAGTTCAACTACTTTCAAAAATCACAATTACTAAATCCTTGAGGGTTGTAGGCATGGTAGGTAAGTTTCATATGCCCCAAGACTTCTGTAGGTCCATCTGTGATGAATTCCTTGTACCAAGGCATGTGTGAACACTCCAAGTGAGTATAGTTTCAAGTGCAACCCATGTGAAGATGATGCAATGAGTGTGGGTGACCTTTGGACATGTTTCCAACTTAAAATCTATGTCCAAACAATAGGAATGAATGTAACACTATATATACATGTTTGTAAGATGTAATAAAGGGGGGTCATTGGACCAATTCATTACTATATGTGCTTGAACAGGTTCTAGGGTAACAAATGATGTAATATCCATCTATGTAAATGATGTTGCAAGCTTGTAAATTAAGGGAAAGGGTAGTAGATGGTATGTCTCCATGGTGGGGATGAAATATCTCAAGAGGGATTTCAAACCTAGTTGTTGTCTCTCACTTGCCACATTTGTCAACATGATTGTAACAAAAGTTGAGTAATGTTGATAGGCATTCTAATGCATTGCAAAGCTTTTGCGATGGTCTTGTTTTGTTGCATGTGGGGTGTTATTGATTAATTCTAAATAATTAAGAATGTTTACCTACAGTTTTACTTATTGCATAAGTTTGTTTGAATGTGCAAGCATGGGACCATTGTTGATTTGTAGACTTTTCTTCATCCTCTTTGCGAGTTTAGACTCTGTTGCCCAATGGAGTAGGCACTAGTTTGATTGGTGAAGGGATAAAAAATTTTAAATCATAAATATTTCTCTTTTTTAGTTGTAGAAGTAGGTTTCAGTTCCTCCATGCATGCATGATTTAGTATTGTAAACTTAGACATATCTTATGCAATATTGAAATTGAACATCATTAGAGAATCATGCTAGTGTGTTTCTCCTTCTTACCCATGTGTACACAACAATAAGTGGATTCATCTGCAGGAGAAAATATAATATAAATGTCATCTTTGGGTGCAAGGTAAGAGTGGAATTGTAGCTATTTATCAAAGGTCTGATAGGTCTATATGTAGTTGGTGATGACATGAACTTAGTGACAATTATAGTGGTGCATAGCACATTGGGTATAGTTGCTTAAGGACCTAGTTTTTAAGATGTTATTTATGTTGTGAAGATCTTAGGGAATACCCCCCTTGGCCTTGTAGAGCCTAGAGTTGAAGGTGAGTTTACCCACTTAGCAATTAGTCCATTCATGCCACTATTTGAGGATAAGTTTTACCCATTACCTCTATTGACACATCCCTAGCCTTAGGTATTGGTGTAATTCTTTAGGATATGTGGACCTACATGTTTGAGCACCAACAAGTTGTACTCTCTAGCACTTGCTTCTTGTGTCTTTTAGATTTTTCTACTTTCTTGTTAAACTTAGCTTTGTAATCAAAACTTAGGACTATTGACACAATCGAATGCTTGAATGGAAAATGAATAGTTACATTTTGGGGGGCATTTCTAATTGTTTGAGGCTAAGGATTAGCTATTCCTATCCTAGTCATTCTAACAATAGGAGGGTTTCCTACTATAAGTAATTTATTTGAGGTGTAAATGGAGATAGTTGGAGTTGAAACTATCATAATCTTTTGCCTCTTCTCATGGTCTTATTCACTAAGATTCTCTATAGTATCTTTTTCTATTGAGCTCTTGTGAATACTTTTTATAAACACTACTACTATAAGTTGTACTCTCTAGCACTTGCTTCCCGTGTCTTTTAGATTTTTCTGCTTTCTTGTTAAACTTAGATTTATAATCAAAACTTAGGACTATTGACACAATCGAATGCTTGAATGGTGAAGGAATGGTTTCAGTGTTGGGGGAATTTCTAACTATTTGAGGCTGAGTATTAGCCATTCATGTCTCAGTCACACTAACAATAGAAGGGGTGCCTACTAGAAATAATTTCTTTGAGGTGGAAATAGAGATAGTTGGAGTTGAAACTATCATAATATTTTGCCTCTTCTCATGGCCTTGTTCACTGAGATTCTCTATAGTATCTTTTTCTATTGACCTCTTTTGAATATTTTATTGTTGTAGCACTTGTTGACCACTACTACTACCTGTACCATTACCACTAGTAGCACTATATTCTCCACCATATCCTTTACGAATTGAATGAGAATATTGAAGATCTAAAGACCCTTGTGGCACTGGTTGTGATTGTATCTAACTTTGAGGATTTGACACTAGAACAAATTTAATTGTACTAACCTTACTTGTATGCTCTTGGACTTGTTTATGATATCAATGGTTCAAAAGTAATTTCGGACCCGATGAACATTTGAAAGGCCCAGTACATTTTAGCTCCCAGAAAGATGTTATATTAGATGAGATGGACATCCAATTCAACAAAAATATTTTTGAGTACTCAAAAGTTAAAAATAATAAAATCAAAACAATGGTTCCAAACAATATTAAATAATTTCAAGTAGCCATTATATAGTGAGTTGGTTTTTGGATGATAAATTTATTCCTATTTTTAATTTAATTATTATTTGTTTTGGTTTAAGATTTATAAATTATATTTTATTTTTAATTTTATATTTAGATTTGTAATTATATGTCTAAATTTTTATTTTTTTATAAAAGTTTTTAATGCATAAATAATGTAATTTGATTATATTTTTTAATATAATATTTTGAATATAACAATTTCATTTTATCCATTGTTTATTTGAAAAATTGGAACTATATCAACACATTTTATTCATTATAGAGAGAGAGAGAGACTAACGTATACTTAGAACACACCATAGAATGAACAAAATGGAGCCAAAGAAGGAAGTAATGTTGTGAAAGACTAGGTTGGAGTTATATTACATCATTATATAGTTAGTATAATAGTAAATAAATAAATTAACATGCAAATGTTAATTTATAAATTTTAGGTTAGTTACTTCTTATAAATAAAATTATAGTTAGTTGTATTGGGAGTTAAATTCCTATAAGTATTTTAGGAAGTTTATACGGGAAAACATTGTGCCTTTATAAGCCAATGTAATACAATGTTTTGATCATCCCGATTGTATCCAAAAATATCAATATAATATTTTATGTTTTTATTGTTGTATAGTAATGGTTTGATTCAATTTGTTTATGCTCACCATTTCAATATGGTATCAGAGCAGTAGATGGTTATGGGAGTTGGAAAGGAGTTTTGTGAAGAAGCCATGAGAAATAGTCATGATGACCAATGACAAACATATTAATTCAAGAGAATATGACCGTCATTCTATTTATTGGTAAATTGATTCGATTTTAAAATCATGTTTTTTAAATAAGTGTAACACAGTCTCACCAAAACTACAGTATCTCTCTCATTTCATATTGAATTTTTAAAATTTAAAGTGTTTTGGAAATCTAACAAAGATAGGAATAAAATCCAGAAATGTTTTGAGGATATTGTGAGTATTTTATAAGTAGTTTGATGCATAAAAGTGAGCAGCAAAATAGTGGTGTGAATATTTTTTTGGAGAAGTTTTCACATAAATCTTGGCTGCATGGAATGAGAGTAGAAGAGAAAATCATTTAAGGAAACATCAATCTAAAAGTAAAGCAATTAGAACATAGTTGAATTCCAAATGTGAATGAAGGCAACATCCAAAAATGTGAATGAAGAAGGCAACATTCCAAATTACTTGTTGGGCAAGTGAAGAAATATAAAGAAGGCATTTTACATTCTCATATGTGGCTTGTGAACTTGCATAGAAGTTTGAAGGCATTTGAATCCACTTGCTAAGTGCTTCCATCAATGTTTCAATGTGCAAATGGAAATGACCCGAACTTGTAAGGTGCAATTCTATATTGCATTGTATTGTTTTAGGGTTTGATATTCTTGTTCAAGATGCATTTTAATATTTATTTTGTTTGGGAAAAATGTATGAAGGATGAAAGATAATTGGGTTAAAATTTGGGAGTTAAAAATTTACATCTTTTACTTTGTTTAGCAAAGTAATATTTTTTGGAGTGATAAGTGTAAATTTAGATTTTGTGTGTTTTGCATTTGGAAAAATAAGGTGAATAATTATTTTTGGATTTTGGAAATAAAATTTTGAAAACATAATCATAAGGGGCTAAAGTATTTGAAGACATTTTGTCTTCTACGAAGAAATAAGGACAATTAGAGGAATGATTAAAGGTTAGGTTTTTATTGGTCCATTTTGGGTGGAATCTGACACCTTGTTAATTTTATTTTATTTTATCATGGCTACATATATATTAAACATTGTTGGTGCTCTCGGGGCCATGTTTGTTACACTTGGTGGGGCCTTCAATGACTCACATGCTTGTGCTATCAAAGATATTAATTAGACTTCAAATTGATAAAGTGTAATAGGTTCAATTGGAGGCAAGAGGTTTTTCATCATCTCGATCTAGCTTCTTGTTCAAAGATGATACATTGCATGAGAAGCACCAGTTTCAGTTTGTATCCCTTCATCGAGCAGGGGGAATGATAGTGATTTGTTGGTTTGTGGATATTTGAGTTTGTCTCGATCCATAGATTTGATGAGTGGTATCATGGATAGTTGAGTTTGTCTCGATCCAAAATTTTGCAAGTTTGTATTTGTGGATTTTGGAGTTAGTCTTAATCCACAAATGGAGGAGAGTTACTATGGATAGTTGAGTTAGTCTTGATTAACAGTTGGTTGGTGTTTGTATTATGGATAGTTGATTAAGTCTCGATTCGCAGTCAGTTGGTGATTGGCTTGTGAATAGTTGAGTATGTCTTGATTCATAGGTATTCTGCACGTTTGACAATCAGGAGATCCATTGTCAAGTTTAGTTTGGTGCTTCCTGGATGAGCAAGGAGGATTGGTGGATAATTGAGTAAGTCTCGATCCATCAAAGTTTCTAGAAGGGCTGTTGTGTTTAGTCCTTGTAGTATTCTGTCCTTTATTTAGATTGATGTAATAAGGGGGGAATGTTGGGGTTGTTGGAAGCTTGCTGGTGTTGTCATTGATGTCAATCTCTAGCAAATGGTTCACTTGATTTCCAAGTGCTTTTGAGAAAATGTGAATAAAAAGGTGTGCAGTGTGATAGAGGTATGTTTAGTGTTATGCTCCACATTTATTTATAGTTGAAAAGATATGCTTGTGTGGTTTGGAAGTGATTATTAGAGGTGTTTAGAGGTGTTATATCTAGAGTTTCAGGTTTTGGATTGTGCGGCAATGGAAGATGTGTTTGATAGAGTGTTTGACTGTGAAGAAAGTTGTCTGGGAGAAATGAGACTGCTTCGCATTTCTCCACACTAAGGCTTCTTGTCTTGCAGATTTAGGAATGTGCTTATATCATCTGTGTCTATCTTCCCTTGAATTTTCTAATGTTGGGTTGCTCCGCAAGTTCAATTTTTGTTGGTGTTCAGTGGTTGTGCATCCTGATCTGCAGAATGAAGACATACTTTGCTTTAGGTGGTTGTGGTAGTGTTGAAAAAGATTATGATGAGGTTGGCATATTCTAAAAATATGTTTGGATGCTATGGAATACTTCCTTATGGTCTACATGATGTTTTTGGTCTTGGAGAGGCATGTATATGGTCTCTTACTTTGTTTGTTCAGGTTTGCCTGACATGGCTTACTAGCATTATTTGCAGAGGTACCTTGTGGTTTGTAGATGAGATGAACAACATGGTGATACAGATTTGAGTCCTATTTAACCCTTGGCATGGTCCACTTTCACTTCTTTCCACCACGGAAGTGTTTAGTGCCAACCTATTTGGTGTTCCACTCTTGAGGTGCACACATTTCATTAAGGCCAACCTAATTGAGATTATCTTATGTCATGGATGGTATAAATGCAAGATGAAGCCATGTGGAGCAATGTAGAGAAGATGGTGTGAATGTGAATCAAGGGTGGTTAATTGAGTGTGAGCTTAAATGCCTATGACTCTCGGATGCAACGAGCATAAGGTGTCTACATTTTAGTTAGCTTGAAGTTGTTGGAGGCAGGGAGCTAAAGGTTGCAGATGGCATAAAGTTACAGTGGTGGATTTCTCATGTTTCTTTGAGATAGTGAATCTCTCTGTAACAATCCTCTTCTATTCTTCTCTCTTCTGGATAGTGAGTCCTTCTGTCAGTGAGCCTTTCTTCTGGCATTGAGCCTTTCTTCTGGGCAGTGAGCCTATTTGTTTTCGGTGTTGCTATTCATATATATGTGAGCTAATCCTCACCGTGATTTTTCCCTTCTTGGGTTTTCCACATAAATCTGGTGTTCTTATGTGTTTAAATGTGCTTACATTAATGCTTCATATGTTTACATTCTACTAATGCATAATAAGAGGTTAATGATTGGAATAGCATTGAGAGTTTTAATGTTTTAAAACACAACTAATTCACCCCCCTCTCAGTCATCCTATGCATTCTAACAATTGGTATCAGAGCAAGGTTCCTTGAAGAAGCTTAACCACTTGAGGTAGATCTGGATGGCGCACAGGAAAGGTATTGAGGTTCTAGTGTTTGATGGAACAAATTATTCTTTTTGGAAGACTAGGATGGAAAGATTTCTTATCTCATTAGGATATGGTGTGTGGAAGTTAGTTGAGAAGAAATATACTATACCTACTAATGGTCTAAAGGATGAAGATGAGATTAAAGAATATGAGAATAATGGCAAGGCAAGGAGTGCTCTTCTAAATAGTCTTTTTGATTTTGAATTAGTGAAGGTAATGAACTACAAAACTACTCATGAAATTTGGAAGAAATTGGAAGGTATTTATGAAGGAGATGATAAGGCCAAGTAAGCAAAGATGCAAAATTTAAAGGCTAAGTTTGAAACCCTAAGGATGTCAGAGGGTGAAAATATTGCAAGCTACATGCAGAGAGTGGATGAAGTTGTCAATTCCATCAATGGTCTAGGTGGCAAGCTGGAGGAAAGTGAAGTGGTAAAGAAGTTACTAAGAACTCTTCCAAAATCTTATAGTGCTAAAAATTCTACTATTGAAGAGACTCAAAATTTGGATAATTATTCTAGGGATCAAATGTTTGGTACTTTAACTACTTTTGAGATAAGAGAATTTGGTCAAGATGATTCAAGAAAAGAGATTGCTTTTAAGGTTAACAAAATAGAAAAGAATGATGAATCAGATTTAGATGATTTTGATAAAATAGAAGCAAATTTTGTAAGCAAATTGAAAAAGGGCTCTGGAAAATATAGAGGTAAGTTACCCTTCAAATGTTTCAGTTGTGGAAAGATAGGTCATTATGCTTCAAAAAGTCCAGTCAAAATTTCAAGTGACAAATACAAGGATAACAAAGGTAAATCAATCAAGAGAAGTTATTATGTTAAAGAAGATGATAGCATATCTGATGATGAAAGTAATGAATTCTTGTTCATGGATCTAAGTGTTGGAACTAATTATGTTGACTCTGAAAGATGTATGAAGGAAACTACTACGAAAATAGGGCACAATGTCAAAGGAGCTTTGGTAACTATTTTTCATGCAAGAGAAGAGGAAAATCACCAGATAATTGATAGTGGATGTTCAAATCATATGACAGGTGATAAGAATAAGTTTGTCAAGCTTGACAAATTTAATGGAGGTTTTGTTAAGTTTGGAGATGATGCATCTGCTAAGATTTGTGGAAGAGGCTCAATCAGTTTTGATGGCAAGCACAATACAAATGATGTTCTCTATGTCAAGGTTCTCCAACATAATCTTCTTAGTGTAGGACAAATGTGAAGTAGAGGATATAACCTTGTATTTCATGATGGTGGCTACAAAATTAGAAAAATAAATAAATCAAGTTCCAGAACTCTAGTTGCTACAGGATCAAGGACAAAAGGAAATGTATATCAACTCAAAGGTGCCAATGGTATGTGCCTTATCACTCAAATTAATGAAAGTTGTCTATGGCATAGAAGAATGTGTCACATCAATTTTGATAGTCTAGTGAGGATCAACTCTACTTAAGTTGTGAGGGATCTGCCAAGAATTACTAAGCCTACCAATGCAATCTGCAAGGAATGTCAGATTGGGAAGAAAACAAGGAAGAATTTCAAGTTCAAAGAGTATTCTACCATAGGACCTTTGGAGTTGGTGCATATAGATCTATGTGGACCTACAAGAGAAGGAAGATTTCATGGTGACAAGTATTTCAAGTTGTTTATTGATGATTACCCTAGAATGACTTGGATAACTTTTCTCAAAGAAAAATCAAAAGCTCTAGATAAGTTTAAAGCATTTAAGGTTATGGTTGAAAATGAAATTGATCTGAAAATCAAGTGTTTGAGGTCTGACAGAGGTGGTGAGTTCACCTCCAATGTGTTTAACTACTTTTGTGAAGATCATGGAATAAAGAGGCATTTGTCAGCCCCTAGGACTCCTCAGCAAAACATAGTTGTGGAAAGAAAGAATAAGACTATTCAAGAAGCAACAAGGACAATGTTGAAAGAAGCAAATCCACCAGATATCTATTGGAGAGAAGCTATTCACACTGCAGTCTACATACAAAATAAGTGCAAGCAAGGGTAAACAGTTCAAAGACTCCATATGAGCTATGGTATGGAAGAACTCCTACTGTAAAATATTTTAGAGTGTTTGGAAGCAAGTGCTGCATTAGGAGAGATGAAGAAAATTTGGGAAAGTTTGATACAAGAACAGATGCAAGAATCTTTCTTAGATATTCCACAAAGAGCAAGGCTTATAGGTGCTACAACAAGAGGATGAAGAAATTAGTGGAAAGTGCAAATGTCAAAGTGGATGAAGAACCATATCAAAGCTCAGTGCTAATAGAAGGATATGAATCTGATGAGCTCCCTTGCAGAGAAGAAGAAAGAGAAGAAGAAAAGGAAAAGGAGAAGCAAGTTGATGAAGAAGGTGCTCTAGAAAGGATTCCTAAGACCCCCAAGTATGTGCAGAAGAATCATTCTGAAGACTAGATCATTAGAGATAAGAACAAAGGTGTATTAAAAAGAAGAACTATTACCATGGTAGATGAACATTTAAACTTGTGTTTATTGTCTAAAATAGAACCTAAAACAATGACTGAAGCATGCAAAGATGAACACTGAATCAAAGCTATGGAAGAAGAACTGATGCAAATTGAGAAAAAATAGACTTGGGAAATTGTCCCAAGACCTGCAAACAAAAATGTAATAGGAACTAAATGGGTTTTCTGAAACAATTTGAATGAGAATGGAGAAGTAGTAAGAAATAACTTTAGGCTTGTTGTAAATTGGAGGCCATTAAAATGTTCTTGGCCTTTGTAGCTCATAAAGACTTCAAAGTTTATCAAATGGATGTGAAATCTACATTCTTGAATGGAGAATTGGAAGAAGAGGTATACATTGAACAACCAGAAGACTTTCAGTTATCAGATGATCCAAATATGGTATGCAAACTGAAGAAGGCATTGTATGGACTCAAACAAGCTCCTAGATCTTGGTATGCAAGGTTGGATAGGTACTTGCTGCAACAAGGATTCAAAAAGGGCACTGCAAATAGAAATTTGTACTTCAAAATTGAAGAAGATCAAATCTTGATTATGGAGGTGTATGTTGATGATATAATCTTTGGAGGAGATGAAGGTCTGTGCAAGAGATTTGCAGAAGAGATGCATAAAAAATTTGAAATGTCAATGTGTGGAGAAATGAATTTCTTTCTTGGATTACAAATCAGTCAATCAGAAAAAGGTATTTTCATTTCATAGTCAAAGTATGCTAAGGAAATGTTGAAGAAGTTTGGAATGGAAGACTCCAAACCGGTATGCACTCACATGACTATTGGTTGTAAGTTAAGCAAAGATGATGAATATCCTAAGGTTGATCAGAGCAAGTACATATCAATGATTGGTGGATTGTTATACCTGACTGCTACTAGACCAGATATCATGCATGCAGTTTTCCTTGTGGCTAGATTTCAAGTAGATCCAAGAGAATCACATGTTACAATAGTAAAAAGGATATTTAGATACTTGAAAGGCACTCTGGATTTTAGCTTATGGTACCCTAAAGATATTAATTTCTCCTTGAGTGCATATACAAATGCAGATTAGGCAGGATGTACAAATGATAGAAGAAGTACAAGTGGTGGTGCTTTCTTTCATGGAAGTAGACTAGTTTCATGGTTGAGTAAGAAGCAAGACTCAAGATCATTATCTACTGCAGAGGCATAGTACATTGTAGCAGCATCCTGTTGCACATAGGTATTATGGATGAAGCAGACATTGAAGGATATCAAAGTATCATATGATGAACCTATTCCTATCTTATGTGATAATACAAGTGCTATCAATATTTCAACGAATTCAGTAATGCATTCAAGAACAAAACACATCTTAATCCGATATCACTTCCTAAGAGAGAAGGTTGCAATGAATGAGGTGAAATTGGATTATATGCCTACCGATGATCAAGTTGCAGATATCTTTACAAAGGCTCTCCTTAAGGATACTTTTGAGTATATCTGGCAGAAGTTAGGGGTTATTGCCCCTCCTTCTTTTAACTAGATGCATAAGTGTGTGCATCTATCCAAGAAGCATTTCACGATACATTCCTAGTCTTGGACTGATGTTGTAAGCTACCTCTTAAGGGGAGCTGGTTGGTACAGTTAGATGGAGCATATCTTATGACCCTAAGGGGGAGAGTGCAGAAAAGTGAAAGTAGTGGAGTGAGAGCAAGTGCTTGCTGGTGTTGCAAGTGTTGCCCTTTGCCATTGATGTCAAAGTGGGAGAGAGTCAAAGTGGTTGAAAAACCATTATGTAGGAAAGTGTGTGAAGAGTAAGAGTTGTTGTAGTTAGGGGGAGTACTACTGAGCTGCTAACTGATTGCTTTGGTCTTGATGGTTTTTCAAAAAGTTGTTGTTGCCATCAATGGCAAAGGAGGAGATTGTTGGAATCTTGCTAGTGTTTTAATTGATGTCAACCTCCAGCAGATGGTTCACTTGGTTTCCAAGTGCTTTTAAGAAAATTTGAATAAAAAGGTGTGCAGTTTGACAGAGGTATGTTTAGTGTTATGCTCCACATTTCTTTATAGTTGAAGATATGCTTGTGTAGTTTGGAAGTGATTATTAAAGGTGTTATATCCAGAGTTTTAGGTTTTGGATCATGCGGTAGTGGAAGATGTGTTTGACAGAGTGTTTGACTATGAAGAAAGTTGTTTGGGAGAAATGAGACTACTTCGCATTTCTCTACGCACTAAGGATTCTTGTCTTATAGATCTATGAATGTGCTTATATTATCCATGTCTATCTTCCCTTGAAGTTTCTAGTGTTGGGTTGCTCCGCAAGTTGAGTTTTTGTGTTGGTGTTCAGTGGTTGTGCATCTTGATGTGCAGAATGATGACATACTTTGCTTCAGGTGGTTGTGGCAGTGTTGCAGAAGATTATGATGAGGTTGGAATATTCTGGAAAGATGTTTTGATGTTTTGGAATACTTCCTTATGGTCTGCATGATGTTTTTGGTCTTGGAGAGGCATGTATATGGTTGCTTACTTTGTTCAGGTTTGGCTAACCTGGCTTACTAGCGCTATTTGTGGAGTTACCTCATGGTTTGTGGATGAGATGAACAACATGGTGATATAGATTTGAGTCCTATTTAACCCTTGGCATGGTCCACTTTCACTTCTTTCCACCATAGAAGTGTTTAGTGCTGACCTATTTGGTGTTGCATGCTTGATGTGCACACATTTCATTAAGGCTGACCTAATTGAGATTATATTAGGTCGTGGATGGTATAAATGCAAGATGAAGTCATGTGGATCAATGTAGAGAAGATGATGTGAATGTGAATCAAGGGTGGTGAATTAAGTGTGAGATTAAATGCCTATGACTCCCGAATGCAGTGAGTAGAAGGTGTTTACATTTTAGTTTGCTTGAAGTTGCTGGAGGCAGTGAGCCAAAGGTTGTGAATGACATAAAGTTGCAGTGGTGGATTTCTCATGTTGCTTTGAGATAGTAAATCTCTCTATAACATTCCTCTTCTATTGTTCTCTCTTTTGGATAGTGAGTCCTTCTGGCAGTGAGCCTTTCTTCTGGGTAGTGAGCCCTTGGCAATGAGCCTATTTGTTTTTGGTGTTGCTATTCATATATATGTGAGCTAATCCTCACCATGATTTTTCCCTTCTTGGGTTTTCCACGTAAATCTATTGTTCTTATGTGTTTAAATGTCCTTGCATTAATGCTTCATATGTTTACATTCTGCCAATGCATAATAAGAGGTTGATGATTGTAATATCATTGAGAGTTTTAATGTTTTAATACACAACTGATTCATCCCCTCAGTTGTCCTATGTATTCTAACAAGAGTTATATTACATCATTATATAGTTAGTATAATAGTAAATACATAAATTAACATGCAAATGTTAATTTATAAAATTTAGGTTATTTACTTGCTATAAATAAAATGATAGTTAGTTGTATTGAGAGTTACATTCCTATAAGTAGTTTAGGAAGTTTATATAGGAAAATATTGTGGCTTTATAAGCCAATGTAATACAATGTTTTGATCATCCCGATTGTATCAAAAAATATCAATATAATATTTTATGTTTTTATTGTTGTGCAGTAATGGTTTGATTCAATTTGTTTATGCTCACCATTCCAATAAAAGGTAAGGATGTAAGTACTTGAAATGAAGTTATACCGTTCATTCCCAACACAAAAGATATAATAGTGTTGCAATCCACTTCTCTACCTAGCTATGTCCCCATTTATGTAGTGCAAGTCACAATTTAAGTCAAAATTTTAGTGCCTATAAGTGAACTCTTTAGAATTCTTGAACACAAGGAAAGGGTTTTATTGTATATTACTATCACAACTTTGTGTGATCAGCCTAGCAGCCCTCTCATTAATACTATTGATAAAACAAATGATCAAGATGCCCTTGAGGTCTACCTTGGAACATCTCTAGTGGATAATCAATTGAAGGTTGACCCATTCTATACCTGTTTATTGATAAATGGGTGGTTGGTACACAATTGCATGCTAGATTCCAAAGCATCAAGTAATATAATGCCACTTCAAATCATGAATGAACTAGGTGTGAAGGTGTCCAAATCCTATGGTAAGTTCTTTGATATGAATTCTAGAGAGGTGAACATCATTAGAATTGTTAATAGTGTGGAGGTCTAACTTGTTGCATACCCTAGTAAGTCATTCATAATAAACATAATCATTGTTGATTGTCTAATAAAATAGGGTATGTTGTTAAGAAAGTGGGCAGAATCCATTGTTAGTAGCATTCAAATGGATCCCATCTTATGCCACCATCTCAATGCATAAAAAAAGTCAAAATTCATAGTGAAAAGAAAATGCTCCACTCAATTAAAGATCCTAATAAGGATACTAATGAGGAGCTTTACTTGGGTGTTGGTCCTAATCATTCTATTAGATATTGTGATGAAAATGGCTACCGTTTAATTGATCCCATCCCTTACCTTTCTCTTTCTTGTGATAAAAATGATTTGTGGACCATGTTATCTGATGGTGCATGCTCCACGGATGGATCAGGTGTAGGTTTTATTCTTATATCTCCTGATGGTGAGTCTTTTAAGTTTTCCTTCAAGTTTTCCTTTTAGTACACTAACAATATTGTGGAGTATGAAACTTTGATGTTGAGATTGAACATTGCTCATGAGCATGGTGTCAAATGCTTGAGGACATGTGGGGATTTATAATTTATTGTGTCTTATGTGAGGGGTACTTATGCGATAAATTATAGGTTGAAAGGAGACCACAATGATTTTTGTGATACCATTGAGTTGTTTGTGGTAGTTGGCATTGACTGGGTGGATAGGTCAAAAAATCTTGCGGTAGATGGTTTGGTTGTTGTGGCATCTAAATTTGATTTATGATTGGTCTCCCCTCATTGCAATTACAATGTATAGTTTTTTATGAGGCCTACCATACTAGATAACATATACAGTCGGAAAGTGTTTGATGATAATCAATACATTTATAGGTTTATGAACTATATGGATGAGTTTGACAGTTAGTCAATTGATTGGAAACCCATGGTTGAGATGAAGGAAAGAAAAGAAATACTTTTAGGAATGATATAATTTAGATGAATACTAACACCCTTCTAAAAGGTCTTGTAGCAATAGAAGGAATATTTGATGGTGTTGATTGCTACAAGACAAGGATCAAACCAATCAATGAAGATGATATGGTAGGTGTTAAACTTGGTACCGATACAGTTCTAAAGATGATCTACATTAAGAAGAAGTTGAAACCAATAGAAAATCAAATGTTGATTGTATTGTTGAGAAACTTCAAAAAATGCTTTGCTTTGTCTTATGATGAGCTAAAAGAATACAAGGAGGATTTATTTTAGCATAGTATCCTTTTGTAGCCTTTAATGCAAAGCCCTTTTGGCAGAAGTAAAGACCAATTAACTTGACATTGGACCCTCAAATACAAAAGGAATTAATGAAGTTGAAAGAGGGAGGCATAATCAAGTCAATCAGACACTCTTCATGGATGTCTAACCTTGTCGTGTTAAGAAAGAAAAATGGGGACATAAGGCTCTATGTAGATTTTAGGAATTTAACTATTAAGTCCCTTAAGGACAACTACCCACTACCAAGTATAGACCATTTATTGTAAAGGGTGGCTAATTTAGATTGATGTCAATGATGGATGATATTTTAGCATATAGTCAAGTGGTGGTTATGGAGTCTAAGAAACACAACACAACATTCACAACTCTTTGGGGCACCTATGTCTTTATGAGAATGTCATTTTGGCTAAAAATTCAAGTGCTACTTTTCAAAGGGAAATAGATGTTTCCTTTGCCAGTTTGATAGAGGAGATCATAGCGGTACACCAAGATTATCTTATCACATACCCCAAGGATAGAAGAGATCATTGCAAAAAGTTGTGGTTGATCTTCCAAAGATGTTTAGAATATCAAATTTCCTTAAATCCTAGAAAGTGTATATTTGATGTGGAAGAAGGTAAGCTTATTGGGAGGATTGTATCAAGGGAAGAGTGTGAAGATATATCCTGAAAGAGTAAAAGTAGATCTTATCCCTCATCCAAGGATAGTCAAGGGTGTGCAGTCCTTCTTTGGACAAATCAACTTTGTTATGGGGTTTATCCCTAACTCTGCAGAGAAAATCAATGCTATATCAAGAATGGTTAGTTATTTGGAGAAAGGAACCAATTGATTCATTTTTAGATATCAAGAAAGCACTTAAACATGTACCAATTTTAGCTAGCCTCAATTATTCAAAGACTTTCCAACTTTTCTCCTTTGCATCCTTCTATACTATAATTTTTGTTTTGTTAAAAAAGAATATTGAAGGATTTGAACAACCTATAGCCCTTTTTAGTAAATTCTTGCAAAATGTTGAATTGAAGTATTTGATCATGAAAAAGCATGCATATGCTCTTGTCAAGGTTGTTAAGAGTTTTAGACCCTATCTCACAAGGGAAAAACCACCACATATGTTTGACATACAATTGTAAAGGATATCTTTACTCAGTAAGAAGGTTATGATAAGAGGTATAGGTGGATCAACAAGATCTAAGAGTATGATATGGAGGTGTAAGCAACAAAATTGGTCAGATGTCAAGGCTTGGTTAAGCTCATAGCAGATGCAAACCTAGATGCGGTAAAAATAAATGATGTAAGTTTTGACCCAATACTTATTGTGTTTCTTTTAAGAAATGATCCATGGTATGAGGATGTGATATTATACTTAGAGAACATGAATTGTCCTCTTGGGTTGAATGAAAATCAACAAAGGACCCTAAAATTGGCATCCCAAAGGTATGCACTAATACAAGGTGAATTGATGTGGAGGAATCATGATGGGCTACTACTTAAGTGCCTAAATCAAGAACAATCTATCAAGATTGTAAAGGAGTGTCACCATGGGGTTTGTGGTGGAAACTTCATGGAAAAAACCACCACTCATAAGATCCTAAGGGTAGGATACTGGTGGCTGACATTATTTGGAGATGTGGGGCTAAGATAGTAAAAAGGTGTGACGCTTGTCAAAGATTTTAGGTAAGATGAAATTTGTAGGTGCCCTTCCCCTGACACTAATTTTAGTCGAGGATCCCTTTCAATAGTGGGGCATTAATTTTATAGAAGAAATCATAGAAAATTCAAGAAATGGATATAACGAATTGTCATTGCTGTCAATTATTTCACCAAATGGGTTGAGGCAATCCCTACTAGAAATGCAACATCTAAGGTAGTGATTGATTTCTTGTTAACCAATGTGATCACAAGGTTTGGTGTGCACACAAGGATAATAGTTGATAATGCAATGTGATTTAGATCTCATAAGCTATCAAATTTAAGTTTTAAGTTTGGGATTAGTTTGACCTTTTCATCCCCTTATCATTCCCAAGGTAATGGTAAAATTGAGTCTAACAACAAGAGCCTTGTGAAGATTATCAAAAGAACATTGGAAGAAAACAATAAGAGATGAGATGATAAGTTGATATTTATTATTTGGGATGATAGAATAACACATAAAAAGGCCATTAGTAGGAGCCCTTATGAGCTAGTTTATGGAATAGATGCTAAGATACTTATCAACCTAGAGTTTCCAATCTATAAATTGTTGCATGAAATTAAAGGACAAGAAAATGATTTTGTATCTTAAATAATGCATGAACATACTAAGTTGGATGAGAATACAAGAGTTGTACATGACATAAATTTGTTGTAGCAATAGAATATTAAGTATCTATTTGGTAAGAGGGCAACTCGGAAGTGTTTCTAGGAAGGAGACCTAGTCCTCATGTGAAATGCAAGGTTAGAAGATAGAGGAAAACATGGAGAGTTTGATGCCTTGTGGGTTGGGCCATATGAAAATGTAGATAAGTGTGGCCAAGTCATGTTTTATCATAGTAGTCTAGATGGAGATCTCATGGAATTGTCAATCAACAGTCAACACCTCAAGTATTGTTTCTTCTAATGGGTGAGGTATTTTAAGGTTTGTACACATTACTTTCTTTCTTATTGTGTTGTCCTTGTGCATCTATGATTCTTACTAATCATAGTGAAGTGTGTCCCATGTTGTCTTGTTGGTTGGTTTTGTCTTTGTCTTGTTGTTGCAAGCTTCTTTTGTGGTTTGTACGCAGAGATCTTGCTAGGGTTCCCACTATATCCAATTTGGATACATGTCTTGAATGAGAGTCAATGTTGGCCTATGCATAAGTTCATGACTAAATTTGGTGTCTATTTTTTTGTGATACCATTTTAGTTACCTAGATGTCTCTAACAAGTCATATTTGTTGTTGTTGTCATATTTTGCCTGACCCCAAAATATTCCTATTTCCCTCCTTCTATCAAAGAAATCCGATCAGAGAAAGCCTGAATAGAAGGAGAAAAAGATTAAATGCTTCAAAAACCCATGCTCTACCTTGCAAAATTTCCTAGAATCTCACCCTAAGAATCCTTGCAGAAAACCCAAAAAAACCCAGAAATCTTTTACCCTCAAGTGCCTTCCATTGTAGATAATTCTCAATTTTATACTTAGTCATGTTTATATGCATATACAATTGTATGTATCATTGTATGTATATCTATTGTATCACATATACAATCGTACATACAATTGTATATGCAAAGGAAGATGCAAAGGCAATATACAAGGTGGGATATAAAAGTGAATCGGGTTATCCTTGTATATGCAATTCAATATACAAGTGCATATACAAGGCAATATACAAGGGGGAGATACAAAGGGTGTGTCCGTTTTTGTATGTATATGTGATTGTATCTTTACACATACAATCTTATATACAATGGCGTATACAATTCTGAGATACAATCCCAGACCCGAAAGACTATGCATTTCGGTTTAGAAAGGCAAATGTGGTTGTATGCATCTTTGTATGTATGTTCGCATTATATATTTGCAGATACAAAGGGCAGATACAAGGTGAGATACAAAGTCACATGCAAGGGATACACTATTTGTATGTATATGCGGTTGTATGCAATTTTGTTTGTATATTCGCATTGTATATGTGATATACAAAAGGTCACATGCAAAGAAGGGAATACATACAATCTGGACGCGAATGAAGAATCAAATGTGGCGGATTTCAAGTTGGGGTCTGCCTATTGTATGTATATGCGATTGTATCATCCCATATACAATCCTATATACAATTGCATATACAAAAGTTAGACACAACAGGGATATACAATGCGGACCTGACTGGGAAATTAAATTTGGCAAACTCAGTGGTGGGGTCCGCAGTTGTATGTTGAAGTGCATGTATATGACAATATGCAAAAGCAAGATACAAGGCCAGACCTATTTTAAAGTTCCATTTTGGTTGATAATCCTTTGAGTTCCACATTGTATGTACATGCGATTGTATCTCATATACAATCACATGTACAAAGACACATACAAAGGATTTTCGGCGAGATAGACCTTATCGGCGGCTCAGTTTGAGGTCTCTCTAACGGCCGATAAAGATGCAATTGTTCAGCAATGGGTCTCAGGTTCAGCTCAACGACCAATGGAGTAATGACACATGGTAGGGGCATAGATGCAAAAGGTGATACAAAAGGTAAAGGCCCGCTTTTGTATGTTGGCCAATGTATTGTATATACAATTGCACATACAAAAGCATATACAAAGGGAGATTCGAAGACATGCAAAGCGATTTGAATATGCAAAAGGCGAAATGAAAGAAATTGCATAAATGCATAAAGTGAACCTAGCAGTGTAAAATGCATATACAATTGCATATGCAAAGCGATATACAAGTGCAGGGTGCAGTTGACTGCAACTTTGACTATGGATATCTCCCTCATTCTGGCGAAATTCAACATGCTTCAAAAGGCAAAAGTGCTTATCTTTGCCTCCTCTTTCATCTGGCAGGTTTTTGAGGGGAATTTTCTCACTTTCAAAATATGATCTGGATTTGCATGCTTGGCCAATAGGACGTCTCAATGACCGATTTGGCATGTGCAGAGGCTGATTTTTTCACAGTAACTCCGGTTGGTGAGCTTTGCAGGTGCATTCATGGTGGATGGTCAAATTCTTCAATGCACATGGGTTCCTTTGGCTCGCTGGTAGATATCCTCATGGCCTGCAATGACTTTTGTGCTCCTCGCTTCATGTTTTGCCCTCTTTTGCGTGTGGGCAACCATTTCTCGGGTTGCAGACCTACCAATGACATGGTTCCTGTCCTTTCACCATGCCCTATCTCTGTGCCCTTGTTCCTGCATTGATTACCTTGGATCCTGTGGAGTGACTTCAGTGCCTTCTGCGCAAGAGCTTGACCTATAAAATGCAATGTAGCCTCTTTAAACAGGAGGATGGTAAAATTTTGGGTTGTTATGCTACCAAATTTCTTGTACTCAGACCTCTTAGTGTAATTATAGGGTAAGGGAATGCGACTCACTGTGCCTAAATCTGGCCTTTGTTGTCTTCCTGTTTATCCACCAATGAATGTGATTAGCTATACTATGTCTTTTCCTGCTACTGATTATTTTTATTGTAATGGTTTTTGACCTTCATGATCAATATATGCATGAGTTCTTGCCTCTCTTATGTCCCGATTTCTGTGTTTTACTTGAAGTTATAATCTATTATGCGAGTAAAATGGCTCCTCTATAGGTTAGATCTTCATATCGAAGCCTCAATCAGCCCTATAAGTCTGTGTGAACTCCCTTCATGATTGAGATCATTGTTGTGTCTCTCTTCTAGAATCACTATTGCTCACTAAATCTGGTGAATCACCCTTATTTTCAAGTTTTCTAGTTTTATCTTTCATTTTAAAAAGCATTCCTTCTCCTTTTTCCTCTGCAAATCCAGTAGATTTTAGGTGATAACCAGCTAGGAAGTCGGCCTTCTCCGAAGGTTCTTTCCAACTTAGGTGACCCACAGACCTAGAAAGATCCCATGTTTCTCCAGATTGCCAAGTTTTACAACTCAACAAGGGTGCAAATCTGAGAGACAACAGTTGTGTTTGATCACAACTTATGACAATGTGTTATCCTTCACTTGCAATGTTATTTGGTAAATTATTATGTTATCCCTACCTACTTCCATGGTGTTGTGGTGCTCTATTTTGTGTTGTGATAACCTTATTGTTTTATAGTGATATATTATCACTTGTTCTCTCCTATTGATGGTACCATAAGTATTCAAAGTCTTGTTATTTTCACCACAAATGAAAAATATTCCAACTACCTATCTCATTTGTCTTGTAGTGGATTCTTCTATGTGCAATGACTTCCCTAGGTCTGTGGTTGTTGCATATGTTATTATATGCATGATTCTATGTTGTGTCATCTTGCCTCTTGTCCTTCTAATTTTTATGGTGATGGAGTAGAGTTGGCTTGGTTATTCCATGTGTATTGATGTTTATACTTTAAGGACTCAAGTATGACATATCTTTACATGCCTATAGTACAATATGCTTATGCAGTGTTACATAGTTTGTTTTAAGAGTTGTGGTAAGGTTTTCTCTATGTGTGGTGCAGTTGTGGCGAGTATCCTTATCCACATTACAGAGGCTTGATCTTCTTGTAGTGGAAGTGCTATGTTGATAGTAGTGCATTCATTTCTTGTGGTGGTCATTTCTCAATCAGTCATGTTTTCATGATGGTATGGTGGTCAAGGTGGTACATGGTATTTTATGTTGTGGTTGCAAATGCTACATTGGTCATATATGCTTTTACAGTGGGTTGATGTCTTCTTGAGACAAAATGTTGGTGATGATTTTTGTGGTGATTTAAACTTTTATTTATCTATGGCCTTTGCATCACCTCATCCTTGTGTGTGTGTGTGAGTTGTCCTTTGCACGTTGTTCACTACATGATCTACCCTAATTCCACATGGATGATATGCTTTCAAATAAATTTCAAACAATTTACCTTCTCACCAAACACTACTTCATCTCACCTACCTAGCTCTATCCCACAGTCCCCAAGTTACATTTGGAAGTATGGGATTTTCGGCTAGCTTCATGGGTGGTTGGTGGTCTTCTCAGTAGTGACATTGTTCATGAAGGTCATTGTGATAATCTATAATGTCAATTTCTGACCTGTTGTTTGTCTTGAGCCTTATGCATGATCATGGTAGGATTTTCCTATTTCAAACCATTCTTGCTCAACTTGGTGTTGTGTTTAATGTCAGATCTAATTGGTGGTTGTGTCCATAGTGGTTTCACACATGGCTTTATGGTTTCCACACATCTTTGAACATCCTTTCTCCTTCATAGTTATGAGGGTATGGCCCAAGTGTCCTCATGATGTAGATTTTAGCATGATCCCTAGTGAATCTCTCTCCTCTAGGGCATTGGTCTTCTAACATCGTGTTGAACATGCTTTGTGGGAGACTTGATCGTGATTTGGCACAAACTTAAATCTTCCTCTAAAACCTGGGATAGCTTAGTGTTATATATTTATAGTTTGGAGAGAGAAAATGATTGGTTTTTGACACAATTGTAGAACAAAGAAGAAGAGAGATTTGAAAATGTTTGTCTTGTGTCTTGTGATAGGTTGAACATTTGATATTGGATGTATATGCTTGTTTCCATTATCCAAGAATTTCATTACTAATGTATCCCATTAAGGAATGAATATAAAGTGTATTATGTGACTATTTGAATGTCTCCATGAATGTTTTATATGCTTTTGATGGTCTTATTGATTCCCTTGGTCACATTGGTTGATTTGAATGTTGTATTTGACTAGTTTGTCAACTAGAAGAATATTTTAAATTCCTTCCAAAGGATTTTGTAAGGCATCCTATCAAATATGCATAGGAAGTTTGCAAGTTTGTTGATGGATAATTATGATATGTTCAACTCATTGTTCTAGAATATTATCAACTTACAATTTGTATGTATAGAGCCTAGCTTATATGTAGGATTGTGAAGTATAGTCCTTCTTGTCATCTTATTTTAGGTGTCATCTCTTGATTTTATCTTGTAATGTTATTTGGTATTGTAAATCCTAACTCTACTACCCATAAAAGATAAAGGCACCCGTCTACTATATGTTCAACCTACTATCATCCCACCATATTTAAAGAAAACATCAAAACACTAATCCTTAATAATAGTAGTAGTAGTAGTAGTTGATCTTTCACATTGTAGGATCTCATTGTTTGAGCAACATAAATACTTGTGTGACTCACAAGTATCGCTCACAATGAGATGTGAATTATTGTTTCTATTTCATCCATGTATGAAGTGAAATATCATTTTAAAAATCTCAAGAGGTTATGAAGAAAGTATACTTAGTCTCTACATAGTTTTGTATTTGCTTATAGAGGTGTAAAATCCCTATCCTCGTTAAACCAACATATAGGTAATTAGTGATAGTCAAATAGGAGTTTTATGTAAATTTGGTATGGTTAGCCTCAAGGTCCATTCAATAACTATTTCTCTTTAGTCATATTGAAGAAAAACACTTTAGGAAACAACCCTAGGCCTAGCAAAACTTGAAGCAAAAGAAGGAATTATCCATCCTTGTAAGGTGGTCCATTATTGTCCCAACCCGATCATAAGTAGTAAGATACTTGACCTAAGTTTGACACCCATGATGCTTAGGCATAATTTATCTTTAGGTATTTAGGGACCTACACTAGGATCCAACACCTTCATCCATTCCATTTTTATTGCCCATGTACTCTTTCTTCTCACATCCCTCATATTGTTCAACCCTTTCCTACCACATCTACACATACACCTTACATTTTGTACCTCTATCTAACCATACCAACCTCGTGTCTCAACTCATATACACTCCCCCTTTGACCACTTGTATGCCCTTTGTTTCTTCCACTCCCCCTTTGAATACTGTATGCGCTTTGTTTTTCCAATCCCCTTTTGAGTGCTCTTACTTCCATTGTTTCATCTACTCCCCCTTTGAATACTTATATTCCCATCATTAGTCCCAATCTACCCACATTTCCCACTAATTGGACACATTCATGAGTGAGTTGAGGACATTAAAAAACTTACCTATGATTTACAAAAGTATCCAAAAAAGTGTCTATCAAGTGAAATACTACATAATCTACTGCCAAATGACATGCTTGTTTATCCATTACCAAATAGATTTGTAGTGCCTCGTTTTGAAATGTATGATGGTAAAGGTGACCAAATTAATAACACTCATTATTTTAATCCAACATAATTAGATTACATTTATTATGATCAATTTCTTGCTAGATTATCCACATAGATTGAGATAATATGCACTTAATTAGTTTTACTCTCCACCTCAGGCTTCTATTCATACCTTTGGGGAGTTAGTAGATGCTTTCATTGAGAATTTCCAAATTAATATTGGGCTTAGTCACATTTACTTAATTGGCACAATGGAAGCAACGAAAAATGAGAACATCAATGGTTATGTGCTTATATTTTAAACTATGTTAGCTAACGCGAGTTATAAAACACTAGACAATGAGCTTCAAGGGTTACTTCTTGATAATATCCTTCCTATCATTAGATAAAAGGTGGTTTTCAAAACTTACAAAATATTTTTAAAATTGTGTTCTAGTGTACATAACTATGAGATTAAATTATTAGAAAACAAACCACTAAGCTATAACACCTCTAACACTCCATATTCCCATAAGTTTGAATAGAAATCAAATTTTAAGCATAGGGACAAATGTTGGTGTAATATTGCACCTATTAATAAGTTTACTTAGGATATCAAGAATATTTAATTATTCTCACCTAGGTAGCTAATAATGGCATGTGTTCACCTTAACTTGAGGTGCACAAGTGCCACCACTACCTCATCAATCCTTGATTGATGGTAGTTAGGTTCAACCTTTGTTCAGTCAAGGCCACCTCTACCTTAGATTGAGTTAACTAATCCATTGATTGGAAATTCAACTCTTTATCTTTTAGTTAGACTGAGTTAACTCACCTCTTAACTAGGAGGTGATTATGAGTTTACTCATGACCTCTTGGATATGTCATCTCCTTGATTCACGCATCCAACAGGCCTATACATATTTGTTTACAATCCTTTGTATTATATCTTTTTCAAATCCTCAATATTAGAATAGTTTATATTTGCATTTTGCATTATTTGTGTGTTTTCTTGTAGCTTTTGTAACTTGTCTTCATTCATCTAGATCCAACCTCATGTGTTTGTATTCTCATTAAATCTTACATGGTATCAGAGCCCTGTTGGTGTTTAGATCTCGTTTGCATCATTTAAGGATATGAGGTTTCAAATTGATGCTTCACTAGAGAGATCAACTTCTTAGGCATCCTAGCTCGAAATGAACCATGCCATCATGTTTGGAAGGTGTCAAAACCCATAAATTGACTATAAATTCATCAATGTTGGAGCTAGGTAATCAAAAGCAAAAAATGTAGGCCCTAGATATAGAATTGTGGCTATATCATCATACCATAGTACTTGTGTAAGCACCGTAGTATTATAGAATCACATAGGCATCATGGTTGTGTAGGTATAATTTTTTTCTATAGTTTTTATAAAAAAAATTTAAGCACTTTTTAAAAAATATATATCAAAAAAATGTTTTTTAAAGGCTCATAACCTTTTTAAGGTTTGTAACTTATACAAAGTGCATGGCCTATACAAAAGCTCATAACCTAAATTGTTAGGGTCACAACTCCCTTTGTGGCTACCCATGTGGCCATAAATAGCCATGGGTTCCCTTGTGAGCAATGGCCTGCATGGCCTCTCAAGCCACCTTAGAACTTTATAGGCTTACATGGCCTTAAAACAAAATTTGTGACCCCTCTATTCAACCTTAGCAATAGTCTCCATTTTTAGCAGGAGTTTGATGTTAGTTTTTGTCTTTTCCTCTAAAGTTGGAGAGAGATCCACTATACTTGGCGATCTACTAAATTTAGTAGAATTTTCCCCAAATTTGGTGGTTCTTCTAAATCTAAAGGTCTTTTAAATTTACCTAGTAGGCTTCTATATTTGGTAGTAAATTTGGTGATTCCTCCAGATTCGACAACTCCTCCAAATTTAGTAGGATTATTAGTAGACCTCCCAAATTTAGTTGTGCTATTCTATTGCCTATTTAATCATCTTTCATGGAAATAGGAACATCTTTTGCCTAGATTGTTAGATTTTTGACTTCTTATAGGTTTTAGAAAGTTCTCTTTGAGATCTACACAGTGTAATTTATTTATCTAATTTTGATCAAGGTGACTATAAACTTAGCTTCAAACTCTCTTTTCTTATGCATTGTAATCAAACTAAGATAAAGTGCCAAACCTATATAATTGTTTTAGGGATTTTATGCATTGGGCATTTTTGTACTCTATGAACTAATATACAATTCCATTTTACCGGGCGTTGTTGCAGTTTTGCATTGCTTTTGCTAGTTTGATCTCTTATTTGATCTATCATGAGGAGTTAATCATGGGTAAAAGGAAACCTTCTATCATATTGCATTGAAAGAACTATAAGGTTTGCTGAGTTGAGATCCTAAAATCTCTTGATAGTAAGGATCTTTTGGCTTTTCTCTATAGACTGGTTCCTAAACCAAGTGATAAAGATTAGAAGGATAAATGGGATAATAATAGAAACTATATCCTAGGATTTATTGGCTTAAGTGTTGATGCGTATACATGATGGTCCATATAGCACATTGAGTGCCCTAACACTCTTTGGACCAAAATTTGTGAGATGTATGAAGATCTTGATGATCCTCCAATCCTAGTTGTTCCTGCCTTAGATAGTCTTGTACTTGTGGATGTTCTTACCATTCTTCTGCTACAGACAATTATATTCCAACCCTCGTATATTTATCTGATATCCATGCTCAAGCATTTGATGTGGGCATAGTGGTGTATGAGGAGTGTAGTTCAATTACATACGCTAAGATTCCACCATCACCACCTACTTCTATCAAGTTAAATGTTACTTCAAATAGAGCTTCCAATGATTTAATATCACAATACCATCATTTTCTTCTAAAGGTGGTTCATTGAGATGAGTATTTGGAAAATCTTGAGTAGCTATTTTGTGAGTCCTACCTTGTTGATCTAGAGAATAACATCATTGATATGATCTTCCTCTTCGATGATAGTTCCACAACAATTGTTTTCCCTTCATCTCTGGCTCATATTCTACAACAATTTGCACAATTCTATTAGTTGTCATTGGGTGATGACACAATAGTGTGTCCCACTTTTGGCCTAAGTGGGACAATCAAAATCAACATTTTTCAGTATTTTTTAATTTGTGTCAATTATAAGGAACAAATGGCCAAGAATTTAAGGATGATGTAAACTAATGGGTTGTGGCATTTTCTATGTATTCAAGCTATAGATTTTCTAAAGAATTATTTCTATCATTTTTTATTTTTATTTTTCAATCAAATATTTATTTTTTAAATTGTTTTTTATTGAGTGACATTATTCCATAACACATAACTTTCACTACAAATAAAATCTATCCATGATTTGTTGGAATTAGATCATTAACTCCAATTTATAATGCATGGATATTTTTGGTAATTTTTCTTTAAATATTTTATTTATTATTAATTTTGAATTGATACTATTAAAAATTTTAGACCTATATTATTCTATAACACATTTCTCTTAGCATATATATAAAAAATCTTTTTTTCATTGAAAGGACATCAATGTGGAGTGCAGTACATTTTTTGAGATTTTTCTAACAATGGTTGTTATTTTTCCCTGTGTCTTGAATAGAGGTCATTTTTTTTTCATAATGGACCTATATTCATTATAAAATTAAATAAAAATATAATATTAAAGAAAACATAATACATATTATAATTTTGTAAAGCTAATACTAAGGGCTACATACTTACAAAATAACATTTTCAAATGACTTTATTTGATCCTCCAAAAGGTGAAGTAAAATTACTTTTTTGTCAACATTTTAATGGGTGAGGAGGAGACTCCATTGAGGTTTTAATTTAATCTCAGGGCTTCTATTCAAGGGGATTTGATCTAACCCCCTTCAATCAAATACCCTTAGATGGAACCCCTTTAGGCTTAAATCATTAATTTTTTCAAAAAAATGTGATTTTAGGCAAAAATCAAGTTGTCCCACAAGTGGGACATACTATTGTGCCATCAACGCACCATCATCACTCGGGCTCAAGGCATCTATCCCTATATTGACACCTTGTATCATTGACTTGGGGATCAATGCACAATTTTCAGAGATCTATATCTTGTATTTTCTTCTTACATATTTCTTTCAAGAATGGGAAGATCCTCTACATTCACCTTTGAATTTCTTTCTTCATCAGGGGAGAAATATTGTTTGGTGAACATGGATCTTCTTTAGCATTTAACATCAAGCATCCACCATTAACAAAAAAGGTATCACATTTGGGGGGCTACCCAGTCTCTCTATTCATTCTCTCTCTTTGGGGGGTTTATCATTGTAACATGGCTTGTTTTGCTAGGACCCATTTCTCATTTCACTTTCCTCCTAAGTTACACTTGGGGGATGTTGGTGTAATACTACATCTATTAATAAGTTTAATTATGATATTAGTAATATTTAATTATTCTCTCTTAAGTAGCTAATAATGGCATGTTTTCACCTTAACTTGAAGTACACATACCACCACTACCTCATCAATCCTTGATTAATAATAATTAGGTGCCACCTTTATTAAATCAAGGTCACCTCTATCTTAGTTAGATTGAGTTAACTAATCTACTTATTAGTAGTTCAACTCTTGACCACTTTGTTATACCAAGTTAACTTACCTCTTAATAGGGAGTGATTATGAGTTTACACATGATCTCTTAGACATATCGTCTCCTAAATTCATGCATCGAGGGAGCCTATATATATTTGTATGTAATCCTTTGCATTGTCTTTTTCACATCCTCGATATTAGAATAGTTTTTATTTGTATTCTACATTATTTGAGTGTTTTCTTGTAGCTTGTGTAATTTGTCTTCATTCACCTAGATCTAGGCTTGTGTGTTTGGATTCTCATTGAATATTACATCAATGAGGGTGGATTTAACCACAAACATGAGCCTACAAATAATGTCAATATCATCAATGAATATCATGCTAACATTATTGACCTAAAACCAAAAGAGTAAAGAAAGTTCACTGGGTTGGAGGACCCCTCACACATAATATTGCAACAACTTTTGCAACATCAACTTATCACTAAACTTTTGTAAAATGAGTTGATACGTCTAAGGACATCCTAAAAAAATTTAGTAGCTAATAATTTTTGTGATTATCATTGGACCACTTAGCATGCTAAAAGTAGGTGCATAATGCCAAAACATAAGATCCAAGCTTTTATTGATAATAATGTTATTCAAGCTTAGAAGGGATTAATAATAATGGAAACAACTTTGTAGCACCCCCAAGCCAAAAACTCAAAACATACATTGACCCCTTCTCTACACATCAAAATGATGAATCTAATCAATTAAAAGTCATTTGTAAACTCATAATCACTCAACACGTGTAAAATCATAATCAATAAGATACTTGTTTAAGAGGTATTTTCTATTTCGAGATGGCTCCATGCATGTGAAGGTCATGAGAAATCTTGTACCATGGTACTTTGGGACCTTGTTTGGGTCCATGGTATTTTTTGGAGGTTTTTTGGGCCTCCTTAAGTCTATGTATTGGAGGCATGTGATAGAGGATGTATGGTATGCATTTTTCAAGGTTATGTTAGTTTTCTTCCAAATAAGTAGGAGAGTTGACCTCATTGAACCTCGCATAGATATCTTGTGAATGTATTATAACCATTGATGTTGTTGGATAATACATTGAATGTGTGTGTTTTGGAGGTTGGGTTTTTCCTAAAAGGGTTTTCCCAGGGTTATCTATATCATTTTTCTCCATGTGGTTGCTTCTATTCTTCTTCTTTCATTCTTTCTATTTCTAAGTGTTATTTTATATGTTGGAATGCTATAGAAATTTTTATGGATTGTATTTCTATAATATTCTCTTGAAAGGGATAATGTGGAAATACTTACATGTTTAGTGGTTGAGCTTTATTTTTGAGTTTAATTACTAAGTGGTTTGTGGGCACTTTTCCTAACATTAAGCAATTCAAGGCTTCATCAAGCATATCCAATGTCAATGTTAACAAAAAAATACACATGGTGGGTGTCATGAACCATTAAATATGCAAGTGAGCATCAATTGCACACAATGTCATGGTGAGATGATTTACCCTATACCTCTAGTCAATATTACTATGAAAACAAAGGTGCTCACAACAACCAATGTGAGTCACAAGTTGCCTCAAGAGAATCACTACCTATACATTTTGATTGCAATGCTCAAAGCTCTAACAAAGGAAAAACAATTTTAAAAGTTCATAAAATAGGATTAATGCTTGAAATAGAGAGATAAGGTAGTCAATGTGGTGAATTCTTGGGTGTTACAAGGGATTCTTAGCAAGAAGGGATAGTAACCTTGCAAGTCTAGTTAGAAAATTTATCCCTTCAAATCTATATCAAGTATGGATAAGAGTAAATAAGAGTGAATGTTTGATACATGATTATAATAATTGGCTTGGATAAATTAAATAGTTTCCCATTTTTATCAATCTAAGTACTAAATATGAAATAGTCAACTACAAATGAAAGTGGAATAATAGCAAGTGAAGGTATATGTGACGGTCTCATTGAGGGTTGGGACAATTAGCCTTAGGTGATTTATAAAGTGAGAATATAAGGGAAGGATACTGATGTTGAAAAAATGGAAAGGAGCATGAATATAGCCTTGGGGGACCTAAAGGATCTTGGAATAGAGTACGGTATGGCTAACTCCTTTCCTCCATTTTCATGCTTTGTGACACTATAAAGAGATAGACACAACAAAGGGAATAAGTTAGTAACAGTTCCCTCAATTATATATAGATTTTCCTTCTATATATCTTAGCAATACTTTCTCATTTGAATCTTCTTCCTTTTTTGGAAGAGAAGAAATAAATTAGTAGAGGAAATTTTCATAATAAAAGCTACATTTTAGTCATTCTAAGTCTTAGGGTTGAATTAAAGATATAATTTTGTTGCCATGTTTCTTGAGAATGTGTGATTGAATGTAAGCCACAAAAAGTTCATCATTTTTGGGATAAGGAAGGAATGTGAGAGATATAATTATCTTGGAAGAGTTTCATTTGTTATGCTAAGTTTAGGGAAATTAGCAATTTAGGGTAGAAGTCCAATGCCATGTTTCTTGTGGGAGTGTGATTACATGTAGTCATTTGAGTTCACTAAACTAGTTACAATTGAGAAGGCTAGTAGAGAGGTGCCTTGTGAAATCCCTTAAAGGGAGAAATCTTGTATAAACTAAAATTTATAGTGAATTCTTGTTACTAGAGTTTTTTTTTCCACATAGGGTTTCTTTAGGGCGAACTCTTGAATTATCTTATACTTGTGTTTGTTGTTTCTTAAATTACTTGTTTGGTTCAATATTCTATAAGTTTCTAACAACCAAGATGGTGTTGGATAATGGGAATATGTATCTCTATTGATTTTAGTCTTCCATGTTACTCTATTTTAGCTTAGAATTAGGGAGCAACAATTTAATGAATAAAATATTTGTATTGATGAAACAAGGTGTAGAATATCTATGACCTTGATTACAAATCAATGTCTAAGGCCAATTTCAAATTGAACCAAATATGTTTAATATAGAAAGTTAAACTATAAAATTTGCCTCTAGGCAATGTTGCAAGTTAGACATTCATATGGAATTATCAATTCTAACTAGCATTTAGAGTAGGGACATTGTTGAGATTTTGTTTATTTATTTGGTAGTGTAGTTTGTTTCAAAGATAGCCAACTTAACTTCTCTTTATAAGCCTATTTAATAGGCATGATTACAATGCAATATCTCACCTCTTTGTAGCTCTTGGTGAAATCTATTACTCTAATATGGTATCAAATCTAGTATTGTGCTAAGTTTGTTATTGTTTTTATGGAGAAGCCTTTATCAGTCATCTTTGTAAACAACATGAATGTGCAAGTGTGAACATGGAATTAATGGAGATTTATGTGAGTTCAAATAGAAAAAGTGGTGTAACTATTATGAAGGCATGTTGTATATATTAATTCTATCTTTTTTTATGAGTCTTCTATGAGTACTAGAGTTAAGGCAACACTTGGGCGATCTTTTTAGCAGTTTGGACATGCCTCTACTTTTGCTAAGATAAGGTTGTTGTGGTTGAAAAGGTCATCATGAATTCAATGACATGTGCATTTAATGCAAGTTTTGAGACAAGAGATGAGCACAACATCATGCTTTAAGATTATCCAAGTTTAGGTTTGTATTTCCCTTCCTTCTTTTGATATGATTTTTAAATTTAATTAAAATTTTAAATTTTGTGAAATATTCAAACTTTAAAATTTACAAATAGTTAAATAAATTTTAAAGAATATAGTTTAAACTCTAAAAGTTTACTTAAATGTTTCTTTCTATTAGGTAGAAAAAAATTATTTTGTATCTTTTGATTCGATGCATAGTTTGCTTTAAAAATTTGTCATATTATGTACAGTAATTATATAAACTCTCCTGTAAATGTTCACTATCTTAACATAATCAAGTCTCCCAACTTAATTGATTTTGTAAACCTAACATCTAGTATTAGGTCCTAGCATAGTAGGAATCTAGATGTTTCTTTTACCTAACTCTTACAAGTTGACTAGAAAGAATTACAACCTATGGAGTCATGAGAAACTCATTATTTTTAAGTATTATGACCTTGATTAGATCATGCTGAAGAAAGAGGAAGAACAAGAACATGATTTGAAAGATTGTGACTATGTTGCTTAGAATGTGACTTAGACACGATGCAAGTGAGTCAGAATCCAATATGGCACATGAACCATGTCCTTGTAGCCAACGCCCACCCGGTCACTCCTAATCTCATGGCAAGAGCCAGTTAAGTGGAGGTAAAACTGGGGGTGTTTTGTTTGCAGGGAAGCATAACATGTCATGGATTGCAATTGGGTTGACCATGTTGTGTGTTGATGTACGTAGATGTCAATTATTGTAGCAGAAGTGATCTTGATGTTGAATGGGTGTTGTGGTTGTGATTCTTCTATTACTCAGAGGGTCACTAGCTCTAAGCCTATTTTGTTCATTAATTGTATGGAGGTGAAACCTATCTAACTGATGCATGAGCATCTAGGGTGTAAGAGCAATCTTGCATCAACCAAAAAAAAAAAGTTGTTTCTTTTCAATAAGGGCTAAATTTGGCAGGGTTACTATTTTTTAGTAAGTTTGCATTTGTGCACGGTTGGATACAAAATCTTACACAGACCTCTAGAATGGCGAATTGAAGCTAATGGTGAAGAAATCACTTCAATATCATTTGTCATTTGTGAGATATTAAAATTTCAAATTCCAAAAATCCTATTGAAATATTCAAAGTCAAATTTGAGGCACTTAGAGGCTCCGGATGGGCCTGAAATTTGGTGGGAAACCCAAGTAGTACTCCATCATCTTTTCGAGAGCTTTCTGAAAAGTATTATAATTGAAAATCCAACGGTTGGATTGAAAGTTATGGTCCCACGAAGTTGACGTATTTTTGGAGGGAGATGCTTTTGAAATTAAGTTGGTGGTCACCAAAAAGGGCTATATATAACCATTTTTGGGAACCCTTAGGGTAGTAGAGTTAAGGGGGAAGGTGTAGAGTCAAGAAAGGCGAGAAATTAGAAACCCTAGTTGATTTGGGAATTACAGAAGGCTGAAGATTCTAGAGTTTTGAGAGAGGGAGTTGTAATGTGTTGCAGCCTGTAGGGGATTCATCCTCTGATTGTATTTGAGCTTCTGTAATGTAATGTTTTTCCCATATTAATAAAATATTATTCTATTTTCTGTGTAATTTCTGTTATTGTGTGTTTTATGATTTACCCCTTCATCAAGTGGTATCAGAGCAAGGGTTCCTGAGTGTGTAGAAAGATCACCGACCGTGAGGCAGTTTGCACCAGGACCTGAGGTTGTGGGTTTGCTACATAGATCAAGATACCTCCACGAAGAAATCATGGTGGGAGGAATGCTTTGGCGAAAGAGGGTTTTAGAGCCCTGCAAAGACAAATCGATGCATTGCAAGAGGAGCTGCGAATAGGGTTTGAGCCAAGAAGGAGAGAGGAAAGCGAAGATGAAGCTGAAGAAGAGCTATCTGAGGAAGAACAAGAAGCTGTGGGAGATCCTGCAGAAGTTAGGTTGTTGAGGGCCATTTCAAAGATCAGAAAGAAAGAGGCCCAGGATCAAAGTTTCTACCTATTCTGAAGATTTGAATCAGGAACAACTTATTTATTGGTTCAATGATATGGAGGAGTATTTTGAGTATGAAGATGTGGAAGACCCTGAATGGGTCAAGTTTGCAAAGACAAAGTTGAAGGGCCACGCCAGTATTTGGTGGAAGGAGGTCTAGTTAGAGAGAAATAGAAGAGGAAAAGCAAAGATTACCAGATGGGATCAGATGGTGGAGAAATTGAAGAAGCAGTTCATTCCTGTGGACTATGAGATGGAGTTGATGAAGAAGCTGCAAGGATTGAAGCAAGGTAACAAGTCTGTTAAGGAGTATACAGAAGATTTTTATAAGATCACTATCAGGACAGGCCATGGAGAGGCCAACAAGGAGAAGGTGGCCCGTTACATTAATGGGTTGAGGCCAAGTATTCAAGAAGAGTTGAGCCTGGTTAGAATGACCACCATAGAAGATGCGTATCAGTTTTCCCTGAAGGTGGAAGAGAAGCTGAATAAGAGATTTGAAAGCAAGCAAAGGGGAAGAGGTCAAGGTGGAAGGACTGGCAGAAGACCCTATGGAGGCCGAAATGAAGATCCAAAGAAAGGTGAAGAAGCTGGAACCAGTCGAAATCAAAGAGGAGATAATACCTACTGCCCTCGTGACCAGAATAATGGTGAGCAAAGAGGAAGAGGAAGAGGTAGGCCTGGGCAAGGACCTGGAAGAGGAGGTTTCAGAGGAACATGTTTCCAATGTGGAGAAGAAGGGCATCGAGCATATGAGTGTCTGCAACATCAAGGAAGGATGAATAGAAGACCTAAAGGTAATGCATGAGTTGCACATGTGGATGAAGATGCACAGTCTGAGCGCTCCAAAGATGCAGAAAGGGGAGAAACCCTAGTTGTCAGAAGAACTTTGTTGAATGAGGAGAAATAATCCAATCAGAGGAAGAGTTTATTCCACACAAGGTGCAAATGTGAAGGTAAGTGTTGTGATATTATTATTGACAGTGGAAGCACTGATAATCTTGTTTCAGAGGAGACAGTTGACAAGTTGAAGTTGACAAGAAGAAAGCATCCGCATCCATACCGGATTGCATGGTTGTAGAAGGACCATAGAGCTTTGGTCAATGAACAGTGTTTAGTGAAGTTCAAGATTGGTGACTACCATGATGAGGTGTTGTGTGACATCATACTGATGGATGCATGTCATATGTTATTGGGGAGGCCGTGGCAGTATGATAGGAGCACTGTCCATGATGGTCGTGCAAACACATACTCCCTAACAAAGGATGGAATCTGTCATAAGTTGAAGCCCTTAAAGGAGGTGGAAGAAAAGGTATGTAGTATTGCCAGAATTTGCTTGGTAGATGGTAGAAAGTTTTTGGAGGGTATGAAGCATGAGTGTCATTGCTTTGCATTGATTCCTAAGATTAGTCAAGAGAAATGTGAAGATGTACCAGCAGAAGTCTCGGAAATGTTGGAAGAATTTCAAGATATTGTCTCTAATAATGTACTAGAAGGTTTACCACTAATGAGGAAGATAAGTCATCAAATGGATTTGATACCAGGAGCTAGTTTGCCAAATAAGGCAGCCCATAGAATGACTCTAGCAAAGAATGAAGAGTTGAACAGACAAGTTCACGAGCTGTTAAGGAAGGGACTGATAAGGGAGAGCCTAAGTCCATGTATGGTACTTGTAGTACTAGCACCAAAGAAAGATGGAGAGTGGAGGATGTGTACAGATTCCTGAGCCATCAACAAGATCACAATCAAGTATAGATTTCCATTGCCGAGAATGGATGACATAATGGATTGTTTGAGTGGAGCCAAGTACTTCACGAAGATTGATCTGAAGAGTGGGTATCACCAGATTCGAATCAGAGAAGGAGATGAATGGAAGACAACCTTCAAAACAAAGGAGGGTTTGTATGAGTGGTTAGTCATGCCATTTGGGCTAACCAATGCACCAAACACATTCATGCGGCTCATGAACGAGGTACTGAAGGAGTTTTTGGGAAGTTTTGTTATTGTTTATTTAGATGACATTTTGATTTTCAGTAAGACTTGGGATGAGCATTTGATGCATATCAGAAGAGTTTAGAGAAGTTGAGGGAGGAGAAATTGTTGATCAATCTAAAGAAATGTAGTTTTGCAAAGGAGTTGGTATACCTGGGATTTGTTGTCTCAAAGGAAGGTCTTAAGATGGACCCAGAGAAGGTGAGGGCTATCATTGAATGGCCTATGCCAAGGAGTGCTTTTGAGGTAAGATCTTTTCATGGTTTGGAAAGTTTGTATAGAAAGTTTATCAAAAATTTTAGTAGCATTTGTGCACCCCTAACTGAGATAATGAGAGGGGATAGAAAAGAGTTTAGATGGACTAAAGGAGCAGACAAGAGCTTTGATACATTGAAGTAGAAAGTCGTAGAACAACCTGTGTTGGCACTTCCAGATTTCAATAAGGTATTTCAGGTAGATTGTGATGCTAGTGGTAGTGGTATAGGAGCTATTCTAAGTCAAGAAGGTAAGCCCATTGCCTATTTTAGTGAGAAGCTTAATGATACCAAGAAAAAGTATTTTGTTTATGATCAAGAGTTTTATGCAATAGTCCAGGCTTTGAAGAAATGGAGACATTATTTGTTGCCAAAAGAGTTTGTTTTATATACTGATCATCAGGCTTTGTAGTATCTTAATAGTCAAGGAAAATTAAATCAAAGGCACTTAAAATGGGTTGAGTTTTTGCAGAGTTATACTTTTGTTTTGAAGCACAAGAATGGGAAGTCCAACAGGGTTGCAAATGCCTTGAGCAGAAGGCGAAATTTGTTGACATTAATGAAGATAGAGGTTGTTGGGTTTGATGAACTCAAAAGTTTGTATCCTGAAGATCTAGATTTTGCAGAGGCTTGGAAAGCTTGTTTGGAACCTGTTACTTTGGACAGGACAAAATGGTTGGATTACATAATCCAAGATGGCATGTTGTTTAGAGGAAGCCAGTTGTGCATTCCGAGGAGTTCCATGAGAGAGAACCTGATTAAGGAGAAGCATAGTGGAGGATTAGCTGGACACTTTGGTCGAGATAAAGACTATTGCTATTGTTGGTGAACATTATTACTGGCCACAATTGCAGCAAGATGTGAGGAAATTTGTGCAGAGTTGCAGAGTGTGTCAGATGGCAAAAGGAGCAAGTCAGAATACAGGGCTATATCAGCCATTACCTATACCAGAGAAGCCATGGGATGATGTTAGTATGGATTTTGTTCTTGGTTTACCAAGGACACAGAGAGGGCATGATTCCATTTTTTGTGGTGGTGGATAGATTCTCAAAGATGGCCCATTTTATTCCTTGCAAGAAGACTAATGATGCTATTCACATTATAGAGTTATTTTTTAGGGAGGTGGTGAGACTACATGGTCTACCTAAGAGCATAGTTTCAGATCGAGATACCAAGTTTGTTGGTTATTTCTGGAGGATATTGTGGCAGAAGTTGAAGATAGATTTGAAGTTCAGTTATGCACACCATCCACAGACTGATGGACAGATAGAAGTGGTGAATAGGAGTTTGGGTAACCTGCTACGATGCTTAGTAGGAGATAAGCCCAAGGGATGGGATTTGATTTTACCACAGGCAAAATTTACTTACAATAATTCTGTCAATAGGAGCATAGGTAAATCTCCATTCTAGGTTATGTATGGGAGTAGCCCAAGAACTGCTTCCGAATTGAGGAGGATGGATAAGGGGGAGAAGAGTAGTGCCGAAGCTGAAAATTTTGCTGAGCAAATGAAGAATTTGCACAAAGAGGTAAGAAAGCATATCCATAAGATGAATTCTAAGTACAAGACTAAGGTAGATCAGAAGAGGAGGCATAAGGAGTTTCAGGAGGGTGATGAAGTCATGGTTCACTTGAAAAAAGAAAGATTTCTAGTTGGTACATATAATAAGCTGAAGATGAGGAAATTTGGACCATGTAGAATCTTAAAGAAGCACGATTCAGGAAATGCATTTGAGTTAGAGTTGCCTAATGACATCAATATTTCACCAGTGTTCAACATTTTAGATCTGACAGAGTATCATGATGATGGACTTGATAAAGGAACACAATGGGACATTCCAGCATCTACTTCAGAGAAGGAGGAGATAGAGGGCATTCTGGATAGCCGTGTGGGTAAGAGGACAAGAAACAGGTAGTATACAGAATACTTGGTGAAATGGAAAGGAAGGCCTGTTGAAGATTCATCATGGTTATCTGAGATTGAGGTTAATCGTTTTGGTTTCCCTCTAACACATGAGAAGTGACAAGGTCACTTTTCAAATTACCCCGGGTGTCTGATGCAGGAGCATCTAGGGTGTAAGAGCAATCTTGCATCAACCAAAAAAAAAAATGTTTCTTTTCAATAAGGGCTAAATTTGGCAGGGTTACTATTTTTTAGTAAGTTTGCATTTGTGCACGATTGGATACAAAATCTTACACAAACCTCTAGAATGGTGAATTGAAGCTAATGGTGAAGAAATCACTTCAATATCATTTGTCATTTGTGAGATATTAAAATTTCAAATTCCAAAAATCCTATTGAAATATTCAAAGTCAAATTTGAGGCACTTAGAGGCTCCGGATGGGCTCGAAATTTGGTGGGAAACCCAAGTAGTACTCCATCGTCTTTTCGAGAGCTTTCCGAAAAGGTATTATAATTGAAAATCCAATGGTCGAATCGAAAGTTATGGCCCCGCGAAGTTGACGTATTTTTGGAGGAAGATGCAAATTTCAAAATTAAGCTGGTGGTCACCAAAAAGGGCTATATATAACCATTTTTGGGAACCCTTAGGGTAGTAGAGTTAAGGGGGAAGGTGTAGAGTCAAGAAAGGTGAGAAATTAGAAACCCTAGTTGATTTGGGAATTACAGAAGGCTGAAGATTCTAGAGTTTTGAGAGAGGGAGTTGTAATGTGTTGCAGCTTGTAGGGGATTCATCCTCTGATTGTATTTGAGCTTCTGTAATGTAATGTTTTTCCCATATTAATAAAATATCATTCTATTTTCTATGTGTAATTTCTGTTATTGTGTGTTTTATGATTTACCCCCTTCATCACTAACCTCCTTTGTTCTTGTTGAATGGCTCATTGAAGGAGTCTTTGTTCTTGACTTAGAAGTTCTTGTACTCGCCTCCTTAGCCCATATTCTTGTTGAATGAGCCTCAAGATTATTTCTTGTTCTTGGGTTGTTTCCTTAATGGCAATTGGTTGAGGGATGATCTCCTTAATCTCATTTAAGATGGGTTTGATCCAATATTTACTTATACATGGGCACATTGAATGCTTAGGCCAAGAGGGAGGGTAGTTGTTTGTGCCTCATGATGAAATTGAGGCTTCTTCCTTATTGTTCCCCTTTTTTGGTGTTTTCTTGTTTTCATGAAGCTCTAAATTTAACTAATCTATATATGAAAACAACTTTTTAATTATTTTTCCCATTTTTTTTATTATGAGCTAATTACTATGAAAGGAAAGTAGGAATGCAACTATATGACTTTTCCTAATGCAGTTTAATTTATGTTTTTGTGTTTTTATGGTATGATTTGATTATAAGCTACTCAAATTGCAATAATTCTAAGCACAATGAAAGCAAATCTACTCTAAGAAAGCAATAAGTTCTATCTATCAAGAGAAAGACAAACAATGTTTTACTTCCTCAAGAGAAAGATTTGTGAGATATAATTACTAAGAAAATTTGAAAGAACCTATACGAATAGGGTGCTAGTGTCAATCTTTTGTCCTTAGAAGTTCTGTAGCATTCATCTCCTCCTCTGCAGTAGTGGGGTCCTCCTCTTGGTGACAAGGATAGAAACATGGACTTGAAGGAAATGGATTAAGCTTAGAAGCTATTTCAAAATCAAAATGGTTGAGATTTAAAGCTATTGCAGATGTGAAAATGCACACAAAGTCATGTGTAGAGCATAAGAATGCTAATGGGGGTAGATTTGCATAAGCTCGACCAATACAATAATGGAATAACGAATGTGCCCCATCAAATGAATAAAGAAGGGGGGTATTTATAGGTTTAGAATCTACACCAATGGTGGTGGTGATTGGGTAAATAACTAAATTGATTAGGAAGTGATCTAATTATGATTAGAAGAGAACAGAGGCTACAAAGGAGATCGCAAAAAGCTGATTACGAGTGAACAAAGGTTTGATTAGGAGTGAAAAAAATATTGATTGGGAGTTAAAAATTAGTTAGGGGAAGTCAAGGTTTAGTTGTGCATGGAAGAAATCTCAATCGCAAGCCAAAAATGGAGGTACACTGGGTTAAATAGGAAGAAAGATTGCATGAAAAAAGATGATAGGGTTGTGCCTTATGGGAAGTGGGTCACTCCTTTTAGCAAGGCAAGTCACTCAGGTGACCCTATAGGTCATATGGGTGAACCACTCAAAGTGGATCAAACAGGTAGCTAGAAAGTGCGTAGGACTTGGGAAATTTAGTTTGATGGTTGGGGAGGAATGATCACTGGGGGAAAACATTAGGAAACATGTCACCATGAAAGAAACTATTGAAAGGAGTATAATTAACGCCTTCATGGGCATGATTTGGACTTCTGTATCATCCTTAGACTTCCATGTTGGCCTATGCGCCTTTTTGTACTTATATATTTGCCCCCTTGGGTATGATAGTCTACATGAAAGGTAGGAATAGTTCTTGAAATTGGCCTTTACCTTTATCATTGTCCCGCATCTAGACCTGAAATGACAAGTATCAGCTTGATTTTATGATGATTTTGAAGTAAGTACTAAAAAGAAGACAAGGAAAGGTATCATCAAT
Source organism: Cunninghamia lanceolata (assembly GCA_027924645.1). Classification (NCBI taxonomy): domain Eukaryota; kingdom Viridiplantae; phylum Streptophyta; class Pinopsida; order Cupressales; family Cupressaceae; genus Cunninghamia; species Cunninghamia lanceolata. The sequence continues at coordinate 6,608,470 of BSBN01000398.1, read as the reverse complement.
ATGTGAGTGTGATGTATACCTAAGTCGCCTCACATTGTTGTGAAGAGCTACAATCATGAAGACACACAAAACAAGGACAAAGCATGCACTTCAAAAGCTAAACTAAGAAAACACACTACATAAATGCAAACTAAGCTAAGAAAGAGAGAGAAGGAAGAGGAAAATCAAGAGAAAGTGAGATAATGGAAACAAAATTATGCAAGTGGATAGTGGATGAAGAATTGGCATTGAGGATATCAATAATATATATGGCCACCAATTAGCTTCCCATGGATCCCCAAGTATGAGAAAAAACCCTCTTCTAAAACCCTAGATTTTCTTTTGTTGATTTTGCTTGAAGATATTTGGCGTTTTCATGTTTTCTTATCACATTTGTCTAGGTTTTAGGTGTGTCATTTTCCATGCTTCCATTGATCTATTTTTGCCTATTTTCCTTATTTTATAGGCCTACAGGAGCATGCCAAGGTGTGGAAAAAGTTCACCCATTTTGATAGGGCAAGTCACTTGAGCGACCCTGCCACTTCATCCTAGGTCACTGAAGAGATTTGTCAAGTAAAAGGGGTGACCTTGCCAAGAGGTTTGTTGGCAAGAATTGAGGCAAGCTTGATTGTTTTGATGCTCATTTTCTTCAACTTTGACACTAACTTCTCTACTTATTAAAATAAATTTGAGAATGTATTTGATTTTTAGGGTTAAATTGTAGATTTTATGACTTTTTTGTGATTTTCAATTTTCAATTTTCTACTTTTTATGATCTTTTTGAGTTTTTTATGACCTGACTTAAATTTTTCTTCCTTGACAAGACACCTATATTTTATGGAATTCCGCCCATGAGCAGGCTTGGTATATGAAGGTCCCTGAGGCATTATTGACTCTTGATTGTTCTATTTTACAAAGGATGGGGCTACCTAGAGTGGTACAGATTCTGATTGTTCACCCATTGTCTCGTATATGCTATGTTATTCTAACTTATTGGGATGTTGACCAAAACACATTCAAATTTCTTTCTATTTGTAGAGAGTGGATTATCACTATTTATGATGTTTATCACATCATATGAGTTCTTGTCAGACGAGAGCAACTTGCACTTCCTGAGAGTGAGTCTGAGAGGGAGAGATTGGCTTGGGTCACCATCATGGGGAGACTCATCTTGGAGATAGTCATGGTATTCAACTTACTTTAGTTCTAGATTCATTATTCTGCCCTTGTAGAAAGTTTTTATCAACCTAATTTTGTTTCTCACCCACTAGGAGACAAGAAGGCTCCTATGCTTCGGCGATGCTTAGCACCAATCATTCAACAAATTGAGTGAGAGAAAATCTTTGCTTAGGGGATCAACATTCTTTATTTATTTTATTGAGACTTATATCAGATCTCACGATGGGGGAACTTGCCTTTAGCCACCTTAACTTGTTATGACATGGATCCTTGAGCATATTACACTATTTCAGAGAGAGGTGCCTCTTCTAGATCCTAGGATTCTAAGAGACATGCGATGGGGACAACTTGGTCATTTTGATACTTCTACATGAGCTACGACCATACTTACAAATGCAAATATCATTTTAGACCCCTATATAGATATGGAGAGGTTGTGGCCAGGCGATAACACTATCTTTCTTATTGTTGAGAGGTGAACCATTTAATAGATAGAAATGGTTTAGTTGAGACTCACCACATTGCACAGGTTCTTCAACAGCTAGGAGATGACTTTCTAGAGGACTTGCCCTCGGTGCCCCCATGTTATAGATCATTGGAGGAGATGGTTGATGCGCAACGTAGGACTCTCTTATGGGTTCCATTAATTCTTGGAGTTCTTATTACAAGACCATTTAAAAAGCCATGTCATAGATGGTGGAGAGCTTGTCGATCTTAGAGACTTGTTTCTATTAAGGAGGAGACTAACAACTCCATAGATGACAACTATGATCTTGAGGAGGGGTGCAATGAGGTAGCATTAGGAGGGGAGGAGGAAACTCTTGAGGATGAGGAGGTAACACCAACAAAGGTCCCATCTAGACATGGACAAGTTTATTTCTCATAGATGGAAGAGGAGGATATGAGACTTGGTGATCCCTCATGGTAGCTAGGAAATCCTTGTGAGTATTACACTAACCTACACTTTTCTTTCTCACAATTACTTCTTTCAAAATAGTTGGCCTCTAACTCTTGAACTAATGCTCTCTTCTTTTCATGATTTTGCATAAGCACTATTAATGGATGGAGGGATCTTTTTTGAACCGCTTCATTAGATGTGTTGATACCTTTCACAAGATAGACTATAAAGGTTCTATCAATTAATGCATGGGCACCCTCTTTAGCTAGTTGGCACATGAATATACTAGCTCCTACTTATCATGCTAGCAAAGATGTTACTTCCCAAAGTGCCAGAATTGCTACGTGGTACTAGAGGCTGAAGTTTCCTCAATTTGAGAGATGGATAGCCTAGGGGTCCACAGATGAACTTCTACTCTTTCATGGATAGACAGTAGGATCCTCACATTCACAAGTTCATAGTCAAGTCCCTTCTCATACTCATAGAACTCAGAGTTTTAGATGCAACAGACAACCAAAGGAGACCACAGAGTAGGAGCCTAGATGGTTCCATTGGTCAGAGTCATCCTTGAGGTCCTAGAGAGACCTACTTTTACTAAGATTATTGACTTGCCCCCTTACATGGGGAGATTCACACATGTGAGTGCATTGTTTTGACTTTTTTAACTCCATTGGTGGAGTGACATGTACTCAAACATTAATATGCACTTATTGCTATGATAATGATTGGTTGAATTCTATATATGGTTGTACTTGATATCTTTGACTTTATTTTATCTCTTATGTAGATGGATGGTTAATTTATTGTTTATATGCTCTATGATTCACACGTGGATGATGGTACTATGATGATGTTATTTTTATCTTTTTTTGATATGAATAAGATGCAATTTGGATATGTATGGATGCAAAACACATATAAAATACAAAGTATTAAGTTCTAAATGTTGTGAATACCATAATGACATGTTTTGTTTCTTTGTATGTATGCAAATGGTACAAACAATGTGAATGCTCTTAAGTAGGATTTTTGACTTAGGGGATTGTGAGTTGAACTAGCATAGGATGACTTACTAAACTATTCAAGATAGAATAAAGGAATCAAGTGGGATTGGTATGGAGATGAAACAATTTATAAACTTAGCTTTGAAAAAGAATAAACACTTCAATCCTTATCTAGACAAAACACTTTGACTCATTTTCAACTTAGACAAGCAACAAACTTTATTAACACCTTCTATACTTAGATCAAAAATGGCCAACAAGTTGGACCTATGGTAAAGGAAGGGATCCAAAGCAAAATATGGCCCTTAAAGATAACTAGACTCTTGGCTTTGCCCAATTAGTGCATGTGTGTGCTTTGTACCTCTCTCTTGTATTTTCTCTGATGGATGTTGCTCTTGTAGCTTAGAACTTCGACTTATCTCCACCTGAGAGTATGTACATAAACAATTCTCTCTTTTTTTTGATTTTTTTTTTTTTAATTTTTGTATTTTTTGACTCTTCAATTTTTGTTGTATTTTTTGATTGCTTTGCAGAGTTATGATCCCCTTGACATTTTTGGCTAGGATAATTAAGGGGTTGGGTGCTACCAAAAGCTTTGACTACCTCGTAGGACTTCCCTCTAAGGAGGATTAGGGAAGGTCTACTTACAATCTTCCATTGGGTATTGTAGACTTGAGTAATTGCTTCGCTTAGAATTGATAGCATAAATTTTTAAGACTAGGATCAGTATAAATCTAAGAGATTGACTTCATTTTGAACTTGTTCAGAATATAAAGGTGAATGGATGAAGGTGTTTGGGAATCTATAAGGTTTAGAAGAAACAGCCTATACTAGAAAGCCTTTAGACCCCTTTCTAATGAAAAAATCAAACAAGAGCATATCACTAACAAGTGCATGGCAAACAGAATGAGAATGCATCCTTTTGGGATTTTTGAAGTTTTCATTTTTTGTATTTTAATGTGATTTTTTTAAATTTTCTAAATGTTGTATTTCTTCAAATGGAAGGCATTAACCATTTCACTAAATTCTTCACCTTCTGTGGTTCATAAGAGATGAGCATAATTTCAAACATCTTCTTTAAAAAATATATGGACCTATCCAATTTGGTCTGAATTTGTAGCTTTCTCTGGCTCTTTTTATGAATTAAATTATCAATTATGAGTAGGAGATATCCAACTTGAAAAGGAATTGGAATGACCTTATTATTATACTATTTCTTTACCCTTTCAAGGTAGGAGTCGTGTCTTTATACTACTCTTAATCTTCTTTCATCCATCATTTCCAATTTAGCCAATCTAACTACACGATATTCTTCATCGTCTAATAACCCTTGTAAAGACACCCTTAAGCTTGGTAACAACTTGCATAGATAGGATTTCCTCTGACCCAAATGTGAGGGCATATAGAGTTGTCCCTATGGGAGTTTGCATGCTAGTCATGTAGGCCCACAAGGCAGGATATAATTTTAAATGCCAATCCCTTTTTGAATCCTTTGCAATTTTGACCAAGATTGCTTTTAACATTTTATTTGTCGCTTATGTTTGCCTATTTCACTGTAGGTAATATATTGAAGCTAAGTTATGATTGATGTGAAATATTTAACATAACTCACGTACTTGTGGATTTTTGAATGAAGAGGTGTTATAGTGACAATTACTTACAAGACTCTGAATTTGCATATGATTTAATTTAAAATAAAATTTGCAATTATTGTCCTAGAAATGGTGCTTAAAGGAATTACTTCTACCCAATTAGTAACATGTGTGTGTCTGTCTTTCTAAGGTGGGGATATTTTACAACCAAGTCTTTAATCCCCAAAGTGGAGAATGACCAAGGAGTGATAATTGATTGAAGGTCTCTCATGGGGGTATGATGAACATATGCATAAATTTGACATTTTGGACATCTTTTCACAAACTTGATTGCATCTCCTTCTAGGCAAGGCCAAAAATATCTTAGACTATGTATTTTTCTCACTATGGCATGACCACCGAAATGTCCCCTACAAATTCCACTATGACATTCTTCTAAGATCTTATGCACTTCTTCTTTATCTACACATCGATGTAGAATACCATCTAGAGCCCTTCGATACAAGACGTCATCAATCAAGACATATCCTACAACTAGGACATGTAATTATCTTTTGCCTAAAGGGATCACATTCTCAGGGTGAATTTATTTTCTAGATGATTGATGACATCCCTGTACCAATAGGATGATGCATATTTTTCAAGGTCAACCATATATTCCTTCATTAGGGAAGTCTTCATTTATTGGCTCACTTTGGGGAACAAGGTTGTCAGCCAACCAGTCAACAATTACTTGTCCCTTGATTGATTTTTGATTGACACATGTTAACTCAAACTCACTTAGCAAGGTCAAGAATTGCCTAACCCTTCTTGATATTATTGGTTGATTTAAGAAGGTTCTTAGTGGTTCAGATTATATTATGACTCTAGTTTCCTAGTTAGGCATGTAATGATGTAACTGTCATGTGGTGAAAATTATGGCCAAACACTCCTTTTCAACTAGGATGTAGTTCTTTTCATAATCAAGCAGGGTTCAAATAATAAAGTATATTACTCTTTCTCTACCATTGTAATCTTCCTAGGCTAACAAGCAAGCTATTGATACTTTAGTTGCTCTAAAGTAGAGGATAAAAGGTTTGTCTTGATTTGGTGGCATAAGCATTGGGAGAGAAAGAAGGAACTTCTTTACTTGTTCAAAAGTATTTTGACAATCGATGGACCATGTTATCTTAGCTTTATTTTTCAGTAATTAGTTGATTGGATGAATCTTGAAAGTCATATCAGGTATAAAGCATTGTATGACACCCAATTGCCCTAGGAAAGTTCTTACTGGTAACTTACTAGTTAGAGGAGTGGCATCTGACATTGCTTTTACCTTAGTTGGGTCTAAATCAATTCCCCTTGAAGAGATGATGAAATCAAGTAACTTTCCAACAATTATTCCAAGACACATTTCTCTACATTAATGTTGACCTTGTATTCACACAATCGACTAAAGATCTTCCTAAGGTCTTCTATATGGATTGATCTCTATTTGAGTTTTACAAGAAAGTCATCTATGTATGTTTCTACTATTTTGTGAATGAGATCATGAAAGATGTGAGTTATGGATCTTTGGTAAGTAGCCCCTACATTCTTGAATCCAAATGGCATTACAATGTAACAAAAGGTTCCCCAAGGCATAGTGAATGTCATTTTATTCTGATAATGTCTATTATCCAAATTTGATTATAGCCTAAAAATCCATCCATGAGGGATAAGATCTCATATCAAGCAGTTGAATCCATAATTTGGTCTATTGATGGAGGTGGAAAGTCATCTTTGGGACAAGCCTGATTGATATCCCTGAAATCAAGACATTCTATTTTTTTTCATTCTTCTTAAGGATTAGGACTATGTTTGAGACCAAGTCTGAATACTCTATTGGCTTAATGAATCCTACATATAGCATTTTTTTGGTGCCTCTTTCACCATTTCAGCCACTTGGGGTTTCATGGGCCTTAGTTTTTACTTTATTAGTTTTGCCCCAAGTTTCGTAACCAAATTATGTATAATGATTTTTGGGTTTAAACTAGGCATGTCTGTATATGTCCATGCAAATATGTCAAAGAACTCAATAAATAACTTTGTGTATTCCTCTAACTCTTCATCATCCAGTTTAGCTCTTAATTTTAACATCTTTTACTTTTCAGGTGTTCCTATGTTGAGGTCTATGGTATCTCCTATCAATGTTGGTTGACCTTCTTCAAATTCTCGAGGGGTAGGTGGTAGGTTAGGATTCTTATTGATTTGTAAGATTTCTAATTTATCTATGAGATAATCATTAGGATGAGGGAGAAGCATATATCTATTTTTGTGATAAACCCTCGGGAGGCCATCATAACCATGCATGTACTCTAAAATGGCTTCATCTTTTTTCACATAATCTCTAGTAGGGATTTTTGTTCTATCCTCGGCATAAGTAAGGATTCTTGGTAAGTCACCAGTCTCTAATAACATGCCACCTTGTATTAAGATTATGAATTCAAAATTTTGTAATTAGGCATGAGGTGTGAACATTGTGGCCGAGGTAGCCATGGAGTCTACCATTTGGTTTTCTTCTCTTGGTATGGCTTTTATTGTAAAAAAGTCAAAGAAGTGAATCAACTTTTGAATCACATCTTTATAGGGACATAAGCGTTCTAATTTTGTTTCATAATTCTCTAAAACTTGATTAATTATTAACTATGAATCTCCAAAGATCAAGAGATTTCTAGCTCCCAAATTTATGGTGAGCATAATGCCCAAAGATAGAGCTTTGTATTTAGTAATGTTGTTGGTATAGAAGAAGTCTAACCTAAAAGTGAAAGGGAAAATTTTGCCTATTGGCGAGGTGAGGACTATTCCAACCCCTGCTCCCAGTTTGCAACTTGCTCCATCAAAATGGAGGATCCAAAGGTCACTAATATTTTGTGATATTGATGTTCCCCTGATTTGTAGGTTGATCTTTATTCTTCAAATTCCCCTTCTATCTCTTTTCCTTTTTCAGTGATCTCAATCGTATTGACATAAATGTTTTTGGCATCTTCAACTATGTAGGTGTTTAGGTTTTGATCATAAGGAATAACTGCTACACTAAAAGGATTGTATGGCTTTGTTGATCTGGGTGAAAAGGAAATTCTTTTGTAATGTCTAATTTAATGTTGTTTGAGAACCCAATAATATTTGCAACTTCTTTAGATGTTTCCCCTTTTTCAAGGATTTTTGTTTTGTCACGTCTTGTTTTTATGGAAAATATAATTATTCTAGATTAGTGAACAATTACTGTGATTGACTTTTACTTTAAGAAATTTTCTATGTGTGAAGGTTATTTGGTGAAAATTAGAAAATTAATTGAACTATTAGATATTATCAATGTGATTATAATGATTTGCTTTGGCTATGTTTTTTGGGAACTAACCTATTGACATTGAGTTGAGTGCAAATGAATGCAGGTACTCATCGAAGACGAGAACATGGTTGAGGTAGAGGTGTTCTAGCCACTTGGCAAGAATTGTTTGGGATGGTTAACTCTGATGCAATCACACACTCACATAGTTTCATATGCATTTTTGAATGGTTTATTATGCATTAATTGTGTTGATAATAAATGGGATTGATGTTTAGATTCTTAGAAAATATGGTGTTTTTAATTGTTAGGAAAATCCTTTTCGAATGCATGATTTAATGGTAGATATAAAAATTTCTTTCGATTATATTAAATGGTGTATTTTTATTCAATTGGTGAATATATATATGGTTATATTTTATATATTTAAAGGGGCACCCAACCAGAAGAAATCCTCGGGAGAAAAGGGGCCTTGGCCTTAACTAGACAATTAACCCAGGGGAGGGATACAGGGCTGAAGAGGGACTGATAAAGGACATTGGGGCAAACAAATCAAACCCTGGTCAAGAGAAAGGAATCACCTCTCCAACACTCTCAAAAATTTGTAACAAGGTAGAGACGTGGGACTTAGTCATATATGAGCCCCCAGAAGTGGTGCAAAATGGGTCAGTGTTCCAAACTGAGGAAAATCCTCAGAGGGTTTCACCCAGAAAGGAAGCCCAACCAACCTCCCAGGGGAGGGAAGATTTAACAACATAAGAGTCAACCCTTGAAAGGCCACTAGAAAACAGAGAAGAGGAACAAATTGGAACCATTGTCGGTGCAGAGGAGAGTGAAAATGAGTTTGAGGAGGAAGAAGAAGGGGGACTTGGGGGGGGAAGAGGAGGTAGTTTGGGATGAGAGAACATTGGAACAAACTCAATCCAAGAGGAAAAAACCAAATATCAACAAGACCGGGAAAAGGGGGCCCAAATCCAATAGGGCAAAATTGGAAATAGTAGCTAATGCAGCTAGGCAAATGAAGCTAAGATCAGGGAATGATGTATTCCTTCCCCAGGAGAAACGAGGGTGATAACGTGGAATGTTAGGGGCATTAATGCTCCTAACAAGTGGTGTCTGGTCAAACACCAAATTGACCAAACAAATGCAGACATAATCCTATTATAGGAGACCAAACTAGGGAAGGAGGAAAGTAAGGGGAGACTCAAAAACTGGAGACAGTGGAAAGGCCTATTCAGTGAAGCTGAGGGTGCCTCAGGAGGATTGAGCATACTACAAAACCCCCTAACCATGGAAGGAGAATTAGTAGAGTCAAGCAGGAGGTGGATAATTATGAAAGGTAGATTATTGCAAAGGAATGAGAGCTTCTTCATAATCAATGTATATGGTCCAATAGCTACTGCAGAAAAGAATGCATTATGGCAGCAGATATTAGAGAAAATAAGGCTTTTCAGAGAGGAGAGGGGAATTGTAGTAGGAGATTTCAATGCAACCATAAGTAATGAGGAGAAGAGAGAAGGCCTTTCCAGATTGACAAATGTACAGACAAAATTCCAAGATTTCATAGACAGGAATCAACTCAAAGACATCCCCACAAAAAATGGCACTTTCACCTAGACAAATAGAAGAAAGGGATTTACAAACATAGCGAAAAGATTGGACAGATTCCTGCTAGCTGGGGAGTGGGAAGAATAGACTGGAATAGCAGAGGTAGACATACTGTCCTTCTCTGGCTTGGACCACTACCCGGTCCAACTAACAATCTTGCCAGGGGAACCCCCTAAGGGCTGCCCATTCAAATTTGAAAGCATGTGGATGAGGGATGAATCCCTACCAGAGATAGTAGCTAGTTGGTGGGAGGAAGTCAAAATTGTAAATCAATCAAAGCTTTTCACCCTGAGCAAGAAGCTAGGGTATGTGAAATCTAAACTAAGGGAATGGAACAAGTCACATTTCAAAAATATTTTTTAGGAAAAGGTGAGGGTGGAGCAGGAATTGACCATCCTGAATGAGCAGGTAATCAAGAATGGGATGAGGGAGGAGGAATTTGTAGCAGAAAAAGCATTAAAGGAAGAGTTGACTGAACTCTTGAAGAGAGAAGAGAGTTATTGGAGGCAAAAGTCTAGAGAAACTTGGTTGAAGGAAGGAGACAGGAACACCAAGTTTTTTCATAGAACTGTAGTGGCAAATAGAAGCAAGAACATAATTACAGAAATTAAAAAAGAAGATGGGAGCATAAGTCAATCAACAGAAGAAGTCAACCAAGTAACAGTATCCTATTTTGAATCCATCTTGAACAAGGAAGCTCCAATCCAAAGGGCGGTTAGAGACAAAATTCTAGCCTTAATCCCCACAGTGATAACAGAGGAACATAATCAGGCACTCTACAAACAAATTGAGAAAGAGGAGGTAAGAACCACCACTTTTCTCCTTAACCCTGATGAGGCCCCAGGCCCAGATGGATTCATGACACAGTTTTTTTAGAAGTTCTGGGAGGTAGTGGGGGATGACCTTATGAAGGTTGCTGAGGAGTCGAGGAAGAAGATGACGATGCTGAAATCATTTAACCACACTTTCCTGGGTTTAGACCCTAAGAAGAAAAACCCCCAAGAGATGGGAGACTTCAAACCAATTGCATTATGTAATGTGGTATACAAAATTGTAACCAAAATAATAGCCAATAGGCTAAGAGAAGTTCTGGAATCAAGCATCTGGGAGGAACAAATGGGATTTGCTCCAGGGAGATCCATTGTGGAAGGTATCATCATTGCACATGAAGTGATACACTCGATCAGAAAAGCAAGAGAAGCCAGTATGATCCTCAAATTGGACATCCTCAAAGCCTATGATCTAGTGGATAGAAATTTCCTGATGGAAGTACTGGAAAGATTTGGTTTCAGCAGCAACTAGAGGGAGTGGGTCAACAGTTGTATTTCCTCACCAATATTTTCTATCCTAGTGAATGGCTCGACCCATGGCTTCTTCACCTCATCTAGAGGCATCAGACAAGGGGACCCCCTATCCCCTTTCTTCTTCATCATCATGTTAGAAGCCTTACGAAGAAGAATTAATGCTCTTAGAAGAGAGGGCAAGTGGAAAGGAGTGTCAGTAGCCAATGATTTGGAAAATATAACCCATCAACAATTTGTTGATGACACAATTCTATTTGGTGAAGCATGCAGGAGAGAAGATACAACAATCAAAACTTTTTTGGATGAATACTGCTCAGCCTTGGGTCAGAGCATCAACTAGAGAAAATCGGAAGTCTTCTTCCTAAACACCCAGCCCAGCCTTCAAAGGGATTTGGAAAGGATACTCAACTTGCGGGTAGCCAACTTCCCTGGTCAATACTTGGGAACCCCCCAACAAGGGAAATTACTAGGAGAATTTGATCAACAACTGCAAAAACAAGCTAGGAACATGGATGGGGAAGTGGCTATCCTCGGTGGGTAGGCTCTTAATGGTGAAGTCGGTCCTTTCAGCAATCCCAGTGCACTTGATGACTTGCTTGAAAATCCCCAAAAGAGTGGAAGAAGTCATCTCTCAGATCATCAGTAATTTTTTTTGGAGTGGATCTGGTGAACAACACAAGCTCCCTCTGGTAGCCTAGGACAAGGTCTGCACTCCCAAGGAAGCAAGTGGAATAGGCATTAGGCAGCTGGCCATTATAAACCTAGCCATGGGGACCAAACTCGTGTGGAACCTATACATGAAAGGAGAGAAGAAATGGGTTAGGATTCTCAGAAGGAAGTATTTGGACTTGGATGAGGACACTAGAATCCTCACCATCCTGGACCCACCAAGGGGGTTTGCAATCTGGAACTACATTCTAGATTGCAGGGACATCATTACTAAACACATCACTTGGGAGGTTAGAAATGGGCAAAGGACATATTTCTGGAAGGACTCCTGGGGTGGAGGAGAGACCCTTGCCAATCTACCCAATCTGGCTGAGATAATGGAGGAAACAAGAAGGGCTTGGGGTCACAAGGTCTGCAATTTTGGGAACATAACATTGAGGGATGGGGTACCTTCTTGGGAATGGAAATCCCTAGCAGAAATTTAGGCACCCCAAGACTAGAAAGAAGAATTGGAGACAATCTTGAAGAATAGAATATTGGCCCCTTTAGTTCAAGAAGATGTAATCAAATGGAGTGGATTGACTACAGGGTCCTACAGTGTCAAATGCGGTTACAGGATCAAAGAAGTAGCCATTTCAAGACAAAAATGGCCCTTAAAACTCATCTAGAACAAGCATAATCTCCCAAAAGTAGGAGTCTTCTCCTGGCTGGCAATTCAAAAGAAAATTCTCACAGAAGACAGGCTGGCAAGATTTGGGGTAGTAGGGTCAGGAAGATGCGTGTTGTGCAAAAACAACAATGAAAATGTAGACCACATCCTCCTGAATTGCCCCTTCGCAGCAGAATGTTGGCACTTCTTCATGAGAAAATTAAACTTTCAAAGTTTGCTTCCTCAGGACATCTTGACTTGGTTTCATATGTGGACCATTATCCATCAGAGGGAAGTCTTTGGCAGTATCTGGTCCATTCTTCCATCCTCCCTTATCTAGGAGATTTGGAAAGAGTGCAACAGGCGCATCTTCCAGGATAAGGAAATGTCCATATAAGCCTTGTGCATAAAGGTTGAGTCCCTTATCACAGAGTTAGTCAATGAAGCCACGGGCACAAGGCTAAAAAAGAAGAAGGAATTTTCAAGCTGGGATGACAAAATCTCTAAAGTTTTCCCTGGCTTCAAAATCCCCACCATGTCTAGAGAGATGGAAAAGGAGAAGGAGAAAAGGGTGAATGTGAGATGGAATCCACTAGATCTTGGCTGGATCAAGGTGAATTTTGACGGGACATCTCAAGGCAATCCAGGACCGAGTGGAGTTGGTTGTGTAGCCCGGGATGAGCAAGGCAACACCCTGGGGTAGAAGTCTATTGGCATAGGGGTGATAACTAATAATCAAGTTGAATTCAGGGCAGCCTTGGCGGGCCTCCAGTTGGCAAGGGAACTAGGAGTCAAAAAGATCCATTTGGAAGGGGATTCGCTCAACACCATCAATGCAATTAGACAAAACCACACCCCAAACTGAGTCCTAGGCCAATGGTTGTGGCCCATAAAACAACTCTTGGAAGGATTTGAGGACTTCAGGGTAAGCCACGTGTATAGAGAAGGGAATGCAAAGGCTAATGAGCTAGCAAAGGTGGCAGCTCAAGGTACATAGAGCTAACTCCTGGATGATGTCAGGAAACCCCTCTCCAAGTTGGCAATTTAATTGGCAAGCGTGGGGAATGTCCGCACGCAAAAGTGACAGCAACGAAGGGACTAATGGCACAACTCTAATAGATGGAAGGTACAACAAAGGACCAGTGGCAGGATTCTCATCAATTTTTCCAAGATTGCATATCTTGGTCTCGTGCGAAAAAATGATGGCACCAACCCAATCATTAATGTAAGAGACTAAACTCTATAAATCAAGGAATTCAAAGAAAGGAAACCACAACAATTGCACTCATTCATGTGGAAAGGTGGAGCTCGTAGCGATGGACACGCCAATCTACCTTGAAGCAACAAAGCATCTGATGGTGTTTCAAGGAGAGGTATCAGATAAAAGGCTCAAAGGCATTCTTGTCTCCAATCACCCGCTCGTATTGTGGATCATGAAGAAGGTTTTGGGTCCAAAATTCTTATAGGCCACACACCGATACCGCGTGAACACAGACATAACAGCTATGTTTCTCACGGTCCTGGTGTACACGAGGGTAGGCAAGGGTAAGGCAAAGTTTCTATGTCAACAACTCTTCTTGCACTCTCTCCTGGGGGAAATAAATAAGTAACATTTTCTATTTACAGTAAGCTAATTAAAAGATATTATTATTATTATTATCACGTCTTGAGTTGATTTAGAGTGCTTACGTTTTTTTTGGTAAATAGATGCTAGGGGTAGCACCCATTATATTGATATCAAAAAAGAAATACATAAGCCTTTTATATACACCACATCCGAGCTTTCAGCCATAGCTTACTGCATATTACCTTCTACCCTTTCTTCCTACCCACATTTGATTCTACCCCACCCAAGTATCCAAGGCCTATAAAACAAAATGGCCAATACATTGCATAAATTGGAAACAAACTAGTAATTGAAAACTACCGGAGCCAAAACACAGACTACACACACATGTCTTCCACGATCAGTCATTACCACCTTCAACTTCCCTGGCACGCCTAGCCACAATTGCTCGAGCTACCACTGGACACTCTGCACCGCACGCGTGATGGGCCGAGCTGTCAGCAACTTCCTCTGGAGTGGAGCCATTGTTCACAACCCAATCTTCACCCTCACCTAGGCCCCAGAATTGCGTATCACTGGTGTCGCCACTTGCAGCCAGACCTTCCTCCTCCATGAATCGCTTCACCCAACTAGGGTTTAGAACTCGCACTACCCTTGCCATCTGACCCAAGCAATTGATACTCATTTCAATTTCATTCCACCTACCTTCCAGCTCAGCTGGCCTCAACGTCCACACCACTGCAAACTTTCTTACTTCGGCTCCCTGAACTTTGGTCATGTAATAGTTGTGGGCTAGCGGGGAGTGGAGATTATCATCAATATTATCCAAGGTCGCATCTATTTCCCCCAGGAGAGAGTGCAAGAAGAGTTGTTGACATAGAAACTTTGCCTTACCCTTGCCTACCCTCGTGTACACCAGGACCGTGAGAAACATAGCTGTTATGTCTGTGTTCACGTGGTATTGGTGTGTGGCCTATAAGAATTTCAGACCTAAAACCTTCTTCACGATCCACAATACCAACGGGTGATCAGAGACAAGAATGCCTTTGAGCCTTTTATTTGATACCTCTCCTTGAAACACCATCAGATGCTTTGTTGCTTCAAGGCAAATTGGCGTGTCCATCGCTACGAGCTCCACCTTTCCACGGGAATGAGTGCAATTGTTGTGGTTTCCTTTCTTTGAATTCCTTGATTTATAGAGTTCAGTCTCTTACATTAATGATTGTGTTGGTGCCATCATTTTTCCGCACGAGACCAAGATATGCAATCTTGGAAAAATTGATGAGAATCCTGCCACTAGCCCTTTGTTGTACCTTCCATCTATTAGAGTTGTGCCATTAGTCCCTTTGTTGATGTCACTTTTGCGTGTGGACATTCCCTGCGCTTGCCAATTAAATTGCCAACTTGGAGAGGGGTTTCCTGACATCATCCACGAGTTAGCTCTACGTACCTTGAGCTGCCACCTTTGCTAGCTCATTAGCCTTTGCATTCCCTTCTCTATACACGTGGCTTACCCTGAAGTCCTCAAATCCTTCCAAGAGTTGCTTTATGGGCCACAACCATTGGCCTAGGACTCAGTTTGGGGTGTGGTTTTGTCTAATTGCATTGATGGTGTTAAGTGAATCCCCTTCCAAATGGATCTTTTTGACTCCTAGTTCCCTTGCCAGCTGGAGGCCCGCCAAGGCCACCCTGAATTTAGCTTGATTATTAGTTGTCACCCCTATGCCAATAGACTTCTACCCCAAGGTGTTGCCTTGCTCATCCCGGGCTACACAACCAACTCCACTCGGTCTTGGATTGCCTTGAGATGTCCCGTCAAAATTCACCTTGATCCAGCCAGGATCTAGTGGATCCCATCTCACATTCACCCTTTTCTCCTTCTCCTTTTCCATCTCTCCAGACATGGTGGGGATTTTGAAGCCAGGGAAAACTTTAGAGATTTTGTCATCCCAACTTGAAAATTCCTTCTTTTTTAGCCTTGTGCCCGTGGCTTCATTGACTAACTCTGTGATAAGGGACTCAACCTTTATGCACAAGGCTTCTATGGACATTTCCTTATCCTAGAAGATGCGCCTGTTGCACTCTTTCCAAATCTCCTAGATAAGGGAGGATGGAAGAATGGACCAGATACTGCCAAAGACTTCCCTCTGATGGATAATGGGCCACATATTAAACCAAGTCAAGATGTCCTGAGGAAGCAAACTTTGAAAGTTTAATTTTCTCATGAAGAAGTGCCAACATTCTACTGTGAAGGGGCAATTCAAGAGGATGTGATCTGCATTTTCATTGTTATTTTTGCACAACACGCATCTTCCTGACCCTACTACCCCAAATCTTGCCAGCTTGTCTTCTGTGAGAATTTTCTTTTGAATTGCCAGCCAAGAGAAGACCCCTACTTTTGGGAGATTATGCTTGTTCTAGATGAGTTTTAAGGGCCATTTTTGTCTTGAAATGGCTGCTTCTTTGATCTTGTAACCGCGTTTGACACTGTAGGACCCTGTAGTCAATCCACTCCATTTGATTACATCTTCTTGAACTAAAGGGGCCAATATTCTATTCTTCAAGATTGTCTCCAATTCTTCTTTCTAGTCTTGGGGTGCCTAAATTTCTGCTAGGGATTTCCATTCCCAAGAAGGTACCCCATCCCTCAATGTTATGTTCCCAAAATTGCAGACCTTGTGACCCCAAGCCCTTCTTGTTTCCTCCATTATCTCAGCTAGATTGGGTAGATTGGCAAGGGTCTCTCCTCCACCCCAGGAGTCCTTCCAGAAATATGTCCTTTGCCCATTTCTAACCTCCCAAGTGATGTGTTTAGTAATGATGTCCCTGCAATCTAGAATGTAGTTCCAGATTGCAGACCCCCTTGGTGGGTCCAGGATGGTGAGGATTCTAGTGTCCTCATCCAAGTCCAAATACTTCCTTCTGAGAATCCTAACCCATTTCTTCTCTCCTTTCATGTATAGGTTCCACACGAGTTTGGTCCCCATGGCTAGGTTCATAATGGCCAGCTGCCTAATGCCTATTCCACTTGCTTCCTTGGGAGTGCAGACCTTGTCCTAGGCTACCAGAGGGAGCTTGTGTTGTTCACCAGATCCACTCCAAAAAAAATTACTGATGATCCAAGAGATGACTTCTTCCACTCTTTTGGGGATTTTCAAGCAAGTCATCAAGTACACTGGGATTACTAAAAGGACCGACTTCACCATTAAGAGCCTACCCACCGAGGATAGCCACTTCCCCATCCATGTTCCTAGCTTGTTTTTGCAGCTGTTGATCAAATTCTCCTAGTAACTTCCCTTGTTGGCTCCTGCAAATAGGGGGTTCCCAAGTATTGACCAGGGAAGTTGGCTACCTGCAAGTTGAGTATCCTTTCCAAATCCCTTTGAAGGCTGGGCTGGGTGTTTAGGAAGAAGACTTCTGATTTTCTCTAGTTGATGCTCTGACCCAAGGTTGAGCAGTATTCATCCAAAAAAGTTTTGATTGTTGTATCTTCTCTCCTACATGCTTCACCAAATAGAATTGTGTCATCAACAAATTGCTAATGGGTTATATTTTCCAAATCATTGGCTACTGACACTCCTTTCCACTTGCCCTCTCTTCTAAGAGCATTAATTCCTCTTCCTAAGGCTTCTACCATGATGATGAAGAAGAAAGGGGATAGGGGGTCCCCTTGTCTGATGCCTCTAGATGAGGTGAAGAAGCCATGGGTCGAGCCATTCACTAGGATAGAAAATATTGGTGAGGAAATACAACTGTTGACCCACTCCCTCTAGTTGCTGCTAAAACCAAATCTTTCCAGTACTTCCATCAGGAAATTTCTATCCACTAGATCATAGGCTTTGAGGATGTCCAATTTGAGGATCATATTAGCTTCTCTTGCTTTTCTGATCGAGTGTATCACTTCATGTGCAATACATGAAGTGATACCTTCCACAATGGATCTCCCTAGAGCAAATCCCATTTGTTCCTCCAAGATGCTTGATTCCAGAACTTCTCTTAGCCTATTGGCTATTATTTTGGTTACAATTTTGTATACCACATTACATAATGCAATTGGTTTGAAGTCTCCCATCCCTTGGGGGTTTTTCTTCTTAGGGACTAAACCCAGGAAAGTGTGGTTAAATGATTTCAACATCGTCATCTTCTTCCTTGACTCCTTAGCAACCTTCGTAAGGTCATCCCCCACTACCTCCCAGAACTTCTAGAAAAACTGTGTCGTGAATCCATTTGGGCCTGGGGCCTCATCAGGGTTAAGGAGAAAAGTGGTGGTTCTTACCTCCTCTTTCTCAATTTGTTTGTAGAGTGCTTGATTATGTTCCTCTGTTATCACTGTGGGGATTAAGGCTAGAATTTTGTCTCTAACCGCCCTTTGGATTGGAGCTTCTTTGTTCAAGATGGATTCAAAATAGGATACTGTTACTTGGTTGACTTCTTCTGTTGATTGACTTATGCTCCCATCTTCTTTTTTAATTTCTGTAATTATGTTCTTGCTTCTATTTGCCACTACAATTCTATGAAAGAACTTGGTGTTCCTGTCTCCTTCCTTCAACCAAGTTTCTCTAGACTTTTGCCTCCAATAACTCTCTTCTCTCTTCAAGAGTTCGGTCAACTCTTCCTTTAATGCTTTTTCTGCTACAAATTCCTCCTCCCTCATCCCATTCTTGATTACCTGCTCATTCAGGATGGTCAATTCCTGCTCCACCCTCACCTTTTCCTAAAAAATATTTTTGAAATGTGACTTGTTCCATTCCCTTAGTTTAGATTTCACATACCCTAGCTTCTTGCTCAGGGTGAAAAGCTTTGATTGATTTACAATTTTGACTTCCTCCCACCAACTAGCTACTATCTCTGGTAGGGATTCATCCCTCATCCACATGCTTTCAAATTTGAATGGGCAGCCCTTAGGGGGTTCCCCTGGCAAGATTGTTAGTTGGACTGGGTAGTGGTCCAAGCCAGAGAAGGACAGTATGTCTACCTCTGCTATTCCAGTTTGTTCTTCCCACTCCCCAGCTAGCAGGAATCTGTCCAATCTTTCCGCTATGTTTGTAAATCCCTTTCTTCTATTTGTCCAGGTGAAAGTGCCATTTTTTGTGGGGATGTCTTTGAGTTGATTCATGTCTATGAAATCTTGGAATTTTGTCTGTACATTTGTCAATCTGGAAAGGCCTTCTCTCTTCTCCTCATTACTTATGGTTGCATTGAAATCTCCTACTACAATTCCCCTCTCCTCTCTGAAAAGCCTTATTTTCTCTGATATCTGCTGCCATAATGCATTCTTTTCTGAAGTAGCTATTGGGCCATATACATTGATTATGAAGAAGCTCTCATTCCTTTGCAATAATCTGCCTTTCATAATTATCCACCTCCTGCTTGACTCTACTAATTCTCCTTCCATGGTTAGGGGGTTTTGTAGTATGCTCAATCCTCCTGAGGCACCCTCGGCTTCACTGAATAGGCCTTTCCACTGTCTCCAGTTTTTGAGTCTCCCCTCACTTTCCTCCTTCCCTAGTTTGGTCTCCTATAACAGGATTATGTCTGCATTTGTTTGGTCAATTTGGTGTTTGACCAGACACCACTTGTTAGGAGCATTAATGCCCCTAACATTCCACGTTATCACCCTCGTTTCTCCTAGGGAAGGAATACATCATTCCCTGATCTTAGCTTCATTTGCCCAGCTGCATTAGCTACTATTTCCAATTTTGCCCTATTGGATTTGGGCCCCCTTTTCCCGGTCTTCTTGATATTTGGTTTTTTCCTCTTGGATTGAGTTTGTTCCAGTGTTCTCTCATCCCAAACTACCTCCTCTTCGCCCCCCCCCATGTCCCCCTTCTTCTTCCTCCTTAAACTCATTTTCACTCTCCTCTGCACCGACAGGGGTTCCAATTTGTTCCTCTTCTCTGTTTTCTAGTGGCCTTTCAAGGGTTGACTCTTATGTTGTTAACTCTTCCCTCCCCTGGGAGGTTGGTTGGGCTTCCTTTCTGGGTGAAACCCTCTGAGGATTTTCCTCAGTTTGGAATACTGACCCATTTTGCAGCACTTCTGGGGGCTCATATATGACTAAGTCCCACGTCTCTACCTTGTTATAAATTTTTGAGAGTGTTGGAGAGGTGATTCCTTTCTCTTGACCGGGGTTTGATTTGTTTGCCCCAATGTCCTTTATCAGTCCCTCTTTAGCCCTGTATCCCTCCCTGGGTTAAATGTCTAGTTAAGGACAAGGCCCCTTTTCTCCCGAGGATTTCTTCTGGTTGGGTGCCTTTCTAGAGGTATCTGCCTTCCTTGTTAATATGTACCATATTTTTGCAATCCAAGTCCCTGTGATCCCAAGATTTACATGTTGCACACAGTTTCATTTGGTCCTCCCTTAACAGATTTTGTGTTCATTTTCTCCCATCCATATGAATCTCTAAGTTCTGATGCAGGGGGTGATGGGGCTTTAAGCCTATGCACATCCTCACATAAGCACCCTAGATTATGTCCTCAGTCATTTTGTCGATTGCTAGAAGAGACCCTAGGCCCCTCCCTATTTATTCTAGGGTTTCTTCCGCCCAATATTCTGTTGGTAAGTTATACATTCAAACCCAGACCGACCCCTCCTCTGTTTTGTGCTTCCATGGGTCAAAATTTGGATACCATTCGATTAGGTGCATACCGGACCCATCCGGGATGTATGGCCCGCTCTTTAGGGATTCCCACTTTTTTGTTTTTGTAGGGAATTCTAACAGGAAGAAGGCATTTGAAATTGCTGTGATTTTGGTTTGTTTTCCCCAAAGTCCCCATCACCATTTTTGAATTATTTCAACTTCCATCCATCCCCCTCCCCATTTGGCCACGACCCCATGATCCCTGAGTTTTTCTACAGATTTCTCAAATTGAAATTTGCTCAAAGTTATCTTAGGCCTACCAAAGTCAGGATTATCGACCATACCTTTTGTAGTATTGGGGGCATGCGGATCTTCTGCCACTATCTCCTTTTGTTTCCAAGGACCTCTCTAAAGATCGCTTTGTTCCCTTGATTCACTGTGGTGCCAACTTTCCACCATGTTCACCTTGGAGTTTTTTCCTTGAGCCACCCATTTTGCCCAGAGATTAAGTTCTTCCAATTAGGTATATCTCTGCCCTTATTCTTCCCGAATCTTCCTTGCCCTCAATTTTTTTGATTCCACTGGTTCTAATGAAATTATTTTCTTGGTTGCATCCAAGGTAGGTCCTTCCGTGGACTCCATCTCCGGTGTCTACAAAATGCATACTACCCCTTTTGATTTGGTGCACTAGCTGCGTACGGAAAGAAGTTTGGCCTGCATTTATCCACCCCTCTTCCTCCTTCAAAAACCCATTGTGGAATATGATTGTTTTCCTGAACTTGCCATTTCACTCTGTCTCCTTCTCTTGAGTGCCTATCTTCCTCAACATCTCCCCATGCTCTTCCTCCCAAGTCGCCTGCTTGTTTTCAGTCTTCCTCTCCCATCGCATCCCCAAGATCATAATTATGTTTATTCAAAATAGATAAATAGTATTAATATATTTAGAGAGCTAAAATAAAGAGAATTAAGTAAATTACTGTCATGCAAGTGACAGAAAGATGAATTAAGTTATTTTGTTCTAATTTAAATAGAAAATTGAGTCTTCTAAATTGAAAATTCTCATGCAAACAAAGAAAATCTTGAGTTGAAATGAGTTAAAACCCTAAACTTTGGATTCCAAAGAAAACAAGAGAAAAAGGAGAATTGTAAAAAAAAGAGAGAAAGAAAAAGGTGTTTTTCAAAGGAGAGAAAAACCAGTCAAGAACAACGATAGTAAAACAATGATAACTTTGTCATACAAAAACAAAATTTGAAATTGTTAAGTGTTCCAAAAAGATAGAGAAGAATAGAACAAAACCTAGAAATACTTTGAAGAAATTCGCAATTCTTAGTGAACGTTTTTGCAAAGGAAGAGGATGTTTATTTTGTGTTTTCTGGGCAGTGCCTGAGCAATTGAAAGGCAGAATCACTCTCCTTTCTTCAACTTATAATCCGGGTATTTTCCTTGTATGTTTTGCAATTAATAATGATTTTTTTGTCTGTTAAAAAACCTTAGTTATTATGGCCATTGGAATGTTCTTGTTTTACTATTAGAAAACCAGTCTTTTAATTGAAAACGACCTCTTCTTATTGATCAAACAAAGTGAAAATAAATTCTTAACTTAGAGGATAGAATTAGATTCATGTAGACTTATTCATCTATGCTATTGTTATTCTAAGATCCATTTTTAATCACTGTCATGAGTGACAATAAGTCTGTTATGTATTGCTAATCCAAAAAGTTCCTGTAACAGTAGTTACATTCTATATTTTTCATCTATTTTTAATGCTATTAAAATCAGTCTTGTTTACTGATAAAATCAATCTTGTTTGCTGATAAAAATCAGTCTTATTTGCTGATAAAAATTAGTATTGTTTGTTGTTAAAAATTGCCAATTTGCTAAGAAATCGACTTCTATTCTAGCTCTTGTTTCTTGTTTAACTGTTAGATTGGCCTTTGTTCTAGCCGTTGACTTAAACCATAGTCTAAGTCGTTACAAACCACAGGTGCTGATAAATTTATTTTATGACAAACACATATGACTTTATTTTTATTGATGTTGTTTTGAAATCGGTCTTGTTAAAGAATCGATCTATTTTTTTGAATAAATGATATGAACATAATCTCTTAACATAGATAAAATTCTCAGTTTCTAGTAGATATATTCTAATATTTGTTGTTCAAGACCTTTGTAAACATTACCTTAGGGTGACTGAAATCAGATTACAAACTCTATTCTTTATTTATTTTTCAATTCTGCCACATCTCCTATCACTAAAATGATAGGAAGGTTACTGAATGTTACATATAAACTTATTGAATAAACTAAGTAGTTCCTGTCACAGAAAAGACAGTAGGTTTCGATGAATCTGAGAAAGACTATTATACAGTGAATTATGACTGAAAATGGATTAGAAATTATATAAATTTGACAAACTTATGGATGCAATTATATGAACAAAAGATGGATTAGTGCTTGGAAAGTGTGTTTCCTTGATTAGAGTTTTGGAAAAGGGATTTGAAATGATTTATAGGAGAACATTGATTCGTTTTATTCTATTTATTGAGCTTGAGGAAAGATAGAACTAATAATTGACATAAGTATACATGAAACCTCGTTGTATAAGAGTGGAGTAGTCAAACCTCATCATTTGATTTTAATGCTTGGATTATGAAATAAAATTTGGATATGAAGTAAAAACATTAGTTTCTACAATCTATTTAAAACCATGTAATTACGAATTGAGAATATAGTCAGATGATAAAATCTATATTGCTTATGATGTTCATCATTACTACATGATCGAAAAGTGTGCTTTCTTTATTGATGCATGGGAAGGGATTAGAGGTGGTCATAGGTGACTTGATTTATTCATTATTTTATTTGTTTATTGACTTATTTACTTATTGACTTCTTGGGGAAAGAAGGTAGACTTTTATCTAGGAATGTTATTGGGTTACTTTCTGGGCTAGGATGCCAAATGTGGATTATTAGAGATGGTTTTTCTTCTTTTTGGGAATTGAACCAGATTACTATTTAAAGGATTAGATCTAATTGAGATGACATTGAAATAGAAGCTTATTTGTCTAGCAAAACTTATTTATATATATCTCGGCCACATCCTGTTGTGAGGTAATCTGTTTTTCATTATTTAGAATTGCACATTCAGACATCAGGGTCCCATTGGGTGTTCCCTCCTGCCAGTTGTTTCAAGGTCGCTAGACATTTCGTGCAGGGCTGGGTTTCCTTCATTTCATGAAGGGATCCAGGGAAGTGTAATTGCTTCATGGTTGGGTGGAAAAGTATCTGGGCCATGTTCATGTCTCTCAGTTCGTAGGTGGTGGACCACTTGATTCGTGCGACTAATGAGCATATTGATTATTTATTCATGTTGTTCATGATTATTGGATGTATTATGGCTTGATTGTCAAAGGACTTTGTGTATGATTTTATCGTTCTTTTACCTAGAATGAGCACATAGGTTGTAAGATTTAATGACTTATTTTATTTATATTGATGAGATTATCTTTTGCAAGATTTATTGAATCTTATGGATTCTTATTTATGAGGATATCCTTTGTGAAGATTTATTGACTCTATTGAAACTTATTGATGAAATTATCGTTATTTTGATATTGTAATTAAGCGGATTAATTACACTCCTTTTTATCTTTTTGAAGTTGTATTTAAGCAGATTATTTACATCTTTTTACTATTGACAATGTGATGTTGTATTTAAGTGGATTATTTACTTCATTTTACTTTAATTACTTTTGTGATGGTTTGAGGGATTTTACATGTTTCTAAGTTGGTTTTCACATCCTTTCCTTTCTTCTCTTGCTCTCTCCTATAAACACTGAAAGGGTCCAAATCTCCTTTAATGATGTAGGTTTGCCTGATATGATTGAAGTGAATTTCTTGAAATAGGGTAGAGGAATGACCCTTATTCTATAAACCTAAGGTTGTCCCAAGATCATGTTGTAAGTTGTTTCTTTGTCGAGTACATAAAATTTAGTTGGGAGAGTTTTTACACCCAATCTGATTGAAATATTGACTTTTCCCATACTTTGGATGTTTTGATTATTGTAGACCCTTAGAATGGTAGTGCCTTATGTGATATGCATTTTTTCACTAGATCATTCTTTGAAGCAAAGAGAGAGGGAGGATATTAACTACAACTCCATCATCCACAATAACACATTCTATGTTGATTTAACAAATTTGAACTCGGAAGAAGGGGGGAGAATCCCCTTTCTAAGCTATACTATCATTTGATGGTAACTTTGGAAGATCAAAAGTGAAAGTATTGTGTTCTTCTTGTGATGGGGTTTAAGTAGGATGTCCCAATTCTAGAGTGTTGAGAAAAGTTATTCTATGTGTAGGTGAAATTCTAAGAAGGTTTATTATTTGCAAAAAGTTAGAGTCATTCATGATGTGATTTGATTGTGCTAACTCTTAAGTGGCACATACTTCTCAATCTTTATCCAACTCCACATGGCTTAGAGTGCTTTGATCAAAGGTGAGTTGATGGTTTTGTAACTAATTATTTGATTTATCCCCTTCATTATTTTGAGATTAAAGAAAGGCTATGAATTTTGTCGTTGTTTATTGGAAAGTTTGGAGACAACCTTGTTGAAAATGTAGCTGGTTTTTGTATCATGTCCCTTTGCCCTATGAACTAAACAGTATGTGTTAGGGTCATAGGGAAAATTATTTGACCCTTCGTGTTCACCTTTGGAATTTTGGTAAGGTTTACCATTGTTTTGTTGATGTCCAATGACATTAACGTTCTTGTTTGTATCTCAATTATCTTTTGAGCTTTTGGCAATGGAAGGATTGTTTCTAATGTTATCATTTGTTTGGGTCACTAGTCATCCATTTACACCATAAGTTCTTTGTCCGCTATCAATCATAGCTTGATCTATCTCAATGTGCTCTCTAACGCTTCTTCATAAGATTGATATGGCAATTTTTGCACTTCCTCCTTGATATCTTTGTTAAGGGCATGCAAAAAGAGATCACATAATTCTTTATGATCCATATTCGGGGTGCTAGTTGACAAGTAGAGGACTTCCCTCCACCATGTAAGAAAGTGTGCCACCGATTCATTTGTGTCTTGTTTCATTGTTAGGAACTCTTGTATGTCTGTTTTAATTAGTTTTTTCATGTCAAATGCTATTACAAACTCACCAATGAGCTCATGGAAGGAATGTATTGCAACCTCTAGGAGATGATAGTACCAATTTAAGGCAATTCCTTCAAGGGTTTTAGGGAAGATTCTAGCCACAACTCCATCCCAAGGGAGGAGTTCCCTTACAGTTGTGGTGTAGGATTTGATATGTGAGTTCAGGTCTCCCTCCCCTTTAAATTTCAACAAGTTTAGGAGAGGACATGGCAATAAAACATTGCAAGTGTTATAATTGAGAGGTTCCTTTAGGTACTTTAGGTAGGTTCTAGAGAATGCACTTTGGGATGTTGCAATTGAAAACATGAACCCCATGAATGGGACTTGTTGGTGTTAAATGTTCATCTGATAGCTAGGCATGGATAGATATATTGATTACATTTATTGGTATGTTTGATGAACCTGATAATTTTGCATCAGATAGGCTTTTCTAGGTTGAAATATTTGTTGCACTGCATCATTGTTAGCATTTCCTAAATAGAAGTTCAAGTATGGGTGGGTTTGAGTTGCCCCTTAATTTTGTTCAACTCTAGCACTAGATGTATCTATTCATGTTGTAGTTCATTGTTCAATTTTGTTTTAAGGTGGTTGTTCCACTCCTCCCACTTTTAGCATCCTGATCTATTGGACCAAGGTGGCTATAAGATCTATAGGTTGTATCCTTTGTTCTTTGAACCTCTCCACCTTGAGGTGGGTTTTATTTTTTATTTGCTCTATTCCTTTGTTTTGCTAAGATGTTTTCTAATTATTTAGTTTGACACGCAACATGCAAAGTTTCTCAAGCTTCCCCAGCTTCTTGTAAATGTCTTTCTAGATGACTTACTTCATTGTCTAGTTGGATGGTCATTTTAGTGTAACTTGTAAGCCAATTTGCTTGATGTATTTCAGACCAATGAGCACTCGGTGTGCTCTTCCTTGGTTGGAATGACTAGGTCATATTACTTAGTCTTTCTTTCATGTGGGATTATCAAATATTAAGGGGCAATGAGGTTCTTGTTTGTCATTGTCATCTTTAGAGTCCTCGTAGTTGAAACAGTTGGAGATGGATGCCAAAGGATCTTGTGACACATGTTTGTCGAATGAAGGTGCTATTGGTTCATATGAGGGAATGCCCCCTTGAGTTTTGTCTGATCCCATCATATTCAAGGGTTTTATAAATACCATAGAATAAATGGGATAGAAAGAGAGGAAGATGAAAGTGAAATGGAAGAAATGGAATGGAAATGAGAAAAAAATGCAAAAAACTCAAAAGGATTTATTCTTCACGTCGAGTTCACCAAAATATGTGTTGCTTAGAATGTGACTTAGACACAATGTAGGTGAGTCAAACTTTGATATGACACATGAACCTATAAGTATGAAAAAAGGTGCATAGACCGACACGACAGTCTGATGATGATCTAGAGTCCTAATCACGACCACTTAGGCATGAATTATATACCTTTGGGCAACTTCTTTCTTGGTGACATGTTTCCCAATGTTTTCCCCCTTTGTTCATTCTTCCTTAAGATTCAAGTTAGCTTTTTAGGTCCTCCATGCCTTCTAAATTGCTTGTTTAATCCATCTGGGCCAAATCACCCTTGTCACATGTAGGATCTCTTGAGAGATCCTGTAACTTGATTATGAATCTCTTGAGATTTGCCCTATTAAAAGGGGTGATTTATCCTGGCAATAGGGTGATTCACTTCTGTTGAGGGGTTTTCTTATTGTTCATTCCTCTGTACCCTTCAAATTGACCCTCTAAGGTCTTTCATACCCTCTAATTATCCAACAAATTGATTTAGGCCAAATCGCCTCCATCACTTGTAGGATCTCTCAATAGATCATGCAACTTAAGTCTAAATCTCTTGAGAAATTTGCCTTGCTAAAAGGGGTGATTCTATTGTCTTTCTCCATGCATGATTTCTTCTAGTTTGGCCTTGTTTAACTCCATTTTTATTTGTTAATTGTGAGTCTCTTCATGCATAACTTACTATCGAATCCCCCTAACTATTCCTAGACTCTTAATCACTATATTGTTAGCTCCCAATTAGTCTATTGTTATCTTTTAATCGATCTTTTGTGATCTCCTCTCTAAGCTTTTGTTCTCTTCCAATTAGAGCTAGATCACTCTTCAATCTATCCTTGTTAACTCCCCAATCATCACCACCTTTGGTGTGGATTCTAAACCTATAAATACCCCCCTCCTTTGTTCATTTGGGGAGGTAAAATTAACTTTTGCATTCTTGGTTTGCTCAAGCTTTTGCAAAATTTTCCCCATTAGCATTCTTATGCTCTATACAAGACCTTGTGTGCCTTTTGTTATAATTTTTCCATACCATGCTTATGATCAGTCCAATTTCTTTTATTTGTTTTAGCTTCTAAGATTTATCCAATTGCTTTCATATCCTTATTTTCATCCTTGTTGCCAAGAGAACCTCACCATTGCAAAGGAAGAGACAATTTCCAAAAAGGACCTATGAGGACATATGCTAGGCACTACCACTTGATTCATATAGGGTTTTCATGCTTTCTTAGTAATTTAGATAACCAAATCTTGCTCTTGACGAAGTAAAACTTTGTTTACTTTTCTCGTGATAGGCAGTTTACATTACTTAGAATATATTTGCTCTTAAATTTCTTATATTAGCTTTATTTGATTTTTAGAATAGTATTTACTTTCATTATACTTAGATTAATTGCAAATTTTAAATTCATTAGATTATAAGTCAAAATCAAACCATGAAAATACAAAAAAAAATCATAGATTAGATTGCATATAAAAAGTCATATAGTTGCATACACTTTCCCTTCATAGTAATTAATTCATTTAAAAAATTATAAAAATGAACTCAAAAGATGTTTGCATTCATTTAGGATTAATTACATTTAGGAACTCAAAGAAAATACCAAAAACATTCAAAAAGACAAAAACAAGAGATCAAACAAACCCTAAATTTCATCACAAGGTCAACAAATTCAAATAACACGTGTTAAAACATTCAAAACAAAGAGGATCCCTTGATTCCATCATGAGGCATCAATTCAAACAAAACATTCAAATAAAACTCTCCCCCTTTTATCTAGCATTCAATGTGCCCAGGCATAAGGGAATATTGGGTAAAATCTATTGTTAATGAGATTAGGGAGACAATCCCTCAACCAATTCCCACAGAGGAAACAACCCAAGAGAAAGAACTCATCTTTAGGCTCATTCAACAAGAAACTGAACAAAGAAGACACGCTGAAGAACATCAATAAAGAATCATTCAACAAGTCATTCAAAATGAAGAAAGGAGGCTGGATCATCTTTGTATCATGAATGAACAAAACAATCTCCAAGCTAGGCTTAGATTAAGTGACCCTTCAGATCATATTACAATTACAATCACCACACCCATACAACATTTGTGACATCATCACAAGTTCCATCACAACTTTCACTAAATACATACATCCACACATCACACGATCAACCCAACCATGATCTTCAATGTTCTACTTCCCTACGAATAGAACAACCCCTGGATTTTCTTCCACTCTACTAGATCTTACCATAAGAGTAGGAGTGATTGGGAAATCACCCACTACAAGGATATGGTTCATGTGCCACATCAGAGTCTGACTCACCTACATTGTGTTTGAGTCACATTTTGATCAACATAGAATTGTGTCCTTGCAACTAGTGCCCGCCTAGTCACTCCTGCTCTCATGGCAAGAACCATTTGAGTAGAGGTAGAATCAGGGGGTTGTTCTATTCATGAGGAAGAATAACATCATGGATCATGGTTGGGTTGATTGTGTTGTGTGTTGATGTACTCAAATGTTGATTATTGTGGTGGAAGTGATGTTGTTGACGTTGAATCATGGGTATTGTGGTTGTGGTTGTGATTCTTCTATGACCTAGAGTGTCACTAGCTCTAAGCCTATTTTGATCATTGATTGTATAGAGGTGAAATCTATCTAACCTCCTTTGTCCTTGTTGAATGACTTGTTGGAGTCTTTTTTCTTGACTTAGAAGTTCTTCTACTCACCTCCTTTGTTCATTTTCTTGTTGAATGAGCCTCAAGATTATTTCTTGTTCTTGGGCTATTTCCTTAGTGAGAATTAGTTGAGGGATTATATCCTTGATCTCATTTAAGATGGATCTGACCCAATCTTTTTTTATACCCAGGCACATTGAATGCTTAGGCCAAGGGGAGAGTAGTTGTTTGAGCCTCATGATGAAATTGAGGGCTCTTCCTTGTTGTTCCCTTTTTTTGGTGTTTTCTTATTTTGATGAATATGTAACTAATCTATATGCACACAAGCAACTTTTGGATTCTTTTTCCCAAATTTTTATGATGAGGTAATTACTATGAAAGGAAACTATGAATGCAACTATATGACTTTTCCTAATGCAATTTAATCTATGTTTTTGTATTTTTGTGGTTTGATTTGATTATAAACTACTTAAATTACAATAATTCTAAGCACAATGAAAGTAAATCTACTCTAAGAAAGTAATAAATTATATCTATCAAGAGAAAGACAAACAATGTTTAACTTCCTCAAGAGCAAGATTTGTGATCTAATTGCTAAGAAAAAATGAAAGAACATGTACGAATAGGGTGTCAGTGCCAGGATTTTATCCTCATAAATCCTAGAGCAACCATCTCCTCCTCTATGATAGTAGGGTCCTCCTCTTGGTGACATGGATACAAATAGGGACCTAAAGGAAATGGATTGAGCTTAGAATCTATTGCAAAATGAAAAGGGCTGAGATTTGAATCTATTACAGAAATTAAAAGGCACACAAAGTCATGCGTGGAGCATAAGAATGCTAATGGGGGTAGCCTTGCATAAGATTGAGAAATACAAGAATTTAATAATGAATTTGCCTCCTCAAATGAATAAAGGAGGGGGGTATTTAAGTTTTAGAATCTACATCAATGGTGGTGGTGATTTGGTAGATAACTGAATTGATTAGGGAGTGATCTAGTTTTGATTAGAATAGAATAGCTACTAGAGAGGTGATCAAAGAAGACTAATTGGGAGTGAACAAAAGAGTGATTGGGAGTTCAAAATTAGTTAGGGGAAGTCAAGGCTTAGTTGTGCATGAAAGAGCTCTCAATCGTAAGCCAAAAATGGAGGTAAATTGGGCTATTCTGGAAGAAATCTCTCATGGCAAAGGATGATAGGGTCGCCCATTATGAGAAGTGTGTCTCTCATTTTAGAAGGGTAGGTCACCTAGGTGACCTGCAGTTAAGTTGCAAGGTCTCCTAGGTAAGTGGATCAAATAGGCAGCTAAAAAGTACACAAGACTTGGGAAAGTTAGTTTGATGGTTGGGGAGGAATGATCACAGGGAAAAAACATTAAGAAACATGTCACTAAGAAATAAACTATTGAGAGGAGTATAATTCACGCCTTCATGGACATGATTTGGACTTCTGTATCATCCTCAGACTACCATGTTGGTCTGTGCACCTTTTTCGTATTTATGGTGACAAGAGGTACAAGGATGCTTTGATACTTCTGATGTTGTTTGATATATATGAATTGATTCTAAAAGTTTGAAATACCACTTACCCAGCCACTCTTTGGGAGAATTTCAAAACCAAAGATGAGACATTAGAGGCTAGTCAAACCTTGTGTTTAAAAAATATTATTTTATTCTAAGTTAGAAAAGGGTGGGTTTGTTTAAGAATACTTGTCATGTTTGAAGAATCAATTATTTTCTATCTAGAAGTTAGTGGATGATGAGAAATGGTAGTTTTTGATTCACTAAGTTTTCCATTATCATATATTTTATGAAGGTATCCACAGTTCTCTTGCAAAAGGAGAGGAGAGAGGATCAAGTGGAAACATTAACTTCAAAATCTATAAATAGTGTATTAAGTGCATAGATGAGAGGCTCATCAATCACATGAAAGTGCTTAACATGATAGTCAGATAAAAAAGCATCGCTAACCACTTGTACAATCCATCCTTTTTGTAGACACCTAAAATTGACTATTGCAAGGGGAAATGAAATTATTAATTAAATAAATGAGACTTATTTAATTAATTTAGAGGAAAATAATTTAGATGAAGTGTTGGCAATAGTGGAAATGCAATAGTCAATTTTAGGTGTCTACATTTTTCCCGTCTTTGAGACAGTGTTTTATAGTGTTGTTTCAAAGAAAAATAAATATAGTGCTTGTAGGATGAACAAGATAGTGATATACCCTAGTTAATGAGAGGAATGATGAAACATGGTGTTAGTATGATGAAGGGATGATGCCCCCTCATGAGGATAGGCAAGTTTGAAGAACATGGGTGTGCTCTTGAAATGGATGAAAAAATATGAGGGAAGAATGAGAAAGAAGGAGGATAGAAGATTGGAAGTTAATGATGGATGATTAAAAGATTGGAGGATTAGATAAGAGAAGTATTGGAGGATGATGGTTAGAAGGAGCTAAAAGGATGAATAGATGCAAATGGATGGGGTGGATGAGAGGCATGCTATTACAATTAGATGATATGATGTGATTTTTATGTGATGATATGGTTAGGAGGAAAGAAATAGTATGAGGTGGTTAGTTTTATTTGGTTGTTTGGAATAATGTAGAATAATGGTGATGTTAGATAGATAACTCAAAAATGAATTAAATAACTAATTAGTTTTATAATTTAAATCACGAGCATAAGACTTAAGAACATATCAAATGATAAAGGATAGATGATAATGGATAATATGTTTTTGGGATAACAAGTGTGTGGTCTTGAATGCAGGTATTATGCTAATATGTGGTGAGCACCTATTTTTATATAGCTTGAGATATTATGCACTAGGGTATAAAGACCAAGGTGATGATGCATCCCATGCATAGAGTCCACTAACTTACGAGAAGAAAAAAGGATGCCCCAACACATCATAAGGCATTTGACGACCTTGATGGGTATTGTGATATGACAACTCAAAAACAAAAGGATGCCTCAACACATAACAAGGCATTTGACAACCTTGGTGAGAATTGTGATAGGACAACCAACAAACAAAAGGATAATACACACAAGCAAGCATGCACAAATGTTCACAAATACAAACAAGAGTTGTTTCCCCTGTAAAGCTGAAAATTGGTGATTGATTGATAGATTTGGATCAATATATCCCAATGACAAATGATGATGATGATAGTCTTGTAGATCAAGAGGATTATATTGATGATAATGATAGTCTTGTAGATTAAGAGGAATATACCTATGATCTTAGCACAAGCTACCCCTCGCATCCAAATCAACTATCTATTGGTCATTATTATGTTACCTTTGACAAGGGAAACACCACTCTAGCCTCTACATCCTATACAAATCCTCCATCCTCGTAGCCTTTACAATCCAACTCCTCCCATCAATTCAAACATCTAATTCACTATCTAATCCTAACACATCCAAATGGTCCTATTCATATTTTATCCTCCTCCAAGGACTACTAGCAAAGGATTAGGTAACCACAAAAGCAAAATCAAAGCTATTGAGTCATGCAACTCCACTCATCCAATTCCATCCCCCTCTAGAATATGCACACATGTTGTCATCGAGAAAGTCATCAATCCACCATCTCTCAAGAGCATCCAAGAGCCCACATCTACCAAGCCTATCCAAATGCCACCTAGTAATTTTCATAAACATTGTCATGGAAGCCAATGCCTATGCTTGAACCCATCAAAGAGTCTCATAGTACCATACTTATCAAAAATCAAACACTATCATGAAAATAAACACCCATTGAGGTTATTAAAGAGCCCCTTACCCCAAGCTCAAGTCAAAACCCATCATGCAACCATGTTGTCGACCATCTAAAGCACATAATATTTATCCAATAACTACCTATCCTATCTTCCAATCTATTAGAGCTATGTCAAGAAAAAATCCAAAGCATGCCCAACTATGTCCCCATTCAAATCAAGATCAAAGCATCTTAACTCATTCTATCCATGATCAAGATCAAACTATCCAAGTTACTCCCATTTATGATCAATATCCTATATGTGATCAAGAAGTCCAAACTATTCTTGTGCAATATCCAACTAGTCCTATCCATCATCCAACAACATCCACTTCCCACGATAAGGCACTTAGTCCCCATGAACGCATAGACAATCAAGTAAGTGACACTGATCATATCACACATATTGATGAGCAAGCTACCACTGAGAATTTAATTTATCAAGGCATGACAAGAACAAACAATGATCAAGGCACAACAAGTGTACACAATGAGAAAGAACAAGAATCCTATCAACTAGGATATGCCACCTTTATCAAGTCAGGATTTCTCACAGATGGGACAATAGCAAGTTCTAATAGTTCTTGGCAACACACCAATGGGCTATAAGCATCATGCTTCAAACACAATAAGTATTCTATCGCAAAAAAGATATTTAGAAGCATGAACTATCAAGGAAAAGGATTGGGCCTTCATGGGCAAGGCATCTTAGAGCCTATCCCAATCTACATCATTCATGGTCAAGGCATTAGATATTAATCATCTAAACAATCTAATGATGTTAGTGGTACTTCAACAATCACTGAGGCAACTTTAACCAACAAAAGCATTAAGATAGGGACCATTATAGCCCCTATAACAAGCTTGCTACCAACACTCATTCCACCTCCACTATCCATACCATCAAACTTTATCCTCCATTTCGTCAACCCATCGATTGGGACCAACAAAATTGTAATTCATATAAAACAAATGATCCAAATCACACATCAAAGGTGCATGAATCTGAAAATCAAGGAAGACACATAAAAACAATGTAGGTCCCAAAGCAAAGTGGACCAATAAAATCAAGTGAAGTACAATATCCAAATCAAGCAATCACTCACAATGTGGAGCCACATTGAAAGACACATGTTGCATATAATGTGGTGCCACCTTCTAGATTGTATAAGAATGTTGGTCCTAAATATCCAAATCAAGCAATCCCTCAAACCATGGAGCCACATCGAAAGACACGTTGCATATAATAGGTGTCCACCGCCTTCAAAATTATCTTCACTCCCAACACATATGGTGTACAAGAATGTTGGTCATAACCACTATCCTAGTCCAAAATACAAACTCCATAACCCACCATCCTAAGTATGGCGAGTCAAGAATCCTCCAATCTAATGTAAATCACCAATGTATCTACCTGAATCTTATGAACCTCAATCGCCTAATTCCACATCCCATATCCCCCATTCAAATCTAAAATCATGCCTAAAATCCAAAAAACCCAGATCCCAAAGCTACTGCATTATGGCTACAATGCTTTATCATAAGGGCTATGATGGTACCTTATCAAGATGTAAATATTTGGATAAGGTCAAATCTATTATCGATAAGGATCACATTGACATTAATCAATTGTACATGAGCGCTATGATCCTAACAAAGCAATTACTCCAAGAAGGTCACTACTAGCATGTTATGATAAGAGCATCTACATCAACTATATCAGATGGATAGGGACATGTGAAGCCCCTCTGAATTATCAATGCCATGTAATTACCAAAGTAGAAAACTTTAAAAAAGTAAAGAGAAAAAAATCATCCAATGGTGAAAACCATTCTTATGGCACCTTGGACAAGTACCATGATGAAAACCTGTTCTCAGACATCATGTGTAAAATCTTTTATCCATGAACACCCTACACTTGGGGGCAAGCCTTTCCATTACATCATTCTTATCCTATCACTCCCATCCTATCCTACCCATCCATTATATCCACATGCCTATCCCATTGTCTCCCAAATCCATCCTCCCTTCTTACTTTTGACCTTGATAAGGACAAGGGCCTAATGTTGAAACATGCTTTAGACATCTCTTGACATATCCAATATTTTACAACCACTCCTACCACCTTATCGTCACAAGCATAGAAGTGAAAAGTCCTAAGTGACATATCTAGAGTGGTGCATATTATTCCTATGTGACATGGTCCTTAGAGATCATATCTTGGACCCCTCCATCCATACACCCCATCCAATATCAACAATCCTTTAATCCTTTCATCCAATCCTCCCTTTATTCTTGTCCCCAATCCTTGGTTTTCCTTTGTCATTGGTATCCAACAAAAATCTATCCAAATGTAATCCAATGCAACCATCCGAAAGAATTTAAGAAAAATAATAAATCCAAGTGCAAGAAATCCTTATCCACGCCAATCTAGCCAAGCAATCTAAGCAAGTCATCCAAAAGCATACATTAGTTTAGTCCCTAGCCTTGCTGCAAACCTTGTCAACTCAAATCATCATCATCGAGATATATCATTTCCAATCCTCATATTATTTTCAAGATATATCACTCCCAAATCAACGATGCTATCATCATCATCATTCATCATTGGGATATATTATTCCCAATCCATCAATCAATCACCAATTTTTCGCTTGACAGGGGAAACAACTCTTGTTTGTATTTGTGAACATTTGTGCATGCTTGCTTGTGTCTATTATCCTTTTGTTTGTTGGTTGCCCTATCATAGTACTCACCAAGGTTGTCAAATTCCTTGTGATGTGCCGAGGCATCCTTTTGTTTGTTGGCTATCCTATCATAGTACCCACCAATGTCATCAAATGCCTTGTGATGTGTTGGGGCATCCCTTTATCTACTTGTGAGTCAATCTTCTACATATGGGAAACAACATCACCTTGGTCTTTATACCTTGGTGCATAATATCTCGTGCTATAAAAAAATTGGTGCTCACCACAAATTAGTATAATACCTGCATTCAAGACAACACACTCATTATCACAAAAACATATTATCCATTATCATCTATCCTTTATCATTTGATCCATTCTTAAGTCTTTTGCTTGCGATTTAAATTATGCAAATAATTAGTTAGTTAATTCATAATTCATTTTTGAGTTAGCTATCTAACATCACCACCCTTCTACATTATGCCAAACAATTGAATAAAACTAACCACCTCATACCATTTCTTTCCTCCTAACCATATCATCACTCAATAAATCACATCATATCATCTAATCATAACATCAAGCCTCTCATTCACCCCATCTATTTGCATACATTCATCCTTTCAGCTCCCTCTATCCATCATCCTCCAATACTTCTTCTATCTAATCCTCTAATCCTTTCATCCATCATTAACTTCCAATCTTATATCCTTCTTCTTTCTTAGTCTTCCCTGATATCTTTTCATCCATTTCGAGAGCACACCCATGTTCTTCAAACCCGCCTATCCTCTTGAGGGGGCATCATCCCTTCATCATACTAACACCATGTTTAGTAAATCCTCTCATTAATTGGGGCATATCACTATCTTGTTCATCATGCAAGCGCTACATTTTTTTTTGAAACGACACTATAAAAGTTTTGTCTCAAAGAGGGGCAAAATGTAGACACCTAAAATTGACTATCGCATTTCCGATGTCATCGACACTTCATCTACATCATTTTCCTCTAAATTAATTGAATAAATCCCATTTATTTAATTAATCATTTAATTTCCCCTTTCAACATTAATTAAATGATTTTTAATTAATTAAATAATTAACTAATATTTCTTCTAGGTATTAATTAAATAAATCGATACAATTTATTTAATTAATCAATTTAATTTCTAAAAATCCATTTCAAATAAATAAAATTAATATTAATTCCAATATTATCCTCATTCTCATGAATTAAATAAATTTATTTATTTAATTCCATAGTTTTTTCTCAACTCCTTAGTTGACTAAAATAGACAAATAGTTAACTAATTATCCTCATTCTCATTAATTTCCCTAATTTCCTCTCAACTCCTTAGTTGACTAAAAGAGACAATTAGTTAACTAATTAATTATTTGCATAATTTAAATCATGCACAAGTTAATTGCATTCATGCATGCACAAGACTCCAAGAAAAAACTTATTAATCCCCTTGATCCATGTCATAAAAAGACACTTGTCAACTCCTCGCGCATCCAAATCTTCTCAAGCAACCATAGCCATTGATCCTCCAATTAAATCTCCATCATTGATCAGCTCCCCCAAACATCTATAAGTTAAACCTCTCACAAGCCATAATCATCCTAGATCCTTGAATGCAAACTTATGTTTCTGAGTTAAGCACCTTACATACATTTTCAACCAACCAATCTTGGAGCACAACTACCATTGCTGGTGCAACAAGGAAGAGTTGGGTGAGATCTACTATTATTTCATTCATTGTTGTTGGCTTTTCCTTATGCTTGATTTGAGGTTTGCATTTTAGATTTTAAAGTAAGATTTAGATCTTTTGGTCTGAGTTTTACATTTGCATTTAAAATTTAGTTGCATACACTTTGTTTTGAAAGCAATTTTCCTTTCATCACCTTCTTTGATTTGGATTTGATGGTATCCATTTTTCTTGAGTCTATCTTGGTGAAGTATCACACTCCACTTAAGCAATCCATTAAGTTGTCCATGCATTAAAATGAAAAATCTATACTTAATGGTGATTTAATTGATGGCTTTGAAATCAATGCACATCTTCCACTCTCCTTTCTTTCACACTAGCATAATAGGTATTGTGCATGGGATTAAGCTTTCTCTGATCGGCCCCTTCACAAGCAATTATTCAACTTTCTTCTTTACTTCCTCATTCTTTTGCAATATCATCGCGTATGTCACTTTGTCTAGTAGACTAGATCCAAAAATAAAATCTATCCTATGACTTATGCTATACATGGGTGATAAACTATTTGGAATATCCTTCAATGGGATGTCCCCATACTCACTCAATATCTCTTTCACTTTGTGCAAAATTTCCTTTTTTTCACCTTTTGCACTTTCAACTTGTGTAGGTTTGGCCATGAACACAAAACATATGCACTCCTTCTTGGTTTCCTTTAAGAATTGCTTTTCTGTCACTGACAACACCTTCAAGCTACTCTCCACCTCAAATCCTACACACTTTAAAGGATCTAGAGTATACTTATTATCATCCTTCCACAAGGTATAGGTATTTACTCTTCCATCATGCAATACTTTCCTATCAAATTGCCAAGCTAACCCAACAATACATGGGAAACATCCATTGATATGATATTGCATGAGACTTAATCTTTGTATGCTCTTGCCTGAAGATTGACCTTACATTATTCATTCACTAGCAACTAATGTCCCTTCAACAACTAAGACTCCTTGTATAAATTTTGAAGTTCAAGCATCTTCAAGCCAAGTTTCTTTACCATTATTTTAGAAGCAATGATTTTGATGCTCCTTGCGACCTTTCCATCATTGGGGCCCTCCCTCTAATTGTAGTTGGTGGGTGGGCCCCAATGATGGAAAGACCATTATTTAAGTGGGCACAACACTTACGTCTAGATTTGCAAATGGTCCTAAACAAGTTTTCCTCTACATTGGCATGTTTTCTTCCTTCATTGGCTTCAACAATACTCTCTTTATCATTAGAGCTTCACCACACTTTGGTGCTTTTGTGTAATTAACTAATGTGATACTCTTTGTGTCCATGAGTGCAACATGGTTGTTAGCCTCTGTTTTTGTACACAATGTTGTTTTAGGCACTTGAATGCTCAATGTCCCACTTCTCCACATTTGAAGAAGGTTATAGAGAAATCTCTATCTTGTCCACATCCTCTTCCTCAAAATGAACCCTTTACTCTTTCCGTGATCTCCTAACTATGTGATGTACTCATTTTTCTTTCATGCACTTGCACTTTCTTTGGTTTTTCACCAAGCAACATGCCTTCTCTACCATGGATAAACTTTTATTTTCCTTATGCTATGCTTTGTTGCCTTTGAGACAACCTTTCTTCTACCTTCAATACACATTGATAGGCTTCTTCTACATAGTTTAGATTGACCAAATTCATCATAATTGAAAATGTGTAATCCATTTACATAACTAGAAACTTTCTCTATGCCATATTCTATGTGAGTAGTGTGAATGATTAATTGATAAAATTCTTCAATTTAGTCTTTGACGCTCTTATCCTTGTCTTAGGTTCATCAATTTTTTGAAAAGATTCATTTCATAGTTTGCAGGTAGTAACTTCACTTTCAACTTAACAACCATTATATTCCAAGCTTAAATATTATCCTTGCCCTATCTCTGCCTATCCTTCTGGATACCACCATAATGATGCATGCCTTTACAATTTGGTACAAGCAAATCACACCTTCTTAGGGTATTCTATGGATTCATACTCAAAATACTTATCCAGTTCTACAAGCCAATCTATCAAAATTTCTAGACATAACTCACCAAGTAATTTGAAATATCCATGTGTAGTTTACTACCTATCCTATATATGGTTCTCAATAACCTACCCTTTGTCAGGGATTGATCAAATTCATCATGTGCACTTCAAGTGCCTCATCATCACTTGAATTTGAATCTACTTCTTTTTGTCGAGCATTCTCTATAGCTTCCAATCTTGTTTGGAGATATCTCATCAAGTTTGGTGAATGATTTCTTTCTCCTCTTCTAGGAGGAATCCCTCTATTTACCATTTCATTTCCTCAAGCAGCCTTTGTAATAGCTACACTTTTTACACCTTCTACCCAGTAACCTCTACATTGGAAGATGATTGAACACTATTTTTTGCACACACTCACAAATGGGGAAAATAAACTCCATAGGTTTAAAATGCTCTAATACCAAATGATGTAGTAGTGATTAGGGGTCCCACTGAAGGGAAACCTTAGGCCACACAACCCTCAGAGTTAACACATCAAAATTACTAAATCAAATATGGATGGAGGAAAACAATAAAAAAATTACACATAACATTGTTTATTATTTTAGTCTTCAAATGGAGATTACAAAGATTCTAAATGGGATATCAACAACATGCAAGTTGCAATACTGCCATCTTCTTTCAAGCTTAGATCCACCAAATCTTTCTCTTGTTTCCAACCTTCCTCATAGCTCTTCAATGATATAAACCCAAATACATAAAGGAACAAGAGAAGTTATGGAAGTTGAATAGTTTGCTTTCTTCCCATGACTAATCTGAAATGACATGTGGATGATGCTTCATCTTCTCTCTTCACAAATGTATGTGTAAATGTCAACAACTATGCAAGTTATGTTGACCAAGAGAAGACACCATCATGTGAGTGGCCTTGTTCAAAGTGTGCAAGATTGTACACAACCTTCAATCTTGAGCTACACCCAATTTGAAATCTCCAACCTTTGTGCAAAATGCAAGCCTATTTAACCCATTATTAAATATGCACCATACTATTGCACATGCACAAAGTTTATGCAAGCACTTATTCTTCTAATCTATTTTTGGTTTATGAGGATTGCTCATGTGCGTAGATGCTCCTGCATCATTTGTTGATGAATACTACAACAAAATAAAAATCTTGTTGATTATGAGCATCAATATATGTTATATGTATGCTTTAAATATTGCTATGTGGGTAATGGTGGCCTCATAGCGAGTGAGCGGGTAAAATTGATAGGGTGCATTTTGAGGGATTTATGATGCCCTAATGCAATTGATCCAAAAGTGGGTATATACGAGTTGTTGATATGTTTTATTGGCCCATGGAAATAAATCAAGGTTGATTTCATGATAAATAAATTAAAATATTGTGAAATAATGGTGGGTCCATAGCGGGTGAATGGGTGAACAACTAGCAAGCCTTTTAGATGGGTTCTTGATACAATGATACCATTGATCAAAGATGTATTCACATCTTAGCTGTCAATATTTGAGTAGTTAGGCAAATAGATATAGGGCATGTTAAGAATCATAGAAAAATGCAATCCACATAAATGATAATGATTGGATTTAGAAAAAAAAAGATGTCTCCTAATGATATGGTCAAAACTACATATAGAGATGCTAAAATGAATAATGTTGTAAACTTTTATAGGTTGCTAAGAGGTATATTGATCATTCCTCTATTCTAAAATTGTTGGACTTGTTTGATTTAGAGGACCCTTGGGAGGGAGAATATTTGAAAACTATATTGCATTTCATCTTCTAGAAGTTCATGGTGCATCGCCTATTCAGATGGAAGGGAATCAACATTATATTCTATCCTCTTATCATGGATACTGAAAACATAAGTGTAGAAGGTAAGTCTAGACTATAAATTAAAAATTATATATGTGTGGTGGGCCTATATCAAGGAATCGATTGAACAAGCGAAGAGCATTTTGGTGGCTACTGATTCCCTAATTCTATTGATCCAAATGTAGATAATCTTAAACCATTGATTCAAACGTGGATTCTATTACCACTTGTAATTGACCAACACAATGATATATCATTATTTATAAAACCATAAGAATAATAATGGGGTTTTATTTCATTGGTGAGGTTGATGGCATTTAAATCCATACTCTAGGGTTAAAATTTTACAAAGGTGCCTTGGTATTGTATTCAAACGTAGAAAGGAAAACCATTCCATAAACATGCATTAAAATTTAGTGGTTATCTGACCAATTAAAATCTAAAGGAATTTCAAGGGAATGCATATTTCCTTATCATTCATCTTGCTTTATAGACTATGCCTCACATATGGGCATTCTCTCTTCCTTGATAGAGGAAATACATATTTCCTCATCAATCGTCTTTCTTGAGCCATCTACATCAATGGTCATTTATTTTTATAATAAGTTCAACGAAGCCTTTGGGAAAGTTTGGAAGGCAAATTTTGTATGCTAATATGGGACATAATGTAGTGAACCTTATTTAATATAATGTAGAGAAAATATCTTATGAGATATAATGCAAAGAAAATTTAAAATACTAAATTTAATGACAAATGAGATAAAATTTAATAAGGTGTATAATAGAACAATCTAATAAGAAGCTTTACAAGTATAGTATTCTCTACAACTAGAAAAACCTAGATATATTTATCACATTGAATACAAATCGTTTATTAAATCTTTGTTTCAATTTATAAATATTTTCCCTCCTAAATTTGTGACTTGCTTGATCCATGGACTTTAATTCTATTGGTTGAGAGGGGTTGGTGTGGATTGAGAGGAAGTCCATTTTAAAATTTGGGTATTAATTTTTAAATTTCATATTTGAAATTTATATTAAAAGTGATTTATGCACCAATTGGCCAACCTTACACTTTTGTCTTGTAGGAACTTTAATATTTGGTGGTTGAGGTCTCTAAAAAAGATATTAATTGTACACAACTTGGAATGGAAGGAATCACTTATTAGAAATCAAAACTTTTGTCTTTGGTGGTTGAGGTCTCTAAAAAAGATATTAACTGTAGACAACTTGGAAGAGAAGGAATCACTTATTAGAAATCAAAACTTTTGTCTTGTAGGTACTTTAATATTTGGTGGTCGAGGTCTCTAAAAAAATATTAGTTGTAGATAACTTGGAATAGAAGGAACCACTTGTTGAAATCAAAGTTTGTAAATATGACAAGTTGAGAACATATATTGTTCATTAAAAACAAAACATGTTTTTAAAACTATCAAAGCATGTATTTAATTTCAAGGACTCAATATGATGTTGACAACCATGCTTTATGTGTTTGGACAAAAGAGTTGCATAGAATGTACAAATTCAAACTATACAATAAAATATTTATTTTAATAGTATAATATTTTAATTAGATAGTAGTGAATGATATTTTATTATATATTTGTTAATATTTTTTATATTTAAACTAAAACAATTAATTAGATAGTAGTGTAAGATATTTTATTATATGTTTGTTAATATTTTTTATATTTAAACAATAATAATAACAATATATTCCTTTTTTTTTCCTATAAATAAACTAATGCTTTGGGGCAGTTCCCTTTTACATTAGTATAAACCAAACTTAACAAAAGTTCATTACATCATCTCTAAAATACATAGTTTCAAAAACACTAGGTAGAACAAAATCCTAGTAAACTCCTCCCCTAAAAATAATAATATATTCTATTAACTCCTAAAGATATCTTAAATACATCTATCTAAAAAATGTGGAGATAAGTCTTTTATTTTATTTACTTAGAGTTATTTTATTTTACTTTACTTTAAACCCATTTAAATAAATAAAATAATTCAAAATTAATATGTATTCACATTTTTAAAATAAATATATTTT
This sequence comes from Cunninghamia lanceolata, assembly GCA_027924645.1. NCBI lineage: Eukaryota > Viridiplantae > Streptophyta > Pinopsida > Cupressales > Cupressaceae > Cunninghamia > Cunninghamia lanceolata. The sequence goes on along the minus strand of BSBN01000398.1, from coordinate 6,564,929 downwards.
TAAAAGTGATTTATGCACCAATTGGCCAACCTTACACTTTTGTCTTGTAGGAACTTTAATATTTGGTGGCAATGGTCTCTAAAAAAAGATATTAATTGTACACAACTTGGAAGAGAAGGAATCACTTATTAGAAATCAAAACTTTTGTCTTTGGTGGTTGAGGTCTCTAAAAAAGATATTAACTTGTAGACAGAGATGGAATCACTTATTAGAAATCAAAACTTTTGTCTTGTAGGTACTTTAATATCTGGTGGTCGAGGTCTCTAAAAAGATATTAGTTGTAGATAACTTGGAATAGAAGGAACCACTTGTTAGAAATCAAAGTTTTTAAACATGACAAGTTGAGAACATATAGTGTTCATTAAAAACAAAACATGTTTTTAAAACTATCAAAGCATGTATTTAATTTCAAAGACTCAATATGATGTTGACAACCATGCTTTTGGACAAAAGAGTTGCATAGAATGTACAAACTCAAACTATACAATAAAATATTTTATTTTAATAGCATAATATTTTAATATGTAATTTTTATGTGCAATGAATTAGATTGACTTATGTCCCATGTGGAGCTATTTTAATATGATTAGTATGAAATGATAAATAATTGTATATATTTTTATGTACTACTAACATATATCAAGTTAAACTAAAACAACTAATTAGATAGTAGTGAATGATATTTTATTATATATTTATTAATATTTTTTTATATTTAAACAATAATAATAACTATATAATATGATTAGTATGAAATGATAAATAATTGTATATATTTTTATGTACTAATGACATATATCAAGTTAAACTAAAACAACTAATTAGATAGTAGTGAATGATATTTTATTATATATTTATTAATATTTTTTATATTTAAACAATAATAATAACTGTGTGTGTGTGATCTACTATTTTGGGGGCAGTTCTCTTTTACAATAGTATTAACCAAACTTAACAAAAGTTCATTATATCATCTCTAGAACAAAATCCTACTAAACCCCTCCCCTAAAAATAAAAATAATAACAATATATTTTATTAACTACTAAAAATATCTTAAATACATCTATCTAAAAAATTGGAAATAAATCTTGAATTATTTTATTTACTTAGAATTATTTTACTTTACTTTAAACCCATTTAAATAAATAAAATAATTCAAAATTAATATTTATTCAATTTTTTTAAAAATAAATATATTTAAAATATCAATACTAATAAGACTTTCACAACTATTAAAACACTAACCATTAAATCCTTTCCGTGTAACTTAACCAAATTACTAATAACAACTAAATAAACTATTTTTCTCACTTGTTTACTATAAATTGCATCTCGCATCATGATCTATAGATAATGTGTGAGAAATCTTAGTAAAAATTATGAACCCCTGGTTTCCAATCAATGAAGATTGCGATTTAGAAACTTTGATCCTTATGAGGTAAGAACCTCAACTCGCAATTCAAATCCCACCAAAGCTCGAATAGACCATTTGAAAGAGGATCAGACTGAGAGACGACCTTGAAAAGATTTAGAGCATGCACCTAAATGACATAAAGTGGCAGACGTTGCAAAATATCGGCCGGGATGGGAAAAGATATAGAATGTGTGACCACCATTCCTCTATATCGTGTTGAATAAATACACCAAATTTCTGTAGCAAATTGGGGTGGGAAGCTCCATGGCGCTCACATTTTGCACCCATCCTAATTTCATATTGAAACAACGTATAAACCACACAGGAAACATACGATTAGTTGGCAAGAAACATGTTGTGAAAATTGGTAGTGGAAATGAGTTGAGCACCATGGAGAAAGAGACGGTGAGGTTGGGAGCTTCAGAATTAGAGGTCACCAAGCTTGGCATTGGCGCCTGGTCATGGGGCGACACAACTTTTTGGAACGATTTTAGCTGGGATGGTATGTTCTATGGAATTCTCTGCAATTAGCTCTCTCTTTCACAACTACCCACTCAATCTTTTCATTTTGGGATTTCTGAATTGGGTGATGCTGTTCATATGTTTACTACAATAATGAAATATTCACTTGCTAAGTGATTAAACTTACTCTTCCATTTGCAAAACCTTTAGCAGTATTTTACCTTATGATGTATTCAGTTGTGGAGGTTACACAGCTCTTGCCACTTTGATAATTTTTATAGCTTGGATAGTGCATTCAACATGTCCAGGCCTGTATTTGGCGTACAGAGATTACTCAAATGACAGTTTGCATGTGAATCAATGAATGCAGACCGTAAGATGAAAGCAGCCAAGGCGGCCTTCAATGCCAGTGTGGATGCAGGCATAACACTTTTTGATACTGCAGAGGTGTACGGTTCCAAGGTTGGGGACATTTACAATCCCCTTAATTGATTTCCATGAATGTGATGTTTTGGGAAGAAGAGGGATTGATTTATTTGTCAATACTGCAGCTGGCGTTTGGTGCGGAGAATTCAGAAACTCTGTTAGGAAGGTAACTGCTTCAATCCTGTTCATCCATTTAGTTCTTGTCAGATCTATTTCTCACAAAGAATCAAAATTCACGCATCTCGCACAACACTAAGCTCTGGTACAAGTAGAGTCAACTGTATTAATATATCATTTACAGTTAATTTGTATCTGTTTTTCACACAGAAAGAGGAAATAATGTAACTTGTAGCTTGATTTATTTTGAACCAGCACAACTTTCTGTATAAGGATTTTGAATTTTTTTGGGGGGAGTGCAGAATTTGAATCATCCTACAATTTTTTTTTTTTTTGAGAATTTGAAGCATCCTACAATGTCATTTTTTGCAACCATGGCATCCGTTGTGTTGGAGCCCTACTCCACCAGACTCAAAACTTGCAAAAAATCCCAAGTCCGGTGCCTTTTTGTTGCAGTTGTCCTCTATAGCTCATCACTAATATCCAATCTAAGAAGCCTTCAATGGGTTATACCTTTGTCAAATTTTGCCTTGGAGTTGCTCTTTGCTTTCCCTGTGATCCTTTAATGTGTTGAGAATTGCAAAATCCAATAAAATTCTAAGTTTGGGGGCCCTTTCTCATATTCTAAGTGTTTTGGCACTTTGGCGGGGTTTCGGGTTTTTAGGGAATTCCTGCACATTGGGACAAGTTCCAGGTTCCAAGGTTCCAAGTTCCCCTGAAATCTCCATTCCTTCGAGTACATTCTGGCGCTAGATTCCAAGGTTCCAAGTTCCTCTAGAACCCCTACTCCCCCAGTGCATTTTGACGCTAAGTTTTCCTGGAACCCCCACTCCCCCAGTGTATTTCCTCTAGCTTTCAAGGTTCCAAGTTCCCTTGGAATCCCCATTTGGAATCCCCATTCGTTAGTGCATTTTGGCGCTAGGTTCTAAGGTTCCAAGTCCCCCAGAATCTCCATTCCCCCAGTGCATTTTGATGCTAAGTTCCAAGGTTCCAAGTTCCCTCGGAACCCCCATTCCCCCAGTGTTCTTTTTGGCGCTAGGTTCCAAGGTTCCAAGTTCCCTCAGATCCCGACAATATACTCAAATTTTTGCGAATTTTCAAAATGCGTTGGAGCACGCCAACAACTCTCAGGACTGCCATTAATGATCTTTTTGAAGCCCGATAACAAGGTAGTTGAACTCCATATGCCTCAGGACTCTTGTGGACCCCTCAATGATGATTTTTTACTCAAAGGCATGGGTGAACACTCCAAATGAACACAATTTCAAGTGTATGACCATGTGAAGATGATGCAATAGGCATGGGCAACTTGCAGACGTGTTTCATACTCCAAATCCATGTCCAAACAACAAGATGAAATTGTAATGCTATATATACATGTAAAAAGATGTAAGAATGGTTGGTCATTGAACTAATTTGGGATTGTATGTGCTTCAAGCAGTGTTCTAGGGCATCAAATGTTACATGTCTAGTTTGTAAAGGGATTGATCATTGAATGCAGTTTGTAAAGCATAGGAAGGGTTTTCAATGACAAATGCATGTGATGGTATGTCTCCATGGCAGTTTGTATGTATTTAGGAGGGTGTTTGAATCTAGTTGCTCATCCTCTCTTGCCACATTTGCTGGTAATGTGTGACAACATTTTAATTCATTGCAAAGCTTTTGTAATGGTCTTTCCTTCTATTCCATGTGGGTTTTTGCAGTTCTGTTTTGGATTATTGAGTATGTCCATTGCATGAGATGAGATATATGTATTGTATGATGATGCACATGTGATTCCATTTATGTTTTTTTGTTGCTTTTCTTTCCCTCTTGCAATCTATGACTTTGTTGCCCAATGGAGTAGGCACAGTCTGAGTTGGTGAGAATACCAAACAAATTTCATTTTAATCTTCCTCTCTACCCTTGTTAGATTAGGTTCTACTATACCTGCAACATTATAAATTTGTCATGTCCTATGCAATCCAAAACTGAAATATTGTTAGAGAATCATGCTAGTATGTTTATCCCTCTTACCAGTGTGTATGCAACGTTAAGTGGATTTATCTGCTGGGGTAAATACGATGTAGCTGTCATCTTCGGGTGCAGGGTAAGAGTGGATTTATTATTTGTTAGTTAGAGGTCTTGTAGGTCTGTATGTAGCTAATGTTGACATGAACTTAGTGACAAATCTTGGGGGTTCATAGCATATTTGGGTATGGCTTCTTCAGGGCCTAGTGTTTAAATTGTCTATTTCTCTTTAATTGTTCTGTTGTAGAGACCTCATGGAATCCCTCCCTTGGCCCTGAAGAGCCTAAAGTTGAAGGTGAGTTTACCCACTAACAACAATTGGTCCATTCTTGCCACTATCTGAGCATAAGTCCTTCCCATTACCTCTGATGACATATCCCTGGCCTTAGGTTTTGGTGCAAATCTTTAGGATTTGTGGAGCTACTGTTTGAACACCATCATGGTGCATGAATAATTGCTTAGAGCCAAGGTTTGAGGGGTATGCGTTCAGCCAAATTTGTATGGAACACAATCCCAACCTCATTCTTGAAGAGCGTCAAACCTTTGCACTCAATAAGACTTGATCCCTAGTGGACACTTTGTGAGCCATTCAACTTCACTAGTAGACCAAGGGCCACTTGACTGTTTAAGGCTTTCTATTTCATTGAAAGTCAAATATAATATATACTATTGTAGACAGCCTTGGGATCTACTATAAGAAATTTTATTACCTTCTTCAGGGGCTGTTTTGCACAGTTCTTATAACCACAAAGAGTTCAAGATAAAAGCTATTAGAGAGATTCAATTAAAGTGGCCGACAGCAAAGGCCTTAAAAAGTAAATTGTCACGTACTTAAGGAAAGAGAAATCATTACAATTTAATATCCTGTCATTCAATAAGCCTTGCCTTAAACTAATGAGCCTACTTTGATGTCTCAGGGTAAAAGAATATGTTTTATTTACTTTATTCTTAGTCAGTTTGACATGTTCTTACATCCTTTACTTGCATTTTCATCAAAGAGATTCACGAGGTCTTTCTTACTCCAAAACCTGGCCATGAGGTTGAAACCTGAGAGTAAAAAGTTTGAGCAACGTATAAGCTTAAATGAAAAGAATCTCGTTGTGGACTTCCACAAGGAGGATTTCATACATCAAGTTGGTGTCTTGCTTGGACATGACATAAAAATAACCTTCATATTTGTTCTTGTCTCTTCTGGAAAGCAATCACTTCAATACCATACTGAACTAGTTGAGAGATTAAGACAAGAACTGTTTAAAATTCATCCTTGTTACCTTTACAAAAAGGCTGTAGAAGCATTAAATCTATTCCACTACGTAGCTATATAGATAGGGAGATATTTAAAGAAGGGTGATATTTGAACTATCTAACAGAATATGCTTTCTTAAAAATAATTTTTCTACTAAATGTTCCAGCCTATGCCAAGCTACCCTTTCCATATCACCTCTCTACACTTGAAACACAGGAAGAGGAGATAAAGTCTAATGTTGCTCTTACAGTGATGGTCCTGTATTAATTTGGAAAGCCATATGGGCAGTTAAACTTCCTAAGGAGGTCTCCTCTAATCTCCGACAACAGATGGTCATCAATATCCATCCTAGGTGGGTAGTTGCCCCTGTATCGCTCCACCTCATTGCCATATATATGTGCACGTATAAGAGAACTTATCCCATTATCACAAGTGTTGAAAATGTATGGTTGTACTTGTAGGCATGGTTACTGTCTTATTCTAGCTGGAGTTTCTCATCATCCAACATGTAGTAGATACAGTTAATGGTTATTTGCTTATCTCAAGCCAGATTTTCTCACCACCCAAAGGGTAGTAGCCATAGGTAATACCTAAGTAAATTAGATGGAAATTATAGGCTTAGACTCTGGTCAATTTGTAGGGGAAAAGACATGAATAGTAGCAACCATTTCCATAAACTAGATGTCAATATGACTAGAATGAACTCCCACTTTGATCATTCCATGTTCACTATGCGTTCTACCTCAATGCTTCATACTAGGGTATAATTCACTATGCCTTATGATGATGAATTTAAGCATGCATTATTCAGTAATACATGTATGATCATTGATCTAAATACAACCAAATGTAGAATCATGAGAAATATAACTATAAGAAGACATGGATAATGTGATCACATCAGAATCATCTATTAAGTAGGTTCGTGCAAATGTGATCACATCAGGCCCTTTATTAAAGAAATTGAATTTCAATCAAACCTCAAGTAGAATATTTCTAGTCTAGGTTCTCAGTTCTGGGTCAAAATGCAATTTTCAAAAATCAAATCTATCTAAGTGTGATAGATTGTTTTCTCCCTCTCTATTTCATGCCAACAATTGTGCATAAAGACATGGGACTATATCATAGGTGACTTTTATATGATTAAGCAACTTCCAACTTCAGATAATGAAATGATGAAATGGATGTCATCAACCTACCATGGAGTGCATTATTTACATGGTCAACCAAACTTGACATTTATCATACTCCTTTCTTGAGGATCCAAATTGCTCCTCCTTGCTTCTGTGGTTGTCAATCATGCATGTGCACAATAATGAAAATCTGATCCATATAGGTAAGTGATACTCGGGATACATAACACCACTTCTTTGATTACATTGTTTGTCTGAAATTTGAAACATTTTTTTCAGCATACTAAAAACTTAACTCATTGATCCATCAATGCTTGAACCCCTTGAAGGGAGATGGAAACTTCTCAAAGCATATTCCTTAAAATCAGAAATATTTTTTTGGCATAGCAATAGCGTTTCTGGTTGTCTCTTGCATTTTTCTTCCCCGTTTCATTATTTTTTCATGAAAACTAATGAAGTCGACCATAATCTAACTTAACCATATTGGGATGTTTGTCAATTGCTTATCTACATTTAATATAGGTAGCTTAAATATTAAAAGTAGGTTGCTTAGACATTATGCCTAAGTTGCCAGTTTTGGTGCGGGTGCGGGTTCGGGTTTGCGGGTTCGGCCAAAATTTGTTTTGGGGGTTGGGTTCGTTTTTATATATATATATATGTGCAAAAAAATTAAGCATAGAAGCAAGAATTAAGTGTAGAAATGCAAGAATAAAGTGTAGAACACCACATAGCATCATATAATCAACAAAACCACCATCAACTTGAATATCATAAAACATAAAACTCGAACTTCAAGTTCAATAACAAGATTCAAAATAATAATATCATGTTCAACAATCAATTTTCATTGTTTCAATGCCAAATGACAAATGTCAATCATCATATGGATTTGCTAAATCCTCCACATCATCATCATCATCTTGGACATTAGCAGGATCATTTGAAGAACCACAACCAACACCACTGCCACTCGTGGCACTCACTGAAAAAGTGTGCTCGCTCTCTGATCCCTCAAGTGCAACATGTCGGGATTGGGAAGTAGAAGCATCCATGTCAATTTGCTCTGGCTCCACATCCCACAACTTTGATTCCCCCTCCTTATAGTCTTTCTTTTTGTGAGAAAGGAGGCGCAAGTTGGAATGCACATACACTAAATTCTCCACCTTTTTGGAGTGCAATCGGTTGCACTTTATCAAGTGGATAAAAGAGTACGTGCTCCAATTCCTCTCAGATGCAGAGAAACTAGCATCCTATGAAGACAAAGTAGAGAGAAATAGTTAAAAATAAAAATTTAAAAAGTTAAAACTTACAAGTTATAAAATTTATAATAATTAAAAATTATGAAACTTCAAAGTTTAAATTTTTAAAAGTCTTTAAGATAAATCATAAAAATCATATAAATTTAGTAAACTTACCTGTGATAAAACTTTGATTGCAAGAGGCTGTAGGCACTGGAATTGTTGGCCATGAAAGTGCCACCAATTGTGAGCATCTTTCTTGAATTTATCACAAAGAGCCTCAATGCTTTGACCATTGGAGTGTACAAAATCAGTGAACTCATTCGTGACCATATCATGCAAATCTGGATTAGGGAAGAGTCTACGAAATGCTGCCTTGTACCCATCAGACACTTCTAAATCTCTCCACGGGGGAACCCTATTTGGCACCGAAAGAATCTCATTGCTGTAATATTTTGGAGTCAATGCAAATGCAAGAAGATGCAACGGGGTTGTCATTGTGTTCCATCTAGCCTCAATAATTTCATGCACATGGTTGAAGAGAATTTCTTGAGGATCTTTCTCCTTCTCATTTATGATGGTCTTTATCTTCTCTATCATTGAATCAATGCCATCATATATCTCCCCCATGCAAGTTTTGTCCATGTCTGTATAACGAATCATGCTCAAAATGGGCTCGGTGAAACTAAGGAGATATTGCACACGATCCCACCAATAGTCATTTAGGATCATCCCCTTAACATTTGTTGCCCTCTCAGTGTTGCTTTGCCTCCATATGGACTAATTAGTGCTTGTTACCATGTTGAAAAGAGCCTATTTGACCTTCACAAGTCGTCTCAAGGCAATTGTGTTTGAGGCAAAACGGGTCTCGGCAACCTATTGAAATATCAAATATAAAAAGTACAATAATTAAAATTTAAACATTTAAAAAATTAAAAACAAACTTTAAGAAGAATTAGAATATGTGAAATTAAAAATTTAAAGCACTATGAAAAATTTAAAAATATATTGCTTCACTTACCTTCAACAACTCCAATGTAGAAAATGATCTAAATATGCTTTGGGACATGTGGTGGTTGGTGATGAACATTTGTATCTCCTCGGCCTCTGCATACAACTCTCTAATCCAATCAATTTTTTTCCCAATCTTTTGTAGCATTAGATTGAGAGAGTGGACAGCACAAGGTGTCCAAAAGATATGTGAATATCGTTCCTCAACCAACAACCCAGCAGCTCTACAATTTTTTGCGTTGTCCGTTATCACTTGAACAACATTACGAGGTCCCACATCCTCAATGGCTGCAATGAGGATCTTAGCAATAAATTCTCCATCCTTCACCTGCCCCTCACAATCCACAGCTCTCAAAAACACTGCCCCTTTAGGGGACACTGCAATGACATTGATCAAAGGCCAATTTTTTGCATCTTTCCATCCGTCAGAGACAATCGACACCCCTGTCTCACTCTATGAATCTCTTATGGGCTTCAATGCATCTTCTATACTCTTGACCTCATTTTCCAATAAGGTGCCACGCACCTTCTCATAACCTGGGCTGTTATACCCTTTTGGAGCCTCATTAATTTTTCTCACCATCTCTTTCCAATATGGTGAGCGAACAACATTGAATGACAAACCATTTGCATAAATGCATCTAGCTATATGTTGGTCAGCAATATCTGGAGCCTCATTTTGAAATGATGTTTCCAAATGTCCCTTTGGTCTCTTGTTTGTAGTGCTTGTGGGTTGCTCTTGAGGAGTGACCAAAAATGGGTGGCTCTCTATCACAACATTGGAACTAGGAATAGATGGAGGCTCCATTCCTTGATTTCTGCCTCTTTTCCTTGACAAGTTTGCTACTGATTTATGGCCTGCTGCTTCATCTGTTGCTTGTTGCTCCATGATATATGCCATCACTTGCTCTCGTGGTATAGGTTTTTTATTCTTTCTTGGGCAAGCTTTGATCCCCATCCCAGGGATGTTACACAAATGGGCTTTCACTCGACTGTATGAACTATTATATTGCACATCACAACCTTTGCATTTCCAAATGTAACCCCCACCACCTGGCTGCTGTTGTATCATTTCAACATGCCTCCAAAGAGGTGAGTGTGGATCGATTTTGAATTTTGATTGGGATACGGAGCTAGAACTAGCTGCCATTGTGATTCCTGTGGGTGTGGCAATAAGTTTTGTAAACAAAACAATGAAAACATTCAAGAATCAAAACAAAAACAAAAGCATGTTGATACATTCATATGATTCATATAAACTAAGATTAAAAAAAACAAGTTGAAAAGAATTTGAAAAAAATGAAAAGAAAACCTACCTCTTTGCAAAAAACTCCTCCTTTGGTTGGAAATGAGTAGGAATGGTGGTGCAATAGATTTCCAACCTTCAAGATTCAATCTTCAAGCTTCTTTCTTCAATCACAAAGAAATTTTTGAGTTCAGCCACAATGGAGAGCTTTTGTGTTTTGGAAAGAAATGAGTTGAAATGGCAAAGCTTTTGTGTTTATAATGTGTTTTTGGGGTTAGATTTGCTTTTTAGAAGAAATAAAAAATAAAAAGTGACTTAAATATTAAAAAAAAATTTAAAAAAATGAGTTTGGGCGTTTTTAACGCCGGGTGCGCCTTCAGTTTGTCGCGGGTGCTGTTTTTGCACCCTGGGTTTGCACCTGGACAACCCGGGTGCGTTCTGGACGCACCCACCCCCTCTTCCACGTGCCCTGCCCGCATCCGTAGAGGGATCGCAGCGCACCCCACACCGGGTGTGAATCGCACCTGGATCTGACACTGGGGCAGGCGAACCCTACAACTTAGCCAATTACTTATCAACATTTAACGTGTATGCTTTAAATATAGAATGCTTAGATATTAAACGTAGAACATTTAGAAATTGAGCAATTTGCCAAATGGTCCTTGGCACATGGTTTTGGGCCTTGAAAACGTTTATACTTATTTGTGTAAAGAAGATTTATGTGTATGTTATTCCCAATTTCTTGTATGCCTTTGTTGCATACTGTTTTTTGTTATTTTTCTTCTTTTTCATATAACCACCTTACGTTCTTTGTTCTTTGGAAGAATTTTACTTCTATAGGATTTTTCAATATTTGGCCTTAGAGTGAGTTTTGAAGCTCTCAAAGTAAGGGAAAATCCCTTTGTTGAACAGATCCAGATTTTGTGGTGTTTTCTTCCAATAGGAGCTGTTAAATATCAATTGCAGAAGACATGGTTTCATCCTCAAGAATAGAGATTTATAAAATTAATGGCCAGAATTTAAGCTTGTCGAAGTTGAATATAGCCATGTTTTAGATTCCACTGAGCATTCAAAATTCTGTCTTGTTGAATATTTCAAGCACCAAAACTGCAAAGGAGTTTTTGGACAAGTTGGAGACTTTGCACCAAAAAGTTAACTAGTAAATGAACTTAACTTGATAAAGGCTGTATTCTCTTATGTTTTTTTCTATGTCCCACGAAGTCTTGGGACGGGGGGATGGTGGTGCAAATATATATATAGTACTTAAAAAATAGTTATAAAAAAATGTATAAATGAAACTTTGAAATACTAAACATATTGCATTGAACAATGAAAATGCCAAATATGAGTATATTTATATTATATTTAAAATGATGATTACAATCAAAATTCAAATACAATTGGCCAATGGTCCAATGCCTCTAATCATCCCCAAAGTCCGTGCCAAACTCCACATCACTCGACTACTCGATTCCTAAGTTAAAGCTCCTCAAAACCAATACCAACCAACCCTATTTGTGCCACATCATCATATGTAAGCGTGTTGTGATCAATGAGATACAAGGCGTTATGTACAACTACAAGCTTCTCCGCCCTCCTAGAGGTAAGTTTGTTCCTCTGAACAAAGTGGATGAAGGTATAAGTAGACTAGTTCCTCTCAGCAGCAGAAGAACTAGAAACTTGGGACAATAGACAAATGGTTAGTGTGGTTGTCAAAGAATTAGGCCCATGCATAGTCACCATAGAATTGGATCCTCTTGTGCCATAGTCTCCCTATTCAGCTTGGCCTCTTTTGGATATCCCCTAAGAGTGACAAATTTTGTCCACTCAGTACGAATGATGTCGGCATTTGTAGTATCATACATCTTTTGAATAGCCTTCATGAACTGTACCTTCACCTCAACATTTTGCATAGGGGCCAATTTGCCAGGCCTTTGCATGTACCGCTTTGGATTCAATGCATAGGCAGCCATTGTAATGTCCCCTCCTTAGCTCTTCAGAGAGTTGATGTGATTAGCCTACTCCAGGGTTCCCGTAGGCTAGTAGAGATGGTTAGGGAACCCATCTTGGTCGTTATTCCAAGACTTACTATTTATAATAAGTTGGACAGGGGGTATCAGGTGGCGTTGGCCAACTTACTATTTTTAGCCTGTCAGTTGGAGCATCTAGCACCTGCAGTTTGACTTCGAAGAATAGCCAGGAGATTATATTTCGAAAATATAAGTTAAATTAAATATTTAACTTATATTATTTATTTGACTATGGGTACTTTAAGTTATAAAGTAACTTTATTATTTGTACTTTAAGTTATAACTTAAAGTTGTGGTGCTAGGGAGGGGGAGTGCTCCATGGAGGGATAAGGGGTTAATTTTAAATTTAAAACAAAATGAAATTCCCTCTCTTTTGGGCGTTGGAGGCTTGAGGAATTAAAAGTCTTTTTTCAAACTTCATTTGCTCTCTCACTTTTGGAAAATACATTTGTCTGAGCAAATTTCTGAGCATTGGCTTAGGGTTTGGAATGGAGTTTTGTAGGGACGTAGCCCTCTGTGAGACTGCCTTCTTCATGCTTGAAAGATAGCATCAGGAAGGAGTGCTAGGAGCTTCATGACGGAGGCTTCGCTTAAGCTTCAATGACAATATTATGAGGAGATTTCTTATGAATAATAATTAGTTTGTTGAGCAGAAAATAGAAGGTATTGCAGAGCATTTTGAGTGGGTTTTCTGTGTGTTATAATGCAGCCTTGATCAGCTATAGCAGGCCGTACTTCATCCTGACAGGGATGTACTTATAATGGAGTTAGTATGGGTTTTTGATGCATGTTCATCCTTGTACAAGGTCGCCATCAGTCTGCAGCAGCATACAACCATAGTAGGATTATTGTGAAGGGGAAAAACGTGGTTTTTAGTGCTGGTTATCACCTGTTTCAGGTCGTACAACCCTCAGAATGGACGTGGGGTCTCTTCATGCAAATTGCATAGGGTTTAGGCTTCCAAATGCAACATTCAATGACGCCTAGGGTTAGAGAGTTCAGTGCTGTATTTTATTTGAAGGAGAACAACCTTATGTTGGGTTTTGAAAGTGATTTATAATGCATTTTATGCTGGTGCAGCTACAGCCAAATGATGAAGTTGAAAATTGTTATCTGCATATGTGCTTATAATTCATTTTATGCAATTCTGACATTTGGGTCTTGGTTCATTTTTGCATTAGGGTTTTAGATTTTCTGGGTATTCGTTGCATGTTGATATTTCATTATATTTGTGCAAAAAAAACAAACATGCAAAACCAAAAAACCCCTTCTGCAACTTCTGAAAGACCACCTCTTAATAAAAATAACACTATTAAGAAAATAAAAAAATATTACAGACAGGGTAGATCATTTCAGCCATGTGCAAGGGAGTATTGAGCTTCTCCCATCTATGATGAATATTTGGCTGAATATGTTCATTGTAGAACTGCAATGTGGGGTCTTTATCTTGTACAATGGCCTTCATTTGGCCAAGCATATTGTCAATGCACTCATATATCTCTCCAAGGCTAGGTGCATTAGCATCCCCGTATCTAATGATTTTGAAGACTGGAGTAATGATGGCAACAATGTATCTTGCATTAGCCCAAAATGTGTCACTCTTCACCACCTCCTTCACCCTCCTCCCCTACTCTAACTTAGAATTATGCCATCAATTCCACTATGTTGTCATGACCGTTAGTTGCAATGCCTCTTGCAACTCAAGCATCCTCTCCAAGCGAATGAAGTATGATGCATATCTAGTTTCTATAGATTTCAAAAACTCCTTAGAGAAGGTCCTAAAGAGTGCATGTGAAGTGTGGTGGTTGCAGATGAATATCTACACATCTCTAGCATCATTAACTACCTCTTTGACCCAACCAATTTTGCCCATCCTTGAGTGCATTATTCATGACATGCACACAACAAGGAGTCCATCAAATATGCTTGTAGCCTGCCTCAATCAATTTCCCTATAGCTTTGCTCACATATGCTACATTTGTCACTACTTGCACCAAATTCTTTGGCCCAACCTCCTCAATAGCATCTCTAAGGATTTGGAATTGAAACTCAGCATCCTTGCGGTGCCTTGAACAATCAATAGCCCTAAGAAAGTAAGGGCCCTCTGTATATATGACCATGGTGTTGATGAGTGGACGATGCTTGATGTTTGTCCACCCATCCATGACTATGTTGCATCCACTAGTGACTTAGGTAGCCTTCATTTTCTTCATTAGAATATTAATCTTGGAATAGTTCTTATTCAAGATTGTTATCCTCAATTTTGTCTCTCCTGGTGGCACATATGATGGCCTTGCTCTTATTATCTTTGCCACAACCTCCTTATAATAAGGAGAGCGAGCCACATGGAATGGAATGCCATTGACAAAAAGGAATGTGTCAGTGGCATCATTTGTCTAATCCTTGTTTTACAGATTGAATAACTCTACTGTTGTGTTTGCAACATCACTACTACTAGTCATTCTACGTTTCCCCTTAGGCTTTGCTGTTTCTAAACTAGATGGAAAAGTGTGAAGTCGTGGCTCTTGGAAAGTCCTAGTACTAGAAAGAGTAGGACCCCTCGGTGGCAAAGTAGTAGGTACAAGTGTTTGGTCTTCACCACAACCCCACAACCCCACAATCCCACAATCTATTTATTTTAGCTCTTTTTTTGAGTGACAATTCCTTACATATCTCTACTCCTTTGCCTTGGACATGAAGGAGGTGTGCATTAACTCTTGTAATTCAACATTGAAATTCAAGTTGATAGAAATGACATCTCCACAACCTAGTGCCCCCCATTGCCCCAGGTTTTACTTGTAATTTCGTTGCAAATTGTCTTAAAGGGGACTTATTATCGAAGGGACCATTGGCAAATTCTTTTGATAATTTGGAAGGGCAATTAAAATGTACGTTGTATTTGGAGTCTCAAGTTCAACCCCTAGAGGCTCTTGCTAACCCTCTTCATCACTTATGTTGTGAGAAGTAGAACTCATAGTGGCACTGCAAGAAATGAAATTAATGGTTTAAATTTTAAACCATACATATGTCATAATGTCATTGAATTATGCATGGGCTCAATACACAAGGATTTTCTTTTTGTTTTTCTTACTTTAGGTCACACGAAGCACATAAGTAGAGGATACACAAAAATAGGAATCCTTGTTCTTCAACCTTCGTCAAAGAAGGATTTCATTTTTGTTTTTCTTACTTTAGGTTGCATGAAGCACAGAAGCAGAGGATACACAAAAGACAAAATTCTAATTTGATTAGTATTTAAAATTTAATCAGCTATTTAATAATTTATGCAAATTTGCAAATAAACATTTCGAAATTAAATAATTTCAATTTAATAAATAAATTAAAAACCTACTATACTATTGTTATAAATGTAGAGTTAATACTTAAACCCCTATATGTTGTTTCTAGGGTTGTCTAATTGCTGTTTTTATTGAAAAACAATAGTTCAACAAACCTAAAAACAACATTTTTTAATTATATGCAATTCTATGATGTAATGTCCCCTTCCTAAGTTAGGACTTGATCCTCAGGCTAGTCTACTATACGGGTTCCCGTAGACTAGTGAGTGTGGATAGGGGATCCACAGTGACGTGGCTCAACCCAGCTCAGACAACATTTTGGAGTGATGTGATGGATTCCTTGTGGTGGGGAGTTGCCAGTTGGCCTTTTTCGAAGTGAGTTTGGGCCATTTGGCCAAACTTACTATTTATAGAAGGGGCATGGAACTCCGAGCGAGTTGGTGCAACGGTTAGGGAAACATGTTGACATTTCATAGGGCCACTCAGCGGTACTACGAAGGCCAGATGAGACTGCTTGGATTAATATTTTAATAATCGACATTGTTAAGCTAAATTAAATATATAACTTAACATGTTTATTATTATTAATAAAGTGACTTTATATTATATGTGAACTTTATGTTATATGTCGAGTTCATAAAGTCACTTAAGTTGGGCGCCCAAGGGAATAAAGGAAAATAAAAGAAATAAAATAACACAATTCCCTAAAAGAAGGCATTGGGGTATATGGAGGAAAAGTAACTTCATTTTGCATTATTCACTTGGCATATTTTTCTCTGTTTTGAGCTTTGTTCATGGTTGAGCAAGGGTTTCATACTAGCAGACTGTAAGGACGAAAACCTTCATAGTTTGAGCACTTGCGGAGTTGAGAGACACTTCTAGGGTGTTTGGAGTGGCTTCATACAGGGGTCACCATTTGAGCTT
Organism: Cunninghamia lanceolata; assembly: GCA_027924645.1. Lineage (NCBI taxonomy): Eukaryota > Viridiplantae > Streptophyta > Pinopsida > Cupressales > Cupressaceae > Cunninghamia > Cunninghamia lanceolata. The sequence goes on along the minus strand of BSBN01000398.1, from coordinate 6,548,372 downwards.
CATTGAGGGCATCCAGCATTGTCGCGAAAGGGTTTGCAAGAAGATATCTACAAGATTTCGGCATGATAATTATCTGGGGGTATTGAAGATGACATTGCAAGATATAGACTGCATTTTGTTGGTGTTTTGATGTACTTTCTGAGCCCATAAATCAGGCCGTACTTTCCTGTACCTAGGCCGTACAACAGTGAGGAAACATTGTGTTTTGGTGTGCTTATATTAGCTGCCATCTTTGGGAATCAAGGCGCTTAGGGTCTGCAAGGACAGCCGACCATATTGGAGGCAGATTGGGACTGTTCTGAGGATGTTCACCACTGAATTTCCAGCACAGCAGGGCCGTACCAGCAGTCTTGGGACGTGGGGGTTTCCAATGTCCCATTTTCCTTTGTTACAAGCATTTTGTGGGCTTTGTATGAGCTGTAGAACTTCATTGTATCAGTGACAAGCATCTCTAAGGTTGTACAAATCCATTCTCTTGAATATCAAAGAAGAAACGAAGATTTAGTTGTTGTTGCATTTATATCAGACTTGCATCTTGTTGGACAGCGAAATGGGTATGTGAAAAAACTTCATATTTTAGCATTCCATCATGTGGGTATTTGATATTATGAATGTTTAGTGTAGTTACTTCATATATAAGCATCTGGATACTTCCATTTCCTTGTTTTTTCGAAAATATATACATGCATGTGTGTTATGTCAAAATGCAAAAAACCCAAAACGCATCAGGTTTCAACTAAACGTCATAAAACACAAGAGGTGGGATATTACATATGAACAACTTATTGTATATTTAAATTGAAAACCAAACAAAAAAACTATCACATATTTTTTGTATATTTAAATTGATTTCATATTTAGCCATTTAGGAATGAACGATTAAAATAAAAATTCCAAATCCCAAAAGATGAACGGCAATGGCTTAGCTTGAAGGATTGACAACTTCCATGTTGATCATGTTTTGAAATGTGAACATTTGGCACTTGTTCTTCCTCTTTCTATTGCTCTCCCTCTTGCTAATGCTCTCACTCTTGCAACCTTGCTTGCTCTCACTCTTGCTATGCAACTTGCAACCTTGCTTGCTCTCACTCTTTCTATGCAACTTGCAACCTTGCTCAATGCTTCCAAGCTTTGATAGTGATTTGTAGTGAGAGTGTGAGGTGTATTTATAGTTTTCTTTGGAGTGCTTAGGGTGTGGGTGCGGCTCATAAACTTTTAGAGTTAGGGTTGGGGGCATGATCATCAAGAAAATGTCTGATTTTTTTTTTTAAATTACTTTTTGGAGGTGTTTGGCACAGGGGATGGCTGACAGTCTCCGAAATGCATAAGAGACATCTGGGAGTTTCCTTGAAGTCCCAAGGACGTCTAAAAGTCCCTCCAACGTCCCCAACAAGGGAGATGTCTCAGAGATGCCCCCTCTTTTAAGGGATATGTCTCCTGCTTGGTGGTGGGGGGGAGGATAGAGGTGGGACATTTCCTAGCTGTTCCCAAGTCTCGGGGATGTCCTCGTTCCTGGAGGCTGGAAACATCATTTTTTTGGGGAGACATGTCCTCATGGAACACTAATTTTTTTTACTAACAGTCAAATTATTTATATTAATTATTAATAAAATAAAAGGTTAATACATCAGAATTAGACCAAAAACAAGGAAAATATTGATTCGATCAAATTGCCACCATATGCCAAAAACCATAAGCAATTCTTACCCAATAAAGGTAGAAATCAAAGGACATGACCACCTATGATTCAAACTTTTATGCCTATTGGCGAGAAGGACTATGAAATCTATAACTAAGATGTTGAAACTATGAACCAAACTCTTGTTGTACATAATGAGAGCACCAACATGCATATTTATATATTCTCCCTTATGTCTAGAGGCAAATTCAGGAACCATAAAAGATAAGCCTCAGAGTACTTCCCACATGCTGAATATTGAACACTGAACTTATGTTGAGGCATCCTCAAGAGGCTCGTTTTGCTTTGGGTCTTCATGAATGTTAGGATTTGTCCATGAGCCTTGGTTGTTTGTCCACTTGGCATTTAAGGTATGCAGGGAGTTGATCCTTTTTGTGAATTTTTTTGAGCTGGCCCTTCGTCTGCAACCTCAATGCTTTGTTTGCTAACAAATCAGCGACACAATTGTGATTACACTTTTGGTAGATGACTTTATAGGGACCTAAAGGTTTTTGCTTTTTTGGATAATGAGTATGATACCACTTGCTGAGTCTGCTTCCATTTATAACATGTGCATCTCATTCTGTCTAGCTAACTAAGCTCCAACCAAGAGGCTAAATAGTTCAACCTTATTATTTGATTCCATTCTCATAGTTTTTGAATATCTTAAGATGCAATTACCTTTATAATTTTGGAGTATTCCGCCTATCCTTGCTTTCCCTAAGTTCTGCTCAGAAGCTTCATCTGTATTGAGCTTATACTAATTTGGGTAGGGAGGATTTGAAGTATAGATTGGTCTCACCTGTATCTACTGGGCTTTACAGTAGAAAGGAATGCTCCAATTATTTGTCAAATTGTTGTCCAACATGCTTGTCAAGTCAATAGCATCAGTAGATTTTGAGTGGTATATCAACAATTAGCTTCTTAGTTGAGCTTTAGTTTGTTGGATTACTAGCTCTCCTCTATGAATATGTGCTCTTAAATGTCCTTGGGTTGTGTTCCCTCCACACATGCTAGGAAAGGAAACCTAGGGCCATTCTATGCACAACTCGGTGTAATATCATTTCGCTTTGTATTCCTGTTTCAGTATGGGTGTAATATCCCTAACCGGATTGTTAGCACAATTTCACCAAATTTTTAAGATCAACACAAACCCAAGCTCTTTCTAATCAGCAAGATCTTGATGTGGGCAAGGTGAGAGCATACGGAAATCGGGATGTGGACAATAAACAAACTAATGCAAATCAATGCCAAACTGACAGATTACAAAGACAGATCTGATCAATGCCAAACTGGTAGATACCAAGCAGATTTGAATCAATGTCAAATTGGCAGATAACAAGCAGATCTGAATCAGTGTTAAATTGGCAGATAATGAAATGCAAATGTAGATAGGATCTGGCGGTAAACCTTCTAGGATCCTCTTACAATATTATATGCAATTTTAGTCTAGCAGTAGGACCTTCTAGATTTACAAAATTATCATAGAATATCAATGTTGGAATGTTGTTAGCAAATTGAAAATAGATTCATATGAATCCCAACAACAATGATAAGCAAATCTCCCAACCCATAGCTATGAGGCAATACTTACAGAATGTATGCAGTTATGGCCAAATGTGTAGCTGTTGTTAGCTCAATATTGATCCAGAAATTAGAGTGCAACAAGTATATAAATGAACTAGTGACTGTTCCACTTGGAACAACTGAAAATAGGTACTATACACCAGCATTAAATATGAAATTGGCAATTTGTCATGGCTGCTACCTCTTATCAGCTTCACACGCCCATATTACATGTAGTTTGGCTCATTTGAAGACCATAAATAATTACTAGAATATGTACGGCAATAGACTGGGTCTATACGACACCCAAAATCACTTCATCAAGCTGCCACTTCTGCTCATATTAGTACGGCTGCATTATATGATCTGATTGGAGGGCAAAAAATCACAGTTTGCACTAGGAAACAGGCTACGATTCCTTAGATGGCAAATCACGTTCCTTAAATGATGTATGGCCTGTTATGGGCTGATAAATTGGTACTGCTAGCCGGGCTGAGTACAATTTGGTACGGCCTGTAACAAGAGAAGGTATGACCTAGCAACAAGTTCTTGGAGCAGCGATTAGATTTGTTACACAAATATTTTATGAGAACCTCCAGAAATAAAATCGTTATGATTTGTAAACAAATGATATTAGTAATCTTCCCAAATCTGAAAACTCACACACAAACTAGAAAATCATTCAACACTAGAAATTTGGGAACACACCAACAATATTTTTGTATTTTTTGAATATTCCACACCACACAAAACACCAAAAATCTTCACACCAAACTGAAACTGAAAGTACAATGCAAATATCAGTTCATTGGTAATCCCTAGATGGAATTACTCTATTTGCCAAGAGGGTTTTCGTCCTAGAGCAAAGAAATGAACACAAAGGCTCAACTTCAGAAACAAGGGTTTGATAGATAAAATGGCCAAAAGTTGCAAATGAGCCCTCACTTCCTTTTTATACTCGGGGAAAATAAAACAAAAATATTCATTTTTCCTGCTCAATCTTATTTTTTATTTACTTTTGTAACTCTACCCCAAAATAATAAAACATTACTAAGAGTTAGATAAGGCTTTATTATGCCCCACTTAGACAGCCTAAAAAATAATAATAAAGTTGTCTTTTACAATGCTAGCAAAGATAATATTAAGACCAACTTAATTATTATTTATTAAAATATTTCCCTAACCCAACCTAGTAACCTACAGGAAATCAAATAATAGGCTAAGGGACCACGACGAACACTTAAGGCCGAAAAGTACACAAGGGAAATAGAAAAAAAGATGGCATATGGACTTAACATTCTACATTCAATATGGGCATTTATTGGGCCCAATTCATTCTTGTTTCGAAAGACTATCAATTGCGAGAAGCCTACTGTGCATAAGAAACCAAAAAAAATGCTTGGTTTTAGGCTACAAGTTGCAAGCTGTCATCAATTCCACTTCTTTTTCTTGGTTTGCTTCCTTTGCTTTACAATACTGAGGGTTCTACAAGATGAAGCCATCATGCATTCTTTGAATTAGTTTGCGGGGGGTGCAATATCAAGATAAGTAGTTTCAGTGAAGTCTAGAGATCAAATTTTCTATTTTTAGAAAAAGCTACTTTTTACTTTTTGTTGTCTCGAAATTGAGGAGATAAGCACAAAAATCACAACTTTCTATTTTCAGAAAGTTGCTTTTTTTTCTTTTTCAGTGAAAGGCAATATATGGCAGTGGTAGAAGATCAATAGTAAAGATTCAAGCTTCATCGATCGAAAATGGTTTTAGGATGTGGTAAAATGATGGAAAACTTGTTGAAGTCAACGGTTTTATGGCACAATGTTTAAGAATAGAAAAATGGAGCAATTTTAATGAAAGATTAAAAGTTTCTGCAAAATCTTTCAAAACTCATCAAAAAGCACTGTTTACTGCCTAAGTGGTTTAATTGGTTTCAGACAGAGTAGCCAAGAAGGATATTTGCATTATCATAGTGCACTGAAATAAATTACATTGTAGGAGAGAACAACCAGAATTGGTACTCAAAAGATCAACTGCATATATTAATTCAGAACAGCAAGTATAATAACAATCCAAAAACTCCATGCCCATACAATGGCGTCACAAGAACATATATAGTTTGGCCGACGGTTGCCAACCGTCGCCAACCATTGTACCGATCGGGAGTAACTACTCGCCGAAACTAAAACATAAACATACTTCCCGAACCCACTAACAAAACATATTTTGCCAAAAGTACTAAACTAATGTAAAGTATGCTTAACATCATCCCCCCCAAAAAACTTGTCGTCTTCCAGACGACTACAAACAAGAGCCCAAATGAACTAGGAAGGAGGGTCAGTGGACGTCCCTGGAGGTGTGGATGCTGTCCGTGCCGATCGAGGAGTCCCCTGCTAAGGTTGAACTAACCGCCGAAGTCTGTAAACCTCCTCAGTCCTTTGTTTCAGATGTGTTGAGGCCACGATGTGCTTGTCTCTGGTGAGACGTACCATCTGGACAGCCTCGGCCAACTGCTGTTTTGTTTTCTCCTGTGTCGCCTGAGATTCGGCCAACTCCTTCCTTGTGGTTTCGAGTTCGACTCTCAGTGCCTCAGCCTTGTTCCTTTCCGACTGTGTGAGCTCGGCTTCCTGTGCCAACTGCCGCTGGAAGTGCACCTGTTGCTCATCAATTTTTTTCCCTCAGCTGTTTACTCATAGTTGCAGCCTCCTCCAGCCGTTTGTTGCACCGTTCTGTCTTTTGAAAATCCTCCTGTCGAGCATAGTACAAAGCTCTGAACTGGTCCTCAATGCTATGAAGGGCTGCCAGTAGCTCACTGTCTGCATCTCCCACTCCCAAGTCTGGTCTCTCTGGTTTCCATGCCCTCTGCATCTCCTCGGTAATTACTTCTGGCCAACCCTTATTCCAGAATACCCGTAAAAACTCCGTCTCAACATTCTTGACAAAATGTTCGATTCGTTGTACCTCTGCACGTATTACTGGCGAAGAGTATTGGGGGTTGACCCTGGCAGCAATATCAGATACCCTCTGAAGGATGGTTCCCATAGACCCCAAATCCTGTGCATACCGGAGAATGGTACCGAGTGGGTCACTCTCATCTGGCGCACCCATATGTACTGTCAACCCAGCTGGCTCAACCGAGCGAGAAGTATCCTCTGTATCATCAGCACTTTCTGTCCTGCTCGTGCCTTCCTCCTCTAAGCTGCCTGTGGCTGTGCCTTCCTCCTTGGCTTCCGAGTCACTAATCGTGATGGCAACATCAACTGCTTTCTCCTCCTCGGACTGTACCATCTCACCTTCAAGTGCAGGTGGCGGTAAGAGAGATCGAGTGGGGCTTAGAGGAGGAATGTCTGCCAACTCTGAAGGCATGCCTAGTAGCTGAAGCCAAGTATCTACCTGTAGTGAGCTGTCTGCATGTGCTATGCTCTCTGGAGATCTAGTCTCGAATGGAGTAATCTGCCCTGATGGGAGAGGAACTGGTACAGTGTTATCTCCCTTCATCCTCATGACCTGCCCCCAAGAGACGTGTGTGGTACTAGGCCGAACTGGAATTTCTGCTTGAGTGCGTGTGTCCAAGTGTAAGTGTGCATGCTTCTTTGCCAGTGAGAAATCCCATCTGTTTTCCCCTACTGGTACTATAGGACTGGGGCTGGCAGGGTTGCCAGGAGTGGCTGAGGCTGACGAGGCCTCAATGCAATCCCCCTCGGCACCTTGTGCACTATACGAAGCTTCTGACGAAGTCTCCGGTAACTCCCGCTGCTTTCTCTTTTTGCTGCTCCGAGACTCTTCTCCCTTCCCACCCTGTGCAGGAGCCTTCAGGTTTGTCCATCGAAAGACGGTCGGCCATGTAGGGTCATACTGTGCATCTGGCTGAAACGGAGCTCGCGCCAACGAGGGGACGTGAGTGCAGATGGCGTCCAGGAACAGTGCAATGGCCTGCTGAGTCATGTAGAATGACTTGTGAGTCATTTTCATGAACTCGTGAATCCTGTCGGAGAGAACTGCTGCCCAATTGTACATTGCTCCCTGGCTAAGGCCAACCATATAATCTGCCATCCAGAATGGAATGTCTGACGAGCGTGACGCTCCCGTTAGCCGCCCCCGGATGACATCCATTATGCACCGCCATTCCTCATTCGCCAAGTGATCTCGGCGAAGTCCTCTATTTCCTGCAGCCTTTATTTGGTTCTTTTCTTTCTCACTCAGGTCTGGTCTGCAACCCTTTGCCATAATGTTGTCCTTGTGTCTTCCGGTCATTTTCTGTTTGCCGACTGTAAATCCTTGGCGCGGTATACCCATCACTCTCTCGAAGTCCTGTGGCGAGAATGTAATTTTGACCGATACATTCATGAACCTGATGATCGTGTGTTTTGCTCGGGGATTGTAATTCGCCACCATGTTCTTCAATATTGCCTCAAACTCTCGGAAATTGAAATAGGGCATTTGTATTACCTTGTCTACTTGTGCCTTCTGCAGTGCCTTCTTGAGAGGATGATCGTCAGCATGGCTGTTCCACCACTGTTTGCACTCGCTGGCCATAAGACTTTCCCACTGCAAGGAATCCACTGTGATTTTGTCCTTGTCTTTCCCTTTCCCTTTTGACTGCTTCTTCTGTGCTGATGAACCCACGTCAATTTGTGGTGTCTGTGATGGTTTTTCTTCCACAATTACCTTTGCTGCCATCTTTTTGTCTTCCGCCCGACCTGATATCTGAAGTTGCTTTCCCCTGTCCTGAGCTCTAGTAACCCTGTTGCTTGGCAAAAATGACATTCCGACGCTTTTATACTCCCTCTGTTTAGTTATGACAGTTATTTTCGCTTCCGATTGTACGGCCTTGCTGAGAGAATCCGCCACCACAGCAGCTAGACTGGCAGAGAAAAGTCCGTACGGCAGAAGGATTGTTTGACTTCGTACGGCGTGGTGCACAGTGTACGGACGCGGAGTGAAGAACCAGCAGCAGAGACAGTACGGCAGAGCATACACCATACGACAAGCAGGGAATGTACGGCAGAAACCGTACGAAACGTAGAAGCCGTACGGCAGAACAAAAACCGTACGGCAGAAAGCATACGGCAGAAAGGTTTTCCGTACGGCAGAGCTGAAGCGTACGGCAGGCAGAAAGATTTCCGTACGGCGACACAGGAAGCGTACTGCAGAAGGCGTACGGCTTGCAGAAGGATGTCCGTACGGCAAACAGGAGGCGTACGGCAGGGCAGAAGGCGTACGGCAGAAAGATTTCCGTACGGTAGCAAAGGAGATTCTGATTCGTACGGTTAGCAATAGTACGAATGGTTTGGCACGTACGGCCTTTCCGTACGGTTTGCCTTAAAATTTAAATTTTTTTTTTTTTTTTAATTTTATTTTAATTTTTTTTTTTTTTTTCTATTCAATTTTGCTTTTTCCCTTACCTGTCTTGCCGCGTCCCGATTTTTGGAACTTTTCGTCCTCCCAGTTCTTTTCGTGCTCCCAGTTCTCCAGGATCTCGATTTCTGTGAGCTGACGGAAGATGCAGTTTATGTAGCCTTTCTGTCTCAGGCAATCGTTCGAGCAACATCTATCAATTTCCTCTAATTCCCATATCTGGTCGAAGATCGTTGATTGATCTCTTACCCATGTCAGATTCCACCCCATTGGCTCCTGGACCCACTGAAATGTTTTTCCGTCTTCGTTCATCTTCACATTCCCGTTCCTGCATCTATATTTTGCTTTCTAGAGCCGACTCCTTGGAAGCTGTATGTGGGGTAGTCCAACTGGCCAATTCTTCCTTCTTAATTCCCAGACTTCATCACAGTAGGGTGATCTCTCTGTAATGAACATTGCTTCCGCCAAGTATTTCCTTCTTGGCGGTTCCCTGACCTCCTTTGGTAGTAGGAACTCAAATTTGTCCCGCACTTGATTGCATTCTTTTATCCAGTTGTTCCAATTCTCTTCTTCTTCTTCCTCTTCTTCAGGGTAGTTCTTGTTAATCCATTTACCACCATAGTCTTCATCTATTTGGCCCTCTCGGGCTACCATCCGCACTGGCTTTGGTGCAAAGAATCCCGTGACTGGTTCAAACTGAGTACTTGCAAATACCATTCCGTCAATTTTGTTTTCTGTCTCCTCACGTTGTTTTCCTCTTTCCTCCTTTACACCGTGGTTTGTTAATGCGAATCCCAGCATATTGATTTGTATTGTTTCTGTTTTTCTCTCTTTGTAAATCTTCAGTTTCGATCCGTTCACTGCTTCGCTGATTGGACTTCCATCGAGATTATCTAGCTTTATAGCTCCATTGTCCATCAATTCCCGTATTCTGAACGGTCCTAACCACCGAATTTTGAACTTCCCAGGTTTGATTTCGTTACGGCCGTTATATTTCAGGACTAACTGCCCGGGCCGGAACTCCATTTTCCGTAGGTGTTTGTCGTGCCAATACTTCCGGCGTTTCTGCATGATTTCCGTCGACCATTGAGCCAAAATTTTTTTCTCGTCCAATTTAGTCAACTGGAATAGTCTTTCCTCCAGGCTCTCAGTATCTCCTAGTCTGTTTTCCACTGCAATTCTCAGACTTGGGACAAGGTATTCTGCTGGTACTACCGCTTCTTGCCCATACATCAACTGGAAAGGTGTGTGTCCAGTCGTTACCTTATAAGTGGTTCGGTAAGCCCATAACACCGCTGGTAACCTTTCTTCCCAGTCCGATCCTTCGATTCCGCATGACTTGTGGATTACCGAAACGAGTACTTTATTTGTTGACTCTGCCTGTCCATTCGCCCTTGGATAGTACGGACTTGACAGGGTGTGCAGGATTTTGAATTCCGTAGTCATGAGTCGGATGACGTGGTTGACGAAATGTCCCCCACGGTCACTCGTCAATTGGATCGGAATTCCATATCTCGTCACAATCTGTTCGTATAGGAACTTCGCCGTGCTTACTGCAGTATTATCCTCCAGTGCCTTTGCTTCAGCCCACTTCGTTAAGTACTCTGTAGCCACTATTATGTACCGACATCGGTGTAGTTGGCTGACCTTCAAGGGTCCTACAAAATCCAGCCCCCATCTTTCGAAAAGCTCTTGAGGTTGTGATGGCCAAAGTGGCATATAATCCCTCTTCAATGGTTTTCCTACCCTCTGACAAGTGTCACATTGAATTACCCATTCCCGGGCATCTGTGTGTAACGTCGGCCACCATAGGCCGGCGAGTAGGACTTTCCGTGCCGTGGCGTCGGGACCCATATGTCCTCCTGCCAGTCCCTCGTGGGCTTCTGCCAATACACCCCTTATCTCTTCTTCCATCACACACCTCCGGAGGATTTGATCGGGGCCCATTTTGTAGAGCAGCCCGTTTATCAGTTGAAATGTCTTACTCTTCAGTGCAATCTTCCGTCGTTCACTTGTAGACATTCTGGCGGGAACGTTGAAGTGGACAAGTACTCACCAATTTTCTCGTACCATGGCGGCAAGGCAGCAATGTGGAATAGGTGGGCATCCGGAAAGTCCTCATTGACTCCATCTCCTGGTTCTCCGGATTTGATCCTTGAGAGCTGGTCGGCAATTACATGGCTTTTTCCCGGTCGTACAATAATGGTGAAAGTAAATTCTTGCAGTAGCAACAACCACCTACTGATTCTGCCTTGAATAATCGGTTTGTTGACTAGATACATTAGAGCTTGATGATCCACATAAAAAGTGAATGGTGTTGCTAAGAGGTAATGCCTGAATTTCTGTACAGAGTACACCATTCCCAAAGCCTCCCTTTCTGTAGTACTGTAATTCTGTTCTGCTTTGGAGAGCAACCGACTGGCAAAGTATACTGGATGATCCAACCCATGGGATCCGACCTGTGCAAGAGTGGCACCAATTGCAAAGTTTGATGCGTCTACGTGCACGTGGAATTCCTTGTCCCAGTTTGGATAGGCTAGGATAGGTGCACTGATGAGTCTTGTTTTTAGTTCTTTAAAAGCTTTCTGTTGCTCCTCCAGCCAAACAAACTGCACCCCTTTCCTTGTCAACATGTCGAGTGGTTGTGATACCTGGGCAAAATTTTTGATAAATCTTCGGTAATAACCGACATGGCCGAGAAAGGACTTCACTCCGGTGACATCTTCTGGAGCCTCCATTTCTACAATTACCCGAATCTTGTCCGGGTCTGCTTTTAATCCTGCTTGGCATACGATATGGCCCAGGAGTTTTCCTTGGGACACCATGAATCTGCACTTCTTCGGGTTTAAGGCCAACCGTGCGGCTCTGCAACGCTCCATGCATTCGGTGAGGGCTTTAAGGTGTGTCTGCTGGTCGCTGTAAATTGACCAATCATCGAGGAATGCCTTGAAGTTTCCCACCGACATTTTGTCAAATATATGTAGGATAATCCTCTGAAATGTGGCTGGTGCATTGCACAGACCGAACGGCATTCGGTTGTATGCATATACTCCATTTTCAATCACAAATGTTGTTTTCAGTTTGTCTTCCTCGGCGATGCTAATCTGGTTATATCCCGAAAATCCATCCATAAAGGAATATATTTCGTGACCGGCCACCTCTTCCAAAATGGAGTCTGTGAATGGGATGGGGAAGGGGTCTTTGATTGTTACTGCATTGAGGCATCTGAAATCTACGCAAATCCTGATTTGTCCCCCTTCCTTTTTAAGTGAGATCACAATCGGTGACACCCACTCACTCGTTTCCACCTCGAATATTATTCCTGCCTCAAGCATTTTTTCAATTTCCTCTTGTACTTTTGCCGCATAGTTCTTATTCATGCGGTATGGCCTTTTCCGTACTGGACGTGCTCCTAGTATGAGTGGAATTCTGTGGACGCATAGTTCTGGTGGTATCCCCTTCAGGTCCTTGTATGTCCAGGCAAATACATCTTTGTACTCTAGGAAGATTCTGAATGCTGCTGCCTTAAGTACGGGATCCCAGTCGTCGCCGACCAGAATTATTTTCGGGTCACTTTCCTCGCCGAAATTAACTTTCTTCGTTATCGGCTCTTCGTACATAATCTTCTTTTCCGGTTCAAACTGATGTGCCGGCGTACTGTCTACTTCTGCATTCCCTTCCTTATATTCCCCGTACGCCGCTGGGAATATGTGGGCTACTTCCTTCCCCTCTCCATTTGCTCGTTCCAATGTGTCACCGTCGTCTTTTTGCTCACTTGTCGTTCCCGAGTTTTCACCGATTTCTTTTATTGAAATCATGTTGCACTGTGGCGGAAAAAACTCGTAGTCTTCCATCTGCCAATGGAATAGCCCGCTGAACGAATTTGTTTCATCTTCTGAGCATTCTTGTAATTTCAGCACCCCTTCATCATCGGGCTCCATCGGCCCATTCCTACTTACTGTCGAGTCCCCTCCATTCGAGTCAAAATCTGACGGCAACTCTTCACTGACGGTTTGTGTCTTCAAGTCAATGACAAACTTCCTACGTCCATTTTCTATGGACAGAGTGTTTTTCTTCCAGTTGTGGTTGGCCTTGGCGGCTATTAGCCATCCTCGGCCGAGTAATGCATCATATGATGCATTTTGTGCTGTTATGACTACAAAATTTAACAAGAATTGCTGGGTACCGATTCTTACCTTTTGAGCCATTAGCACTCCCAGCGCCTTGATCCCGTGCTGGTTGGTTCCCACTAACTGGAAGTTTTGTGGCCATAGAGTAGGCTTCCCGAGGCTCTTCCAGGTGGCTTCTGGTAGTACGTTTACTCCGGATCCCCCGTCGACTATAGTATTTGTCAAATTTCGTCCAAGGATTTCCATGCGTACTACAGCCGGTTTCTTCCCAGTATCAATCGCTAGCAACCTCGGGTCGAGTACTTGTTCTCCCGTTGGCGGTGGTTCTACTATAACATCTTCCGTTGTGAGGTTTTGGTCTTCGTGCGGGTTGTCCTCCAGTACCTTGGATATTGCTACTTTTAACTGAGGCAAGCTTTGGAGAAGGTCTGGCAATTTGATTGGTACGGTAGTTTGCAATACTTGACTTGCTATGTTCTTATCTGATTCCGATCGTATCGCCTTTTTGTCTGAATTCTTTCGTTCGGTTCTCATGGCAACTTCCACTTCTTTCCGTGCCTCTCGGAGTCTTTCTTTTTCCGTACGGGGATCTGGATAAGTGGCCTTTTTCCACTGTGCTCGGGTGATAGCCCGGATTTCTTCCTCATCTTCCCTGAGATTGATAAGGTTCACTCCTTTCTGCTTCGGACAGTCTTTTTCCTCGTGATCCCCAGGTCCACACCATTTGCACAATGCATTCACTGTGTTCTGATTGTTGCTGGGGCATTCTCTGGCGAAGTGTCCCCACTCGTTGCACTGCCGGCACTGTATCATTGGTCGCCCCTTGCTGTCGTACTGCAATCTATTTCTGGGGCTGTTATTGTTAAACCTTCTGTTATTCCTGTATCCTCCCGGAGATGCGTTCGGACTATTTTGAGGTTTCGGTGGTGTGGTCGGCGGAGTTGATGATTCTCCTTGGGTGAACAGCACTTGGGTACTTCTTGCTTTCAAGTTGAATGGACATTCCTTGATTGAGTGTCCCATTACCTGACAAATGTCACAAAATAATTTTCTCGGGCAATTTGCCTTTATGTGACCCTCGCCATTGCACTCTGTGCACCACAACTCCCGACCTTCTCTCGTTGTCTCTTTATCTGTTTTCATTTCCTTCATCATGCGGATCATGTCCCTTCTCAGTGCCTGAATGGTTTTCGACTCGTTCTCACTGCTGTCATCCCCCGTACTGTCATCATCTTTAGTTCTTCTTTTACTTCGGGATGATGTTTTGCTTTCGCTTTCTATGTCCATTGCCCGATTGTATGCTTCTGCGTATGACGATGGGGGCACCACTTTCATCTTTTTTCTTAATGACGAAACTAGCCCTTCAATGAACCATCTTTTCTTTAGTCCATCGGCTGGCTGTGTTTCCAGTTTGCCGAGTAACTCTTTGAGCCTTCTATTATATGCCCTCACGTTTTCATTCTTCCCTTGTTTGGTATTGTATATTTCAGCGACAATCTCGTTGTCGTCTCTAAGAAGTTTGAATTCGTTCTCGAAGGCTTTCCTGAGTTCGTCCCATGAGGTCTTTTGTGCTGCTTCTAGTTCTGTGTACCAGTCAATGGCAATACCTCTTAGCATCGCTGGAAACGCTTTTACCCAGTAATCTTCGTCCTCTTGTCCGTTTGCCACCCAAATGGTTTCACACGTCTTACAGTGTCGGACAGGATCCTCTGACCCGTTCCCCATGAATTTCGGCAACTTCTGCCTTTCACTTGCCGGTGGGGTCACCATCTTTTTCCCGAGGTACCCTCTGTGTTTTTGACCCGACTGGACTGGTTCTACCGTGTCGTTCTGGTGTCTCCCCGACACTGCCGACCACGTACGGTTCCTTCCCACTTCCGGTTCCGGCGTCCTCTACACTTCGAGTTTCCTTTGGCTCTCCTTGGTTTTCCCTCTGGGCAGGGGTCTCGGGCTCAGGTCCTCTGTTCCGCGGCCTTTCGTCTGAAATGGACAATGCCACAATCCGACGTATACTATTCTCTAATTCTTCTGTCAGATTATTTTCTTTTCCTTTATTGGTTATTGGCGTTCTAAAACTATTTTCATCACCTCCTTGATCTACCTCTTCATGTTGTTCATTTTCTTTTTCAACAATCTGTTTCAATCTTTTTCTTCGTTCTTCTTGTTCCTTTAGTCTTAATGATTTTCTTAGTATTTCTTCTGGTGTTGCGTGCCCTACTGGTAATTTATTCTTGTCCTTATTCAGTTGTATGGGCATTAATTATGCTTACCCTTTCTCAATTGTACGGTGTGCGACGGCGATCGCCGTCTCGTTCCTCCTCTTCTTGTTTCAGACGTTCTTCATATCTTCTGAGAATTTGTTGTCGTCGCACTTCCCTCTCTCTTTCTTCTCGAATATCTTGGAAGGCTATCAAGTTCCTTGCCAGAAGTCGAGGAATGCGGTCCAGAAGATTATCCACTTCGCTATTAACACGTAGGTTCTCTGAAATAACCTCCTGCGGAACTTCTCGGCGGATAGACTCGTCACGTACGTATTGTCCGACTGATAGTAACCACAGTTTGACTAATTCCTGAGTTACTTCATCTTCCCGACTTCTGGGTTCATTCTCTTCTCTATCGCTTTCCTCGCGTTCTTCTTGAATTTCTTGTATTATTTCTTCTACGTGCTTTCTGTCTCGTACCTCTTCGTCGGTATCGACCGGTTGTCCCATTATGCTTCCATTCTCCCGTCTGGGTGTTTCAGCGGGTTCGCTTAGGCAACGGCGCCAAAATGTTTACTGCCTAAGTGGTTTAATTGGTTTCAGACAGAGTAGCCAAGAAGGATATTTGCATTATCATAGTGCACTGAAATAAATTACATTGTACGAGAGAACAACCAGAATTGGTACTCAAAAGATCAACTGCATATATTAATTCAGAACAGCAAGTATAATAACAATCCAAAAACTCCATGCCCATACAATGGCGTCACAAGAACATATATAGTTTGGCCGACGGTTGCCAACCGTCGCCAACCATTGTACCGATCGGGAGTAACTACTCGCCGAAACTAAAACATAAACATACTTCCCGAACCCACTAACAAAACATATTTTGCCAAAAGTACTAAACTAATGTAAAGTATGCCTAACAAGCACTCTAGGTGCGTATGCCTTGTTCATTTTTGGTGTCCACATAAGCAAATCCCTAATGAGGATCATTTAAAAAATAATAATTGGGCGTCAAAATAGCATGTTTTTCTTCCAAAAACAAAGATAAGAAACAAAGAAAAGTGGTGCCCAAGTTAGTATATGCACTCAAGTGAAGATTGGAAGAAAAATAAAGTGAAATAAAAAAGAAAAAGCGATGAATCTAAGCCCTTCATTCAAACTGACGCCCAAGCCAAGATTCAGGATTAATTAAAGTAAATTAAAGACAAAATCAGAAGATCAAAGCCCTTGATTTAGATGGATGCTCAAGATGAGAAGCATAAAGGGAAAGAGAGTAATTTTTAATATTATTTTGAGAGGATGAGGATATAATTGCTTTCAAAGCAATTATTTTTATTATTTTTGAAGCTTCAAGAAGCTGTAGTTGGAAGGCTATAAATATGTCATTTACACATACAATGTAATGGGAGTTGATGCGAAACTTATGTTGCAGAAATTGTCGTTCAAGTTCTAAGTCAGATTAAATTGTTTAAAGTGTTTTTGTGTATAGAATGTGAAATTGAAGCTTGCTTATGCTCCTAGAATTTCCATTCAAGTCCAATCCTAAGTGTTGTAATCATTCAAGGAAGAATCCAATTAATAAGAAGATTTGTGTTAACTTTGTGTGACATCGATGTTTGAATCCATGAAGTAGCTTTGAATGTTTTGTGATAAATAATTGTCTCCATCCATTCTTCTTCTAGGTGTTGTTATTTCCATGTGTTATGTTCTCTTTCTAAATCAAATTGTCGATATGATTCCAAAGGATCTCTGTTTTAATCCTTGGATACTATTCTTGTCTACATTTTAGCTATCATAAATTGAGAAAATTCATTGGTGAGAATAGGAGTTCTTCAAAGTCTCGTGCTCTAACCTCTGAGATCAAAAGAAATAGGTCAAGTTTGCTTATTTATTTTATCCTTATGCAAAACCCCAAAGACTAGATTGTATAGTGTTTATATTAGTAGGCTTGTTTTTGTTTTAGATTTTAGAGTAGATTAAATCAGGGAGCTTCCCCTATGAGTTTGAAGAGAGGCTTTCCTCATCCATTGTTTTGTTTTGTGTTGTCATGAAAGTGACAAATTAAAACAGCAACACTTTGAAAAATGTGATGGCTACAAATAGTGCAAACTATATTTAGAGTGTGCTAAAAATAGACTTTAGGACAGGTGGCTTTAGATGATTCTGATGAAACTTTCCCTCTGTTCTGATCACAGCTGATGCTTTGAAAACACTTTGAAACGTTTAGTCATGATGATATGCCAAACACTCGAACTTGAATTTTCCGCAGTGGCAACTTCATGCTTGGAAGATGACTTCTATACTGTATTGAACTTGTCTCAGGGTTCCAAGATGAATTAGTTAAAATAGACAGCAAAGCCACAAGGAATGTGTGTTAGAGGAGATTTACTTTACATTAGTAACCAAAAAGTGAGATTTACTTTATTTGACACTTCTTATTAAGATTTGGTTGAACTTTTTGCTAGCAAAGTCACCCAAAAGGTGTAAACTTTTTCATGTTGAGCACAATTGTACAATCTGTTTGACACTTTTTATTAAGATTTGGTTGAACTTTTTGCCAGCAAAGTCACCCAAAAGGTGTGGTTGCATTTTAATACTTTTAACCTTGTTTTGAAGATGGCAAAAATCACTTAAAAGTGTGCCTAATTTGCTGTTTGAAACTCCTTCAAGGCAGTCTGTCCTTTGGTGTTAATCACTAATAAATTTGAGTTCTGGGAACTGAATTTTGTTTTCTACCCCATGCATGAAACTAGTTTTTTGCTTTGCAAATTAATTTTTTTGTTGCTCACAAAATTTATTTTTGCTGTGCACTTTTGTTTTCTGCTATGTGCGATTTTGATTTCTGCTGCCTTTTTAAAGCGCATCATTTCTAATTTTATCTCTTTTTTGAAAGATAACTGAATTTTTTTCGAATTGCTGCCTTGTCGGCTGTTATTACATGATGATTTGTTCTTTCTTCCCTAATCTGTCCTTGAACATCATCATTGTTTAATTTTTATCGGGCTTGTAGTCATCATCTAACCTTGCAGAAGTTGTTAGTAGAAAAGACCAAAAACAATGTAGACTAACGAGGCAAGACGTCAAAACATGATTGTTTGGATAGAAAGACGGTTTAATTTTGAAACTTGATACAATATGAAAATTTTGTATGGTATAACAAACTATACAAAGGCCATACTCTCAAGAGAGTAATAATAGTGATGTAATGTCCCTATTTCTGGAATGGTCGCCATTAGAGTTGGTTTACACCATCCGAGATGTTTAGATGATGCACTTTGGGTATATTATGGCGTGGGCATGTTCCTATGGGAACGAATCATATTGAGGTATTCTCCTAATGATGATACGACTCTTTCATTTACAATCATAATTCCACCTTGGAGTGAACCACTTGGAGAGCTCACAAATATGGAAGACTTGTCATTGATGTTGAGTTATGGGCCCTATGCAAGTATGCGCAAACATTAAGGAAAGTATCCCTGCGCTTTAATGAAGAAATAAATAATAATTAGTATCTTACCTTGGCGCTTGAGGAGGGATCAAAATAAATAAAATTTTATCTTTTATTTGGGCGCCATGATGCACTAAGGTGGGTCAGCCTACCTAGAAGACACAAAACATAAAAACAAAGGATTATTCTCCCTAGGTTGGCCTAGAGGGAGATTGAGCATAGAACATGTATAAATACAAGGTGGAGTTGACATTTGCAAATCATCATTCATTCACACATTCATTCGACATTTGGAGTTTATCTCTTGAGGAGGATTTGGGACGAAAACCTCAAATCCTTGGGAGGAGTTGGACGAAACCCTAACTCTTTCTTGTGGAGGATTCCGTGATGGGAGTTCACTTGCACTTCATTATCTTGGAGCAGAATTATACATCTGATTTGAAGATCATTTCTAGGCACTTCTTTGGCGTGGATTGTCCATCATTTGAGGAGAAGATTGCCCTAGCATTGGAGCGCCACCTCTTGGAGGGAGATTTTCATGTACAGTTGGGGGTTGTGTTGCTGATTAGGGTTTGGGAAGAGCAGATTTCTACCACAGCAGCAGAGAAGACCTGATTTGCCCTAGTTGGAGGTGATTTCATTGGTGGTTTGGTGCAAGTTTGCCTAGGGTTAACCCTATCACTTGAGCGCCACCTTTGGAGGAGCATTTATTGGTGTTTGTTGGCTTCTGTGGCATCATTTGCATCATTTTCTGGAGCAGCAAACCCTAGCAGACCTGAGCGCATCGTTTGGAGCAGACCTTTTGGTGTTTGAGCATACATTGTCCTAGGGTTTCAAGCCCTAATTGGAGCACCACATCTGGAGGGTCAATTGCCATCATTTGGAGGTCATTTTGACTATGTTTTGGTATGTAAAACATTAGGGTTTATATCTGATTTATAGTTGGGCATGTTTGGCTTGTTTGCCCTAGCCATTGGATGTATTTCAAGACTTCATAAGTTCTGATTTATAGCAGCAGACTTCTACATCTATTTTCAGTCATTGTGGTTGTGGAATTGAAGTAGTTCTTATTGTGCATTTCATTGTGGAATCCAAGTATGTTATTGGCAGTCATATTGGCATTGTTTATATGATGATTGGATATGATTTATGAGCTGTTACAAGTGTATGTTTAAGTCTGATTTGGAAAGTACAAGTTCAGAAAATTAGGGGTTAAGCAGAAAATCAGAATTCAGAAAATTAGGAAAGGCCAGAAATCCAAATTTGAAGGAAATATCCCCATTTGAGATATTACAAGTGATAAGGGTGAGGATTTGGAAATATTAGACCTTGAGTCCAATGTTACTAGATACGGCACCCCCTTTCCGATACAGATTTGGGTACGGTACGACCTGAATACAGCTTGAGTACCGTTCCTCCTTGTACACAAACTATGACCAAACTTGGAGCTGCACTAGATATGCTTGGATTCAACGATCTAGTCGACATGTTGTATCCAAGTTTGATATTTAAAAAAAAATGAAAAAACCCTAAAACGTCAACAAAACTTTATTATTTTGCATAAATATAGTCGCATGCAGAGGATTCTGACTTAGAGTTGTAAATATTTATCATGTTGTAAAATTCGAAATGTATCACCATATATGTACAACTCTTAACGCTATGTCTATTAAATTTGAAATGTATTGCCGTGTTTGTCTTGCCATGTCTTTAAAAATTGAAATCTCTCTTGGCTATTGTTTGGAGCAGCATTTGCCATTTAATGCTTTGTTAATTGTAGTGTAATTCCCACTGCCATCCCCTGCGACCATCACCATATCATCAACTAAAATGCCATCATCTTGTAGAAGTCTTCTCTGATCTGCATCAAACAACCACGAGGGTAATCCATCATTATTTTCCCCCTCCTGGTAGATTAGATAGCAAATGCCGTTTGTGATGTCTGCCCACGACAGACATATCTTGTAATGGCCATCTCTGTTTTGTGTTGTAAAAGAGTGATAAGTTTGGTTTAATTTTATCATTATTTTTTTTTTGATAGGTAAATTGCGATCAAGGGGACCACTCCCATTCTTATAAAAGAAAAATAAAAATAAAATGGTGCATTAGACCCATAAATAGGGGTGCATTGCATTACACAAAATGATCCTGAAAAACAAAGGGATCTCACACCATAAACACGGGTGCATTGCATTAAACAAAAGAATCTTGAAAACAGAGGGATCTCGTTGGGCAAAGGATCCACATCTGAAACATCCTTAATTATGTTAAATCACTGACACCCATTTTGGAATGAGACCGCGAATTAGCTTTAAGTTTATTTATTATTTTATTAATATTAATTATATTTAATTAGTTTGGTGGGTGGTAGGGCGGGAGTCCTTCCACACAAAGGGGCGTGGAAGGACCGGGGGTTTCGCCTTGTCGGCGTGGGGAAGGATCGAAGGACACGGTGGCAACTTCTAGACGCGGTGACAATATTTGGTCACATGGCAAGTCTTTCCCTCCTGGCCCAGGGGCTGGTCGATGGGATTTTCTGCATAAAGAAACATCACATCACTGTCATTCAAATAAGTATATTTGCCTCCGCCGCCTCATTTCTGTAGGGTAATAATGAGAAGGCAAGCTAGCCTTCGGTTGGCATAACTATCTAGAATCTTCTCTATTCGAAGGGTCGAGGAGTGTTTGATAAATGTTCTTGTTTTGTTGATTTAGCAAAGACCATTTCCCTTGTCTCATCTTTCCTTCCAATGGCGAGCAGAACCAAATTTGTGGCCCGTATAGCGACTAAAGGAATGGTGTGTCTAGGTATGGATACTCCGATTCAATTGGAAAGCGTAGTCAGACAACTGACATTTAAAGGGGTAGTCACAGATCATAGATTGAAGCGAGTTCTTCGGATTAATGATGACATAACCCTAGTTGCAGTTAAAATCATCCTTGGCAAGAGCTTCATGGAAGGTGGCGAGTTTTTTAGGGTCGACACCACCATAACTTCCCGTTTCCTTGCAGCGGTCTTGGATGCTGGTACTCCTAAAGATGTAGCATAACATTTGGTCAGAAAGCTTTTTAAGGAGAATTTAATCGTGGGATTGAAGGACATTATCAAAGCAGCCTCTTTAGGGATGGGAATACCGCGGCTAACAGACTTCCATCTCCTCAACGATCCAGACGAGATTATCAGGTACTATCCCTTCATTTTAGACTTGAAATGAATGGCTCTCCTGGCTCACAAAGAGCAGGTGGAGGCAGGGATAAGTTTCCTTTAAAAACAACTGCAGATGGAGCCGTTAGGCGATAACTTTGAGTGGGTTGCAGAATTTTGAACCCTTGCCTCTAATCTAGGTTTTATGTGAATGGGCTCTGTAGTTTCTCCTTGGTTTGTAGTGATATTATGTAAATGCTATACATAAATAATATATTGGTAAATAGTCTTAGCTCTGTCATAGCTTTGTTATGCTGGTGAAAGGGGAAGTGGTCAAGCCCTGCGTGGCTTTTTTTGTGTTTTCAGAATGTTATATGCTAGACCCTGTGCGGTCATATGATATGGGATACTGGTGTAGGTCAGCAGAACATTTTGGCTGAGTTCTGCATGTCAAACTAAATGCCTATGAGGCCTCCTTATGTTTATTTTCAGGTTTCAATAGAATACAATATATCTACTTACGTACCAAAAAAAATTAATATTTAATTAGTTTGTAATGTACTAAATATAATATCATTTATTATTGATAGTAATTTTATAAGTATTTAGTATTTGATCAATATTCAAATTTAACAAGTTTAATATTTATTATTGATAAAATTATAATATTTAGGTATAAAATAATAAATATATTATATATATAGTCATATCCAGTTGTATCCATATTAGGGGGTCTTGAAAAATAGCCGTATTTGTATTGGATACCATATCCATATTCGTGTCCACACAACTTTGCTTGAGTCTATCCAATAACGTTTGTTCTCGCATGGAATATGAGGGGATTAGGTGTCCCCATAAGCAACACCTACTGTAAAGCAAAATCAAAGAAAGCAAAGTGGATATGGCTATCTTATAGGAAACAACCAGATGTTGGAGCATATGAAGGCCAATTTCAGGAGACTATAGGGCAGAAATCAAATACATTACTAAACATGGACGAAGTTAAGAATCCCATGGAACCCACAAAGGTATGTTCCTATTTCCCTCTCCTCTCATCCATGGGGGGTTGCTAGTAATTTTACAACTATAGAACATAACTTATAGTTTCTAAGTCTTGTATGGTGAATATATGCATTCCCCCAATAGGGAATCACAGAATCGTGATTCAAGACCAGATCAAGAGCTGCTCTCTATTTAACACCATTCACTCCTTCCTTATGGTGGGTTACAACACAATCAAAATACTAGAAGGAAAAGCAAGCAGCTTAGAAGGACAAAGATAGCTTAATGGAGCTCATTTATGAAACAAGAATGATCAACATGGAATATGAGGAATATTGTTACTCTTGGAGAAATAGGAGAAAAGAAAGGGGACACATAGAAGAGAAGCTTGACAAAATGTTCATATCACATCAATGGATCACATTTCACCATAGCAGAGATGATTTCCTCCACATGCACAAGGTTACTTCAAACTTCTAATTAATTCTCTTGTAGGTTATTTTATTAGCACTCACATGGAATGGAATAGGGTTGATATGGACCGATGATGTTTTGATTGGTATAAGGAAGGATAAGGCTGGTCATAAAAATATACCATGAAAAAATCAGTCATCCCGTGAAATAACCCACCCCCTTATGAGTTTTATAGTTTGCTGATATGGGTTTGGTTTCATTCACCGTTTGAAGAGTTCATTTATAATGCATTAATAAGCATAAGTATACAATACCCACATCGTAAAATGCTAAGATAAGGAAGTTCTTCACATACCCATTATGCTGTCCATGAAATACAATGCTATGAATGTGGGTTTCAGCAGACTGGAGGTATTCAACTCAGTTTATGCTCCAAGGGAATACAATGCAATGCTTTAGAGTGATGATCTCCTAAAACCCAATGGTTACAATGCAAAGAAACCTCAAAGGAAGGCAATAAGATCCAACGTCCCAATGTTGGTTGCTGGTACGACCAGGAATAAGAGTACAGCAGCAGCAAACTCAAGCAAAACTCTCAAAATACCTTCTAACAATGCTGCACAAATACCCTGATGCTGGACGCCTTGATGTGGTATAGAATCAATACCAAAAATGCCTTTGAACTCCCAAAATGCCTTCTAACTGGTACGGCTGGCCCTAGTGAAGGTACGGCCTGAATATGAGAATATCAGCACCTTAAATCTGCACCAAACTCACCAACAAAACCTGCAATATAATCTTCATTCTCATCTGATAATTATGGTGCCAAAATACTTCGGAGTTCTCCTTAAAAATGTCTTCACGAACAAGCTCCGAACCCTCATACTGAATACAATGAAGTGCAGCTGCAACCACTAGATATGGCTGCCAAAAAAACCCCTTGGGTGATCTCTCACACCTGCTGGAAGTTGTTACCATTGGTGGTTTCTGTCACCAAAAGCCAAACTGGTTTCTTCAAACCCTCAAACATTTGCAGAGCAAAATGCATTAGAAAATAATATGTCGCGAATGAATGAATGGCTTTTCACTTAAGCTTTTATATTTCTTCATTGAGGGTCGATCCATGAGAGAGATGGAATTTTTAAATATTAAATTAACTTTATTATCCCTCCTTGAGCGTCCAAGTCACCCTAGTGACTTAATTTTGCATTATTTACCTTTTCCCTAACTCACCACATAAATATATTAAAGTCCAAATATTAATTATATAATATCAACTTACGGACTTTAATATGAGAGGCCAAATGGACTCGGAATTGCATGAGTTATGGACGGTTGGAAAGGTCTTGTCGAAACGCTCTGCCTCCAATACTGAATTTCCAAAAATAGAAGAAACCCTAACTTACTAAAAATAGTAAGTTCTCCGAAACCCACCATCCGAACTCCCAGAGTTCCCTAACCACCTTGGTTAGCCTATGGGAACCAATTATAGGCTAACACCACTAGGAATGGGGACATTACATCTCGTAAATTTATCATCTGCCTAATGTTTGTTGCTTTCTGTGATTCTCGAAATTTAAAAATTGTTCACCTTTCTTTCCATTTAAAATCCTCATGGTTGTTTTTCACTCCCGACTTTCAAGATCAGTCGTCTCCTAAATCTATCATCTGTCCAATGTCTGTTGCTTTCTATGACTCTTGAAATTTTAAAATTGTTTCCCTTCCTTTGCATTAAAAATCCTAATGGTTGCCTTTCACTCCCAACTTTTCATTAATACTATCTGTGGAAGATTACTCAGAATCTGCCATTGATTCCCTCACCAACCAAATCCTATCAACCTAGATGTTTTTGCAGATATGCTACACAAGAGAAGTTCGAGGAACCACCATAGTCCTATAAATCAGCAATCCAACAGAACAAAAGGCAAACAAAAAACTCACAAAGTTGCCGATGTAAGTGTTAATAAGAGAAAGTAGGTGAGGAGGAATTTAAAATCTAAAATGAAGAGCGAAAGGAGGACTACTAACAAGCTTTTTTATCCAATTCTTATGGGTGATGAGGAGCTGCAAACTCCTCAACCCAACAAGACCTTTTCTCAATTGCTGGTCACTGTTCCTGAGGCTTCTCAGCTCATCGGTATTAATTTAAATCAAGTGGCTATTGGTTCCATTGGCACTAAATCTCTTATTTCCAGACATCCATTTTCTGCCCCAAAATAGTGGAGCCTCACAAAACTCTCTGTATGGCTGATTTACCCCCACCCACCTCCATAGTCAAAGTCTTGGTTAATCCTTTCTTTTCCAAATTGGGTCTTATGCTAGTTTCTCTCATTCGTCCTCAGATCATCTCTCTCCCATCTTCCACTTCCCATTTCAGCCCTTGGAATCCTTCCCACCATCTTTCCCTTCTTTCCACTCATGCCCTTGATGGTCGTCCTCTTGGCTCTAGAACACCCAACCTAGGAGATTAACAAAAAACTGATTCAAACCTGCTTGTTATTCTTCATGAGGTCACTGAAGGCATCCAACACCAAAGCAAGTATCTGAAGGATGCCTGTAGTCACAACCCATCCATGGAAACAAGCCTCTTACATCTTCTACATATAGTGGGTAAGCAATAGGACCATGTTGGCACCATAGTTTAAAAACTCACACTTGGCAATTACTCAGCTGACCCAAAAATTTAAAAACTGAAGACTCGGCAAAAACTTGGGAGAAACTGTACAAATTTATCGAACATTAAAAAATACATTAATTTTTAAAAATATGCTTTAAAAACATGCATATTATTTGAATTTATGGAGCATATTACTAATTTCCTTCATATATTGATCAAAACTAGAGTTCAATACACTTCATAGACCAAAAAACTAGTTAAGTCATGATGCACAAATGGTTTTCTAAGTATTGTATGAAGACATCCTAATTTTGTAAATAGAAGCCAAAGTGCCAAGGCACTATTCGGCAGAAAATACAAGAAAAATTGTAATTGGGAAAAAGTTGAAAGAATTAAAAATGTTGTTTTTCCATTTGGCATGGCCCAAAATGATTTTTATTTTTTTCTTTTTAAAACTAAAGTGGGGGTCTAGGGGTCACAAACCCCAACTGGGTTGAGGGGCAATGCCCTTGGTGCGCTCCTTATTGCAATATAGATTGGGGTTGAGGGGCGGAGTCCCCGTCACCAAGTGCAAATTAAATCCTTTGAGACCACATAGACCTTCATGGCGCATGCCATTTTTCATAATTTTGTCACTTTTAACTAATCTCCAAGAGTCCTCCAAACCCTTCAAAAGATGCTTGACTTTCACGCTTTTAGAGCATTGTTGCATGTGTAAAATTGGAGGACAAACAGTTATGCAGTTGAACTTGAAAGTATTTAATAGAGCTTAGTTTCAATCTTTACGGGTTTGATAAATCTATGCAACTCAACCTTTATTATTTAATGGCGTTGGATCCTTTATTCATTTACTTGTGTAATTTGAAAAGGATACAACTATAGTAAGTATTTCATATAGTTGATTTTAAATAATATGCTCCATGGGGACGTGTCCCCTGCCTGAAAAGACCTTGTTCCCTATAGGAGATGTTTTGGGGACGCAGGGATGGGTAGAAATGTCCCCTCCCTGCCTCCCTTTTTTTGTAAATTTGGGAAATGTCCCAACGATGTCCCTTAAAACCTAGGGACATCAGGGGACGGCTAGCCATCCTCGGGATGGCCAAGGGACGTCCAAACGTCCCCTAACCGTCTCAGGGATAGCTAGTCGTCCCCTACGACCCATAATTTTTTGACACTTTTTTTTATAAAAAGAACACAATTTAGAAAAAAAAAGGATGGGGGGGGGGCGCACAAGGACCCCCACATCCCTTTAAACACAACCTAAACCTAAAAATACCCTCATAACAACTAAAAATAAAAAAACCAACACATTTTGACATTTTACAACTTGTGAAGAAGAGAAAGAGGAACAGCAGTTAGAAGAGGTGAACAACAATGAAAAGAAGAAATTAGAGCATCAAATCGACATCATTTGAGGTAAGGTTACCATTCCTTATTTATTTGTTCAAATTCCTTTGATTTTTTTTTAGTTTTTTATAAAATTCCATACACTTAGGGAGGGTTTTTTGTTTATTTTTTGTTCTATGCTTGCTTGCAGATGTGTTTTGATTTTTCAAAAAAAAAAACGAGCAGCAATGAGGGTAGTGAGCGTGAAGAGATTGAACTTGAAATTCAACCAAGAACTTGAGGTCATAGAAATGTTGCAGCCATTGGGGGTTCTTCTGCTAGTGGGCGTGCTACAAAGACTGTGGGTTCAAGTAATCCGTTTGAATGCCCTTCCAATCTACTCAAACAATATGCAAAAGGCCTATTTAATCCTAAAAAACTCTCTTACAATATACAACCCGCATAGACAAAGACAAGAAAAAAAAATTATGGGGGAAGTAGAGTATGGCTTTGTCATTTGTGCAAGGACTATAGGGGCAGCTATACAAGAGTTTATTCTCACCTTTTGCATATGGGTGGACTAGTGTAATGTCCCTTACCCAATTTGCCCTAGAAAATTCAAATGCCACAAGTTAGGGTTATGGTTTTAGAATTACCATTTATGTTATTTTCAAAAACTGCATAATTTCTCATACTTGAATTCTGCAATCATAACATAGGAAAGACATATACGAAATATAGATATACAAATTTCCATCTTTAATCATTAGGGTTAGATAAGGTTTTCCTTGCATTCAATTTTCATAAACAATATCAATATGGAAAGATCATATATTCACTACTATGCAGCTAACTCAGTTTGCTACTAATCTCAGCCCTAAAAATAGATGATGCCAGTAAACCCTCAATGTGGAGATTAGGGAGAAGAATGCTGCCCTAGGGTGCCCTTATTCGTTTCTCCCTTTTACATGACAGTAGGGTGCCCTACTCGTTCTCCATACATGTCAATGTAAGAGTGCCTTTCGCTGTTCTCCGTAGTGCACATTTTCTCCCTTCTCCATGTTAGTTTATTTCACTAATTTTATGTATTTCTAGATATGACAGTGATATGCAATAAGTAAATATAATTTCCAGTTAATAATGACCTGACCTGTTATACTTATTCAATAATGTTTTAGTAATGTATTCTTTACTGTCTTAACAGTCTATATGACTGTGTATATATGCAACCTTCTGCAGATCCAATGTCTGCTCTTAATTAATGAATATTATTCCTTTTGTTTGATCACTTGTAGATCTGCTTTTGCTGACTTCTCCATAAATATATTATTACTTGCTTTGCTGTTATACTTAGAAAGGTATATCAGAAATATATAATCTTTAAACTCAGAATACATCTCATTTATACTTAGAAATATATATTCCATTTCATCTGCCATGAAAATCAGATATGATTCC
This sequence comes from Cunninghamia lanceolata, assembly GCA_027924645.1. NCBI lineage: Eukaryota > Viridiplantae > Streptophyta > Pinopsida > Cupressales > Cupressaceae > Cunninghamia > Cunninghamia lanceolata. Next base: position 6,520,023 of record BSBN01000398.1, on the reverse strand, counting down.
TTATACTCAGAAAGTATATAGCCTTCCTTATCCCTTTTCAAATATCATTCCATTCCTATGCTTTTATATCTCTTCAAGGGAGACATCTTGAAGTGATGTGTCTTTCACAAAGGAAGCAATTCTTCATAAACATAATAAACACATCCCTTAAATAAAATCGCAGCCCTTCACAATGAATCGTATCTCCTTTGTTTTATATCATCCTCTCTTTATTCAAATACTAATCGCTGTCTTTAACATTACAGCCTTTGTAATTTACAAACTTACTTTATATAATTTGCAATACATAACTCTTAACTGCTGCACATCTTCCGTACATCATACAGAGAGTGGATTATTGTTAGAAAGACATAAAGATAAGCCTTATCTTGAAGGGGACAAGTTCTGACAGAATATTCTTTTGGTCCCTTATATGGAGTTCGGCATAATATAACTTAGTTTAAATCATTTGAATATCCTTCAAGGATGGTGCCAAGTTGAGTAATGCTTTATGCTGTCTTTTGTTTCCTTAATCGTTGCCTTTTTTTCCTTTTCTTGATCGGTATGCATATTAAAGGTAATCGCATCTATAATAATATTTGCTTACTTCTTATTCGCTTCATATTATTTGTCTTCCTCAAAGCATATTAGTATATGATAATTACTTGTTATTACAAGCTTCCAAATATGAACCATTTATCTTATATGGTATAAGACTCTTCATATTTAATAATATTATACATGTTTATTAAATATTAATATATACACAATTATTACTAGAAGCACTCTCTATCATTCAATGGACAATGACAAAAAACCACATTTCAAGAAAGCAACTACACCGTTTTATCATGATGTTTAAATATTTAATTTAAACAATGTCTTAATATCGGGATATCACAACTAGGGGTAAAAGGTTATGATAAAATTACCCTAGTAGAGAAGGTCGAGGTAACTAGGTTGCACATGGAGGCGGAGGCAAGGTCTAAGAGAATTTCAATGGAGACTATGCAGCCTAGTAGTAGTGTGTCATTGCCTACAGAAACCATACATGTTGGGAGTCAAAGGGGAGAGGGTTCTACTTCTACCAAGGGAAAGAAACGAAATTAAAATCCAATAGTTTATTTCAATAGAATGATTTGTATTACAACTCAATCATTACAACTCATAATCTTGATCTACACAATTTCTGATTGTTTAGATCGCATGCAAGCGTAGAACAAGAGCATACTCTTGTGATTCCTAGAACCTAGGACTCTTACTTCTGAGTCAATTTCTCAATTCCTGAAATGAGGTAATGAGCCCTTATTTATAGGGAAGAGGGGACCTCAAAACTATAAAACAACTTACAAATCCGACCATACAAATATGACACGTATCACCACTGTAGGAGAGGATTGCAGCCAAATCCAAAAGCACTAACTACAGTGAAAAATATTCGCATTAGACACACCGTATGCAAGGACGGCCTGCTTTACACCCAAAAGCAGATATGGGGATTTTGCTTTTTCAGACAGGGTCGCATCCTGTTGTCGGAATCATAACGTGGCCGACATCACGGCACCGACAAACCCGAGTGCTAGTCATTATCATCAGAATCCGTGGAATCAGAATCAAGATTAGTGGGTGGCATGAGAAATCTAGGTAATGGCCTAAAAGCAATAGCTAAATCATTTGGTCTAGAATGAAAAGCATAAATGATCTTTTCGACTTCGTCAGGAGAGACCATATCAATCTCAGTTCGAGCTGCTACCAGTGCTAGATGTAACGCAACCTCCATGTCTTCGATAACTGCCTTGGGAAACCAATGATGGGTCAAGGGATAATATTCTACCCTAGGAAGACAGTAATTCAGAGGTGTTTGCAAATAACCAAAAGGACCAACCATTCCTTCTTGAATTGCCCAATTGAAATTTGCTTGGATATTATCAAAAAACTCAACCATATCAAGTTGAATAACCTTGTCATTATATCCAACAAATATATCTGCATAGTCTTCAAACTCTGTTTGCAAGATAGTAATGCTGTTAAAAAACCCAAATTTGGCACACTTGAGGAAATTCTTTTTGTGTTTGACAGTCCAGTTCATGGGTAACAGAGAAGTGAGGCATACATCAAAAGTTATCCCATTTCTAAGAGCAAAATAAATGTTAGCATTTTCTAAACCAAAATGTTTCAGAAAATTTTCTTGCTCTTCCACATTAAGAATTCCCTTATCAAAATTATCCCTTATCAAATTTCTCAGATCTTGCAACCATTTGTTCAGAAAATGTGTATGCAGAATTGGTGTTATTATTTCTGGCGGTAACTGGGGAACCCATAGTTCATTACCATGTTTATCAGTACTTAGGAAGACTTCTACTCCATCCTGTCTAACCAAAGTTTCTCCTAGTTCAATAAACATGCTCATATGTTCTGCTAGCTTTGCCATTTCTCTGGTAAGAGAATCTGCTAAAGGATTATTATCTCCTTTTATCCATTCTATGTCAAAGTCATAACTGATGAAGTCCAGGTACCATCGGGCAATTCTCCCATGAGCAATATCTTTGTTTGGCTTCTTTTTGAGCAGAGACCTCATTGGTTGGCTGTCTGTTCTTACAATGAAGTGAGTAGGTTTAAGAAAAATTTTAAACTTCTCAATACCCTTTTTAACAACCAGGATTTCTTTCTCATAGATAGTAAACCTGCATTCAATATCAGTGAAAGTTCCTGACCTATACCCACAAACTTGGGTTCCTTTCAAAGGAATATCTTGTATTAAAACAGCACCCCAAACATCATCAGACGCATCAGTATATAAAATCAAAGGATAACCTTCTTCAGACAAATGTAGTGTAGGAAGATACTGACATTTCTGTTTGATTCTTTGAACTATGGCTGTTAGTTCTTCTGTCCATGGACCTGCTCCTTCTTTCAATTGATTCTGAAGCTTTTTCCTGTCTTTGGCCAATCCATTATAAAATGGACTAACATAATTCAAACACCCAAGGAATCTTTGGATCTGCTTTGTTCCTATCAGGATATCAGGGAATTCAGAAATATGGCGAAGAATGAGGCTGGAGTTTTACCTTTCCTTGTGATAAAACCAAACCCAAAAAATCAATTCCTTGTTGCCCGATCACCATCTTTTTAGCAGAGAGACAAATTCCATGGCTTTTGATTGTATTATACAAAGCTTCCAAATGTTGTAAATGCTGAGTATCATCATCAGAGTAAACAATGATATCGTCAATATAAATAGAGCAAAAATCTTTTAGACTCCTAAGAGCCTTGTCCATCCTGCACTGGAAATAAGCAGGAGCAATCTTTAGACCAAATGGCATAACATTCCATTCATATAATCCTTGAGGGACTGAGAAAGCTGTTTTATATCTATCTTCTTCTTTGACCTTAATTTGCCAAAACCCAGATTTGCAGTCAAATTTAGAAAATACCTTTTTTGAAGCAGCTCTCATAATCAGATCTGTGCTGAATGGGATAGGATAATTAAATGGCAATATTATGTCATTGAGAGGCTTATAATTGATACAGAATCTTTTCTTACCTCTTTGCTGTTCTGCTCTTTTATTTACCAAGAAGGCTGGACAACTGAAAGGACTTTTGTTGTCTCTGATGAATTTTCCTTCTACTAACTCCGTCAGGTGTTCATCCATTTCTTTGACCTCAGAAGGACTCATTAAATAAGCTGGTTTAAATGGAATAACTGATTGACAATTTGGCTTGATCCTTATTTCACATTCTTCATGCTCTCTAGACCAGAACTGTAATGGATTTAAACTACAACAATCTTGCTCAAATTTTGCCTTTACTGGTTCTAATAAGAGAGGTAGTTGAGGTCCTTGAGAATTCATGGTTTCTTTTTTCTTATCAAGGTTTTTCTTAGAGAGCTTATGATTGACAAGTTTCAGAGAAGGAATCTTTAGTGGTCCATCTGTATGTCTGAGGGATATTTCATGGGTTCTTAAGACAAAAGGCTGATATTTTGTCAAGAACGTATACCCTAACAAGATATCTTCTCTAAGACTATCAAGTTCAATAAGATCTAGAACAAACTGCTTACCTTGAATTTCAATGGTTACATCTTGAGCATATCGACCCATTTTTATCTCTGCTCCATTTATAGCATATCCAGCTGGTAGGTCTGATCGTGTTTTCCAGAACTCAGGAGGAATAGCGTTTGTTTTGGCAAAACTCCTTGAAGATCCAGAGTCTACAAAAGCATCCATAGGAATGGATTTATAGCCAGGGAAACAGAGATTTATTCTGATGTAGGTGCAATTTTCGACCATGAATAGGGCATGTGCAGGTTCAGTGAGCGTAGAGCTATCTGAGTCAGAGGAGGTGCCCCACGGCAGAAGTGAGTTTAGCCAATTCATTCTGCTGAATAGCACATTGGCGGGTTAGAATGGTAATGGCTTCATGGCATTGATCAATTTTAGCACAAAGGGTGTCAATGCAACGGCCAAGAGAAACAAAAGGGGAATGGCGAGATGAATGGTGCTTGGAAGAAGTATGGTGTTTAGTCGACCATTTAGGATGGGTGTAACCATGGGATGACTTGCGAGGTGGTGGAGATGGAGAACTTTGAATGGAACGCTTAGAGCGAGAAATTGTAGTACCTTTGACCCTTTTCTGCAAGGCAGCCTTCTCTTTCTCCCATGCTTTGAGATTTTTTACTTGTTGTTTGGCAGCAGTCTTTCTTTCTTCCATAGAACCAGGCATATGATAAGGATCTTTGGATTTTGCCATGCTTATCTTAAAATCAAGATCCGTGATTGCTTTTTTGACCACTTTGGAAACTGCCTTGTCATCTGGTGAGCTAAAATCAGAACTAGAAGATTCTTCACCGGGAGAGCTAGAAGAGTAAATCTTTTTGTGCTTATCCCAAGCCATATAAAACTGATCTAGCAGAACTGCTACTAATTCAAACAATTGAGCATCAGTAGATTTAAGAGCATCTATACACTGTATAATCTCCCAACTATTAGAGAAACCCTGTTCATCAAACATAGCATATACTTTATTTTCAGGATTATATTTCTTGGGACAGTTAGTAGCATAATGAGGTCCTTTGCATATAAAACATTGTACAGGTCGTTTTCCTTTGGAGGAGTTTCTATGCTTTCTGAACAGATACTTAGGATGTTTTCTGTTTTTGAAAGAGTTTCTATTTACTGGTGCCAACCTGTATTTCTTTTTAAAAACCTTTTTCCTGTGGAAGGAGTGTTCCATGTTATCATCATATTTAGATTTTCTACATTTTTTACAATGACAATGTTTTCCACAAGACTTCTTACTGAATTTCTTGACTTGCTTGAAATCCTTAATCTAACTGATAGGAGGCAAATTACAGTAATCCTTCATATTGCAAGAAGAATTATATTGTTCTCTATTATCATTGAGTGCTTTTATTAGACATCCCTTATCCAACTTATACGTGACCAAAGCCTTCAATTCTCCAAACCCAAATTTTTCTATTTTGGATTTATATTTGGTCATCACATAATCTTCAGCATATTCACCAAGACCACAAGGAAGAGAATTGAGATAAAACTTTTTTGTTGTTGGGTCATGAAGTTTCTGAGCAGCTATCATGTATTTCTCAAAGACTAGGTTATATTTATGCAATTTACCTAAATCTTTCAACTGTAATGAATACAGTATTTTTTTTGCTTATAGGATGTCATTTTTCCTATTGCCAGAGAACAGTCCTATCAAAGTCAGTTTTAATGTAGCAAAGCCTTCAGCAGAGATGTCATTTCTTTCCATATCCACCTCTTTAACATATTCATCACCAGTGTCAGGTTCAATGGATATCACACCATTATCTGGAAGAGAATTCCACCAGCTACGGAGTTTACCAGACATGAGTCTTACTACATATAAGACCTTGTTAGCCTCAGACCAAGATCCCCTAGTATCATAAAAATTTTCTAATGTGTCACACCAGGTGCAAATGGTGTCATAGGGGTCTATTATCTTGTCAATGTTCAAGATATAACCAAAAGTGGCATAAGCCCTGAGTTGTTCTGGCCTAGCATTTTCTGACACAGCATCCCTCATTTCAATATCCATTTGGTTGTCAACAGTGGATTGACTAGCCATGCATAAATGCTCCCAATCTTCTCTGATTTCTATATAAAAAGATTCATCTTGCTGTAGGCTATCTGCATCAGATACATCTTCTGATATATCTTCTTCAAGATATATTTCGTCATGAATTTCTTCATCTGATGAATTCATGGCTGCAGTAGGTTCTTCCATATAGATAGGCTCATTGTCTTCTAATTGGCATTCTTGAAGCCAATCTTTTAATTCTTCTGTGGCCTGCATCATATGTTCCTTTTGCTTGGGAAGAACTATTTTTGAGGGCATCTGAGGAGTATGACTTCTAGTAATAGAAGATATTGGCTGTTCTTCTACTTCTTCTGTAAAGAGGATGCTTTTCCTACGCTGGACTTTTGGCCTTGCTTTATGTTCTGATTTTTGAGTTTTAGTGTCGTCCGTTTCTTCATCAGAACTGTCTTTACCTTTTTGGGACACTCTAATCTTTTTGGCATATTTTCTAACCTTTTCAAGGTTTCTAGCCAAATGCTCAAGCAAAGCTTTATTTTCTTGGGCCTGAGTGTCTCTTTTATTTTCTGAGGTAGAGACATAATCATAGATTTGTCCAGACATAGTTTCTAGCCTTTGTGTGCTAGAGTACACATTATCCATTGTAGTCTGAGTTTGGCTTATCTGGTAGTTTAGGTTACCAAAATTGTTTAGGGTAGACGTACATTGCTTATCTATCTTATTCACACTATTTTCCATTTTATAAGTAACATGCTAAACCTGGAGCAAATTATCATATACAGAAACTGTTCTATTTATCCCTTGCTTAATGTCAACAGCCATATCATCTAAATTTTCCTGAGCTGTTTGCATCCAATGCGATTGCCAGTTTCTTTGTGCTTCAGAATTTTTCTGTTTTGACCCAACCTTTGTATGGAACTTTGCTTCATACCTTCCCCATGTTTTGTCATCAGGATTTATGACCTGGTAACTTTCTTGTGTAGGCCATCTACCAGGTGCATAACTAACTAGTTCTAAGGCTGTTGTAGGATCAACCTGAACTGTATATTTTGACCTTCTTTCAGCTCCATATCTTGGTAGATTTTCTCTCATCATACTAGCATGTTCTCCTAATTTGGCAATTTTAATTCCTTTTCCTTTTTTCTCTTTCTTGGATTCTTCATCACCTTGCTTAGGAGCAAGATGCAATCTAGAACTCACTTGTCTAACCAGGTCATTTATAAGTTCTGGGTCATTTGTGAGGCTTGATCGGGAAGAGAAGGAGGATCTAGATGGAATTTGCTTAAATCTCTGAGAACCGCTAGAAGTGGAACATTCTTCGGGGTTATAATCTACAAAAGGTTTTCGATTTGTGCTTGAATAAGCATGGGCCATTGAATAGCTGCGTTTCAAGGGTTGTATTCTAGATTGGGACTCGTCTATTACAGGCTGCTCAAGAATTGTCTGGTCTGGTACAGACTGTAGGGTAATATTACTAACTCTCCTGGATTGGATCAAAGGTCTTTCTGAAAATCTGTTTCTATGAATAGGGAGATCTAAGAACTGTGGCTTTTGGCGGTCTAATAGTTGTTCAATGATTGGAAAACCTATGTCGAAACCAGGATGATCTAGAAACCTTCCGTAATCTAATAGATTAGAAGATCCTTGGGGAAAACCTACCCCCGTGGGCAAAGAAACTGGTGGAGACACAGTGTTCATGATACGGTAGACACAGCGACCTCCGATGGTGGCATAAACAGATCTAGGCATGAGGGAGACACCTTTTACTTGCAGTAACAGACAAAAAAAAGCTGAGGAAATAAACTTGTCAGAGAGAGACAAAGTAAAATTAGGTTGGACAGAGATAAACCCATCACCCTTTTCCGCACTAAGGATTCCTCGAAACTGAGCAATGACAGCTTGATCCCAAACACGACAATGAGTATCAATGAGAGTAGCAAAGAATTCAGCATTAATATTGTAGTTAAAGTGGGGATGGACAATAATATCAACATGCGGGAAATGCACATAAAAAAACCCTTTATCTCTCCATCGGGAAACATCTTCAAGAAGTAAAAATGGTAAATAAATGGGACAGATTCCAGTTCCAGAAACTAACAGATTAATTTCAGATTGACGGACAGAATCACAGACTTTGGCTTTTATTCCTTTTTCAGGATAAAAGGTATTAATCTTGACATCAGGAAAGTGAAAATTCCCTTTTTCATCGACTACATGAGTATTTCCATCTTGAAAGTAATTGTGCAAAACATCAGATAGTGCAGAACTTGCATTCATTGATCTTCTTAAAGCCATTGGTGAGGATATAACTTACTAGTGATTGTTCGCGATATTCCCTGCTACTTTGGTCGGTTTACTGCCCTTCCACGGCACTTTCCTTCGGCCTTCAACATAGGGATGGAGAGACCGGTTAGGAGGAGGCGACGACGAGCTCCACCAACGCAGGCAGTGGTACCAGTAGCGCCAGGGATACAGATGCCATGACAGCCTCAGATACTTGCACAGCCGCAAGGGCAGATATTGGTGGGTGATGATGTTGGGATTATGTAGCTACGGAGGCGGATTAGGGAGGAGAGGAGTTGGAGACAGCGAGCACAAATGAGGTTGAGGAGAGTGGAGATAGACAGAAATTAGGCAGTGATTGGCTTACGGCATGTGAGAGCTCGGGCTCAGACATATCAGGCTTAGTTACAATTGAGAGCATAGGCTGGGGATGGACATGATGATGGTACACTTGCGAGGGTGACAGGGGAGAGAGATGCAGCCAGACAAAGCGAGCAGACGATGAGGATAGAGCAGGATAGAGCTGTACAACAAGTGCAGGCTATGAGGGTAGAGAGGGATGGTCTGCGAGTTGAGAGAGATATGGCTGTGCAGCAGCTGCAGGGGATGTCTAGTGAGCGAGACAGAGCAGTGACTGCACTAGGGACGGATGGGGCTACGATGTACTTGGCTACACAGTTGACACAGGTACAGGCAGAGCTGCAGAGAGTATAGGGTGAGGCTGAGTACTATAGAGGCTTATATTATGGGGCTATGCCAGCAAAGCAGAGGCAGCCTAGCTTCAGGAGCAGGTCAAGGGCTTCAGGTTCATGGAGGTCAAGTGGATCTCGATCAGTAACCTCAGTGATGGGGCCACCGAGAGATAGAGGCCAGGTATAGGACCCAGTGGTGGTCAGGGCGTGGGAGCTGCCAGTAGTCACTAGGGCTACCTTGTTTTATGTTGTATCATGATGAGGCCTAGAGCCGATTGTATAGATAGTCTTTATGGCTCAGTTTGTATATGTAGACACTTGTATATTGACACATGTATATATATATGATGGAGTATTGTTGATCTATATGATGTTGCAATGGATGCACTGTTGATATTATGATGGTTATGCATGTTGTATTTGTTTGGCATGAATTATGTATGAATGTTGATGCAAATGACATGTATGGAAATGTATGATAATGCAAATATGTAAATGGTAATGATATGGATGGAATTATGCATATAGATAGATGGTAATGAGATGATATATGATGGACTTATGTATGTCTAACACACTTGTTTTGCAGGATATGAGATGTGGACAAAGACGATGGAAATGATTGATCTTGGCTGAGAACTATATAGGCGAATAATAGGATGAATAGATGATGTGATGGGCATCTTTTTAAGTAATTGCTCAAAAATGAAAAGAAATGCAATCCTTATGTTTGATATAGCATGTGGATGTTATGCACCAGGGTATAGAAGACCAAGGTGTCGAGATATCCAATGCGGAACTAGCATGCTACAATCTTGTCTGAACACATGAGGTCAAGATGTTGAGCCAACATGCACAAGATATGAATAACAACTAGTGTTGTGAGATGGACTTTGACACTACAAGCAATGGTTTGAGCTTATCTCCACTACACATAGTGATAGCTTGCTGGTTATATGTATGGAGCTAGTCTTAACATAGAATAGTCTCAAGTGCATAAGAGACTGTTTAGCTTCTAAGATGCTAGAGATATTGATATGTAAGATGCTAATCCCAACACATACAAGATACCAATACTCTTAGGAAGAGAATAAGATCATTCTGCAAACACAGCATACGAAAGCAATATGACCATGCCCCATTCCTTACTTCATCGCAACATACCAAGATATAGATAGATCAAGGTAGTCCTGATTAGGCATAGAAAAGGGACAAAAGATAAAACAAAAGATACTGTCATCACGTTCTCTTGCCAAATTTAGGTGCTCTTGGATGGATTTAAGCTGGCGCCTTGTTGAGAGGAAAGCTGCATCCTGTTAAAGGCTAAAGATGTTGATAATCTGCTATAGCAAATGTTGGCTTAAGGCGTGCGGACAAATAGCTTCTGGCTTATTATTGATTGGTTAAAGTGCTTGAGCTTTTAGTATACACATAGTTTGCTTCCTGCTTGAGCTGATCAAAGAGAGGAGGAATGGAAGATGAGAGAAGATGAAGAAGATGGGGTGGATCATCTGTGCTTGAGTACTGGAAACTTCCTTTGTATTCCAGACTGCCTACATACCCTGTATCCACGGGATCAAAGCACATTTACGATGAAGATGAGACATGATGAATATGTAGTTATGGGTTTTTATTGATGATGAAAGAAGGGGCTATCGTCTTAGCCTGAATCAAAGTGCTTCCTTCGCATCTCAGATTGCCTACATACCATGTACCCACAGGATCGAGGCTTTAACGATAGAGCTGGGATGTAGTTCTTGCTTATTATGTTGGTGAGGTGATGTCTTGCAATTTTTGGATGTTAGATGAGCGCGAATGGATTGAAAAGATATGAAGCCTGGTTGCAAAATGTTTGGCCACATTTGGTTGTTGGATGAACGCTATGGTTGAAGTTGAAAGTTTGCTATGTTGTGAGTTAGATTGTTTGATGTGTTATGAGCTTGAGATAACTATAAATTAGTAAAAGGTGTCTCCCTCATGCCTGGATCTGTTTATGCCACCATCGGAGGTCGCTGTGTCTACCGTATCATGAACACCGTGTCTCCACCAGTTTCTTTGCCCACGGGGGTAGGTTTTCCCCAAGGATCTTCCAATCTATTAGATTACGGAAGGTTTATAGATCATACTGGTTTCGACATAGGTTTTCCAATCATTGAGCAACTATTAGACCGCCAAAAGCCATAGTTCTTAGATCTCCCTATTCATAGAAACAGATTTTCAGAAAGACCTTTGATCCAATCCAGGAGAGTTGGTAATATTACCCTGCAGTCTGTACCAGACCAGACAATTCTTGAGCAACCTGTAATAGACGAGTCCCAGTCTAAAATACAACCCTTGAAACGCAGCTATTCAATGGCCCATGCTTATTCAAGCACAAATCGAAAACCTTTTGTAGATTATAACCCTGAAGAATGTTCCACTTCTAGCAGTTCTCAGAGATTTAAGCAAATTCCATCTAGATCTTCCTTCTCTTCCCGATCAAGCCTCACAAATGACCCAGAACTTATGGATGACCTGGTTAGACAAGTGAGTTCTAGATTGCATCTTGCTCCTAAGCAAGGTGATGAAGAATCCAAGAAAGAGAAAAAATGAAAAGGAATTAAAATTGCCAAATTAGGAGAACATGCTAGTATGATGAGAGAAAATCTACCAAGATATGGAGCTGAAAGAAGGTCAAAATATACAGTTCAGGTTGATCCTACAACAGCCTTAGAACTAGTTAGTTATGCACCTGGTAGATGGCCTACACAAGAAAGTTATCAGGTCATAAATCCTGATGACAAAACATGGGGAAGGTATGAAGCAAAGTTCCATACAAAGGTTGGGTCAAAACAGAAAAATTCTGAAGCACAAAGAAACTGGCAATCGCATTGGATGCAAACAGCTCAGGAAAATTTAGATGATATGGCTGTTGACATTAAGCAAGGGATAAATAGAACAGTTTCTGTATATGATAATTCGCTCCAGGTTCAGCATGTTACTTATAAAATGGAAAATAGTGTGAATAAGATAGATAAGCAATGTACGTCTACCCTAAACAATTTTGGTAACCTAAACCTCTAGATAGGCCAAACTCAGAGTACAATGGATAATGTGTATTCTAGCACACAAAGGCTAGAAACTATGTCTGGACAAATCTATGATTATGTCTCTACCTCAGAAAATAAAAGAGACACTCAGGCCCAAGAAAATAAAGCTTTGCTTGAGCATGTGGCTAGAAACTTTGAAAAGGTTAGAAAATATGTCAAAAAGATTAGAGTGTTCCAAAAAGGTAAAGACAGTTCTGATGAAGAAACGGACGACACTAAAACTCAAAAATCAAAACATAAAGCAAGGCCAAAAGTCCAGCGTAGGAAAAGCATCCTCTTTACAGAAGAAGTAGAAGAATAGCCAGTATCTTCTATTACTAAAAGTCATACTCCTCAGATGCCCTCAAAAATAGTTCTTCCCAAGCAAAAGGAACATATGATGCAGGCCACAGAAAAATTAAAAGATTGGCTTCAAGAATGCCAATTAGAAGACAATGAGCCTGTCTATATGGAAGAACCTGCTGCAGCCATGAATTCATTAGATGAAATTCATGACGAAATATATCTTGAAGAAGATATATCAGAAGATGTATCTGATGCAGATAGCCTGCAGCAAGATGAATCTTCTTATATAGAAATCAGAGAAGATTGGGAGCATTTATGCATGGCTAGTCAATCCACTGTTGACAACCAAATAGATATTGAAATGAGGGATGCTGTGTCAGAAAATGCTAGGCCAGAACAACTTAGGGCTTATGTCACTTCTGGTTATATCTTGAACATTGACAAGATAATAGACCCCTATGACACCATTTGCACCTGGTGTGACACATTAGAAAATTTTTATGATACTAGGGGATCTTGGTCTGAGGCTAACAAGGTCTTATATGTAGTAAGACTTATGTCTGGTAAACTCCGTAGCTGGTGGAATTCTCTTCCAGATAATGGTGTGATATCCATTGAACCTAACACTGGTGATGAATATGTTAAAGAGGTGGATATGGGAAGAAATGACATCTCTGCTGAAGGCTTTACTACATTAAAACTGACTTTGATAGGACTGTTCTCTGGCAATAGGAAAAATGACATCCTAGAAGCAGAAAAAATACTGTATTCATTACAGTTGAAAGATTTAGGTAAATTGCATAAATATAACCTAGTCTTTGAGAAATACATGATAGTTGCTCAAAAACTTCATGACCCAACAACAAAAAAGTTTTATCTCAATTCTCTTCCTTGTGGTCTTGGTGAATATGCTGAAGATTATGTGATGACCAAATATAAATCCAAAATAGAAAAATTTGGGTTTGGAGAATTGAAGGCTTTGGTCACATATAAGTTGGATAAGGGATGTCTAATAAAAGCACTCAATGATAATAGAGAACAATATAATTCTTCTTGCAATATGAAGGATTACTGTAATTTGCCTCCTATCAGTCAGATTAAGGATTTCAAGAAAGTCAAGAAATTCAGTAAGAAGTCTTGTGGAAAACATTGTCATTGTAAAAAATGCAGAAAATCTAAATATGATGATGATAACATGGAACACTCCTTCCACAGGAAAAAGGTTTTTAAAAAGAAATACAGGTTGGCACCAGTAAATAAAAACTCTTTCAAAAATAGAAAACCTCCTAAGTATCTGTTCAGAAAGCATAGAAACTCCTCCAAGGAAAACGACCTGTACAATGTTTTATATGCAAAGGACCTCATTATGCTACTAACTGTCCCAAGAAATATAATCCTGAAAATAAAGTATATGCTATGTTTGATGAATAGGATTTCTCTAATAGTTGGGAGATTGTACAGTGTATAGATGCTCTTAAATCTACTGATGCTCAATTGTTTGAATTAGTAGCAGTTCTGCCAGATCAGTTTTATATGGCTCGGGATAAGCACAAAAAGATTTACTCTTCTAGCTCTCCCGGTGAAGAATCTTCTAGTTCTGATTTTAGCTCACCAGATGACAAGGCAGTTTCCAAAGTGGTCAAAAAAGCAATCACGGATCTTGATTTTAAGATAAGCATGGCAAAATCCAAAGATCCTTATCATATGCCTGGTTCTATGGAAGAAAGAAAGACTGCTGCCAAACAACAAGTAAAAAATCTCAAAGCATGGGAAAAAGAGAAGGCTACCTTGCAGAAAAGGGTCAAAGGTACTACAATTTCTCACTCTAAGCGTTCCATTGCAAGTTCTCCATCTCCACCACCTCGCAAGTGATCCCATGGTTACACCCATCCTAAATGGTCGACTAAACACCATACTTCTTCCAAGCACCATTCATCTCGCCATTCCCCTTCTGTTTCTCTTGGCCGTTGCATTGACACCCTTTGTGCTAAAATTGATCAATGCCATGAAGCCATTACCATTCTCACCCGCCAATGTGCTATTCAGTAGAATGAATTGGCTAAACTCACTTCTACCGTGGGGGAAATTTGTGAACTTTTGACCCAAGCTAATAACACCTCTGACTCAGATAGCTCTGCGCTCACTGAACCTGCACATGCCCTATTCATGGTCAAAAATTGCACCTGCATCAGAATAAATCTCTGTTTCCCTGGCTATAAATCCATTCCTATGAATGCTTTTGTAGACTCTGGATCTTCAAGGAGTTTTGCCAAAACAAACGCTATTCCTCCTGAGTTCTGGAAAACACGATCAGACCTGCCAGCTGGATATGCTATAAATGGAGCAGAGATAAAAATGGGTCGATATGCTCAAGATGTAACCATTGAAATTCAAGGTAAGCAGTTTGTTCTAGATCTTATTGAACTTGATAGTCTTAGAGAAGATATCTTGTTAGGGTATACGTTCTTGACAAAATATCAGCCTTTTGTTTTAACAACCCATGAAATATCCCTCAGACATACAAATGGACCACTAAAGATTCCTTCTCTGAAACTTGTCAATCATAAGCTCTCTAAGAAAAACCTTGATAAGAAAAAAGAAACCATGAATTCTCAAGGACCTCAACTACCTCTCTTATTAGAACCAGTAAAGGCAAAATTTGAGCAAGATTGCTGTAGTTTAAATCCATTACAGTTCTGGTCTAGAGAGCATGAAGAATGTGAAATAAGGATCAAGCCAGATTGTCAATCAGTGATTCCATTTGAACCAGCTTATTTAATGAGTCCTTCTGAGGTCAAAGAAATGGATGAACACCTGACGGAGTTAGTAGAAGGAAAATTCATCAGAGACAACAAAAGTCCTTTCAGTTGTCCAGCCTTCTTGGTAAATAAAAGAGCAGAACAACAAAGAGGTAAGAAAAGATTCTGTATCAATTATAAGCCTCTCAATGACATAATATTGCCATTTAATTATCCTATCCCATTCAGCACAGATCTGATTATGAGAGCTGCTTCAAAAAAGGTATTTTCTAAATTTGACTACAAATCTGGGTTTTGGCAAATTAAGGTCAAAGAAGAAGATAGATATAAAACAACTTTCTCAGTCCCTCAAGGATTATATGAATGGAATGTTATGCCATTTGGTCTAAAGACTGCTCCTGCTTATTTCCAGCACAGGATGGACAAGGCTCTTAGGAGTCTAAAAGATTTTTGCTCTGTTTATATTGACGATATCATTGTTTACTCTGATGATGATACTCAACATTTAGGACATTTGGAAGCTTTGTATAATACAATCAAAAGCCATGGAATTTGTCTCTCTGCTAAAAAGATGGTGATCGGGCAACAAGAAATTGATTTTTTGGGTTTGGTTTTATCACAAGGAAAGGTAAAACTCCAGCCTCATATTCTTCGCCATATTTCTGAATTCCCTGATATCCTGATAGGAACAAAGCAGATCCAGAGATTCCTTGGGTGTTTGAATTATGTAAGTCCATTTTA
Organism: Cunninghamia lanceolata; assembly: GCA_027924645.1. Lineage (NCBI taxonomy): Eukaryota > Viridiplantae > Streptophyta > Pinopsida > Cupressales > Cupressaceae > Cunninghamia > Cunninghamia lanceolata. The sequence goes on along the minus strand of BSBN01000398.1, from coordinate 6,504,120 downwards.
TAATGGATTGGCCAAAGACAGGAAAAAGCTTCAGAATCAGTTGAAAGGAGCAGGTTCATGGACAGAAGAACTAACAGCCATAGTTCAAAGAATCAAACAGAAATGTCAGTATCTTCCTACACTACATTTGTCTGAAGAAGGTTATCCTTTGATTTTATATACTGATGCGTCTGATGATGTTTGGGGTGCTGTTTTAATACAAGATATTCCTTTGAAAGGAACCCAAGTTTGTGGGTATAGGTCAGGAACTTTCACTGATACTGAATGTAGGTTTACTATCTATGAGAAAGAAATCTTGGCTGTTAAAAAGGGTATTGAGAAGTTTAAAATTTTTCTTAAACCTACTCACTTCATTGTAAGAACAGACAGCCAACCAATGAGGTCTCTGCTCAAGAAGAAGCCAAACAAAGATATTGCTCATGGGAGAATTGCCCGATGGTACCTGGACTTCATCAGTTATGACTTTGACATAGAATGGATAAAAGGAGATAATAATCCTTTAGCAGATTCTCTTACCAGAGAAATGGCAAAGCTAGCAGAACATATGAGCATGTTTATTGAACCAGGAGAAACTTTGGTTAGACAGGATGGAGTAGAAGTCTTCCTAAGTACTGATAAACATGGTAATGAACTATGGGTTCCCCAGTTACCGCCAGAAATAATAACACCAATTCTGCATACACATTTCCTGAACAAATGGTTGCAAGATCTGAGAAATTTGATAAGGGATAATTTTGATAAGGGAATTCTTAATGTGGAAGAGCAAGAAAATTTTCTGAAACATTTTGGTTTAGAAAATGCTAACATTTATTTTGCTCTTAGAAATGGGATAACTTTTGATGTATGCCTCACTTCTCTGTTACCCATGAACTGGACTGTCAAACACAAAAAGAATTTCCTCAAGTGTGCCAAATTTGGGTTTTTTAACAGCATTACTATCTTGCAAACAAAGTTTGAAGACTATGCAGATATATTTGTTGGATATAATGACAAGGTTATTCAACCTGATATGGTTGAGTTTTTTGATAATATCCAAGCAAATTTCAATTGGGCAATTCAAGAAGGAATGGTTGGTCCTTCTGGTTATTTGCAAACACCTCTGAATTACTGTCTTCCCAGGGTAGAATATTATCCCTTAACCCATCATTGGTTTCCCAAGGCAGTTATCGAAGACATGGAGGTTGCGTTACATCCAGCACTGGTAGCAGCTCGAACTGAGATTGATATGGCCTCTCCTGACGAAGTCGAAAAGATCATTTATGCTTTTCATTCTAGACTAGATGATTTAGCTATTGCTTTTAGGCCATTACCCAGATTTCTCATGCCACCCACTAATCTTGATTCTGATTCCACGGATTCTAATGATAATGACTAACACTCGGGTTTGTCGGTGCCGTGATGTCGGCCACATTATGATTCCGACAACAGGATGCGACCCTGTCTGAAAAAGCAAAATCCCCATATCTGCTTTTGGGTGTAAAGCAGGCCGTCCTCGCATACGGTGTGTCTAATGTGAATATTTTTCACTATAGTTAGTGCTTTTGGATTTGGCTGCAATCCTCTTCTACAGTGGTGATACGTGTCATATTTGTATGGTCGGATTTGTAAGTTGTTTTATAGTTTTGAGGTCCGCTCTTCCCTATAAATAAGGGCTCATTACCTCATTTCAGGAATTGGGAAATTGATTCAGAAGTAAGAGTCCTAGGTTCTAGGAATCACAAGAGTATGCTCTTGTTCTGCGCTTGCATGCGATCTGAACAATCAGAAATTGTGTAGATCAAGATTATGAGTTGTAATGATTATGAGTTGTAATACAAATCATTCTATTGAAATAAACTATTGGATTTTAATTGGTATCACGTTATGATTCCGACAACAGGATGTGACCCTGTCTGAAAAAGCAAAATCCCCATATCTGCTTTTGGGTGTAAAGCAGGCCGTCCTCGCATACGGTGTGTCTAATGCGAATATTTTTCACTGTAGTAAGTGCTTTTGGATTTGGCTGCAATCCTCTCCTATAGTGGTGATACGTGTCATATTTGTATGATCGGATTTGTAAGTTGTTTTATAGTTTTGATGTCCGCTCTTCCCTATAAATAAGGGCTCATTACCTCATTTCAGGAATTGGGAAATTGATTCAGAAGTAAGAGTCCTAGGTTCTAGGAATCACAAGAGTATGCTCTTGTTCTGTGCTTGCATGCGATCTAAACAATCAGAAATTGTGTAGATCAAGATTATGAGTTGTAATGATTATGAGTTGTAATACAAATCATTCTATTGAAATAAACTATTGGATTTTAATTGGTATCAGAGCTCCTACTTATTTGTCTTCCTCAAAGCATATTAGTAAATGATAATTACTTGTTATTACAAGCTTCCAAATATGAACCATTTATCTTATATGGTATAAGACTCTTCATATTTAATAATATTATACATGTTTATTAAATATTAATATATACACAATTATTACTAGAAGCACTCCCTATCATTCAATGGACAATGACAAAAAACCACATTTCAAGAAAGCAACTACACCATTTTATCATGACGTTTAAATCTTTAATTTAAACAATGCCTTAATATCGGGATATCACAACTAAGGGTAAAAGGTTATGATAAAATTACCCTAGTTGAGAAGGTCAAGGTAACTAGGTTGCACATGGAGGCGGAGGCAAGGTCTAAGAGAATTTCAATGGAGACTATGCAGCCTAGTAGTAGTGTGTCATTGCCTACAGAAACCATACATGTTGGGAGTCAAAGGGGAGAGGGTTCTACTTCTACCAAGGGAAAGAAACGAACTACCATTGTTGTAGGGTTGTTTTATGCACAATCACAAGAGGTGGCCGAGTCTTCTATTGCTAGATTTTTCTATGCCCATGCCATACCATTTCACGTGGCATGCTCTCCCTATTTCAAACAAATGTTGAAAGATGTAATTATTGTTGGTCCTTCATTTGCCCCCCTGGAGAACATAAGCTATGCACCACCCTACTCGATAGAGAATATTCTAAGGTGAGTGTGTTGATGGAAGAAATGAGACAAACTTGGATTAAGGATGGCTGCTCTATTGTCATGGATGGGTGGACCGAAATCAAACGTTGGCCACTCATCAATATCATTGTCACATGTTCAACTGGCTCTTATTTTATTAGAGCTATTGATTGTTCAGGGAAGAGGAAGGTTGCAAACTTCCAATTTCAGATTTTGAAGGATGCCGTAGAAGAGGTTGGGGCATCTAATGTTGTCCAAGTGGTGACGGATTCAACTTGTGTAAGTTAGTTGGCTTGATGGTGGAGGGTGCTTATAAGCACATTTTCTGGACCCCATGTGTTCATGTGTTGAACAATGTATTGAAAGACATTGGGAAGATTGATTGGGTGAAGGCAGTGGCAGAAGCTAGAGAGATACAAATGTTCATTTGCAACCATGAAACCTCACTTGCATTGTTAAGGACTTTTTCGAGGAAGGAATTCCTTAAGCCTGTGGATACTAGATATGCCAACTACTTCATTTTGTTAGAGAGGATGGTTGAGGTGTAGGAGCCTCTACAATTAATGGTGGTTAATACAGAGTGGGGTAGATGGCCAGAGTCAAGCACACCTGAAGGAAGAAGTGTGAAGCAAAAGATCCTTGATCATAATTGGTGGTCCACAATAAGGTATGAAATTTCAAATTGCTGATTTTATTATTAAATTTTTAAAAAGTAATTAACTTAATTTATTCAAAATTCTTAAATTCTTAAAGTTAATCTTATTCTTCAATTGCTGATTATATTCTTAAATTCTTAATCTTATTCTTAAATTGTTGATTTAATTCTTAAATTCTTAATCTTATTCTTTTACGAAATGTTAATTTTTGCAACGTGTTTGCACTTGCAGATATGTTTGTTCCTTTATTGCACCTATTGTGCAAGCCATAAGATATGTTACAGACTCTCCTAGCCTTGGAGAGATTTATGAGACATTTGATAGCATGCTTGGGCAAATGAAGCAAGCCATTCAGAGCAAGGATCTTACTTTAGGATTTTGAGGAGCATCTTAGGCCCATCGTAGCGTGGCGGTGGGACACTATGAACACCCCACTTCATATGGCAACCTATGCTCTAAATCCCAAATGGAAGTGTGCCTCCATCTCATGATGATGTGAAACAAGGGTTCATGAAGGCCCTTCGAAAAATGTATACCGAGGAGGAGGCTTCTATACTTCCCACACAATGGATGGCCTTTGTCAATCTCTGTGGTCCAACCTTTAGAAAACTAGAGGTGAGGATGGATAGAGCTACATTAGCTCAAACTGACCCTATTGGATGGTGGATGTGTCATGGCAAGGATGCATCAGAGTTGAGGATACTTGCCACTCGCCTCCTTTCATAGATTGCTAGTTCCTCTGTTGCAGAGAGGAATTGGTCCACATATAGCTTCATTCAGTCGGTGAAGAGGAACAACCTTTACAGTTAGAGAAGTTGGTAGCGGTGCATAGTGCCTTGCGGCTACAGGATTGACAGAGACCTGAGTATTGTCAGACTCTAGCTGCACGTTGGGATGTTGATCTTGAAGATGTTATGCAAATTGATGAGAAGGAGACACAACAAGGATTGGTTGGGGTTCCACTAGATGAGGCATCCCCTCATGGTGACAGTGACGCAGACTCAGACTCCAATTTTGATGCAATCTTAGTGGAGGCAGATGCTGATTAGGGACAGCCATATGTTTTCTATGTTTTGTCATTTTCTTGTTGAAACTTGCAGCCTTTGGGCATTTTGATGATTTTTATATAATATATATGCACATTGTCAATGAAAGCAATTAAATTTCTTTAATTTGTTTGGCAATTTTCATGCGAAAAGTTGAAAACTTAGTTCAATTCTAATGTTATTGTTATGTATTTATTTTTTATCGTTTTATAATGTCTATAATGAATGCCTTATCAATGTTATCATATAAATATTTGAAATTTCCTTATTATTTAAAATTTTTCTTATTTTTTTAATGGTTGTTCCCTGCTATACCCTAAAAAGTGGCCCAAAAATAAAATGGCGTTCCAAATTGCGTCCCCCCATCCCCTGTCATCCCAGTCCTGGAAACTTGGGCGAGCATAGTTTAAATATTTACTTGTGAAACTTGAAAAGGATATAGGCTATAGCTATAATAAACATGAAAAGAGCAAAAAGAATAGAATTGTGACCCTTTTAATATAACTTTCAGTGATATTTTGTATGGCGCAAGTTTTGCAGGTATTAACAGATTAATTGCGAGTTTTTCTGTCAAAAATGCTGCAATTTTAAAAAAAAAATATGTTGTGAGTTTTACCTCACAATTACTCACGGCCTCTGATTTTCAGCGAGTGCTAGCCGGGGTTTTAATCTACGGTTGACACAATGAATGATAAGATGAAGATAATTGTTTAAAACCACGATAATACATTGCAGGTGATCAACTCTTTGTTCTTTTGGAAAACACATGGCATTGGATTTTGGAAATCATCCAAGAGCAGATGAATTCTCTCGCCTCCCAAATCACCAAGCCTTCTAATCTGATTTCTCCAACAATCCAGCAATTTTTGGAGCCAACTGGCAGCAGGTCCCTGTTCAAATTTCAAAAAATTCTCAATCCTTGGTAGCTATGCAGGATGAATGAGGAAAGTCACCCATATCCTCCTCATTGTTATCATTTTTTTGGCAAAAAAATGAATGTTTCATGAGTCTTATCACTTGGAATCATGAATGTTTCATGAGTCTTATCACTTGGAATCATCATGTGTGTAATTGTATACTATATGCTCTAATTATTCATAAGTTTTTTTTCCTCCTTATCTCTCACGGGACTAAATATGTATCTAACAACAGCTATTTTGCTCTGGATGGCTGGTTATTATTATAAGATCTTACTTCTTTTGTAATCTTTAGTAATAATTCTCTATTGATCGTCTTAGTATTTTCTGATCATTGACTTCATGAGGCTTGTCTGATTTTGGATTTAGATCCCTTGTCTTCACTTTGATGTATTGATGAATTGGGTTCATGCAAGGATAGTGAATGCATTGTTGACATGATGTCTGCACTTGATGGGTTTGAGCAGATCAATTTGAAAGCTCGTCACTAGTGGCAGTTTGAGTTATTAACACTTGAGCACAATCCTTGTGTGGAGTTGTTGAGTAGCTCATTGTTAGTTGGAAGCAAACAAGATGCAGAATCAGTGATAGTGGCACATGATACTTTCAAGGCAAAGGTGTCAGGCTAAGAGAGTTGTGATATGGCTCATCCTCAAATTGAGCATGTAACATTACTTTAGAAAATTATAATGCTTATAGAGAAGAAGATCATTAGCCAAAGACTTGCAAGGAAGCACTGCCCAGATGGGAGGATAAATTAGTAATTGATTTATTGCTAAGTTACTGGCTCTTCCCTGGGGACTGTTGGGTACCGGTTCGGTTCGCCCCCGGTCTTGATCCTGGTCTGGTCCTCCAGGGGATTCGGCCAGGGTCCCTGCATTTACCTGTGGGTTCGTCTGGGACAAACCTGGGCAAACCCAGGACGAATCCAACCAGAATTTGAGTGCATGAACAGAACCTGCCAGGTTTTTTTGAAGTCTTTTAATTTTTTGTTGTAGTTTTAATTGTTAAAATTCATTACCTTGAAAACCAACCATACCAAACATAGTTTTTAATATCTCTGCACATTTTTTTTCTTATTTGACTTTCTGTTCTGTATTGAAACTTTCTGACACAGATTTGGTCCTTTTGCCATCCAGAAACTCGATGGTCTCTACTATTTCATATTTGCCAATTTATTGTGTATTAGATATGCATTCCTATAAATATGGGTCAAAGGAAAAAGAGATCACATCATAAGCAATGCCATATCTGCAAACATTGCTTTACACTGGAGTACAAATTTTGTTTGGAAGAGTCTTGGTTTAAATGTAATTTCAATTTTGACCCTAGCAGTGGATCCTTTTCTTCTACTATCCAATTTCCCACCTGCTACACTTTAAGTTGATGTTGAGGACGAGCTTGGTAGTGAGCATGAGAGTGTCCATGCTAGTGCCAATGCGAGTGCAAGTGGGAGTGCCACTATTTGTGGTTCTAATATACCAATACTGCATCATCTAATATGGATGGTGATGATGATATGTTTGAAGACCCATATGATGATGATGCTTGATTAGTGATGGCTGATTGTTGACACTTGACATTATAATTTTGAATTTTAATATATATCATGACATTCGTGTTTGACTAATTGACATTGTAGTATTTTTAATTTTTAATATTTATTATTTGATGGAGGTTTTGTTTATCATATGATCATATTCATGATGCTATGGTATTCTGAACTTAATTACTGCTGCAAATATGTATATATTTCTGATTTTTATATGTTTTTGTATGCGCAAACCCAAAACGAACCCACACCCAAATTTTTTTTTTTTGACCGAATCAACAAACTGAACCCCCGAACACGAACCAGTACCAGGATCGGTAACTTAGATTTATTGCAGTTTCAACTAATTAGACCTATATTGAGGATATTAAGGGTTTGGATTTTGCAATCACAGCCAACCAGAAACTATTGAGATTGGGAAGCAGGCTAGGGCTAGAGCTTGAGTCACTCTTAGAAATATATCATGCCCAAACTTAAAGGAGATCCCTCAATCTAGAGGAGCAATTAATTTATTAGTTATCTAATTGGTATATTAGTTATTTACTGTACTCTAATCTTGGGGATCAAATACTCAATTAATTAAAAGGCTGAAATTATGCAGATAATGGCTAGTTTGGAACTGCCATATTAATTGGACAAATAAAAGAATTAGTTAAGTAATTTATTAGTTAATACTTTCATTAGGTTGACCTAATTGGCATCTGAGGTACTTTAAAGAGAACTATATAAGAGGTCTCTGTAATCCTACATGTCTACATCATGGTGATGGAATCATGTAGGATGATCTGAAACACCAATGATTTAATAAAATGTATACATAGGTTATTTCCAGAAAAAAATCTTAATTTTTAAATTGTTTCCTTTAGGTTCATCAAAGAAAGATGACAAGGAGATCCTACAGATGTGGTTTCAACTTATGAAAGAAATTGACTGATAATACACATGACGTTCTCTTAAAGTTTCAAATCAGTTGTTATAGTTGTTAATATATAGGCATTAATGCCTTCATCAATATTGATGGATAAAAAACTCATAAATTGTTTTCTCTCTAGATTCATCAAAGAAAGGAAAAACAGAGACCCAACAGATATAGTAGTTGCAACAAAATTTGCAGCTTTACCTTGGAGATTTGGTAGAGGCAGTGTCATCTCAGCCCTTAAAGACTCACTGAACCGTCTAGGCGTTTCTTCAGTAGATCTCTACCAGCTGCATTGGTAATGTATATGTTTCCTTGCTAGAATGTATATCTTTGATCTTTGTGGAGGAGCCTTCTGTGAAGATAATTAGCATTACTTTTGGTTATTTGCAGGCCAGGAATTTGGGGAAATGAAGGTTTGTAAATTAAAGCAAGTTTTATACTTGAAGTTTTTTGCTAGCAATATTTTATGTATGCTTGCTTACATTAGCACTATAAGCCGTGCTGAACAAATATTGATAGTTGCTTGTAATATCTAAATATTTTATTCTTTTATTTCATGGACATCTATAGAGTTATGGAAACAGAAGCAATTCCCTTCCTCCTGTTTTACTTGCAGGATATATCGATGGTCTGGGAGATGCTGTTGAAAAGGGCCTTGTGAAGGCTGTTGGGGTATCAAATTATAGTGGTAATATATCACAGTGGGTGTTTAGATATGATTGAAAGACTATTTTTTTTGAATAATTAATAAGTTTTCGCATGAAATATTCAGTACTTATTATCAATTTAAAATTTTGTGATTTTCAGTGGTTTAGTTTTGTTGAGATCTAAATTCTGGGCATTTTTGGCCTACACCAGAACAAAGGCTTCGGAATGCACATGCCCAGTTACAGAAAAGAGGGATCCCACTAGCTTCAAATCAAGTAAATTACAGCCTGATATACAGAGCACCAGAAGAGAATGGCGTAAAGGCAGCATGCGATGACTTGGGCATTACTCTGATTGCATATTCTCCAATTGGTCAAGGTTTGTGACTGCTTTATTCTTTACAGGTTTCCTTCTTTATATCTTACTTTAATTTGTTAAAACACATTTTAAATTTGTCCAAAGTGATCTTGGTAGATGCTGAATTGTATAATTCTTCAAGGCATTATCCAAATTCCAAAGTTTTTCTTTCTCGAAATTGGTTATATAGTCATTTTGATTTTATTCTCCTAGACTTTTTCTACCTTCGTAACCTGCAGTAATGCTACTTTTCCTGAGGTTGGTTTTTTGTTTGGCTTAGGGAATTGAGGTCCTTTAAGCAGGCCATGCTGGTGAAATTTAATCTTGTTAGTTTTTGTAGAGATGTTAAGTCTCTGGCCATTGACACATAGGCTCAGATGTTAGCCTTTATGGCTTTTACAGGGTGAGACTTTCTAAGGAATCCTATTGGAAATTTGATGTAATTATCATGCTCTTTCCTGTAATATAAGATTCCTTTCTTCACATAATATTTTTCTTTCTTTGTAACCTGCATACTTTTTCTCAAACAATCTCTTTTTAGTTTGTTACATTGTTTACATTAAGCAAAAAATAATTCTCAAGCCTTAGATTTTGAAGTCAAAAACTAGATATTAAGCACACACAAACTAAATTGATAGGCTTGTTCTTACCCTCCTAACTGATAGTATTATTCATTTGTAGGGTTTCTAACCTTAGCTAGAAATTTTATTTGTTTGACAACAATGCTAAATTAGCAGAAGACATTCTTGTTATTTCCTTGGATCATTCAATTCTGATCTGGGGACAGTTACCTTTCATTAAAATTACTATTAGCTTTTGACAGGAATATAAATGATCTGTAGTTAAGACTTGAGAAATGTTTTGCTCAAAGTTCCAAGTCTGTTTGTATTTGAAAGCATGCATCTTATAATACTGTTTACTATCCTTTGTCCAAGGTTAACAGTACAAGAGTAAGCAGAACATAGAATCTTACCATACAAATCCTTTAGCAAGAGAACAAGAAGATAGAATATGACAAAATTTCTATGCTACAAAATTCATGTAGAAAGAGCGAGTTCCTTTTTATACATTTTTCAAAAAGTACTAGTTGTAGACTACAATGGCTAAAGGCAGTTTACCTTTCTTATAACTACTAGTGTTAACATTACCTTTAGGTCCTACATCTGCTGCTTCTCAAAAAATGGCCAGACTTTGGGTTGCAACATCATTATAACATTGTATTTGGTTAGTATGTACAAATACTGCTCCTTGACAACAAACCACTGATTTCATGTAAATATTTGTTAGAGCAAGTCTGAAACATATCTGCTCTTTTTGAAACTTGGAGATCCATTAAACTTTTGGTTGCACTGCTTATTTATATAAATTGTTGTTTTATTTTCCTCAGCAGTACAGGCCTCATAAGCATTCCATTAAAATATCTCCAAACCTGTAAGAATAGAAAGCATCATCGGCAAGGAAATATTTATAATATTAATAATATTTATTTCTCAGATGATCAGAGTTTCAACCTTATATATAAATTCACGGTAATCTTAAATTTGTGAGTAAAAAACCTGCAGGATATGATGGTTCATGCAACATGGAGGAAGGGACACAAGTCATTGTAGCACACCCATCAGTTGCAACACATTCCCATGGGTGAAAAGCTATGTTACTGAGTTCTTCTATTTAGGCCCGCGTATTGAATAAATACGGTTCTTGTTTGGGTCTGGGACAGCCCTAGGTTTGTCCAAGGTCCCCTGTGATCAGAATGGACCCACAAGAGACCCAAGGTGAACCCAAGGCCGTCTTGGTGGAAAAAGAAAGAAAAAACGCCGAAAATATTTTTAAAAATGCCGAATGGTGGCAACTATGATCCACAGTTAGACACCTATAGAAGTTGTTTCCATTGAGATGGAGATGATGCCGCATTTTCTTAATCACAGATCAATGGTTCTCATGGGATTCACAAGGATTCTCATGGTTTACGGACCCCCCAATTGCTGCTTGAGGTTGCCATGCACTCTGAAGTAAAGATCAATGGCTAATCTGAGTCCACGGAGGCCACATATTCTAAACAAGAGGCACATTGTGTCGATTGAGCAGTAATGGCGTGAATCGTATTTTATTCTCTAGATTAATTAGATGATGACAAGAATCAGAATGGTGGTTGGAAAAGCTTGTGTTGATTTATTTATTTATTTATACATTATTTATTAATGGGAGGAAAACTAATACAAGGTTATCATATTAATACATGTTGATTCATATATATTTTATTTATACAATATATAATTATAAATTATATTATATTATATTAAATTATTTATTATATAAAATATATCATATTTATAGAGTTAAGTATTTTAAATATGCTATTTATATATTTTTAATATTTTATATAAATATGCTGTATGGCTGTACCTGGGAAAAAAACTGCCATATTGTAAACCCAAACTTTGAACTCATATCCGACCTTGAACCTGAACTGGCAATGTAGGTGAAGAGAGATGGTGTTTTCTGATAGGCAAAGAAATACTATATTTGCCAATGGATGAGCAATATCTGCTTTTGCCTTTGGTAAAATAGAAAACTACTTTCCGCAGCGAGTGAACAGAAACTGCTTTTGCTAATTGAGTGAACAAAAACTGCTTCCAACAATGGCTGAATAGAACTTTATTCTACTGATTGGAAAACAGAAATTTATTCCTACGAAGGGCCAATAGAAATTACTTTTAGTGATGAGAAAGCAAAAAATGTTCCTTCTTATGAGAAAACAGATTGCTTTGGTGGATGGGCAAACATAAATTTCTTTTGATGATGGCCAAACAGAAATTGCTTTCACCAATGTTCTAGTGCAGATTGTTTTGGATGATTGGCAGACAAAAATTGCATCTTACAAAGGGCTGACATGCACCATGTTTTCTGATAGGCTAAGCCACTTTTTGTTTGTTGGACACAAAGCAATTACATTTGTCCATTTATGAATAATTATACAATACCTTTATTCCTTTTGTAATATGTTATTGATTAATTTGCTTAGTAGGTCCCATTCATTTCATATTTTAAAAATATCATTCAAAACTTTGTAATATTCTGGACCAGTGAAGCATTAGGGAATACGTAACTAGGTTGATATCCTTTTTGAATGACTTTCATGTATTCTTTTATGGGAATGTTTGAGAAGCATAAACCTCCATGATTCATTCATTGCCCATTGTTTTTGTGTGGTTCTTTATCATAACTTTTTAATCAAAGTTTTGTATTGAGATAAAGAGAGGATCAGTAAACTTCTTTTTCAAATAATTTGTGGTTGTCCCCTTATTCCAAGATTTATTTGTTGAGTTGTAGGACTCTAATATTTGATTTCATCTTAGATTTTATAACTGATATGTTAGATGCAGGTTGAGATTGAAGTCACCCTTTTCATATAGTAAAAGTACACGGCATAGTCTATATTTGGTTGTAATTGTTAAGTGCCAAGTCCTCGGAATGAAGGTTCAGGTTTACTTTTTAGTAGCAATAGTGATGCTGCCCTGATTTTATTGCAATATAATAAGAACTGAATTCACTGTTGATCACATAGAGCTTAACTTTCATCTTTAATAGGAATTTGTATTTTTTATTAGTGTTATATATCTCAAGAAGATCTGTCAGCTGAAACATATCTTATTCTCCTGTTCGTCCATAGCAGAGTCCCACATCTCAACATCGACTACTGTTAGAACAATTGTCATACTGCAAGTTGACTTCCTTGTTGGGTTCAAATTGTTCCTCTTTTGAGTCAGATCTTGCACTTGAGCTTGACTGCTTATCTCCTACTAATTTAGGTGTGATCTCCTCCTATCTTTATTCCAACAGTACCATGCGTCCTATATCATATTACCTCAACTTGTTTCAACAAAGGTCTACCAAGTATGGTATATTAGTAGGGTAAGACACTTCCCATTTTTAAGACTTGTAATTTTAATATTTTGATAGTCAGTATTGCTGATGTTTGATCATGACCATGCCTTGGTTGTCCATCCAATCAAGAGGGAAATGGTAACAACCATATACACTAAGACGAAGGTCTCTAATGATAACCTCCTCTAAATAAGTAAAAGGTACAAGTCCTTCTCTTAGTAGACATACAACATCAACGATCTATAAGGATTTGTAATGGACAATGTATAGGATAACAAGGCAAAGAGAAATATGGTAAAGGACAAAATGGTAGATGCTAGAGATAATATGATAAGGACAATTAAGCTAGGGGCTAAATGTAGGGCAATAGGGTAATACAGTAAACATGCAATAATGCAACAACAAGCATGCAATGAGAAATGAAAGAGGAAGGGTTGGAGATACTTGCATGGGGTTGACATGTAGGTACATCAACCTTGCCTTTGGCTTAAGCACTTGTGGAGAAGTGGTTGTAGGTGAAATCAAAATGTATAAGAGAAAACCTAGTAGGCTACAACTAAAAACTTGTCATGTCCCGATATCAAGGCATTGTTTAAATTAAAGATTTAAACATCATGATAAAAGACGGTTAAGTTGCTTTCGTCAAATACGATGTTTAGTCGATCAAAATGATAGAGATAATTGTGTATGTATTAATATTTAATACATATAACATTATTAATATACAATATTTAATAATATTATTATATAAATATTTAAATACAATATAATATATTCAATTATTAATTTAAATATTATATATATATATATATATATATATAAAATATATAAATATTAAATATAAATATAATTATTAATATAAAATATAAATATTAATAATTAAATATTATTAAATTAGATGTTATATAATAACAATATATAATATAAATATATCTATAAAGACAAATATTAAAGTGCATCGATCACTTTAAGTGATTTAGGCCAAGATAATGATTCGATGCATATAAAACAAGGTCTTATTAAAAGGTAGACTAGCATATGATAAAATAAAGGCAGCATATGATACCATGCATAAGGAAAATAGTGAATAGTCAACAAGCAGCGCTCCGTACAAGACAAAGAAGATGTGAATACCTAAAAGCTAATAGCAGCAAGTATAATATTAGATCAACGATCACCTAAGTAATAATCGAAGCCTAAGCGATCAATTGTTCGTTGGAAGATCAGCAAATTAAGATGTAATTATTAATGGGGGCGTCTCCTCATAAAGGGTGGACTCCTTGGGAAGACACGACCATGGCAACCTTCCTAATCGTATAAGAACATACAAGGATATTATCGGATATGGAAAGAGAAACAATTGGATGTCATATTCAGAAATTATCGAATCATTTGAGAATCAACTCAGCAATCAGTGTTGAAGGGCAGTGGAAGATCAACGAACCTCATCATCGAATCTCTCACTCAGCAACTAATTGAAGACATTACAATCTTATCTCAAGATTTCAAACATCTACAGCAGATGTACATTTGCAGCAGATATATTAATGTATATTAATATTCTGTTTACATATCACTATGTCAGCGATTAATAATTATAAAAAGAAAAGCAGGCATAAACAAAAAAGATCATTGAATAAGGAAAAGGCAACAAAGTAGATCAGAGGTAAGAACAGTCCAGATCTGCAGATCTGTCACCAATCAGGTATGTGCATTATCTTAAGTAAAATGCCTCATAATGATTAGATTATGAATGTTCTAAATCAGACATGAATGCATAGGAACGATTATCATAGTAAAATAGACAAAATATAAAATATAATAGAATGAAATATCATCCTAGAATGAAAAGCCATCATAGAATGAAATGTTAAGAATGTTTATGTCTATAACATGAAATGTAGGATAAAATAACATATGCTTATTAAGGAATGTTCAAATCTATGAATGTAGAGTATCCATGATAATAGAATAGACTGAAATATAAAGTAAGGATGTACAATCCTAGTATCATGAAGAATGTTTATATTCATAGCTATTAAGGCATAAAATAATGAATACTATTCCTATAAGAAGGCATATCGAATATTGCCAAATGATATGAAAGGCAATCACAAGATAGTAATAACAAGTTAACATGATATGTAAATCCATGATGTACTCAGAGTTGAACACCTAGCCTCATCCTTTAACCTCTCCAACAGCCTACAAGTATGATGGTAAGTTAAGGAAGGGCGGTATAATGGACCTAGGGGACCCTCACCTGGACGAAGAATGCCGGGTGTTGCATGAAGTCCCTTGAGCCAAGAGACGAAGAACATTGGGTGTAGTGTGAAGCTCTTGGACCTAAGGTTATAACTTGCATAGTTATTAATAATGTGCCCTACGATAGGTGACCCTCAACTGGACGAAGAATGCTGGGTGTTGCATGAAGTCCCTTGGGCCAAATGGCGAAGAACACCGGGTGTTGTGTGAAGCCTTTGGGCCTCCGTATGGGATGGTTACACTAGCACCTTAACCAAGTCATCCTCACATAGGGTGGTGACGTAGAGCTAGTTAACGATCAAGTCTAGGTGATGTCCCTACCAAGATATATCATGGAAAAAGCTATATGTGAAAGAATATGAATGTGAAATGCATGAATTTAATTTGAATTATGATTATAAGGGTACAATCCTTAAGTATAAATGTGGAAAGTATATGGATTTGATATTTGGTTATTAACCCTAATTATGATATGATAAGAAGAATTGAATACTAATGTTCTCTTTTACAAGTTGAAATTGTGTGCAAGGCTGTGAAAAAATTGACTTGCTAGAAGGGGACATTACAAAACTCTAGCTAATGCGAGTTAGTACTTGTTTTGGCTACTTGTCTTCATTTGGTTAAGTACTCCTTCCTCTAATCCTCTAAGGGTAGATGCGAATGTGAGTAGAGCAGATTGGATGATTTTATCCTTTCAAAAATGGTGTAGGGCAAACAATAAATTGGGTTTAAACCCTCAATATTCATTTCCATCAAGAGGTACTTTATACCAATCATCTAACCAATTCCTAAGCAATCCATATTAAAGCTAAGGAAATGTTTGCAGGTAGGAAGGATGGCCCTTCCGAGTCCACGAGGGGTGAGTGGATGGGGTGTGCCCTCCCTCATGCTCTCATCAATTTGGCCAAGTAGTGAGGGTATGTGGACCTACCATGGTTGGGGTGTGTGGCCCTACCATGTTCTTGAGCCTAATCAAGTAGGGTGTGCCTCTTGAGCTTGATCAAGGAGGGTGTGTCTCCAAGGTGAATTGGGAGCTGTTAGGTGGACTGACCCCTTTCATGCTCTCGGCAATATTGTTAGGTGGACTAAACCCTTTCAATATTGCTACTTGCAAGAGTTCCTAAGGAATTCACTATGTGATTGGCTTGAGGAATTGTGTTATGATGGATTGAACCAAATATTGATTATGCTATGATGATTTGATCTCATTATTTATGCTATGAATTATTGATCTCATTATTAATTATGCTATGATAGATGAATTTAATATAAATGGTGCTATGAACTGAATATTATCTTAATTTATTGATCTTTAATATTTCTAATGTCCTTTTCTTTTCTAGTAGTTATTATTGTATGCAGGTAAAGAAATCAAGAATATCTTAAAAAGGAACATTACACTAC
The DNA here is from genome assembly GCA_027924645.1 of Cunninghamia lanceolata. Taxonomy (NCBI): domain Eukaryota; kingdom Viridiplantae; phylum Streptophyta; class Pinopsida; order Cupressales; family Cupressaceae; genus Cunninghamia; species Cunninghamia lanceolata. The sequence goes on along the minus strand of BSBN01000398.1, from coordinate 6,487,474 downwards.
ACCACTGAATTTAGGTGTATACCATGTGGACGTGTCCCCTGATCTTGACATGGTGTCTTGGATGTCTGAAATGCCTGGGGTCATTGACAAAATGTCCCGTTGCCATCACTTTGACCTACAAAAAAATGGAGATGTCTTAGGGAACTCCTCTTGTAATTTGCCTGTGCCAGGGATGTGTTGTGACATCTGTTGATATTTCAAGGATGTCAGGATGTCTCTTGACCTGGATGACAGGACTGTTTTTTAAGTTCAAAAAATAAAATAAAAAGCATTTTTGTTTCAGTTATTCTATTAATTGTAATTATATATAGATAGATATATAGCTGTAGTCTCCTGCTATTAAAATCCAGCAAATATCTAATTCTCTATGGAAACTTTCCCCATCACTGTGTTTTTGTCCCAAAAACTCTAAGAAACACTGGATTTGAGGCCTTTCCCATAGATCTACATGTTATCAGTAATTTGGTGGGATTCCACAATCACATATAAAGGCAAGTTTTACTCTTTAAATCAAAGAGCATAGACAAAGATTGTGTACAATCTCTATACCTTGAGATGGATTGAAAGAAGGGGCAGCAAGGGAGTTGACCCAGTTCCAATCAGCACGATGCTTTCAGGAGGGAAAATGAAAAGTCAAAGGCGAGATTAATATCTTTCAAATGACTACTATTTACTCCACGTCCATATATTTCGAAAAATGCTTTTCATTAATGTGGGTAGAAGGGTGCAATGAAATCTTTCTAGTGAAAACTGAGGAATGAAGGTATAGGATGGTACAGAGAAGATTAATGCAGCCACACTAGTTTTTGCTGTGAACAGAAAATAATTTTTTGGAGTGCAAAGGCTCTTTTTATCTATTAAATAATGGATGGAGTGTTGCTTGCAGAATGTCAATGTAATGATTTTGCTTGCAGATGCAGGAGAAATTGTTTTCCACAAATGTATTCTCACGTGGCATTTGGTTTCTTGTTTATAGCATATATCTGCTTGCATGGAAATATCACCATTACACCACCAAATACTCGTGTAACATTCCCATTTGTCTGTCTTATGAAACGGTGTATTTGTATATTGTCAGGTGTTTTAAGTGGAAAGTATACACCTGAGAATCCTCCAACTGGTCCGCGAGGTCAAATTTACAACAAGGATTTCCTTACAAGAGTAACTTTTTACTTTAGATTCTATTTCCATTTTTATTATGGAAAGTTTTAAGTTTTTAAAGTTGTGTTCATCCTTAGTTTGTAACTGATTTGTTAATTCTCATACTCATGCGCAGGTCAAACCTCTTCTAGACCAACTCAAAACAATTGGAGAAAAATATGGCAAGACTTCAATACAGGTTCTGTATTTAAACACATCCGTTCAACTGTGTCAATTTCACTTAAAATAAATAATGAATATCACTAACATAGTTATGATACAGAAACTGAAACCAAAACAAGGTGAGAAATGAGTTTACGGAAGTTGTGTGTGTGTGTGTCTATATATATATATATAAAATGTATAACATGTAAAACACAAAATCATTAACAAAACTTCTGCACGTGTGCTAAATTTGGAGGTGAACCTTATGAAGCTATTTTTTTTTTAATGGTTAGTCACTCAACACTGCATTTCACATAATAGGACAGCTTATGATAATAAAGGAAAAATCAAAGAATAAACAAATATTATCTGAAGTTATAGATAAATCCTTTTCTTATTTGGAAAAATTTTACGTGTGTGAATCTTCACACATATTTGATTGTATTAGTCTGTAAAAACTAACAAAAATGGACATACAACCATCAAATGTTACTTCACACCCTTACTCTCTATATTTATCATTATCGCAGAGAGAATGGGCTGCAAACAGTTAACCTGTTTTTGGTGTTTTGTTGGGAGGCCAATTCTGAGTCCGGGTCTAATAACAATGATTAATGATATGAAGAGGTAGATTGGAGTTGGACTATTTAAATTACTAAAGTTGGATGTCATGCAGGTTGCACTCAACTGGCTAATGGCCCAGGGAAATGTTGTGCCCATTCCAGGAGCCAAAACAGCAGAGCAGGTTTTTCACATGCACTTATATTCTGAAACTTTGGTGTTTATAATTTTGTTCTTCGTAATACAAGAATGAAACAATTATGGATTTTGAAATATGGATGCCTTTTCAGGCACAAGAATTTGGTGGAGCTCTTGGGTGGAGCTTAACAGAAGAGGAAGTGAAGGAGCTTCGAGATGTTGCTTCAAAACTAAGACCAGTACAAGGTTTTCCCGTGGAGAGATTATAAGAATCTCTACTCTACAGATAAAAACATAAGCATTATTTTTTGCTCTTATACTTTATAAACGGAGGATGAGTTTTTTAGAGGTTAATGTAAGTTCTAGTCACAAACTCAATTATTGTCCTCTGCTTGTATACATAGATTTCAGGAAAATTATCTTTTCAACTGTCTTGTGCCACTGGGGTTTCTAATGACCTCCTGTCACCTTTCACTATTTGAGGGTTCTACTGCAGTTCATGCTTAATGGCCACAAGTCACAGTTACCCATAATGTGTTTACTTCAAAGACCAATGCTTATTATAAACCATACTCTAATATTACTTTTAGTGCTTTTGGATTTTAAGTTTTTAACTGTGTAATCTTTTTTGTATTAATGTTTTGCATCATACACAGTGAGCCATCATCAGGATGAGGAAAGAAAAGATGGATCACTGAGCGTGATCCGAGATGTTGATACAAAAACCCTTGTACAGTTAAATCCAAAAGCACTAAAAGCTATCTACATGGACTGTGGAAAACGAATGCATACTAGCATGCTCTAATATTGCAAAGCATGAAAAAAATGCATGGGCTGAATCTGAAATAATAAGGAGTGTGCAAGTTTTCTATTTAGCAATAGCATAATAGCATCTTGTAAATTCTATATTTTATCAAATTCCTTTTGATAGACATTAGGAAGGTCAACTATTTTCTCGTGTTTGGGTGAAAGAGGAAAAACCAAAAGAATGTAGGGAAAAACTAGCAACGTAACTGCACGAGTTATGAAAGGAATAAATCTAGCGATGATAATTGCACAGGGCATTTTTAATGAATAAATGTTCAAAATTTAGATTCACCAACTTTTTTTAAAATAGAAAAAATGTGGTTTAAAAAAATTAAATATATGCAATTAAAATTTACAACTATCATGCAATAATGGGTTTTGTTGAAATAGGCATGAAAAGCCTAAACTGATCTGGTGAAATCTGTCATTGGGTTGGAAGAAATTAATCTTCGAGTGGGGCAGGAAAAGCAAACTTAAGACCCATGGGAGTTGGAGTAGTAATCAATGATCAAAGGTCAACCCTTCTTCATTTACACCTGAGGTATGGCAGTTGATATGGACAACCAAGAAGAAGCTATGTCTCTATTAGGACTGGAAGTGGCAAAGGGATGGAATAAGAGCAAAACACAGATCGTAGGTGTCTCCAACTTGATTGTTGATGATCTTTTAAAAAGATCCTCCATATATTGGAAGATAAATAACATAACACAGGAAATTGTGTTGGAAGCCCAAGATGTGGATGTTGATTATTTCCATATCCAGGCAGTAGGAAGTAACATGGTGAACTTGGCTAGTTATTGGGGAGTCTCGCAAACTCTTGGAGAATCAAAGTACCTTCAAAGATGTATCTTGAAGATTTTTTTGGGGGGTAAAGATACCTGAGGTTAGGGATCATTGATCCCTCCCAAGAAAGGTTGGCGAAGTGCCAATATCTGGAGTGGTATTTAGTTTACAACATCAACTTAGCTTAAAAAGGAATAAAAACGAAACCAATAAGAAGCCATAAGGTGCTCAATCCGTCCTATGGAAAAATTGCCATGAAACTCCAACCCATTGAGGTTGCAAAATGCAAATGATGGTACTGCACCATTTGTGAGAATGCAGTCCTACAAGTCAAACTACAAAGGTGGTCATCCAACACTCAGGGTACATCTATTGGTCAACTCTCAAAGCCAAGAGATTAAGATCCCAAGGTACCTTAACAAGGCTCAATACAAAATTAATTGAAAAACATTTTCTCACAAAACTTTTCTCATGATAGTAGCATGGAACATCCCGTGCAACAGTAACACAAAACCAAGTTGTAGGAAGCACTGAGAACTAGTCAACTACAAAAATCTCACTCTACCTCTTGCAATATACCTCCACTCCTCTTAGATTGCTCTCCATTCCAGACATAAATAAAACTTTGTTTAACATGGTTCAGAAGTAAACTGCATAATATCAGAATTTCACTTACTCTTTTCATTCTCTTTCATAGAATACTGTAGCTCAATCTTTCTCAGGAAGACATCCACAAATAATATGAAATTATCTAGGCCAAAATCCATCCTTAAAGTGAAGCTTCTTATATAAAATGCTAATGGTAAAAGTAGAGCAAGCATGGGAGAAATCAGCATTTTAAATAAAAATAGCCTTCCCCTCCTTCCTAAATACAGGACAACTAAATCGGGTAAAAAAGATCAGTTCCTTCCATCAGAAGATCATTTATTCACATGCTGAAGTCCCTGCATATCAAACAGAGAATGCATCATGCATCTGCTCACTTTCTCATTTTCTGAATTATCATCATACAAAGGTGACCAACTCCGCTCAAGAATGTAAACTGAACTTGACCAAAGAAGTGCCAAAGTACTATCTTTAAAGTAGCTTCTCTTCTCACAAACCATCCACAATTATCATAAAGACAGGTAATATAAAATTTTAATATTACTATTATCATGAAGAGTCGGTAAACATATATCAAAATCATTAAAAATATTGTCATCCTTTTGACAGAAAATCAACATCTAAAAGTTTCTGCCATCTAAAATATCATATTGACTCAAGGTCCATCATATATTTCTAACATTAGTCAACATTGATATGCAAAGAACATTGCCTTCATCATCCTTAGAGTAATTCACAAATATTGTGCAATGTCCCTTTTTTCGGAGTGATCACTTAGTGGAGTTGGCTAGCCTATTCAGATTCCCATAGGCTAAGCTGGGGGACTCGGGGAGTGTCCCACATGGCGAATTCTAACACTTGGCTAATTTTGTAGGGCAATTCGAGTTTGGGAGATGATTTGACATATTTTTGTGGTGATTTTGATATAATCACCGTTGATGAAATAAATTGCCCTAATGGAGAGCGACCCACTTGGAGAGTCGAAGATGAAGAAAATAAGGGAAATTGGATAAGGCCTTGAAAGAAAATTAAGAATAATTTATATTATTTTCTCTAATGATGGGTGACTTGATCTGAGGGCAAATTCATGTGCCTAGTGGTTCGCCTTGGAGAAAGGAAAGAAGGAAAAATAATAAAATAAAACAATGATGATATGGGCGCTCATGAGGAGGCCGACATCAAGGAAAATGGGAAAAAAATTTCAAATCTTTAATTTGTAATTTTGGGTGCCTAACTTGCTTGTTAGTGGTCAGCCACCTTGGAGAGAAGAAAATAATAAAAATAGAAGGAAGTCATGCCTAGGTCGGCCGGCTAGAAAAGAAGGTGAAATCATGTATAAATAGAAGATCAATTGTGGTCATTTCATCATCTCGTATCGTTCATCTTTTATGGAGTTTTACATTTTGGTTGCAATGAAAGTTGGGCTTTGAATCCAAGTACGAAAACCCTTGCAATTCTAGGTGATTTGGATGAAAACCTAGCTCATCTTGTGGAGATTTCGTGACGGGAGCCTAATTGCACTTCATTGGTGATTCATGGAGGAGAAGAACAGCAATTTCATAATCAGATTTGTAGATCAGAGTTGGAGCAGCAGATATGTGGCCTTGTGCATCATTTGACCTAGGGTTTAACCCTAGTTTAGAGCGCCACATTTGGGAGAAGGGCGATTTGTCTTGGAGGGCGAATTTGGGAGTTTTGAGCAACTTTTCTTTGATCCATATTAGTATTGGAGCAGGTCTGATTTGCCATTTTGGAGCTGCATATTTGGTGTTTTTGTATTCATTTGCATTAGGGTTTCAAGCCCTAAACTTGATGCCACATCCTTGGAGGGCAATTTCACCATTTGTGTTCATTTTGCCAAGATTTGGTATGTATAAACCCTAGGGTTTAATCTGATTGGAACATCAGAGTTTTCTGGGCATGTTTGTCATGTTTTTGCCTATGCTTTGATGTACTTCAGACTTCTACATTTTTTATTATAACATTAGAGTTGTACTCAGATTTCCGGACTTGTGTGCATTTATTACTCCTAAATTGTGTAATTCATCTCTGATATTGAGCGAATCATTTGGGCATAATATTTGGTGTGTTGCTATTCTATATTGGTTGTTACAAGTACTTTATCAAGTCTAAAAATTAAAATCAGAAATTTTGAAATTATGGTTTTGAGCATAATTCAAACAATAAATAAAATTAGGGCAGAAATCAAAATTCAAAAAACTTGAATTTTAGGGCAGATCCCCATTTGGGATATTGCAGTGATATCAGAGCTTTGATCTTACCAACCTGGAGGTTTCTATTTTGGTCTATTGTTTTGGTGAACATCTAATGTTGGCATATGAATCTTGAAGGTCGAAACATCCTCACATGCATCAGAAGGCAGCGGGTTGTTGATACAGGTCTTGTAGAAGAAGTTAAAATGGGTGACAGAGGTGATTAAGAACCTAGCATGAGGGATATCCTTCGTGATCTTGCTAGAGGTCAACAAAAATCTGGTACAAATGATGGCTCAACTTATGCGGAATAATGGAGGCAACGATGAAGGCAATGGAGGTAACCCTAGCAATAAACACAACGACAACAATCATGCTAGCAATTCTAGAAACAATGGAGGCACTCCTATTTCTACATCTCATGCATTCGTGGATAGACCTCTTATGCCTACATTTTTGGATCAGCAAAGGGCTACAGAGAATGAACCGCAAGCTAGAGTAGAGACATTTGATGAGTATAGAAGAGAGTGGTTAGCATTGAGCGAAGAATGTCGGGAAGCATTGCCATGGAATGATTTCTGCACCATCAAGTACAAGAACTGAGATAGGAATAGAGGTGAAAGAGGCTACACCAATCATGAATTGCAAAAGAAATTGGGTAAGGTCAACATCACACCTTTTGATGGTTTGGAAAGATCACGAAGTGAGTATGGATTCAAAGGTTGGATAATTACTTCACTTTGAGCCCTATGTTTGAGAGAGATGCTATACAGTTTGCTACACTTCACTTGGAGGGAGATGCTCCAGATTGGTGGTATAAGGGTATGGTGACTCAAGGTCATAACCTTGTCACTACGTATGTGGATTTCTGACAGAGGTTGATTGATAGATTTAACGAGTCAAATCCGGAGCAATTCTTCAAGGAGTTAGCACAACTCAAACAGAAGGAGTCCTTGAATGCATACATTTCAGAGTTCCAGAAGCTTGCCGTGTTGGTGCCTAATGTCTCGGAGACAAGGTTGACATATCTTTTCATTGAGGGACTTGAGGAGCCAATTCATGGATGGGTGAAGGCCGTAGATCCACCATCATTGAGGGAAGCCATCAAGAGAGCTAGAGGTATGAAGTTTTCAGCACCATCTAAGCCTAAGTTTCAGAATAATCCATTCATTTCATCCAAGAAGGATCCAAAGAAGATTTTTCAAAAGGATGGACCGAAGAAGCCCACACTTGATCTAGAGGTGAGGAATGAGCTAAGGAGAAAGAAGCTTTGCTTCTCGTGCAAGGAGCCATGGGAGCCCGGTCATAGATGCCTGGGAAAGGCAAGGCATACTACATGATGTTGATGAGGAGATCCCAAACACTAGCTCAAAAGATGATAAGGAGGAGCAACACGTGGAGCAAGATGACATGGCACAAGGTACTCCTTTCAGGTGTTCCTAAGCATTATCCTTTTAGGGTAAGAGGTATGGTGAAAGGACAAAGAGTATCTTGTTTGGTTGATAGTGGAGCAACACATAATTTCATTGATGAGGGTTTCATAGTCAAGAAAGGACTACAAGTAGAGGAGTTTCCTGGATTCAGTGTCTTGTTGGCAGATGGATTCAAGATGAGTTGCACAAGGAAGATCTCCCAGTTGAGCATTCAATTGGACAACTATACATTTGAGGATGAGTTCTATGTGGTTGGCATTGGAGAGACCGAAGTTGTATTAGGAATCCAATGGCTAAAATCTCTTGGGAAATACATTCAAGACTTCAACAAAATGGAGCTTGAATTCACATCCGATGGCAAGCAAATCATTTTGAAAGCAATAAACAATGGTACACCTATGAGCATGATAGCCAAAAGGATGGAGGTTCGGTACAAGCTAGAGGCATGTGATTTTCAATTGGAGACACCTTTTGGAGCAACACTTGATGAAGAACCTTCAACCAAGGAAGAGGAGGTGTTTGAGGTGCTTGAGGACACCACACAAAGGTATGTTAGTTCCATTGCCAGGTTTGTAATGCCCCAAGCTTACGCTCAAGACATTAACAGACAAAGATCAGATGAACAATTTTTTTGCAATACAAAAGTGGCATGAAGCAAGCCACACAACACTTCTACGTGCTCAAGGTGTCATAACAAGTAATGACATTTGGCACACACACCGTGCTACACAATGCAAGGTGACACAAGTGCAAGACTTAAAAATACATTGGGACAAAACACCATGGTTGGCACAAAAAATGAGATGAGGAGAGTCAGGATTTCCAAGGTCATTGAAAAACCCTACACAATCCTGCTAGACCACCCATCTGATATCTCAAAGTTATGGGAAGCACAAAGTCAAAATTGCTGAAAGTTCAAACTTCAAAGGACTTGCAAAAGTTTGGATTTCCCCTTTGGCCTTACAATTTGACTTTGTAGAGCCATTTGTGTTTCTTTATGGAGTTCCAACTAGCACCTAACACTACCTCAAACTTCAACATTGGGCTGCAATTCATAACCTGCAACACCCGCTTGGGTTTCAACCTTTGGGTTGCAATTCCACTTTACACCCACTCGGACTTTGGCTTTTAGGAAACAATTGCAGTTTACACTCCTACAAAGTGTAAAGAAATTCTTATTCCCGGGCTCAAATCAACTTCAAACTTCAGAAACCATTTGTAGTTTGTACATATGCAAAATGCAAAGGGACCCCGAACCTCGGACCTCTAGTGACCTCGGACTTCAGAAACCAATTGCAACTTCCGATATATAATGTGCAATGACTCTTCGAACTCTGAACTTCTTACACTTGGGGGTTCGGAAGCTAATTGCAACATGTAGTTCAAACTGGTAAACTCGGTTTGCATGCATTTCAGATTGTGTTTTTAGTTTGCAAACATAGAGTGCATATAGCAACTAAGGTAAGGAAAACATCAAGTTTCAATTTCTCACTTAACGAGGCATAACTTCCTTGATTTTTGTGCTTTTTGAAATGGTTTAGGTCAAATGTTCAAGGGTCGTGGGCTTTAACTTGACCACACGAGGACCTCCCGAAAGGCATGGCTCCTAAGGGACAAGATAAAAGGTAACTCTTGCTCCCAAAACATAAGGGAAACTATTTGAAAGAACAAACATTTACAACCATAGAAAAATATGACAAAGGCATGGCAAAATGCTATGCACATTCGACACGAACGTCAACATATGCCAAAAGCAAAGATAGGATCATTGCCAACTATATGGCCGAAATGCAATCCAACATTAAGGAATCCATAAACATAATTATAACGTTATATAATTCAATCCAAACATGTCAATATATTATGATTTCAACATTACATACATGCTAACACCCTTACAAGAAGAGGTGTGAAAATATTCAAAACAAAATCAATTAAATAGTATAATTAAAAGGTCTCATTTCAAACATGGATGAAACGTAACCCACATAAAAGAATGCATCAAAGCATAACCATAATCTTATTACAATGATCTCAAGGACCCCATTTACAATGATTACAAGATTACAACAAAAGAGGTACAAATGCATAATATACTAAGAAGTCTAGCATGCCCTTTAATGAGCATCCTCCAAGATCACCTATCCCTTAATGATGGTTTAGCGCTACGCAACCATGTGATACCCTCAGGTCCACCCCACTATCTTAGGAGATAGGCGGCTTGGGTACAAACACACTCACACAATACAAGGAGATAGGCAACACACACCGATCAAATGCATACATTACATATGACAACTCACACCAAATCAAAGCATATAAGATAATATGTGGCACACATACTAATCAATGCATACATAAATAATCACAAATTATGTTGTATAAAAAATTCGACTAAAGGAAAGGATGAGGATCCTAGAGATAAGACGAGGAGTGTTATCATAGTAGCACAACGGCTCTGTGGGGAATTTATGACAGTCACCAACTCCTAGAGTTGTGACATGCCTTTCACAACTAAGATTGAACCTTTGTGAGCATTCAAATCATAGCACATAATTTTTTTGATTAATCATGTTTTATTTACCCAATATGTGTTACATTATCACTTAATTAAAACTCCACCGCTTTCTTCAGAAGACCACTTTGTATTGCAGCAAATGGTGAGAGCCATTCCTTTCTTACTCTATACCTCAATCCTAAAAGTCTAATGCCACTCCTTTCTTACTCTATACCTCAATCCTAAAAGTCTAATGCTCCAAATTTACAATTTGGGCATGACACGAAAATCAATGCAACAAATTATGACAAATTGCCAAAAAATGCAGAATTCTAAAACATTTAGAAACACATCTTCCCGTAGAATAAAACTTTTATATAAGGTCTAAAATGCAAATTTCATTTATTTTCCATACACCAAAACCATAAAATATCTCAAATTCTTCATTAATGGAGTTGGGATGTAACCTTAAATTTCTAACTTTTGAATTAAAATAAATGTCTAAATTTCAAGAGTACCCTTTTGCTTCAAAAATACACAACGATATTATATTGCAATCATTTTTTTCAAATCTTAAGAAACACGAGTTTTAGAAAATTTTGCCATAACATGGCCTCAAAATGCATAATTTCAAAAAATTAAAAAAATGCAAATTAAAATCTACAAATCTGAAACCTAGATCATTCCTATAGCATGATGCCATATGCCTCCACCGAATGTGGGCATAGCATAAAGGAAGAGATTTCATTTTACAAGCAAATTTAAACAAGAAGATTACCTCTTCTCAAACTTGCAACAATGGAAAAAACCTCCACTTGAGCAAGCACACACAAGCAAACATTCCTTCAACTTACAAGCAATCCCAAAGCCATTCCTTGAAACAATCCCCATTCATTCATTTCCATCCCCCAGACAATCCACAAAAAAATATTTTGAAATGAGGAAGAGAAAAGGTTTTGAGCAAGCAAAACACCAAAAAGAACAAGTGAATGAAATAATCCTTCCTTTTCCTTTTTGATAATTGCCTAAACCCCTTTTGCCTTTTTTTATCTCTTTCACACTTGAAGGTTATTTCAAAAATGCCTTTTTGAAAGAAAGAGATATTTTAAATAAAAACATTTGCATTTTCATGTTTTTAAACACTTGCAATTTAATTTTACACAATATTTAAATAAAGCTAATGCATTCAAATAGCTTAATAATTAATATTCCTCGATAACATTTCAATTATACTATAATTCTATTTTCCTTATGCAAATTATTTTACTTCCAAAAGAGTAATTAATTTTTCTTTAATTTTCTTTTCACCTAAGATAATAAAATAGCATGGGCCTTTTTCCACTAAGGCATAATTATTTTTTTCGATGCAAGCATTAAATATTCTACAAACACGAAAAAACACACATTTTGAAATAAATTTAAATGTAATGCAAAATATAAAATAAACACACGTAAAAGATTCATACACACTTTACGGGACACTTTACGGGTTTCCACAACATGCGGACTCTAGAATTGCCACCAATTCAGATCCAAGTTTTCGTAGGGATTCACAAGGCTCATCTCACACTCAAACTAAGTAGGACAGAGGTTGACACATGTTTTACCCAAAGACGAACATCTCCAATATAACCACAATTGGGGAATAACCCTATACCTGCACACTTAAGTCAATTTGTGGATGAGAAAATGACTGAAGGTAAATCATGGAAGATAATACAATATAACTCAATACCTTCACCTTAAATCAGCGCTTCACACTTGATAGAATGGAGTAGAGTGCACCCTAGCTCTACTACTTTGTTCTTTTGATATATAATGCATGTGGACAACTCACAAAACCAACATAACCTAGGTATGGCAACGACAATAATGAAGACAAATGATAATAATAATGATATGGAATTCGACAACATGTAGTTGCATATGACTCGTGTTGTTATAATGATTTGAGAAACTCAATTTATAAGGTGTTGAGTGATAGGATGGATGGCTAGGATTAAGAGATGAAATGGATGGCTAAGATTAAATGAGAGGATTATAGGACATGGATAAGGATTTCTAGAGCAATCTTTTATGTGAATGGTTGAGATTAAAAGATGTACTATGATAATGGATGGTTGAGATGAAAAGTTAATTTATTTTTTTGGATCAATCATTTGATAATTGTGGCAAGTGATATGGATGAAGACATGTGAGAGGGTAAATTAATTAAATAATAAAATTAATTTATGGAGGGGAAGTTGTTAGAAAACGATAAATTAATTAATAAATAGAATTTATTAACTAATTTAAGAGGAAATGGTAAATTAAATAAATAAAATTTATTTATTTCATATGAGAAAATGGATTACTGATAGAGCGATAAATTAATTAAACAATAAAATTATTTAATTAATTTAAAAGACATGTTAGGATGAAAGGTGGTGTTAAGACTATGTCGAAAATGATGGTGAACACATGGTCATTTTTAGGTGTCTACATTTTGCCCCTCTTTGATATGGCATCCTGTCAAAGTGATGTGTCAAAGAATAAAAAATATGCCCCAGTTGATGGTGGAAAAGGGAATAATGGATGATGGATGCCCCTCGAGAGTTTAGTCGAAAATTAAAAAAATTCAGCTAAAATCTCAAAGGAAGGGTGGAGGAGTGAAAACGGGCTACAAGGATGGCAAAAGGTGAATGGAATGAAGAAGAAGCGAAAATGGAGGTTTGGGGGTGAAAAGGGGAGGCCAAGGGTGAAAATTAGGGTATAGGAGGCCTACAAATAGTGACAGGGGGGGCCCATCTTTCTTCATTTGCACTCACAAGCTTTAGAAGAAAAACAGAGAAGAAGAGCAAAAGTAATGGTGAACGTAGTGGCTATCCCTTGACATAAGCATCGCGACGAGAGAGTTAGGAGCTTCTAGAGACTTGCAGAAGCTGGTAGACCGATATGTGACTAAACCTAGGGTCTTTTGGGTAGGTTAGGGGGTGGGTTGTGTCATAAATGCTAGGCAAAAGGTGAAAAAAGTGCGAGCACAACTTTATGAAAGCACGCCTATGTCGTCAGGTGGCACACTTGTGTGGTAAAGCAGCATGCCTATGCAAAATTCGTGCTCATGTGAAGGAAAGCACGCTCACACAGTCATGTTTAGCCCTTATGTGGGAATGCGACGTGCCTGCATTGAGCGGTGTGCCTTTTTGTAAAAGAGCGCCTAGGTAGGGAAACGACGTGCCTTTGCATAAAAAGGCACCTATGCAAAAAAATAGCGTACCTTTACGTAAAGGGTGCTTGTGCAGAAAAACATAGTGCTTTTGTAGTTAAGCAAAATGGGTTGGGATTTTGACTTAGAAAAAAGGTCTGACTTGGTGATTGGGATGGATGTAGGAGCGATCATTGATTATTCAGTCGTGGCTGAGGCAACCTAGGATGATGAGGCTGTTGTCGACATTCTCCGAGGAGATGGAGTTCCTGTCAGCTATTGGGATGTATCATGTAGGGTATATGCTAGAGATTAGAGCACACACAGTGATGATGATGGCATTGATTGGGTGATGGCATAGCGAGAGGAGTGCCTTCCTCCTCCCTACTGGCAAGATGACTGTGACATTAGAGGATGTGTGGAGGATTCTACGAATCATGATTCATGGATCCTTGGTACGATATGACTTGGATACTGGGGAGGTTGACTTGGAGAGAGTATTCATGACTAATCTACCATTAGATGGGACACAATTGGACTTATCTCAGATTGAGGATGATGCTTCGATGCCACTATTCCTAGCTGGATTGATCCTATATGCATTAGTGCCTAGGAGACAGGCTAGATATTTCTCTATTGGATGGGGAGATGTGTTGGAGCACATGATGGAGGGTGAGGTGTTCGCATGGGGTCCCTGCATTCTCACACACCTTTATTGGGATTTACACAGTTGCGTATATAGTAGGAGTCAATATATTGGATGTGGAGTAACATTGCTTCACATATGGGCATGGGAGCACATTATTGTCATGAGGCCATTGTGTGACCCGGTGAGGGGTGAGGGCGATCCCTACTTCATCTATTATGCAGGCATTTTATACTATCGGTGGATGGGGGATATGGACTATTGGAGGAGAGTCTTCGATGAGCTAGACTCAATGACATGGAGGTTGTGGCAAGAGTGTGAGGCCTGGGAGGGTGATGACTACCACCTAGATCATATGTACAGAAGACCATATATATTGGGGCAGACACGTTTGATCATGGAGAGATACATGTCAGGGTGCATGTTGTGGCAATTTGGAGAGAGATAGACAACGTCGATACATGAGGCTATATTTCTCAGGATCACGAGGGATGTAGGTCCATGGGGAGTTGCTCTTGATCTGGCTATTCTGTTGGTAGAGTTTCAGGCACTGATACTTGTGTAATGGGTACTAGCAAGGGCAGACATGGAGGATGCAAGGACAACCCTTGATTATGACGCAAGTCATGGACCACACATAGGCATGTATGTCTCACAACACTAGGTGGTCAGGCAAGACAGGTCGTAGCACCTCCATTTCAAAGATGGGTGAGGCATCAAATTTAGGGAGGTGATGGAGGACATGCACCAGTGGTGGATGCACCAAAGGCAGCTAGAGATGAGAAGGAGGACATAGAGGCTTTACGAGCATCACGTGATACCCTACAAATGGAGGTAGAGGATGTACATGGTCTCTTGGCAGGGATGACTACAGAGCGGGATAACTTATAGCTAGAGGTGGAGCGAGCGCAGGGGCTCCATGCTCAGGTGGTGGTGGAGAGGGATAGTGCATTGTTATAGATCCAGGCACTATAGGCCCTGGGATAGGGACAAGAGGAGACGGGGATAGATTGCTTTAGCAGGTTATGGCTGAGAGGAATGCTATGAGGGTGGAAAGAGATGAAGCGGCAACATAGAGAACAAGCACAAATGCTCGAGCTACACGACTCCAGCAGGAGCGTGGCTTGGCACAATAGATGCTAGCAGGATAGGGTATGGGATAGATGTGGGTAGATATGATGAGAGTATAGGGAGACCTAACTCTAGCTACTCAAAGGGCAGAGTACTACCGCACCCTATACCACAGTGCAGTGCATGTAGCATAGAGAGCTCTTAGCTTTAGCACTCAAAGCCGATCAAGGTCCTTGAGATCAACGATGAGGTCACATTCATCTATCACAAGGCCACCTGGAGATCAGGGTACACATGATCCACCACCGACATGACAGGTAGCAGGGACACAATAACCACCTCCACCTTTGACAACAGGATCACAGCCTGCGCTATCGGCACAGTCAAAGGGCAGTAGCATATATATATATGAGATGACACATGTTTTTGGTGGCATTTATGATGAGGCTAGGGTTCATTTATGATGACATGATTGTATTATTTTATTATTAATGATGCTATGGTATATGCATATGGATTATGGTTATTTGTACATAGGATTGTATGGATTATGTTGATTATGGATATGATTATGTAATGCGGTTGTCATGCATATAATGTTATAATGACTATGTGATGTATATATCGATAAATGATTAGAAATGTAATGGTTTATGTCTATGGATATGAAATGTATTGAATATGACGACTTGCCAATTTTGATGTGTATTTGTTTATTTTATGATGATGAATATACACATGGTTATGGATGTAATGAAATGGATTTATTATGATGATGTAGATGTACATGCAAATGATATGATTATGGATAGTGATAATGATTATATGGATATGGTTATGGAATAATTATGGGTTATGGCTAATGATAATATGATTATGCAAATGAAATGATTATGGATTATGGTTAACATTCATTTGTGATTGATAGGATGATGGAGCGACATGAACATGGACTACATTGTTTTTATTTTTGGTTTGGTCATGATACTAAGTAGAATGTAGATTATCTATCTAAGAGAAGAATGAAATGTTAGGATGGACGTTAGGATAAAGGTTAGGAGTGTGATGAATAGATGAACATGGATTGATATGGATACAATAGGTGATAGATGAGTGAAAAAGAATGCTCTAGAATAGGATGGAAAATGGATGGGTTATGGATGTAGGTAATGGATAAAAAGGGGGTATGGTTATGCTGGTATAATGTGGAGAGCAATCCTAAGTTTTAATATAGCAAGAGGATATTATGCACCAAGGTATAAGGAACCAGGGTGACTTTGTATCCTTTTTATGGACTTGAGGCTGCAAACAAAAAGGGTGTCCTTATACATGCCCAATGTAATACAACCTTGTCTAGACGTGTGAAGAATGAAACTTAGAGCATTAAAGTCCAAGTGCACAAAAGGTATGAATTGACCTTAGATGCAAAAGACGTATGATATGCAAAAAGCTATTCCATCACACATAAGATATAAATATTAGCTGGAGTAATAAGAACATCCAACAAACACACAAAAATGCTATGCTCCATTCCCTGGGTCGTAACACACCAAGATAAAAATCAGAACAAAAGACCAAATGACGACACAAGTCACACAGTTCTATTATATCTCTTGACAAAGATTTGGATGATGTTTGGATAGGTGCATATTACTGGAATGATATATCCCTAGATTACGCTTGATGATGATGTGTGATATCGAAAGATGTGACAACGGATAATGTGATTGGTTATTGTTTTAAAATGTGGACTAATGCTTGTGATTTTTGTTAAGGCACAAAGTATTGCATGATTGTGGTTTTGTTTTGGATGTCAAGTGTTTTATTATGGAATAGGTGAAATGACAACGTGGCATTTATTATGGATATGATGTGGAAATTCTTTATTATGGGATGCATGAGACTTAAGCTGAAGACTTACTCTCCAATAATATGTGACAAAAATAATCACCCAATTCACTGTGTTTCGGTGGAGATCTATACTCTACGTGAGAAGGATGTTGAATAAGATTGTAGAATTCGGCTTTACACCCACCAATCACATCTGCTGGAAGGTTCTTTAAAGATTTATCAACAAACTAATTTTGGACATATCCTGCAATCATGGCATGATTAAAAATAACAAGTGTGCCTTTCTATGCTTACACGATTTGACATACATACCTGCTAGGGTATTTTTAAACTATCATATCTCACATAAATTCTTTTTTCGACATACTTTGATAGATATTTATATCATATTTTGGAGCAGGTAGGGAAGGCGCCTATTTGTGGCTTCATATCCGCATATAAGGGCATGTCCCCATGCTGCTACTTAGCTTATTTTGGCTAGCAGCCACTGCTCAATTTTTTTAGGAGATATTTGTGGCGCTGGTGACCCCATGAATATTTTTTTTCTTCTTAAGCAGTTATCTTAATTTTTAGTTTTTATTATATTAAAATATAAAAATAAGTTATTTTAATTATCTTAATTCAGAAGAAAATTTAAAAAAAAGGGGGAGAGAAGGAAATATATGCAACCACATGGCATATTTTTCATTATGCAATCACTGCGTATTCCCAGCGCCCCTTTTTTCTACACCTTATTTGCAATTCCTAAGCAGTAGCTGCTCCACGAAAATAGGGAAAGATTCTATATTATCTTTTTCCCATAATTTAAATTTCCATGGGACCACTCGAACGGCTTAAATTTGCTTAAATTTAAGCAGAAAAATCGCTGAAGCAGCAACATGGGGATATACTCGTTTTATCCACGCTTTGATAAATATCCATTACTTGTAATAAAGCTCACGTTGGCTGGTAGGGAATACAATTTAGGTTTCCGCCTTCCCATTACATTTGTTTATAAACTTTAAAACTTCTCAAACCATCCATTCTCGTGTATATACAGCAATCACTACATTCCATGGAATGATATTTGAGGTGCTTCAAAATATTTTATTTGCTTTGTCAATGCTTCCACATTGGCGTAAACAGAAGAAGTCAGCACAGACACGCCTGCCAAATGCATTTGTTTGAAGGTTTTTAAAACTTTTGAAGTGAATCCATTTTGTGCAAATGTTGCAATCATTGCCTTCCATGAGATGAGAAATCTTCAAAGCAATCTGTCAAGCTGCTCATGCGCCATGTCTATGCTTCCAAGTTTTATCAACCTGAGCATTAAAATCCATTTTCAATTATGTATTAATGGAAGTCTGGACATTGACCTAGAACTCTTAGTTTTGGCACATGCTTTCACACTTTTCATTCATGTCTACCGACATATTTCTAAGCATATACATATGATGAAGAACCCTTTTTGGCTATGTTTCGATGGATTCGCCATATGTTGTTTCAAAACTTCCATTGATGTGCAGGCAAGAAGACTTCGGCAATCGGCCAGGGTGAGGGTTTGCAAACCCTAAAATCTGTCGATAGAATATGAAGTGCAAAGTTCGCGAATCTTTAATTTTATCGATAAAGCATCAGTGAAATATTAAGTTCACCAAGTTTTAATTTTGCCGATATCTTAGATTTGCCGATGAAGAAAGCATCGACAAAATATAAGGTTCACAAACCTTATAAAACCCCAATATCGCTCATAACTGAAGTTCGTGAACTTTTAAAATTGTTGATCAGCAAATTTACTAGTTAGGGAACTTTAAAACCCCTTGTTAAAAGAGTAGCTCGACAAAATAAATGATTAGCAAAATTTGATTTTTGCCGATAGAATAAATATGTTTACTTCATATAAGAATTTATTCACTTTTAATAAAGTGAATCATGAGTTTTCCAAGTTACCGAACTTCAAAAATTACCGATAAGGAATCCTTTTAATTTTTATAAAAAGTCCCTTGAAGATGCTGATAAAGCTTGAATCGACGAACCATAATACTTCCTAAATTTTTCACCCCGAGGATAAATAAAAGTTACTTGTGTATAAAACTCCCATAAATGATGTATCTTTTTTATTTCCAAACTTTAGGATATTTATGCTTCATCATTTAAAAATCAAATGCCGAATACGAGAAAAATGAACAAATTTAATTTCCCTTGGCTGGAGCAATATTTTCACTTGGAAGTTGGCCACTTCATGCTAAATGATTTTGACCCCTCTGCAAGCTTGTTCCTCCTCACTCCTTGTGAAAATCCAAATTTAATATTTTCTGTAAATGGCCTAGCTCGAACAAGAAATTTTAAATTATTGAAATTGGAAATGATTTTGCCTTGAAGACCCAACCACATTTGGGTGAAATAGAGTCAAGAAGATTTCCATAAGACGGTTTTACTCCAGCCTACACGGTTCTTCATATTTCATTGTTTCCATGAAATCCCTCGATCTATGAAACTGCCTTGTTGATATCCATAAAGTGATGAGTTAACTTTCACCTAAACATTTTTAAACCAATGCACTACATGTCTTAGGAAAAATTCTATTACCTCACTAGAGTGTAATCAGGTAAATCAATCTTCAGGGGAATGGCTATGACAACCAGGTGTGAGAAGACATGTGACATTAACCTTTGGTGACTGTGAAAGAGAATCAACAAGTTGATTTTGACAAGACGCTTAGTATTGATTAGGCATTCATAAGCAAGGAGATTGACTTGAAAGTGGTGTTAGAACAGATGGACTCAATGTGTGATACTTGCAAGCAACTGACGACGAGTGAAAATTTCAATTTTTTTTTAATTTCAAGAATGAGGCCAACAGCTGGTTCTGATTGGGGACAAGGACTACAAAGGAGGCAACAAGGTACCTAGAATCTCTGGCAAAGATCAGTGTCTTGTCCATTGGGCTATAGAGTCTGAATACAATTTAACATGACAAGGAACCAAAGAAACCAAAGGGAAAACATAACAGAACACACAAAAAGTGAAGGAGAACCAAACACTAGACACAAAAAAAACTCTTACCTAACATATATACATGGCAGGGCAACCCCACCTCAAGTTGACTTAGGATAATCATGCAAAGCCATTAATTGGTTCCGAGAAGTAGATGTCCTTGCAGAAAAGGGATGTACATCCATGTAGCACTTGCATGTTCAGCAAGTCGTTAATACTCAAATATATAGGGCAAGAAAGTTGTTTGAATAATGTTCCAAATAACCATTCCTCATTATAGATCTTTGATTCCTCTAGAATTATATCAGCATTGCTCGAAATGGTGTTGGTTAGGTCTTCCAGCATCTGCCTGAATACCCTCATGTTCACTAGTACAGAAACAACAATATATGATTAAAAAAACTACTAAACACTGCTTATAAATGACTAAACATGGTTACGTGACCATTAGTAGTTTATTCTCAGTCATTTATTGCACGATCGAATTGATGACTAAACCATTTTTATTCATTTATTGGTTGTTTTGATTGATCAGTTTGGTAGTATATTTAGTTGTTAATTTAGTCATTGATTGTTGTAAACTGGTCACTTATTTAGTCACTTTTTATTCACTGATATATTTAGTCATTAGTTTAGTCATTGATTGTTGTTAACTGGTCATTTATTTAGTCATTTTTATTCACTGATTTCCTTCCATTGGTAGTTTATTTAGTCATTAATTTTAATCATCATTTTGATCAATTTGGTAGTTTATTTAATTGTTTTGTTCACTAATTTCTGTCAATTGGTAGTATATTGATACATTGTTTATTAAACATCATATCACTAGTTGCAAAGAGAAACACAAGTCTTGAAAAAGGAATATTGTTGTCTTTATTAATTTGAAAAGAGTTGATGTTACATAAAATCTCTTGAAAAAGAGTTACAAGGCAACTATTGATGTTGCAAAAGAAGCAAGAACTAAAGAATAAGAGTCCTCTGAGAAGACCTTAAATAGAGAAGCCTTCAAACATAAAACTTTCCATGAAGAGAAGGTTGCAATTCCTTGTAATCTGCTGCAAACACCTTGTAATCTTTGCAACATATCATAACAAGTCCATATTCTACCTTCTGCAATTCACAGTCAAAACTACTTCCATCAAAACCCTATGTCACCATGGTTTAAACCTCAATGAAGCCTTAATTGCAATCTTGACTATGCAGGGTTTGGATTTCACTGCCTTTCTATTTGCTGTCATCTTTATACATTACAAACTTTACCTTGAAAGTGTTTGAAACCTCCAATGTATACCTTAGTTCAAAAATCCCATAATGAGACTAATACACAGCAAGAAGTCACTGTCTCAAAACCTTTAAGATTGAATACTATCAAGTGAAACAAGGAACACACTGGGCACATCCAACATTCCTCTCAAGGTCTAATAAAATAGATGAAAAGTCAAGAAACAAAACACAATTACTAAGAATATATTGTGCATTTGAGACTGGACTGCCACCTATGCAAAAATTGCACTTGAGACTGTCCTCCTTGATCACTATCTTTACAACCCTGTTTCTTCTGTGCTCTTTATTGTCATTGATAATTAGCTTCTACATCTCCCTCTCAGTTCTTTTAAGTGTATATTCATAGCCAGCAATTACATTCTCTTAGCATAGTCACTTTAAACTGTTGTCACTTGTTAAAATGAATACTCTTGAATAGGATTGCTCTTCTTTGTAAACTATCCCATGAAATGAAGCTACATTCAATGTAAGAGCATTGTATTTTATCCATACTATCCCTCAAGATGCAAAATCCATTGTTATTACAGGGATGTCCTAAATCTACCCCAGCTCACTATCCTCTTTGGCAGTGTATTCATTGCCCTTTTCACTGTGTTGCGCTTTCAACAGGGAGCTTGACACCATATTTCTTGCATTTAATACCTCTGCCTCCCTATGCATAAGATCATGTTTGCAGTGTGTTTCACAGTAACCACTGTGACTGCCTATTCATCCATGTATTCTGCTATCTCCAAGTCTTTGCACATAGAAGTGCCTAAATGCATTGTCACGGTTTCCTCTTTTTGTATACTGTCACTCTTTGAAAACACCATCTTATATTCATATGCACTCTAATATTGAAGCATACACAAAAGACAAAACCTTTAGCTTCTACTCCATACAAATATTAAATGCTTCATATTCAAATGAGCCAAAATACTGAAACATCCACTTGTTAACTCAAGGACCACTGGCACACCAAAAGTTCTAATAAGCAGTGTATAGGTTATCCATCAAGTGACTAAGCCACTATTTTAAAACCTTGTCCACGTCTGCATAAAAAACTTGTACCATCTAATAACAAATAACACTTGCCATGCATTCATTAAAGGTGCCTCACTGTCATGATCTAGATAAAAACACAAACCCATAAAAGGCATCATAACACTTTTACACACACAAAGCATGTGTCTTTGTCCATTTAACACAAAAAACTGCCACATAAGGCTGAGATCAAAAGTCTGAACCATGCAAGATTGAACTATGATTTTCCATGGATTTGACTGTCTTTTTCAATCATGCACCTGATATCCTTGTTCATAGACTTGCAGACTACCACTTGACATGCCTTCCAACAACCTCAATGACCATCTTGTTACAAGGTTTTGAATAAGGACTGAAACTATCCTCAACATCAACCATAAACTATCTGCTAGTGCTATGTACAACCAATCACTTGATTCACCAAGACAAATCCATGAAACCAAGTTACCAAAGCATTATACCTTCAACAGAAAATTAGAACTGCTCCTATTTATGCACTCAAAATGATGAAATTCTTCCTCCAAGCATAAGGGCACACTTGAACTTGTGTTTGGCATTGTTAACTCTATTTGACCATCTCTTGACAAGCTACTAACTGCCTCTCAAACAGTATGCTTGACAATGTCTATCTATGGTTGCATTTGCTACAATTAATGATTGTGTAAAAATAGTGCTTCTGCCCTTTGGAATTTTATGTCAGAATATATGGTTATTTGAATCATGATTCATCATCATATAGGTGACTATCATTTGGAGACAATATGCACTGGTCACTAGATTGTCTAGGGTTTAAATGAAGACAAGTCTTCATATATTATGGTTGTAATTCCTCCTAACCACTGCCCCATTACAATATTGAACCCTTGATGGTATTGTCAACAGCCTTGTCATGAATGGTACAACCTTACCCATGACTGTTATCAAATATGCAAACCCTTCATAGGTCATTAGTATGTAACCCATCACAGATAACTTCCACTATGCTCTTGGGACCTTGGAAACCCTCCCAAGCCATGAGATTGTCAACCACTCAAGTCGCTGCCCCATCATTCATTAACAGTGATCCTCTTATTCATATGACTGTGAATTGTCTTGTTGACAAGATTTTGAGAGGACTCTTAGATAAAGCTTGGATAACCCTAGATGAAATTTTCAACATTTTGAACATACCCTGCTAATACAGAAAGGAAACTTTTAATTCATGTAACAAGTAAACAAACACAACTTTTGAAATGAAGCCTAGTATAAGAAGATTTTCTCAACAACATTGAACAAATTAAATTGAGAAACATATAGAATTCAACTAACAAAAAGAACCATCTATTTATTCCATTACAACTAAATTTATTGAGCAGTAACATGGCGTGTTCTCAGTTGTTCCTCCTCTGAAGGAACCTTCAAATAGCACAAAGAAGCTTTTTAGGATGCTGTTGCAACTTCCAATATAATTTTTTTGAAATAGAGAGCAATCAAACATAAGAAAGTTCTTTGTCTTTTCAACATCATAGAAGTTTGACTCTCTGGTTACACATTCCACCTTGATTTGTCCAATTTTGGCTACTGCTTCAATTTATTTGAAGTGAATGTCAGGATTCTCAGTGCCAATGACATTGAAAATACAGGGTACCATATAAGTACAAGGTTCCCAAGCTACTACAAAATTACCTCCTCAAATAGATCAATGAATATCAGTGACAAAATGATACAAGTGACAATCCAAAGTCAAATCACCTGGAGCTCAAAGATGCTTATAACATACAAGTAATCAGTGCTTACTATTCCAAGATTACAAGGGTATAACATGTGGAATGGCTAACAATACATCCATTAGAGCAATTGGAGTTGACTATTCTTATATCGAGTAAAGAGTCAAACAGCTATCAAATTACTAATGCTCAACACCTGCAAGATTTGGCACTAAACATTTGAGGAAAATACAAGCATAGTGAGTAGACAAGAAAATACAAGCTTTTAATTCAATAATTGCCAAATATATTTCCTATGATAGGACCACCAGACAAACATGTCCTGCTTGACTCAGTTAGCAGAGTCTAAGATACACTATATCCCCCATATTTCAAAACTGCTACTTTGCATACCATTGATTTCCCACTCACCCCATATTCTCTCACCTGGA
Organism: Cunninghamia lanceolata; assembly: GCA_027924645.1. Lineage (NCBI taxonomy): Eukaryota > Viridiplantae > Streptophyta > Pinopsida > Cupressales > Cupressaceae > Cunninghamia > Cunninghamia lanceolata. The sequence goes on along the minus strand of BSBN01000398.1, from coordinate 6,462,960 downwards.
ATAACATCCCTCAAAGTAATGCAAGTGTTAAAATCCCTAAAAGCACAAAAATATTTTGTCAGATTTGGCTAACATAACTTACTCATTGTTTAAACTTCAACTTTAGCCTAATAAGAATAAGCAAATCTTCACAAAGCTTAAGGAACCCCAAAAACACATTCAGTTGCACATGGTATCTCAAAAGAAGAAAAAGAAAATTAGGACCCTAGCAACAAAGTGTAGCAAATGTGCCCTAAAGCACTCAAACACAATTCGTTACAAATACATTATTATGGAAGAATGGATAAGGTCAATGCACCTAGAGTGCAGTTCCTCTAACATCTCTCTGAAAAAGCAAGAAAAATCTCTACATCTCCTACTGTAATTTATTTGGTTTTTCTCTCGTACATTGAAATTAAATCTGCAACATGATGGCACTAGATGTGTGCATGTTATTGGGATATGAACCAAAGGAAAATAACCAACCTGTCCCCGGTAGTTGTGTTGTCTAAGGAAATCTAGCAAGGGTTGTGTTAGTGCCTGAATTGACTGGTAGTTTTCTGAGCAATTTTCATTCAGGCACTCTCCCTAAGTATCCAAAAAATGTTCTAAGTGATGGACCTCCTCAGCATTTTTCAGCTGCATCATCATATTTTCTTGAGGAGGAGGTCATCATCATCATGTTTGTTTCGATGGAGGTCAGCATCATCATGTTCTCCGTCGACCGTTTTCTCATCGTCATCATCATATTGAAGTATCGGGTGATGTTTGGTTATTATCCTGATGATGCTGATGAGCTATAGTGCGCCCTGATTTGCTTGCGGGGGTGATTTTTCAAAGTCTCCGGTGATCTTGCACTTATCACCTTGCCCAAACATGATGATGATGTTGCCCCGATATTCTGAAAGGGTTATTCCTTGAGTTGTTCGACCTGACTTGCTTTTTCTTAAGGGTCGTCATCATCATCATATTTCCAGTTATCATCCTGCTGCTTGCGGAGGGTGATATCTTTCTTTCTGCCTATCTGCATCATGATATTTCCGAAGGAGGGGGTGATATTTTCATATCACTCGAGTGTGTTTGTTCCAGCATCATGATGATGCTGATATCAAGGAGATATCCGCCTGCCGGCTTCGCGCATTATCTACTGGGGGTGATCTTTTCAAGCAGCGACATCATATTCAGTTATCGCCCCGATCTTATAGAGGAGCTACAGTGCAACCTGATATTTGCACATCAGGAGGATATTTCCAAATATCCGGTTGTCTTCCGAATATCATGATGATGTTAATATGATGACATCATCCGGATATGAGGAGGTGCGCAGTAGGCAGATATGATGATGACGTCAGCAGGATATGATGATGATGTCATCAGGATGTTCATCGGCCAGACTTTTGGTATAGGCTCAGCAGGAGGATGTTCCTCCGATGGATCCGGTTGTGCCGATGAAGGCGAATATCATGCGGTTGTATTGCGATATGATGATGACGTCAGGGTGATATTTCGGGCAACAGGATATCATGCTGCTGGAGGATGATGATGATGAAGTCTTATACTAGTGTCGTCAGGAGCAAAAGCACCGACATGATATATGCTCATGACCTAGTATATAAAGTGTTAATGAGGTTGCTGCGGGGTGCATGTGGGATAATGTTATCCTGCATATTTCAAATATCATGATGATGAATCTCGGCGGGAAGTGGTTGCGATGAACTGTTTGATGTTCTTCCCGAGGCCGCGGGTTGGTGCGCCATCAATGGCGATTGTTGCAGAGGTATGGGCGATGGCGTGGGCTGATGTAGTACCTGATTGAAGATCTGAATCCCTAGGCGGCGGCGCAAGGCTCGAGATATCTTCCTGTCTCCTCCCCTACCTGCTGCATTCAAGTTTGAGCGCCATTTTCATGATACTGTATATCTGGCGGGAGTTTTGGTCAACCTGGTAGTTGATGCTGAGTACACCCTCCTGCTATATAATGCAGAGGGTGTTATTCATTCAAGGTTGTTGAAAGTTGTGGATTTTTGGCTCTGTAATCCATAGCCAGCTGATCTGGTTGCTCTGTACAGTTTTTCTTGTGAGTTTATGTATCTCCTGTTGTAGGACTTGGCATGAATCCACTGGTTTCATGGTTGATCTTATATGAGTAATGCTATCTTAGCATGTGTTGTGTTAATTCTGTCTCCAGTATTGCATGTATTCTTCTTCTGGATCTGGATATTTGCTTATGTTTAGATTCTAGAGCATAGAATTCCTATGTTGAATGTCTGATCTTTTAACCTCTGCTCAAGGGGCAGATTAAACTGTTTTCAGGTTGAACATTGGGAAGGGTATACTGCAGTAGGGATGCCATAAGTAGAGATAGCTCAACACTCTTCATTGGGAGATATCTGTAAGGCAGATATCATGTGTATCCCCCTGAAATCCAGTTCTAGCTATTCATGCTGATCATTCACAGGTGTATGTCTACCAACTCCAAGCCCTGGATAGGCACCAATCATGCTGTGTTCTTGTGTTATACACCATGTCCAGCTTTGCATCCAAATTCATATCAAAACATTTCATACCTCCACCTGTTAGTTGTAGGAGTAGGATTAGGAACCCCCTGCATGCTCTCATACCCAACCAGACATCATGTCCAAGAATGTTGCCAGCCTTGTGATCTATCATGCAGATCTTGGTCCATACATGAGAGTATTCTGCCTGTTGTTGTCAAGTTAGATCTTTCTATCTTTGAGCTAGTCAAGGTTACATCTTGAGTTATAGGGATACCCCCCTTGGTGCGGCAGAACCAGAAGTGAAGGGGAGGAGCTCACGCAACCTCCTGTATTCAGTTGGCCTGAATCTGCCTGTGCATTAGAAGTGGCAAACCCTAATGCTGATTCAGAAGAAATGTCAACAAAATGGCGACTCTGCTGGGGATTGAACAGTAAAAGTATTATCTAATCATCTCCAGTAATATATCTTGTGACCCATCCGAGTCACCAACAAATGGCGACTCTGCTGGGGACGTTGATGTAAAGTAATATCCTGCAGTCTCTGGTGAAGTGATGCTCTGCTGGTGGAATGAACCTGGAAAAGTAGCTTTCAGCTAGTGAAAATTTTGTCCTCTCTGGAGAGGTGGCGACTCTGCAACAAAGATCCAAATGCACATGAAAGATAGATGTATGTTATTGGTTGAAAGATGTACATTTTTCTGCATCTGTATGAGAAAAGGTACCTCCTTCCTTCCCCTTTATTTGCTGTTTTACTGCATAGATTAGATGCCAAGGGAAGCCTTAGGTCTTAGACAGACAAACAATGTCTAAGAGTAAGATTTTTATAAATCCAAGTATGAGTTATCCCACACTCAGTGGTGAAATGTTGGATAAAGGAATAGAGGAGATAAGAAATAGGTTGATATTCTTAGAGGCTGAGCAGGCCCAGTTAAGAAGCAGTAGCCCTGTTGTGTCTGCCAGTCAAAAAGCTAAACCTCCTGTCAGCCCTTTTGATCCTTTGTATGACCAACTGGATTTGTCATGGGTGGATTACAAAGTAGAAACTATGCCTGCTAGGATATACTGTCAGATGCCTAGATTTAGTGGTCACAATGTATGTGATGGGAATGCACATATCCAAAATTTTCAAAGTTTTATGGGAAAATATTCATTCAGAGATGAGGATATGTGGATGAGGTTTCTTGTTAGGTCCTTTGATGCAAAAGCAAAAGACTGGTATTTGAGCTTTCCAAAGAAATTTTTTGCCTGTTGGGATGAGCTTGCTGACTGTTTCAAGGAAGAATTTGCAAAAGAACCGGCTGATCTTGTTGCAGAATTGATGAGAATCAGAAAACAAGATGAAGAGCCATGTGTTGATTTCAGTCATAGGTTTGCAGTAGCCCTTTCACATGTCCCTGAAAGTTTCAGACCTGATATTTCAGCCTGTGTTGGCATATTCTTTGAAGCTTTTGAGGAGGGCTCTAGTGCATTACTGAGGGATTTCAAGGTGACAAGTATGCAGATGGCATACAAATTTTTAGAAAATGTAGAAGAAATGAGAAATGTGCACCTGCTGAAACCCCCGTCCCCAGGCCTTGGTGTGAATAATTATTGTGAAGCTGCAAATGACCAAATGATTATGGCATCATGTGCAGATAAAAATGAAGATAAAAGCATAGAGGTTGAGACTGCTGTATTTGAACATAATGCTAACAATACTGCTCAACTGGATTGTTCACCAGTTGAGGATGCCAGCGAAAGGACTAATGAGGATTCCCATTGCAATGATGAGGCAGCTGACCATGAAAACAATAACGAGGTTGTGGACAGCAATGAGCAATTTTTAGAATGGACCTGTGGAGAAAATTGTGAGTATTGTACTCAAGACAGAGAAGATATAAGCAAATAGAAAAGCAGTCCTATGTGTGACCCATTGCCTATCTTTCAAGCACATGGAGATCATGAAGAGCAGTCAGAAATTGAAATAAGTGCTAGTTCAGAGCATGATTGTTTTTCATTTGATGGCTGTTTTGCTTATGACACACAGGCTGATACTCCTCCACAGAGTGAATCCATTGATGATGAAGAGGTGTGCTCTGCTGCCCATGAACAAATGGCATACTATGATGAAACTGATGCACCTGGATCACCCATTTATGACACATATGGTGATGAGGATCTGTCTGAGTATGGTGAAGATCTAGACATTATTTTTGGCTTGGATTCTGTTTCTCATCTTGATGAAAGAGGAAACAACATACATCAGGTAAGTGACTGTGAAAGTGTGCCTGACTTAAAAGAGATGCCAGAGCCTGATCTTTTCCAGCCTGGTGTACCAGATGGTTGTGTACATGATGTACACAATTGTGATTTTGAAAGCTTTTCTTTTGATGAGCCAGCATATAATACAATGAGCCTTGATCTTCCTAGTTTTGTGGTGGACTCCGAGTGTTTCCTATTTGCAGTCCAGCTAGGAGATCATGTTGCAATGCATGATGATGATATAGGTGATAAGTGCTATATGCCATTTGAGCATGCATTGTTTGATACATTCTGCACCCACATGTCACATGATGCTGAGGGTTATCTGCACAAGGGTGATAATGACAAGCCAAATCAGAGGGTTGAATATGCAGATGACAAGGTTTGTTTGTGGGTGGATCTTGACAGTATCTCCAAGCTTGACCCAGTGCATGCAGATGAAAACAAGATATTTGACAAAGGGAGATACATGTTTTTCTTTTCTTGGTGGCCTTAGGCCATCAAGTGTGTTTGGTGATGCAGGTATTTGACTCTGTGCCCAATGGATAAGGGACTGGTCTGCATCCCAGAGATCTAGTGTTCTCGCTGCAGGTTTTCACCTGCACGTCCCCAGACAGAGCCACTGTTAGTGCCTGAATTGACTGGTAGTTTTCTGAGCAATTTTCATTCAGGCACTCTCCCTAAGTATCCAAAAAATGTTCTAAGTGATGGACCTCCTCAGCATTTTTCAGCTGCATCATCATATTTTCTTGAGGAGGAGGTCATCATCATCATGTTTGTTTCGATGGAGGTCAGCATCATCATGTTCTCCGTCGACCGTTTTCTCATCGTCATCATCATATTGAAGTATCGGGTGATGTTTGGTTATTATCCTGATGATGCTGATGAGCTATAGTGCGCCCTGATTTGCTTGCGGGGGTGATTTTTCAAAGTCTCCGGTGATCTTGCACTTATCACCTTGCCCAAACATGATGATGATGTTGCCCCGATATTCTGAAGGGGTTATTCCTTGAGTTGTTCGACCTGACTTGCTTTTTCTTAAGGGTCGTCATCATCATCATATTTCCAGTTATCATCCTGCTGCTTGCGGAGGGTGATATCTTTCTTTCTGCCTATCTGCATCATGATATTTCCGAAGGAGGGGGTGATATTTTCATATCACTCGAGTGTGTTTGTTCCAGCATCATGATGATGCTGATATCAAGGAGATATCCACCTGCCGGCTTCGCGCATTATCTACTGGGGGTGATCTTTTCAAGCAGCGACATCATATTCAGTTATCGCCCCGATCTTATAGAGGAGCTACAGTGCAACCTGATATTTGCACATCAGGAGGATATTTCCAAATATCCGGTTGTCTTCCGAATATCATGATGATGTTAATATGATGACGTCATCCGGATATGAGGAGGTGCGCAGTAGGCAGATATGATGATGACGTCAGCAGGATATGATGATGATGTCATCAGGATGTTCATCGGCCAGACTTTTGGTATAGGCTCAGCAGGAGGATGTTCCTCCGATGGATCCGGTTGTGCCGATGAAGGCGAATATCATGCGGTTGTATTGCGATATGATGATGACGTCAGGGTGATATTTCGGGCAACAGGATATCATGCTGCTGGAGGATGATGATGATGAAGTCTTATACTAGTGTCGTCAGGAGCAAAAGCACCGACATGATATATGCTCATGACCTAGTATATAAAGTGTTAATGAGGTTGCTGCGGGGTGCATGTGGGATAATGTTATCCTGCATATTTCAAATATCATGATGATGAATCTCGGCGGGAAGTGGTTGCGATGAACTGTTTGATGTTCTTCCCGAGGCCGCGGGTTGGTGCGCCATCAATGGCGATTGTTGCAGAGGTATGGGCGATGGCGTGGGCTGATGTAGTACCTGATTGAAGATCTGAATCCCTAGGCAGCGGCGCAAGGCTCGAGATATCTTCCTGTCTCCTCCCCTACCTGCTGCATTCAAGTTTGAGCGCCATTTTCATGATACTGTATATCTGGCGGGAGTTTTGGTCAACCTGGTAGTTGATGCTGAGTACACCCTCCTGCTATATAATGCAGAGGGTGTTATTCATTCAAGGTTGTTGAAAGTTGTGGATTTTTGGCTCTGTAATCCATAGCCAGCTGATCTGGTTGCTCTGTACAGTTTTTCTTGTGAGTTTATGTATCTCCTGTTGTAGGACTTGGCATGAATCCACTGGTTTCATGGTTGATCTTATATGAGTAATGCTATCTTAGCATGTGTTGTGTTAATTCTGTCTCCAGTATTGCATGTATTCTTCTTCTGGATCTGGATATTTGCTTATGTTTAGATTCTAGAGCATAGAATTCCTATGTTGAATGTCTGATCTTTTAACCTCTGCTCAAGGGGCAGATTAAACTATTTTCAGGTTGAACATTGGGAAGGGTATACTGCAGTAGGGATGCCATAAGTAGAGATAGCTCAACACTCTTCATTGGGAGATATCTGTAAGGCAGATATCATGTGTATCCCCCTGAAATCCAGTTCTAGCTATTCATGCTGATCATTCACAGGTGTATGTCTACCGACTCCAAGCCCTGGATAGGCACCAATCATGCTGTGTTCTTGTGTTATACACCATGTCCAGCTTTGCATCCAAATTCATATCAAAACATTTCATACCTCCACCTGTTAGTTGTAGGAGTAGGATTAGGAACCCCCTGCATGCTCTCATACCCAACCAGACATCATGTCCAAGAATGTTGCCAGCCTTGTGATCTATCATGCAGATCTTGGTCCATTCATGAGAGTATTCTGCCTGTTGTTGTCAAGTTAGATCTTTCTATCTTTGAGCTAGTCAAGGTTACATCTTGAGTTATAGGGATACCCCCCTTGGTGCGGCAGAACCAGAAGTGAAGGGGAGGAGCTCACGCAACCTCCTGTATTCAGTTGGCCTGAATCTGCCTGTGCATTAGAAGTGGCAAACCCTAATGCTGATTCAGAAGAAATGTCAACAGGTTGCATGCTTTCTTTATCATAGAATAGTCTCGAGGACAAGTGTCGGTTCAAAAATTGATCTCCATTATCGATGGAAGATGATCGTTTTTTATGACGAAAGGATTCATTAAAGGGCTCCAAGTCTAGCTCCAACACATAGTTGTCCTTGACTATGCAAAAAAGGACAACAACCATTACTTGCTAATTTATATGAAAAGAGAAATGGTTGTGTATCTACCAACATATGATAAAGCATGTAAGAAAAACACCATGTAATTATATATTTTTGCTCTTGCAGGAAAGTTGTCTATGTACACCCAAATTTGTCCATAAATGCAGTTTTACTTGGAAACATCGGCTCAAAAAAATTACTACCTTCATCTTTTGTATCTTGTAACAGAACAAAGAAAGGTCAAGGCCATCTTAAAAGAATACATAAACAGAGAGCATCTTGGTAGGAAAACTTTACACTACGATACAACTATCTTCTTAAAAGACAGGACTCTTTATTTGCATTTTAACACATGGTTTCCCTTCCTTAATTTACTCCATAATAAACATTGTGTTATTACGTTCCATTCACAAGGTGTTCCTTGAATTCCAAATATTCAGACACAAAAAGTTGTTCAACCACAAGTTCATCAACATTGACACAAACATACTCCCAAACACCAGGCCTCAGTCGTACTGTCATCGCAACCCATGGGGGGATAATGATGGCTTCTTGCAGCGTATATCAATTTTTTTCAAAATCAACAACCAACTTAGTAAATGTCATGCACCAATAACATTGATTTTGAAATGTACCGCTTGAGATAAGACAGACATGCTTTTTAGCTTCCAAACAATGAAAAGGGTCTTACCTGTGTGGACCTCAGCATATCTCCAAACACTCCATCTTTGAGCTTTTATGTTCATCGCTTTCTCCTACAAGCCCATCCAGCAGGTGATGAGGCTGCAAGATCCTCTTTCCTTGAGCCACATATCTGGAGCAGTTAACCAAAAAATTCAAATAGATGTTCTTGTTTTATACATTGACATAACATCTTACTATTCTTCCTCTAAACATGTTACTCTTTAGTTCATGGAAACAGACTGTAAAGCAAAAAGCAAAACTTCAAAGAATTATTTTCAAACTCACATCTGTAGGCCTATCTAACTTTTATTGTTACCTTCATCGGGCTCTCTGCAGTTCCCTACTACATTTTCTTCACTATCATAATAAATATCAGATGAAAAAAAGCAATTTATAATGAGTCATAACTGCAGTATTAACTTTATAAATGATAGATTACTCCTGTCTGAAATTAGTGATACTCAATCAGACAACACTTTCCACAAATGTATAATCTTGATCCGAATATAATCTCTGAGAGAACAAAGTTGTTGGGCTGCATCTTATTTTAATAGTTTTTTATTTTGTTCCACATCATATAAGCACCATTCTTCAAAGTTAGCTCCCCTAATTTTTACATTGTTAAAATAAGGGGATATATAATGTAACTTGCCTTGTGGAGGAATAGATCACACCAGTTAGATCTATACGATTTACGTAGGGATGTTCAAATGGTTTGTAGGGGATCTTCATATTCTGAGACCTAATAAACAAGCATGTTAGCACCCCATCTAGCTAACATTGTCATGACAAATTCATAGAACTTCTAAGCTGTCACAGGACCCAAAGTTATGTTAACCTGCATGTAAGAGAAATCCAAATGTGGGAGGGTTTGAACCTAAATTGCTTGACGTCAACCTTGAGTGCACTCATCTAGACTCCTGAGAATTAGTGATTAGAAATATACTTCAAGTCACTCTATTAAAAGATCTATTAATAGTCTGCCAATCCCATTGGCCACAGTTGAATTAAAAACTCTGCTACTAAAACCCCGTTCTGATCACAACTAAATGAGAACCACAAACCAAGATGAAAATGGTTGATCCAGATCTAGTTTTATGGTAATTATCCTACACAAACATCCCATGGTGGAAAAGAATAAGTGTAATTTGCCTAATTATAATGCAAATGTAGTTTTCTAAAGTTGGTCATTCTTACTGGATTGATGAAAATAGAGAAATGATTACAACTTTTTGCTTCAATATTTCTTTAGACGTCTGTAAAATATCTTATTCAAATAGAAATAAATGCCTCTGTCAAACCATTAACTTGTCACCGAAGTCTGTTATTGTATGAATGGTGTGAGGCCCATTAATTTGACTCCCTTATTTTGCTCATTTCATAGTTACAATTGGAGACATTTTAGACATTTGGGGACTGATGATCCTGATATGCAGATTCTAGACTACACTCCTTTATTTTGGATTAGCTATGCTTAGTATGTGGTGATTTGACTATATCCTGATTTTGATTCACTGATGATGTTTAGACATGTGATATACACTTTGATGATATTAGAGATGTTAGTTGTGAAATCATTATATGGATTTGCTATGTGATTTTGATTCTGAGATAGTATATAGAAATGCAATTATGAATCTTATTTATGATGTGATTTGTTTAATGTTTTAAATGAATTATACGATGACGTGAGTGTTGCATTTCCTTGCTTCGGCTATGATATATATGTGTGTGTGTGTGTGTGGGATTAATCTATTTGTTCAAGTGCGCAGGTGATTTTCCAGGGCACGAAAAATCAAAGATCGATCTCAAACTTAAGTGCTTCTCGTGTTAGACCAATCCATTCCCAAGAGGGACAAGGATCATGTGTGAATGTATGATGTTTCGTATATGTCTGCACTTTACTATTTGGCCTAGTTTTTACCCTTTTTTATTATTTAAATGATATGTTGTAAAATGTGTTTTAATTTACACCACTTGGTGTCTTTTAATTTTGTGGTCATTTTATGTGGATTTTTATCTCCTTAAGTGTTTACTAGGGGCTAAAATTGACCCTAGGTGGTACCCCTAGGGTCTAGGGCCCATTTGGGCTTACCAAACCCTAGGGTTACCCCTGTCTAGTCACGTTAAACTTGGGTTAAATAAAAGTGGCGAAATTTTAAATTGGATAAGTGTGGGAGATGAGTCATGCCTTGAAAGAAGACCCATCTCCCTTTCCAAGGCATGGGATTCCACACTTTGAATACTTGGGGAGTCTTCAAGACCCCCAAGTGTGTGGAACCTTCCTCCAATGCTCTCTCACATCTTGGAGTGAAGGGGCTCCCTTTGGAGAATAAGGTGATGACATGTGTCATCCCTTATCCTCTTGGAGCCCATGTGGAGAGATGCCACCTCTCCACCTTTGCTCTCACACATGTGTGAGAGCACATGTGTAGAGGGTGTGGTTTGAATAGATGGGAGGGTGACACATGTCACCCTCACATTCCTTTTCCTTTGCAAGTGGGATAGGAGGAGGAATGAGAAGGTGACATGTGTCACCTTCTCATTCCTCAAGGCCTTGGAATGAGGCCTATTTTAATTCCTCTTTGAGAGGGGAATGGGATTCTTGTTTTTGCTTTATTTTTCTATCTTTGGAGGATTTTGGGGAGTTAGAGAGATTTTTGGAGGATTGGAGGCTTGGAGAAAGATTGTGGGCTCTTCTTCAATTTTCATCCATTCTTGGGCTCTTAAAGTAAGCCTCATGGCATTTTAGCCATTCCTTATGCTTGTTAAATTTTGGTTATGTGTTTGAAATGATTTTGGTGTTGTTCTTCTTTGTTGTTTGGGGTTTTGGGTGTTTTGGGATGAGACTACCAACTTTGTGTGTCCATCCATGTGTGGGGTGGAGGAGGAGTGAACCTCCTCGAGGTCACCCTCCTGGTATTGGTATTTTTATGGCCTTGAGGGCAAGATATTGGAGTATGGGCTATTTTTGTTGGCATGAGTGCCATGGTGAAACCTATATATTCATGGAGTTATCATTTTGGGCTTGAGGCCTTATTTTTGTGTTGAGATCTTGAGATTTTGTGGAGTGATCCTCTTGAGTCGAGTGATGTCCACTGCCCTACCCCTCCAAACTCATTTCTATGGGTTTTGTGTTGTGTCAAATCTTATGGGTGTTCTTCTTGTTTTGTGTGGCTTGCTTATTGTTGTGTTGTGGAGTCTTAAACCCATGTGAAGATCGACCTCCAAGCTCGAGGGTGACCCACGTGCAGGTCTATGGTAGGCAGGAGAGCGTTTTTAGTGGTTTGGTTGTCCCTCCATTGTTTAGTTTCTTGCAGGTGGTTGATGTTGGCTATTGGAGCTTGGTGGAAGTGCATTTAAGTTTATGTTTTCATTGTTATACTGGCTACTTGAGAGCCATGGCCAAAAATGGCCTATGTGTAGTTGGTTCAAATGGGAAGAGAGAAAACACTCTTTTATTATGTATTGTTTAAATGATTTTAGTGTTATACTCTACCTTGTTGAAGTTGCAAAAATATAATATGTTGTTGGTTTTTTTTTTTTTCTTGCTGTGAAGAGTTTATGTTGAATGTGAATGAAAGTCATTGGGAATAATTTATTTAGTTACTGTTTTAAATTTATGTTTCAAAAAAAATATATGGTTGTTGTTTTCTTATGAGAAGATAGGAAATAGATAAGCAACGCTATGTAAGATTATTGTTGCACAGAGAAAAATAGTTGTTGTTCATCTTTATTTCAAAAAGAAAATTTAGATAAATTTCCCTTTACTTGCAAAAGAATTGTCTGAATTTAATTCTTTCATTTTATCCTCCTATGACAGCAAGAGAAAAAGTTAAGAGGTAGTTTGAATATGTGGATATAGTCCTAGATTTAAAATACATGCATAGACATACTTTGTATATCTAGGACTATATCCACATATTCAAACTACCTCTTAACTTTTTCTCTTGCTGTCATAGGAGGATAAAATGACAGAATTAAATTTAGACAATTCTTTTGCAAGTAAAGGGAAATATATATATATTTATTTATTTATATTAGTTAGCCTAATTGTTCTTTTATTTTTACCAGAAAAATAATTATATTGTAACTGTGAGAACAATATATATATATATATATATATATATATATATATATATATATATATATATATATATATATTACATGTACCTTAGTGTTATGCTGGGAGAAATATATAAAAAAAAAAACCTGAGAGAAGAGAAAATATATATATATATATATATATATATATATATATATATATACTAATATCCATATATCTTAATATATTATAAACAAAAAAAGAGATTTTAATCGACTGAAATTTGCAAGGGAAAACCCTAACAGGTTTACTTTTTTATTTTATTTGTTGTGTTTTAAAAAAATTGAAAGGAGGGTTTTGGGGGGGCGACGGCTTGGCTGCCGCCCCCGCGTACTGCACATTTTAGGAGGTGATGGGGGGACGGATCCCCCCACCCACCCCCCACCATATGGTGGGGGGTGGGTGGGAGGTTCGCCCCCCACCAAGCGTTGCATCTTTAAAACCCTTCGCAGTTGTTGTTGCGACCTGCGTGCCACTGTGAATTTCACCCCCATTCTATATGATTCGGCCTTCGGCCCTGCCTCTGCTAGTATACTTTATTTTGAACCTGTAATACAAATAAAAATATATATATATACACATTTCACTGTGTATCCCTTTTCGAATGCAACAAAAAAAATACGAGATATACATTGTTGTAGCATATACACAATATAACTATTTTCACATGAATATATATATAAGAGGGCCTATTCCACCTTGTGTATATACACAGCGTATATACTCCACTGTGTAAAAATCCCCATGGCGCCATGCCTCCAACCTGCAAAACCAAAGGGTAGAGAAAGAAAATAGAAGAGAAAGGAAAAAAAAGGGTTAGGATTTGAATGGGAGAATAGAGAATAGAGAGGAAATGACAAAGTAGGAATTAGGGTTCCCTCATAATGAAATTATTATTTTAGTGGGAGACTTTTTAGGGCTTGGAAGATGGAATTTTAAAATAGGAATAAATTGTTTTCCCATGTGAACGTGGGAATTATCTCCCTCTTCCTTTTTAACATAAGATTTATTTAAGTGGTTTAGTTTTGGACCTAGACTTTGGGTGGGAATTTATTTCAAACCCTTTTTATTTAAATTTTGTTTAGGGGGAAATAAAATCCTCTTGTGGATTGTTGAGGCTATTTAAATAATTGTAGGGAAACTTTAGTGAAACTTAATAAATTTTGGGAAAGCTTCATTAGGTTTTAATAAGTGACTAGGGAATATTTTATTCGGTCTTGAATTTGGGATTATTTTAAAGGGAGCCCTAGTGGCGTTTATTTTTATTTAAATTTTCATAACCTACGCAAAAATTGTTTGATTTTAATGGGGCGATTATTAGTCTACCTAGTGTAGTTTAAGAATTTAATTATTCTAATTAATTTTGGGAAACTCTTGATAGGAATTTTAATTTAACTATATTCCTATGTACGCCCTAGAGGCGTTATGCTGCCGGATTTTTCTGGGAATCTGGGTTAATTTTTTAGGTGACTTAACCCTTGCATTGATTAATAATTTAATGTTTTCGCACTATATTTATGGATGGAGGAGCTTAATAATTATTCCTTTTTATGCTATAGACTTAGGGTTTTGATTTTGAGTCATATCAAAATCTCGCCACTCATCTAGGATACTTAGGGTTTTGGTGAAATCGATCCTAACCCTAATGGCGACGCTCTTCGCGTTGCATAAACCCCCTTAGTTGGCTACCATCGCGTAGGGGTTGCGATAGATACTCACAATACCTGACTCTTGATTGACATATTTATGCCTTATGTGTATTGCCACCAAGCACGCTGATGCGTGTGAGGGGGTTTCTAGGGATGTGTGTAAATTTTTTTGATATTTTATGTCATGACCACATGACAAATGTGGACATGACACATGTGTTGCATGTTGTGACCGCATGGGAAATGTGGGCATAAAAAATGGAGATTGACATATAGAGCAACATAAAAAGAAAATAACAAAAGAAAGATAAGTACAACACATATCGTTACCAGAAGGATCTAGCAGCTCTTTTAGATCTGAGACAAATCCATCCATTGGACGTATTACTGAATACAAGTGAAAAACACAAATATAGCCCTTCATAAGACTTGAACTATTCAAACAACTTGATGCATGAATCTATACCCAATTGTTCAGAATATTCATTGGCAGCTTGTGTGACATGAAAGAACTTTCAAACCTGTATAAGACCTACAAACACCCCACAATCCCTTAACAAATCCATGGGAATAGTTACAATTTTGTGCAGGTCTAATGGAGATGCAGACATGTGTGGAAGATGTCTTGGAGGATAACAAAAGTGGCAATGAAGGAAGGATTAAAATTTAAAATGTTGTTATCCTAGAGAGTATAAGAAGTTAAAGAGAATAGAATGAGGTTTTCTAGGTCTGCAACATATGTCAGGATAAAAGATCACAAGCTTGAAGGTGTTTACTTTGCTTGAAGGAGAACTTGATGTCGACTACAATAAAGGATCATGGGCTCATACAAAGTTGAAAAATGATTTTATCCAAAGATTTTCATATCTTTAAATGGACAGAGATCTTACAGTGGTGTGACATGCTAGACAAACTCAGACAGAAGTTTGTATCCTTAGATAGAGTTGTTGGACAGAGATAGCCATGTTTGAGATAACCTTAAAAGAATCCAAACAAAACCTTGATGAAGGTCTTTTAAGCTTCCACACAAGCCTGTTTAGGCCTGGATAGAGATCTAATCTTTGCTACAATGAAAAGAAGTTCACAAAGCCTGTTCAAGCCTAGACAAAGGTCAGCACAAGGAAGAACCAAAGCCCACACTGATCAAAGATCTTGGATAGATCATAGAGATGAACAATTTTAATGTGAACAGTCTAATGTCAAGGATACAAAGTTCTAATCAGTTTGAGCAGGGTTTGTAAAGCCTCTGAAAGATCATCATCATGAGAGAAGAGATAAATACAAATACAAAGGACTGAGATAGTATGTAGACAGTGAGGAATGTAATGATCTAAGGTCTCTAATCTTCATAGAGGTCTACATAGAGGGAAACAAAATGGAGCCATCAAGAAAACCTAACAACTGTTGGGCACCATGAAGCCATGAGGCACTGTAGCAAAGATCTTTGGGTGAAGACTATGATAGAAGGCTTTAAAGTAGGGTTGCTAGACATATAGTATACTCACACAAGCAGGAATGAGTCTTGCATTGTAGTTTTCAATCTTACCTTGAAATATACATGATGATCTATCTTTACTAAGAGAAAACAAGATAGTGAGCAAAAATTCTATGCAAAGGAAGCATTAAAGTCAATGAAGGACTGAGAACCAAAAGGTCTAACAGAGTTATGGCTTTGTGAAACTACATAGTGATTAGTAAACTACTACATTGTAAGTCTTGTAGAGCTTAAAGAAAATCAGACAAGAAGTTACAACTTAGTATTCTTCAGGCTCCGAGCATTCTCACAATTGCACTTAAATGATTTCTAACTGGAAGGTTTGGAAAGTTAAACAAGAGAGTAGCATTCCTTGAATATTTAGATTTCTCCTCTTATGTAAGTGAATTAGGATGGCAAGTTGATAGAGTATTTGACTCTTAAGATGACACAAGAACTAGAAGAAAGCATAAGTTTAGCAAACCAAGAAGTTGCCAGCAGGGTTTTCTAAAGCCAAATGTGACAATAGTGCAAGGACTGTCAACAGTAGGAGACTAAGAAATGCATTGAAGGATGCATAGAACAGCTTCAAAAGAAGACATTCAAGTTTGTCAAAGACTATGAACTACTAACAAACCCTACAGGGCTGTATGAAACAGTGACAAGTCTGAGATGGTATTTAGAAATAGCATGAAGGAGACTGTGAGGACAGTGAGACAAGGGCATTTAGTGGATGCTAGAGCTTTGTGAAGGTAAAGACTAATAGACATTGACAAAGGCCTTACAGGGATATTCACTGAGAATTTAACAACAAAAATAAGAGAATAATTGTCAATGTCATCTAGAGCCAACATTATTAATTTCAAATAAATAAAAGGTGCACAATTTTTACCTGGACAATTATTTGGAGATTTCCCCTCAGGTTGACAAGAAGGAGATCTTTCATGCACTCCAATGCCCACTCTCTAGAAAGGGTCCCAAAGAACTCAACAAGGGCCTGAGAAATACTATAATCAGTAAGGGAATTGGTAGTTTCTATTCAAAGTAGAACTGTGTACATGGATGATAAGGAGAGTGACAGGGTTGTTTGTCCCTTAAAGCTTTATCACTGACCTAAAGGGAAAAAATGCTCTTTGTCTCTCATATTCTTTGCTTTTTGGTGATGCATTCTCATGTACTCGCTTGAGAAAGGCTATTATAAGTTTGTATGAGTTGTATGGTGTGTAGCTTGTGAAGCTTATATAACAGTCATTATGATGATTCATATGAGTCTTGTATATGGACGTGAAGTAGTGTAGGTATTCTGAATGTGCTTAATGGTTTCAGAATATATGTACAATGTTTGTAAGGATAAGAAAAAATTATGAATATAAGAAGGGTGAGAATCAATTCTTCAGTAAGAAGTCACAAAGATAAGAGAAAACTCCCAGTCATAACAATGGCAGTTGTTTTGAATGAACGCACTATGACCAAGGTCATGCACCAAGTGGGGGCTTTACTTCAGTGACAATAAATAGCTAGGGGGCACAATTGTTTCTCTTCAAGCACTTCTCATGAAAATAGTGTCAAACTTCCAGTGACAGGGTTTTCACATACAAATGCCATTTGGGGGTTATGGTGTTTCTTCTTGGGATGCAAGCTATACTAAAATTAGTGCAAGTTAGATGGATGCAGTAGAACAAAAGCAAGAAGTGGAAATGAGGAATACCCTGCTGTGGCTAAGACTATTGAATGTGAGTGTTGTTACATGGAATTTTTATTTGGACAAGATGGTACAGTGTGCAGATGGGCACTTCTTTCATTTTTAGTGTTTACAAAGATAGGTAAAAGAGTCTACATTCAGAGGTTTTCAAGCTTGTCATTCCTTACCTTTGCATGGTTACTAATGAATGCAATGAGTTAATTACTATGGGAGATTTAAGGCCACAGTGGAAGGCTTGTAGCAAGGCTATTGTGTTGTGCCAAGTGCAAAGAGATTCCTTCTTTTATTCACATTTTTTGAGAAGAAATAGGGCAAAAGATAAAGGTTTTATGTGTTTCTTTTTTGTTTCTTTTTTGTTTCTATCTTGTAACTCTGTGAAGTTCCACAGTGAGCTTTTGAGTTACATTGACATTCCATGCCTTGATATTCATGGCAAGAAGAAGCAACAGACATCCACATCAAATCATTCAATACTAAGATACCTTTTAGCATGATACAAGTATGGATTGTAAAGAGACAACCCAGATAGTTACAAGATGTAGAAAAGGGTACAGTTAGCAAAAGAAATAAGATAGTCATGACAAATCTTCAAAGGGTCGTCATCAAATGAAAAGAGACAAGCAAGATCTTCCTTGAAACTTCAAACAAAACTAAAAACCCTAACGGCATAGATTATACCTGGCAAGATGTGAGGGTGAAGGCTTTGAGGACAACCTCGAATATTATCTCAATGTGGGCATGATCTATCCTCAAAACCTTGGATAATCTCCTCATGCATGCAATGAGTCTTCAAACCCTTGTGAATCTTTGCAGTATGGATGAATTCAAAGCCAACAAAGAAAGGTTTCTTCAAAGAAAACTCAACGTACCTTTATCCCAGATCTTCTCAACAACATGGATAGATGATGGCAACCAACTACTAGTTCTACGCCATGCCCAAAAAAAATCTTTGGACTTCTTCCAACCAGCAAACTAAAAAGCCTGCTCAATAGACACTTCAACTGAAAATTCTCTTTATCATTGTTTGGCGCCCAAAAAAAAACTAAGTCTTTCACTTTCTTTTTTATTACTTTCCACTTAATTTTCCACTCATGATCAAATTAGTCACTTATGATGATCAAATTAGTCATTTATAGTTGTGTTGTTGTTATGTCAGAAAAATGCACCCTTGGGGGCTTTTTCCTTCTAAGGTTTAGTTCCCGCTCTTTAGATTGCATTTAGATCACCTTGCATGATAATTCAGACTCCCGATGAGAAAACCCTTGGGTCTTATGACAAATGGGACCTAAGGGCGTCTAATTTGATGATGCCAGAATAATGACAGGGGGTGGACTTGGGTGCTAGCGCCCTAGTCCAGCCCTATTTTGGGTCTACCCTAAATTCAAATGTTGGGTTTGTGACCGTTATTGGTTTCCAAGCCCACATCATAAGTTTCAAATACAAAATTCTTCGCGGGAATCTTAGTGGTTGCATATATAAGCATGTTTAGGTTATCATTTGCAAACTAGAGAGGATGTTTATGATTGAAAGCTATAGCATACTTGTGATATCATTGTGTTGCAAAGCATAGCATTGTTATTGTGTTCATTTTTGTAGGTTGGATTACATCTTCTCCTCATGGCATTGAAGAGACTCTTCCTTCCATGAGAGCTTCATCATCAAGGTGACATCTATTGTGTTTTATCATTATTATCATTTGGATTTTTGCCTCTATCCCACAAGGATACACACTCTCTCTCTAACAATGGTGTTCGGAAGACTTGAATGTCTCTCTAGGGCTTGACTGAGGCAAGCCTCTAAACACCACAACCCCCTCCCACACTACTTGTGATTGTAGGTTATAGGTATCAGATCTGGAGAAAGTGGAGTTGCAGGAAAGATAGGGAAACATTGAAGATTCGGGATCTGAAAAGAAGCAGACATTGTGTGGGATTTCAGGACAAGGGCGCCATCACCATTGTCCCTGACATTTCCATTTTCCAGACTGCAAAAAATAGTGAGTTAAGGTTCTCTGCCCTTTGTCTAATTCTGGTAGCATTTGTCGTAATTCACATATTTAATTACTGTTTTCCTTAAATTAGGGTTTCAAAAGCATAAAAGCATTAATTAGCAACATTGTGTGATAACTTCTAAATTTTCCAGTAGAAAACCAAGTGGAAACCCAATCTGATAGATGACTCTCTTCTCGATAGGAGAAGCACTCGGTTGAAAAGCCCTTAGAATGTTTTATGGAAAGGAGGATTCAAACTAAAACAATCACATTCCATCATCCCCCCTTTTCATCTAAAACATTTTGGTGAACCCATGTTTTGAACTTTTTGGCACCTTGCTGAGTGTTGTTTCATAGATTTACATTCATTCATTGCATTGCATTTGAAAATTTACAAAAAAAGTGATATATTTGGAAAAATTGAAAAAATTGCATTCTAGGGTTTGAATGTTGACATAGTTTGCATTCATTCAATTGTATTTAACTAATTCTCTGATTTTTACATCAGATCTGAAATTCATTATTTTCAATATTGCATTTTAAAAATTACAAAAAAATAGAAAAATTTGGAAAATTTGCAAAAATTGGCATATTAAACTTGCATTTTTATAAAATTTGAAGTAATTGGCATCTAATTTCAACTAATTTCTATTATTTGCATTAGATCTTATCCAAAATACATAAATTCATCATTTGCATTGCCTTTGCATGCTTGATTTGTCAGAAATTGCTTGAAATTTTGCATTTTTCATGATAGTTTTGCATGAGCTAGGGTTGTAGTCAAAATCTTGTTTTAGATTTTACTACCTTTTTAAAACACTCATTGGGTATAATTTATAATTGTAGTGTTGCATCATAGTGGCCTCCTTGCAAAATTTCATGTCTAGGGTTTGAAAACTTGCATTTTTAACTAGATTTGGCCTTATCGTCTTGCTAGACTTGCACTCCAAGCGTGTTGTAAGGGATTTTGCTGCACTAATTGGCTGTTATTAGCATTATTATCTTCTACCCCTTCTCAATTTCCTTACAACACCCTTTCTTTTGGGCTTTCGCATTGAAATTTTGTGAAAATTTGCATATTTTTGCTATTTTTGCACTAGGGTTTGATCTAGAGTGGCACTATAGGCATGTTGTAACGGATTTTTTGGCATTATGTGGTTGTTTTTACTGTTATAATTTTCTCTCCATCATCATTTTCCTTACAACACCCATTGCCCTACTCTTTTGCATGGAGATTTGGTGAAAATTGCATGTTTTGGCCTATTTTCACTAGGTTTTGGCTTATCGACTTTCTAGAGTTGCTTCAAAAGCGTGTTGCGAAAGGTATTTTTGCATTAGTGGACTGTTTTTATGCATATCATTTTCTGTCCCTCTTAAAAATCCTCACAACACCTCTTCTTTCATTTGTTTGCATTGAGAAAAGTTGAAAAATCAAGCATTTAAGGCCATTTTTGCACATAATTTCGAATTCATGGATTCTCCTAAGGGCTCATTTTTGGAAAATTTGTTTGAGTACATTATGATTTATGATCATTTTTTCAAATTCACTGATAAATATCCTCAAGTCTTGGAACAAATAGCGTACATTCATGATGTTGATCTCTCTATGTGCTCCACATATGAAATCCTTTGTTATATATTTGATTTTGATAGCTTCACAAACCTCATGGGAATATATCCTTTGATATTAGATGATCTCACTAAATTCATGATCAATAATATGTATGCTAGTGATGACCTCAAGATGTTAGATGAAGCCTTAGATGGCTTTATGGAACATTCCTCTACAGCTCCTATTGCTAGAACATGTGATGACAACTTAGTTCTACCTTATGATCTCTCTCCCAAAGTTGTTCCTCCTTATGAGGACACTTTGATGCAAGAGGATGATTTAATTGACATATCCCTTAACATCATACCACCAAATATTCATCATAATGGTCACTCTGGCCAAGATGAAGCATTAGTAAATGAAAAGCCATCACTTTTCCATTCCAATGCTCACTCTGGCCAAGATGAAGCATTAGTGAATGCGGAGCTCCCTTTAACAAAGAACATCCCATGTATAGATAATGAGCATTCATTTAATACTAATCAAACTCCTACCGTAGTGCATGAAACCTCTAGAGATCATCCTACCAACTTTCTTCCTTTAGTTGATTGTTCACACACCTTGGATATCACTAAGGAGGAGAAGACCCTTACTCTCCCTTCTTCGATTGAATATTCAAATCATTTGGACATCACTAAGGATATGGCACTAGTGGATGAGGATAAGTCTCTCACATTAAATCCCTTAGGGATGGATGTTGAGATCACTCAAAGTAATATGCTTCTTTCACCTCCTAAGAAGATAGTGAATAGGTGTACTAGTAAGCTCCAACAAGAAAACATTCCACCCAACATTGAGTCAAACCAAGAAGCATTTAAGAATGAACAAAAGAATAATGTCAAAGATTTGACAATGGTACCTTACACACCTATTCCCTCTAGTATTCGAGATTAGAAAGAGGATGATTTGATTGTTGATGACTTCTAGCATGAACCTCTCTATAGGTAAGTATCTCTAACCCTTTACCTTCGTGTTGTGTTTCCCCCATGATGTGTTATGTGTTGTTAGGCCTCCTAGGATGACCCTTGATTCTCTTGTAAGGTCAAATATACTAGGATACTACCTCTATCATGACCTTCTTCTATTTGTATCATCATTCTTCTATATTTCCTCCCCTCTGATTTCATTGTTGTGTGTTGTGTCTTACGGACATAGCGTTGCGGTTGGTGAATTGGGGGCACCCGACTACGTGACTGTCCCTAAGGCACTTGTTCTCCTCTCTGATTTATTGTTTACCTTCCTCTAGTGTTTCCATCTAGCTAGCAGATGACGAAAAACATATTATGCTGATGCGAACCTAGTGTCCCTTTAGTGAGTAATCAAAAAATGGACCTAGTCCATACATGACGACGGGCTTGTAACAAATTATCTGACGCTTGGCTAGTGGAATCACTCTGTGATTT
This sequence comes from Cunninghamia lanceolata, assembly GCA_027924645.1. Classification (NCBI taxonomy): domain Eukaryota; kingdom Viridiplantae; phylum Streptophyta; class Pinopsida; order Cupressales; family Cupressaceae; genus Cunninghamia; species Cunninghamia lanceolata. The sequence goes on along the minus strand of BSBN01000398.1, from coordinate 6,440,477 downwards.
CTCTATCTTGATGTTGATGTCGATGTTATCTTATATTGCTAACAACACTTTAACAATACTACTGCTCTGTGCACTTTGTTTATCATAGATATTGCCTTGCTTGGCTCTTTCATGTAGTTGATCATATGCATTGTTGGTTATCATGACTATTTGGACACTAACACCTTTCTTGCAAGGCTGTGTTTGTGGGAACATTCAACAATCGTAAGGTACATGTCACCTCTGGGGGGCATGGGATTTGTGAGAGCTCATGTTCCCTTGTGTGTTTTCTTCCTATATTAACGTGCTTGATATCGGTACGCAATATCAACCACCTTAAGGTGGGGGCATATATAAGGTAAGCTGTCTACTTTAGATGATAGTAAAGCGTGTTTGAACAATCTAAAAATCAATCACAATCATTTAAGCCCTCTACAGAGGTGGGATATCGATCATATCATTTTACCTTAAGCCCTCATCGCGAGGCAGGGATGGTGTATTTCTCGGAGAGATTGCATTATCCTGTTATTTTCAAAAGTCCTCATCGTGAGGCGAGGAATGGTTCTGTGACTAAGTCAACCTTTAAGCATGTTTTTGGTGGTTGTTGTGGTGAAGCCCAATCATCAATGTGTGCCTGTAATGTGCCTGAGATGGTGATGAATCTAGCAATATTTTCACTCCATCACTTGTCTGTCATGTTTTCTCTGTGTCTTCAGTGTATGTGTGTATGGCATGCTTGTTCTCAAAGTACAAGACCGGTGGCGATGAGCTCCTCTACACTTTGGGATTTGTTTGGCGTGTTTGTTCTCAAGGTGCAAGACCGGTGGTGAACAGCTCCTCTACACCTTGGGATTTTTGTTTGGCATGTCTGTTCTCAAAAATTGCAAGATCGGTGGTGAACAACTCCTCTACAGTTTTTGGGATTTGTTTGTTTACTTTCCTTGTACTTGCATCTTGCATTTCATATGAAAAAAATCAAAAAGAAAATAATCACTGCATTCATTGTATTCTATGTGCTCTACATGTCTTTAATGTTGTATTCTCCATGTTTTGTGTGACTGTAACTATCTTCTCTGTGTTTTGCGTGCATGTTATTGTCTTCAATGTGTTTGGTGTGTCTCCTCCGTGCTTGGCGTGTTTGCTGTGTTTGTTAACCTTACTTTAATGCATGTGTTGGCCTTGCGTTTAATACATACATTAAAGTGGGGGCTAAATGTTATGTCAAAAAAATGCACCCTTGGGGGCTTTTTCCTTTTAAGATTTAGCTCCCAGTCTTTAGATTGCATTTAGAGCATCTTGCATGATAATTCATTCTCCCGATGAGAAAACCCTTGGGTCTTGTGACAAATGGGACCTAAAGGGGTCTAATTTGATGATGCCAGAACAAAGACAGGGGGTTGGACTTGGGCACTAGCGCCCTAGTCCATCCCTATTTTGGGTCTGCCCTAAATTCAAATGTCAGGTTTGTGACCGTTATTTGGTTTCCAAGCCGACATCATAAGTTTCAAATACAAAATTCTTGGCAGGAATCTTAGTAGTTGCATATATAAGCATGTTTAGGTTATCATTTACAAACTAGAGAGGATGTTTATGATTGAAATCTATTGGCATACTTGTGATATCATTGTGTTGCAGAGCATAGCATTGTTATTGTGTTTGTTTCTGCAGGTTGGATTACATCTTCTCCTCATGGCATTGAAGTGCCTATTCCTTCCATGAGAGCTTCATCATCAAGGTGACATCTATTGTGTTTTATCATCATTATCATTTGGATTTTTGCCTCTATCCCAAAAGGATACGCACTCTCTCTCTAACAACGGTGTTCGGAAGACTTGAATGTCTCTCCAGGGCTTGACTGAGGCAAGCCTCTAAACACCACAACCCCCTCCCACACTCCTTGTGATTGCAAGTTACAAGTATCAGATCTGGAGAAAGTGGAGTTGCAGGGAAGATAGGGAAACATTGAAGATTTGAGATCCAAAAAGAAGTGGACACTGTGAGGGATTTCAAGACAAGGGCGCCATCAACATTGTCCTCCACTATCACATCCTCGAAAAATGAATATATAGCATAGATCAGTGTTAGAAGGAGATCGGGAATCCACAGAAAAAGTAGCACATTGGACTAGGGCGCCATCACCATTGTCCCTGACATTTCTATTTTCTAGACTGCGAAAAATAGTGAGTTAAGGTTATCTACCCTTTGTCAAATTCCGGTAGCATTTGTCGTAATTCAAAGATTTAATTATTGTTTTGCTTCAATTAGGGTTTCAAGAGCATAAAAGCATTAATTAGCAACATTGTGTGATAACTTCTAAATTTTCTAGTAGAAAACCAAGTGGCAACCCAATCTGATAGATGACTATCCTCTCGATAGGAGAAGCACTCAGTTGAAAAGCCCTTGGAATGTTTTGTGGAAAGGAGGATTCAAACTAAAACAACCACATTCCACCATCCCCTTTTTCATCTAAAACAGTTGCAAAAAATGATTAGAATTTAGTCATTTTTAGTTGTCATGACTAAAAGTTTTAGTCACGTAGTCATTTATTTCCCAAATTCTACTAGTGGTTCCTTATCTGAATGTGCTTTGAATCATTTGGACAAGTGGAAATGAAGCCTTGTGTTAAACTTTCTTCATGTAACTTGTGAACTAAAGAAAAACTTGTAGAAATGTTTTTATCTGTGTCTATTTTCAGTAGTATTTGAATACCATCTGCAACAACACTTTCCTCTTTATGCATTGTGATATAAATTTCATAATCGAAAGACAACACAACAGTACACAACCCTAGTAAACATGTTCCATGAGTTACATTAATTAGGACAACATTTCCCGTGCGTGATTTTAATGAAAGGATATCCTGAGGTTGCAAATCCCACTGAGCTTTACCCAAGCATGCACTTTGTATTGGGGGCCTTATTAATAAACTAGCCTCTTCATACTCCCTTGCTATAATCTGATTAGAACAATCAGGATTACAAGTAACATCCTTCATAAATGGTGATGAGGAAGAGGGCAGGGCACACATTTTATCATTAATCACTTGGTTGTTTGTAACCCTAGTAGTATCTTTCATGGAATCAAAAATTTGGTATTCCCTATTATTATCTTCATAGGTGTTAGATGTTCTATCTATATTTAGGAATCTAGACAACATAGTATCACTCCCAATCCCTTCTTGTGTAGATCAATTTCCCATTTGAAAGGTATCTTCCCTAATGGATGAATATTTATCTAACTCTTCTCCTTGTAAAGCTACCTCGTAATTGAATCCATTAACAGGCTTGTGATCATTTTTCACCAAAAGGTTCTCAAGTTCTTATTTGAAACAACATGCTTAGAAAATTCATCATTTAAGGATTGTGAAGGAGAAGAAAAGGGGGTATCCATACCTTTAGTTTCAACAACAAGACTTCCTTCTTAAGTGATCGGTGATGAATGAACAAGAACATCTTCTCCACATAAAAAGTCATCGTTTGAAGCATCAAGGCATCATACTAGGATATAGACATCATGAGGATGCAAATCTATATCACTAAACTCAGTCATTCAATTTTTTGATTTTTTGCCTTTTCCTTCATCACTATGTCCCTCCTACAATGGATCAGCATGATAAGAAGTGGGAGTTTGAAATGAAATCACAGGAGTTTGGGAAATAATGTCTTCAAAATAGAAGGATTCAAAGATAGGATGATTTGTTACCCCTGTTTGTTGTACTCCTTCCTCACAATCTTCATCAGCAAATTTGAATGTTTCATAATCAGATTTTGTGTCTGGTAGAATACAGAGATTTGAGTGTTTGTTCCCATCCACTTTAAGTTGGCCTTTTCTTTTTCAATTTCACACCTCAGTGAGTGTTCTTCAATATTATCAAAGAGAAAGACTTCCATTTCCAAAGAGAGAGACATCATCTGTGAAGACCTAGTTGAATTTACCTCTTTATCAATTATGGCTGTGAAAGATTATGCAACGGATGTTGTTCCTAAAAAAGGATTAACCATAGTACTTTCTGATTGAGTGTCTTGATTGCCAATAATTTTTGAGGGGACTAAAAAAGTATCATTTCTTTGCTCCTCATAAGAAATTTATGATTCATCATCATTGTCTTTACTCGACAAATGGTATATTTATAGACTTTGTGTATCATAAGAATGGGTTGTTGAGTGAATTGAATCACTTTGACACAAATCTTCTTCACCTAACATAGTGAGATTCAGAAAATTACTTGCAGAAGGTGTGAATTTTACCCTCTTCATGCTAAGATTATGTGGAACTTATAGGTATGCCTTTTATTTTGATAATCTCGATTCTGTATGGAAGACCCTTTTACCAATATGTTTCTTGAAACCTTTGGAACACATTTCTTAATATATTTATCTTTCCATAACCCAGATAGAATCAAATCATCTTCTCTTCCAGTGGCTTCCTTTTGTGCAACCTCCAGTTTATGTACCTTATTCCGCTTTAGGGCATAACTGACTTCAGAATGTAATGCAACAATAAAGGTACACAGTTGATTGGATTCACTTGGCTGATATATCTTAGGAATTTTCTTTACACATTGATTGAATCTGTCCACAAAATCTCTCATGGGTTCATTTTCTTCTTCATGAATTAAGAAAAACTGAGATAAAAGTTCACAACCATCAACAATTATTTTAAATCTTGCAAGAAACTTTACCTTCAAACTGTCCCAGTTTGTTGAAACCATTCTGCAACACATCCAAGGAGGCTTTCAACAAATAGTCGTACAAACACATCTTCTTCAGTAACTCCCAATATTTCACAAGCAACTGTGAATGCAAAAATATGATCATTTACATCTTGTGAGTTTTCTCCATTGAACTTTATAAAATGCTTCTGCAATCCAATAGGTAAAGCTATGTATTGAGGCAAGGCTAATGGGTCGAAGTGAGTTCCCCATGGCTAAGAAAGATTTGCTACCATGGTACAGGTCTGAAAATAAAGACAATGGATATCTCACTTCCGTAGAGTCGCCAACCTACATTCCAAGGGAGGTATCCTTAGTTTTTTTGAGGATTAAGATGAACCAGTATTTTGCATCTATCCCCAGTAGAGTCACCAAAAATCTATTGGTAAAAAAAAAATTCACTTCAAAAATAGATACTAAAACAATGACATGCCCAATGAATGGTGACAAAAACTATCTACAACAGTTGGAGAGATCACCAACTAAATGACAATCTTCCTCTACATTGAGAGGGGCATCTCCCTTGTATGGTTTAATTTGAGTTTTTAGGGTATGCTTTTAACTAGAAAGAAGGAAAGGAAAGAAAACTAAAATTGAAAAGAGAGAAAAACCCTAGATGAAATACATAAGAAAAACACCCAGGTTTCCCAAGAACAGAAGAGAAAAAAGAGTGAGCAAAAATAAAGATCCAAATCTCATTAGTTTCCTACCCAGGAATGGTAAGTGAATATAACAAACAGCTATCCTTTCCAACATACACAACTGGTCATGCATTAGATACAAGAATAATACGCAACATCTCAAAACACAATGTTCTGTATGAAACTCATATGCAGCCACACATAACAGGAAAGCATTGAACAACAAAACTTGCAATCCAGAAAGAAATATAATAAACACACTATCTAGAAATATTCCTTCTATTCTTCAATAAAAGAGGACATAATATCCTCCAGGAATTCCTGTACAATGGTTGTGCTGGAAAGGTGAACAACACTACTAGAAGTTTACAGAAAAACAAAACCCTCCTCTCCAAGCTCTCCCAATGAGAAGTTAGAAAGAGATCCAGTACAATGAAAAATAATTCAACTTATACCCTTTGCCTCTTTAGTAACTGCTTCTAAAAATCAATTATAATAAATAAATACAACATTTCACTTTCACGTGCATATTCAACTCATAAAATGAGTTGAAACATTATTAAGTGAACTTTAAAATAAAGTGATATGCTCTAGCTTGAAATTGTCTGGTCGTAGACTGTCCACCATGTTGTAGGCCCTGCTTCCAACAAAAATGCGTTTTCCCTCAGGAAATTCACCTGTTGTGTGAATGAAATTCCCAATACTAGCTAACGGATTGAACAAACAAGCTCTGCATGTTTTCCTCTGTATGCATAGGTCAGGAGCCGCCATCAAAATTAATCTCATGACTATCCTGTAGAGAATTATGATTCACGACTGTAATAAATTTGAATATTTTGGTTTTAGGAGCTTCTGAGTCTCTTCATCTTCATCACTTGAATCAAAGAAGTTATCCATCAAAGCTTCCTGACTTACATAATGGATGAGACGTGCCATGTTCCCTTTCTTAGTTGTGTCAATGAAAATTTCTTCACTGATCTTGAAAAGACAACAATCTTTCCTTTATAGGTGATATGGAATCTCTCTTAAATCTACTACACCTCTTTTTACTTGTTCACCACATTATTATAATACCATTTCTCCTTCTCGAATGTGCCTGTGAGAAAAGAGCCCCCATCCATGTATTCCATATTTCCCAAAGTATATTCTCTTCCTTTCAGTTGTCTGGGTGTAAGAAAGGCGCTCGTTCAAAGACAAAAACACTCTTATTTCTCCTTCTTGATTTAAATCATTTACATTTTCCATAACTTATATAGGATGCCAACAATATCCCATGGTCCGGTGCGCAATAGCCTTTCTCCCATATTTCTTCTCATTATCCTTCGGATTGAATGGCAGACCTCTAGATACTGATGGAAATTCAATTTTCAAAATTGTCGGTCGTAGTTTCTGATTCCTCGGCAAAATTGTTTAATACAATTAGATTTGAAACACTCCTACCTCCATGCATAAGTAATTTGGTTTTATTTGAAAATGTGCCTTTTGAAGTGTTCATAACTAGAACCATGTTTGGGTTTGGAGTTTTATGTGAGGCATAACATGAAATCCATTAGGTTTTTTGGTTGTCATTCCTACCATTGTAGCAGTGTATCTCCATATGATAGTCTATTCTTGATGCACACATGGTATGATATGATGTATGGCATTTGCAACACTAGATACATGATCCATGCATTTTCTTAAAGATAATAAACTCCTTTTGATAAGATCTTGCATCAATTTTTAAATGTCATATGTAGGTTCCATAATTTCATCACTCAAAATGATACCTCTCTTGTAAACCAAGCACAGGTAACATGCACCCAAAATGGACCTAAAGTGGAAGGTTTCAAAGCATTGCCCATTAGAGGATAGAGGTAGCATTCTCGTATAATATTTGGTGTCTTGTATGCTCTACAAACCCATATGTGGATTTACATCTATTTAATAACATTTGTTTAAAAACTTCTAAGGTCGTTTATTTCATATAATCTTGTGAACGTGGCATTCCATTAGACCAAATTTTATTAAGGCCATATGTCAAACACATATGCTTCCACGATTTGGCATACATTCTTGCCAGGGCATTTTCAAACTATCATATCTGAAATAAGTTCTCTTTTCGATATACTTTGATAGATATCTATATCATATTTTGGAGTAGGTAGGGAAGGCGCCTATTTACGGATTTATATCCACATATAAGTCCCACAAAAAAATCCATTTTGTATATACTCCTTTTATCCACGCTTTGATAGATACACATTACCTATTATAAAGCTCACATTGGCGGGTAGGGAATACAATTTAGGTTTCCACCTCCCATTCCATTTGTTTATAAACTTTAAAACTTCTCAAACCATCCATTCTTGTGTATATATAGAAGTCATTGCATTCCCTAGAATGATATTTGAGGTGCTTCAAAATATTTTATTTTCTTTTTTGATACTTCCACATTTGCGCAAACGAAAGAAGTCGGCACAGACATGCCTACCAAATGCATTTGTTTGAAGGTTTTTAAATTTTTTGAAATGAATTCATTTTGTACAAATGTTGCGATCATTGCCTTCCATGAGATGAGAAATATTCAAAGCAATATGTCAAGCTGCTCATGTGCCATGTCTATGTTTCCATGTTTTATCAACCTGAGAATTAAAATCTATTTTC